>CM060937.1:429718071-430968071 GCA_030765085.1 Allium cepa
TTCGTGTTTAACTTGAGTGTACGCCATATTTTATATGTAGTATTGCACATGCTAACATGGTTAAACTCATTTTTATCTAAGGCACCAAACAACATATTCATGGCTTTTACATTAGCTGTGACATCTAGTTTCTGTGTATTTGACCAAGTAGAATAATCTTCAGTAGGAATAATATATTCTGTCCGAGTTACATTCCATGAATCATAACTGTTTGCTTGCATATATATTCTCATTCATGTTGCCCAATAGTTATAATTCATGCCATTAAATAGAGGTGGACGTGCAGTGGATTGTCCTTCAATGAAGCTAGTGTTAATGCTAGTGCTAGTGTTAGTTTCTATTTTTTTAGATTATCCGATAACTGTGTTACGGTTATATGATAACCTTGCTCTGATACCAATTAAAAGTGTGCTATGGAACGTGTAATATGGATATACGATAATACAGAGTATGCTGATGATAGATATATAGTAAATAGTGTGGAATATAAAAGCAGTATAATAAAAATAACGGCAGAGATTTTTATACTGGTTCGGAAATCCGTCCTACGTCCAGTCCCAGACTACTTCTGGAATTTCACTAAAACAACAACCCTCACTTTACCTGAAGGAATGTGTCTATACAACCCCTGAGCAGCCGCACTGGGACCTAAGCAGCAGAACAGGATTTTACCTCAGCAGCTGAAGAGGACTGCACACGCTTGAGCAGAAGAACGGGACTTCAACAAATACAAAAGATTTTTTTGACTTTGTGTATTCTAATAACATGGATGTGTCACTTGTAGTACACCCTTCCTATGATCTTCTCCTCGAGTATAAATATATATATTTGAAGTTTATGAAGAATAAAAAAGGTATAATATTGCTTTAATGCAGAATAATTGAAAGTATAATTGCAAATAGATTCAAGAGATTTAGATAAGAAAATTCGGTGATTTAGAATCAAGTTAGAGTATGTATTTATAGAGGTTAGAAAGCAGCAACTGTTGATGAAGAGTTTCGACTGAAGTTTTGCATCCAAATCTTTTCGTAGAGATTCATAACTCTTCACAAATGGTCATGTCTTTTCAAAAATTAGCTGTTGTAGAAATTCAGTCCACTGAACCTCTGAGTCAGTCGACTGAATATTCAAACAAATTTTAAATATATATTTGTATATCTGTGTATCTGTGCATGTTGCACAGAAATTTCTGGGTCAGTCAACTGGGCCTCTAGGTCAGTCGACTGACCTGGTAATATTTGTGCAATTTGCACGATTTACATATATATAATAATATATATAACTTTAAATACTTTTATAATATAATATATATTATATATGCTTATATATGTATAAATTATTTGGAAATAAGACGATTAAATATATAAGCTAATATATATGTAAATGAGGAGAGATTTTAACAAAATTAACCTAAGACTCAAAAACAAAATAATATAATTGATGCATCGATTTTTAAGTCTTGACTCCTTGTAGTATATATTCTCTTTTTTTCATAGCAGTCGTCAAATCTGTATGTCATAGTGATATCTTTGTGTCATGAATAAAAACCATGTCTCAACAGGAGCTTGGTCCAATTTCGACGGTATCGATCATAGCCTTGTTTTCAATCGATCTCCAATTATGATATCCATCCTTTTTAGCCAATTTGTTGATATCCTGGCCTTGTCCAAAAAGGTGGGGTAACACTACTGAGAATTCTTATGTAGATATTTTTCGTGATGTTGCTCGTTTTTGTTCGCATAAAAGCGAAATAGCTCGCTTGAATGCTAATAAAAAGGTACGTTCTTATGGTATATCAACACACACACATATATGCATGGTGATATTATCTTGTGTTCCTATGTTAGGATGCATCTTCGGAGATGTATATCATGTAATTATATTGTATTCTGATTTTTCGAACGCTCTCCATACAAAGGAGACTCTTTCAAAATTTTCCAAAAATTTCGGCACTTAGAAATTCTTTTTGCAATATTTTTATCATATGTAAAGAATAGAAAATCATGAATTGAATCTATTAAAATCATAGCACAATAAGATGAGTTGGAATGTAAAGTCACGTAGAGGATTGGTTGAATAGTTGTGTTTGATAGAAGATAGTGAAGACGAAGAAATTCAGGGTTTGAGTTATGTATGACATTCCCCTATAGGAAATTGCGACTACGCAATTTTTATAAGGGGGAGTTTTTAATAACCCTGTTTTTTACACCATATAATAAATAAATTTATTTAAAATGAAAATTATTTGAATTTAATTTGTGATGACATATAAATTGAACAAATTGTTTTAATTGAACACAAATATTTTGAACTGTAAATTATTTTTATTTGATTGAAATAGTTGGAGAATAAATTTATTTTGCAAGAGTGCAATGAATGATTAAATAAAAATAAGAAGATGTTGAGTTAAATAAAATTGTTCAATTATTAAAATATAATTTGTAGAATGAGATGTGAATCAATTTATATTAAATCAAAATTTATTTCAAGAATGAAAATAAAAATCAAATACATATGAAATCGGTTCAAAATAAATTGAAATTAGGCCTGAAACTATAGAGCCCGAGATCATTTCAATACCCATCTTTCTCTCTTATTCGAGAAGCTTTACTTATTTCAAAAATCCAAACCTATAACTCATCCTCAGCCCTAATTCCTCGATTCAAAAATTATGACCGTCAAAAAACTAAAAGAATAAAATAAAAATACATAAGGCGTTTAGGGCTAACCGTCGTCGATCGGCGTGAGGAAAGGCAACCTGATGTCGCACATCCTGGACTAGCCCGGCGCTAGATGGATTGCAACCTACCATGATGTTGGGTTGTGTGAGATGTTCGATGCCTATAAAGTGAGGCAAGACGCTCATGATTGACTCAAATGCTGGCAGCAGGTTGTTGCGGAGGCGAGTGGGCGCATGGTGGCTAGCCAAGCAAGGGTAAGCATGCACTACCTGGTGGTGATTTAAGGCAGTGATGTGCATATGATTTTGCAGCACGTGATTGTTGTGAGGCTGAAGATGTGGAAGCTTAGCTATATGGTTATTGCACTCTGGCATAACAGTGACGTCAATGATTTCGCTCAACAATTCGGTGAGTTTTCTCACTCACAACCATATCCAAATTCGTTATCTGCTATGCACACACATCTGTCTAGATACTGATTGAATTGTTTTATTAAGATGATTATTTGGGATTTGATTGATTGTGAATCTTGATTAGATTTTTTTCATGAACTGTTTGATCCAGATATTCAATTGATTATGTGATATTGGATTTGTGTATGGTGGATTATTAAAAACGAAAAGGATATGTTGTCCATTGCATTTTAATTTGTGTAATGTATTTATATTGTCTGTAAGTGCATTGATGGTCAAAATTCGATGGAATTCGACTCGGCCACACGCTAGAAATTTATCTTGATGATTTTGGTGAACTTTCATCCATAATTCATATTTTTGGACGTTCGATTGTTTTTTTGTTTTAAAATATATTTGAAAGCTTCAAAAATTAGTATTTTTGGTATTTTAAAATTAAACTGAAGTATATTTATATGTAAATAAAACTAATTGGAAAATAAAAAGATTTCTTAGAAAATTATTTTGAATATAAAAGTTGTTTTGAAAATAATTTATTTCTAACTGTTAGAGTATAAAGTGAAGGCTTTGAATCATAAATTGTAGTTTGAAATGAAAAGAATTATTTTTGAAATTTATAAATTTATTTTAAAGTGGTATTTTAGTTACAGAAAATTATGGAATAGTTTATATAATTATTTTTGATTTATAAAATGAGTTTCGATGTTTCAAAAAAATATGTATAAAAGATCTGGAAATAAATTTTTACAATTGAACCTTATATTGGAATGACTTCAATAAAGGATATGATTTATAAAGTGTTCTTGAATGTTTGAAATTGTATAAGTTAAAATTTGGAAATGAAATTGGTATTTAAATCTTTATTTTGAAATCATATTTTGTAGTTAGGAATAAATATAATTTATTTGTATATATATATTATAAAATAAAATTGATTATAAAGAATGCTTGACTTCTATAAAATGATTTTAAATGTTAGACACACACATACTTTAATACTTGATTTAATTGTTCAAGAAATACTTTGTCGAACTTTATTATTTCAAAGTTTAAATAAAAAATGGGATTTTATGTATGATTTCTACATCTTTTGATTCCTCATAACCTATATAGATTTCGATATTATGAATGATTCATCGTTGATATTGATTTGATTGGTGATTTGATATGATATGGTGATGATATTTTGTTGTTTGATTCTTTGATATTTCATGTTTTGTGATGATACATCTGAGTAAACGGAGCTACAATACCATTTGAAATAGGGCATTCGATTATATATCTTCGGTTATTCTTTGGACTCATTATATAGAATATGTCCAAGATTGAATATATTTTATGAGCAGTGAGTAAAAAATTGAGCATCATGTGGTGGTATGGGATATTGAAATGATATTTCTTTGGTTATTCATTATAAGTAGATGCCACTGAAGCGACGGGAACTGGGATATTAGCTTATACTTACGTGAGGTGATGCTCGACGTGGAGCAAGTTTATACGCTCAGTGTAAAGCAGACTTATGGATTGAATTATGGGAGTGTGCTTATATGTGCGTTGTCTATCATGAAGTGCTCCGAGATATGATTAGGAGTTAGCGAGAACCAGATGGCCAGCGTCCATCCTGGCGGCCTAATCGTGGGGTCACGCCCCAAATCTATGACACTTTGGTTATTATATTTGATGCACATCATGGGATTTAGAGATAAAGCAGCCTTTGAGGGTGGTGTAGCCCTTAGAGTAGCATAGACATAGCCCCTTTCATCATGAAGGCTAGTAGTCTGTTACCATATAGACGATGATCTGGGCCATAATCTATGCATAGCATAGTCTAGCAGCGTGTTTACAACTTAAGGTGGACATAGTCAGAATACCAGGTAGGTAACTGATGAATGTAGGAGCAGATCCGAGCTGCGTAGCGCTGGGCTCTTAAAGCAGGCCGGTAGCTGTCAATCTCCATTTCGATTCTACACTGAATGGTAAACAAGCACATAGTATATATACACATACACCTCACCGAAGTATTAGAGCGGTTCTAGGTGAATAACCATATGCTTTTGGAGAGGCGGGTAGCCATATTGTGATTAGACTAGGTGGCATAACCTAGATATTATGAGATTTTTTGATGGTGTATTATGATTTGATTTCCTATCACTATTCATTTTTATATAAGGAGATGAGATAATACTTGAGAGGTGCTAGATATCCAGAGTATAGTGAATTCTCGTATCTTTTTTTTATATCTGACTAATAGGCAGGTGCCCTGATTTTACAATTATACAGTCTATTTTACATCTTTTGGATGATATTATTTTATTATTTGAGATTGGGAGATATGCTAGATGACATCTCATGTTTGATGGTTTATTGAATTTTACGATGATTTAGGATATGTATGATTCACCAATTTGATATTTTTTTGATTGGATAATTTTTGATGTGATTTTATATAGGTGACGACATTTTCATGTTGAATTTTGTAATGTTCTACGTTATATGAAATTTGAAGCTGTTTGAGATAGCATTCTTATATTTATACCTAGTATATATAGAGTTCCTTATGTATATTGACCGTGGATTTGGATATAGTCTGACCCATTTATTATTTACTTGGGTTAGTCCGGGACATTTTAGGTACAGGGACAATGAGACCGGCTTGTGTTTGCTAGGTTTAGTGGAGAACAGTTTTATAGTTTAGTCACATGTTATTATATTATGTACTTCATGGGTTTATAATCTTGAGATGCACTTTGGATAGGCATTATAGATTTTATATTATCCCTGCTATTAACTCTATGATCTATGATATACTATATATTGTGTATTGTGCTATCCTGAAGGCATCATATTTTTTGTTTTGTGTCGATGCTAGGTACGTAAATGTGAGTTATTTATTCAATGTTTTAATACATACCAGTGTTAGTCCAAAGAGATATTCTTTTGTATACAGCATATAGCCTTGTTCTCCGTATTATCTGACAGTATTACTCTATAGTACTCTTGGATAATATGGGTATAGAGGTGAGGGTGTTACATCTAACCTCTTCCAATATCCAATTGTTCTACCCAATTTCCCTTGATTCTTTTTTCTAACCATTTTCAAATTAACATGGGCTTGAACTACTCTAGCCTCTGCATCTATCCTGTATTTTCTTTCCATTTTGCTACTACAAGCATCAGCATCATCCAAAAGAGGCATGTAAGTATCAGCCTCGGCAGTAGCATCATCCTCATCAATGTCCAATCCCACTTTAAGAATCTTATGAATTCTACTTCCAAAGTTTTGGGATATCATGTGTAACATCCCTAATTTTAAATAGCATTATTCAGGAGATTTAATTAGATAAATTAAATAGAATAATGCGTTGATTAGAGTGTTAAGGGAATTGAAGTTTGAATATAATTATGGTCGGGCCATAACCAAATAAATATATAAGTTTGTTTTATAATATAAGAATATAGTTGAATAGGGAAAGGGATAATATAAGGATAAATAAGACTTCATAACCCCTAAACCCTTATTCCTTCTTTTTCGCGTTTTCATAAAATCAAAACAATTAAAGAGCTTAGGTAAAGACTGATCATTAACTACCATCTAAATCACAAAAATCAAGCAGAAGTTCAAGAAGGAAAGCTTGAAAGATTAAGCAATAATCAAATCTAAAAATCCATTATCCAAATAAGGTGAATAATGATGCATACCATCTCATATTGTTTTATTTTGATTGATTTAAATTTTGGTTTAAGATTCAAAATTGAATGTATGAATGATGATGGTATGCCATTAATAATGTTTTCCATGTTTTTACTTAAATATTGAGATATGAAAATTTTATGTAGGAAATTAACACAGTTTTAAGAGTAAAATCATAGTAAATGATGTCCAAATGCTATGATTTTCGACTATGTTTTTAAAATATTATTTTGGAGATTTGTTTCAAATTTGAGAAATTTTCCAAAGTGGTAGGAATTTATTATGAATTTCCTAAGGTTAAATAGGCATAAAGGTTGGTTTAATATATTAGTGATGATTAAATGTGGGTTTTGGACCCGAATATTTTATATGTCAAAATAAATATAATTTTTGAATTAATGTGAATTTTTGGCCCCCATGTAATTTTGATTTAAGGAGAAGTGTTTATTTTAGAGTATGCATATAAAAATTTAATTATTTATGGTTAGTAATTAATAATTTGAAATAATGTTTTGGATCTTGGAAATAGGGTGCGACAATTTTTCGGTAAAGAAAACTGATAAAAAGTTTTGCTGGCCAATAAGCTTTCGACAAATTATAGAGGTTTGGTGAAAAGAAACAATTTTTATAGCAATATTATAGTGTTTAAGCAATTTACAACTCTACCATCTCGACACTGGCCATGTCGAGCAACATCTCACCACACTTCATTGTCGTCAATGTGGCACAAAACATTGCTGCATGATTTCAACGAGCTTGGCATGAAGCCGATTGGGTTTGAACCTCGTCGAGGTCGAAGTAATAAAGATAAAGAGATAAGACTCGACATAGGCATGTCGATGTTTATTCATGCCGCATTCTACATGAAGAGGCTTGTTGCCATGTTTTATACTAAGAAGCATGCATGCCGAATATACTACTTTAAGACTTTTGCCTCATCGACCCTAAGGTCATCGAGCCTAATACTTTAACTTGTCATCGAGCCAAACCCATGCTTTCTATTGTTGTCGAGCCTAGACATGCCGCTTTTGAACTTGTCATCAACTTACTTTATGCCGCTTTTAAAATTATTATCGAGATTTATCAATTCCTTTAACTAATCTTTGAGTTTTAATAGGTGGATAGCCTACGTATCATGAGATTTGACGACATTATTGTCATCAAGGTTTAGGATGCCACATGTTTAGTCTTTGAGTTTCAATAGGCGAAAAGCCTTATGCTTTTTCATCGACATGATATGATGTTGACGTTGATCAAACTAAAATGTTTTAAAAGTGGGAAAACTTATATTATTTTCAATGATTGACTTGGCAGTATAAATAGGATTTTACAAATGACATTAAACTTTGTAAATGCAAAGAGATGATTTCCTTGTTTAAATTATGGGTTGAAGGTATTAACCATACATCATTAAGAAAATGATTATAGGGACTTTAATTAGGGATGTTTATGTTTTGGGTTTACTTGATTAGTTATTATATATGCTATTGTTATCATATTCACTTCGTTTATGTCATATAACTGCATTTTGGGGCATTAAAGGGCAGAATAACTAGATAGGTTAACACATTAGTAAAGACAAACTGAATTAACTCTTGTGTGAGTAGATTCGCAAGCAGGAGGTCAAGTAGACCAGAATGTGGGATGCCTAGAACTGATCAAAAGATCATTGAGTTAGACAGGTTCTTAATTATCCTATGAAAACTATATTATGATAAATCTTATTGGCAGAGGCCAACAAGTTCTTAGTAATACCACGAAAAATATATCCGAAATAGTTTTTGGAAGAGATCAATAGGTTCATAGTTAGCCCATGAAAACTATTATTTGAGATTAATAGGATGCTAGTGAGGGGTAAACTTATTCCACTCAGTGGTATAGTCTCATTAGATATCTAGTTGGTTTGAGATGGTAGGTTACTATTCACACTGGCCTTTCTATCTGACCCGAAGGTTTTGTCTTTCCCCTTAAACTCTCGCGTGCTCGTTTGAGTAGATCAACAGTATGAGTTTTTCAGGTTCTCTTTAGATGAATAAGCTTTCGGAAGCGTGCACAAGACAATCTAGCTAGTAGGAGCTACTATTTTTCGCTATGTTTTGATTTTGCTTTTGTATTGTAATGGAAACTATTAAATTGGGATGAGGTAATGAAATTAAAATCTTATTGTGAAATGAAATAAGAAAGTTTATTTGAAAACTATATTGAATTTTCCATATTCATATGTTTATGGTATCATCAAAATGATTAATATAGCCGCATTTTATCACTGAAAATTAATAACTATGAATAATTGCAACATTCGTACCACTTAGTTTCAGGCCTTAAAAAGGGAGATGATACATCATGGATGAACCCAGAATCAGCAAAGAAGTCTTGAACAAGAGCATGATGAGATCCTTAACATATTTGTCATTCTTGTCAGCTTCGGCTCTTTTCCTCAACTCCTCTATGATGGCATTTTCTATGTTGATTTCTATTGTCTTCCTTCTCGATATGTATACAGCCATACTCGAGTCTCTCAATGTTTGCATTTGATGACTCTATACATGTTCTTTGTATGGCTATATTCTCCGACGCCCAAACATTAAGGAGAATTCGCTATATGGTCTAATATAACTTCCTTTTCAACTCTATCACCAAGAACTTCTTTAGTGACTTTTCATAGTTGTTCGAATTTGTATTTAAGAACTTCCTTTCTTTTCTTCTCATCTTCAATCTTTCATCCAGCTTCAATTCTTTTTTTATTACAGACAACCTAGAACATTACAATTTCAGTAAATCATGACAATTGAATAATTAAAATGCTAACACATGAAAAACTTTACAAGTCTAAATGTCATAAGAAAATTGAGATATAGTCTATATTTGAGAAGGGAATTGATATGCCTATTAAGAAGGAAGAGACTAAGCAAGATCAACAGTAAGCATAAGACTCGCATTCAATGTATTGTATTCGCATAGAAGAACTCTAATGCAAATAGCAATAAGTGTATAGTAAATAATAATATTTACTTGAGTTTAACTATTTCAAGCTAATATACCGGTCATATAATTCGTAAGAAATGGAAGCATCTTTTTATTTCAACATGGGATGAATATGTATGCATAAAGGAAACAAATCAAAAACATTGTATAAATTGATTATGGTACTCCAATTATAGATGAGCAGTAATTTATACTCTATCTATTTTGTATTTAGCATATTTGAGGCACATCTATTTTCAAGGATATCATACTAAAGTTATAAACACATCTAGTGCAAAAGTTATGCTCGTTGAGTTTAAGTTCTATGGTTACTCCTTTTTTATGCACTATTTTGCATAAAAAATATTCTGAAAGAATTTAGGCAACATTTTTATCATAAATGATGTGATCCAAATACTGCCAAGATCCATATGTTATTTACCAACCTTCATTTCAACAAAATATCGGTAACTCTTTATCATTATTTATTAGATTAAATTCACATTTCATTGACTTATTACATTAACACATATAAAAATCCATGATGACAATAAAATTGCATGCTTACTGCATCTTAACCGAGTTACCTTCATCTGCCTCATCATAGAAAACATAAAGAATGCATCCTTTTAGAATTAATTCCATAGCAAATTATTTTTAAGCCCCAAGCTTTTGTGTCCCTCTCCTCCTTTCTATAGAAATTCTCTTTATTTTTACACTATTAGGGTCGTTTTGAGGTAATTTGAGAATTAGTGAACTCCCCTTCATGTGTAGTTAACTTAAAATTTCCTTTAGTTTAACTCATTTTAGGATATCCACAATGTCGGTAATCTTGAATTTCTCCACTACTTTCTTAAAATGTCTCAGACACCTATACAAGATAGACATGATTACAAACGAATAAAATGATATCATAAAATACCATATAAATTACAAATCTATGTACCACTTAGCTTATTTTAAACATAAATGATTCACTGGATTCTCGGTTGGCACAAAACCAGCCAAAAAAATGTTAATACCTTCTCCAACTAAAAGGCATTGTAACTACTCCATAATGCTCTTGGTTTGCCATATAAACAACAAATAAAACCTAAAAAGTAATCAAGGATGCTAAGATCATGCTCCATAACTATAACATAACTACAAGTGAAAAAAGAAAGTTATATCAACTACATACTGAAAAGTAGTACATTTACTAGAGTATCCATATAGAACTTCAGTAAAAATTGTTTGAAAAATATTGCTAATATATATTTCATTGTCATTGTATGTAATGAAATATATATGTAATGAAATAAGCCTACTTATTTTATAACAACTGATGACACCAAAGGAAAATAGAAATAATTTAAGAGTTTTTTGAAACTTGTTATTTACAGTTTTTGTTCTATGGAATTCTGAAATGAGCAAATTATCAAGCAGTAAATCAAAAAAGTTTAAAACATGACTTTTATGGTTTAAGCAATGATCAAATAACCATAGTTTCTTTTAATCTTTGTTTCACATCAAGATGCCTTGATGGTTCATTGTGTGTGTGTGTGCTTTATACAACAACCAATGCAATTTCAATCCTCTACAATTCATCACCTGATAGATCTTTAACATCTCTTTCAACAACATGATTCATTTCAAGATCGATGTAGAGTTCCGCTTTCCTATCAAGAAAAATCATTGAAGATGAGGAAGAAAGCATGAGAGCACGATAAGTGAGGAGGAAGGTTGTGATGAAGAGGAACGAGAAGAACATTGAAGCTAGGGATTGGGTGAATTATGCTTTTGGGTATAGGAGAACTAAGACTCACAACAGTCCTTAGACCGTTTTACTATTGCAATAGCCCAAAACCGTGGCTAATTGTGTTACATAGAGTTAGCAACGGAAGCCATTGTAATATTTCAACAGTGCAAAGCCATTTCAAAATGGCTGCAAAGCTACATTGCAAAATTACTTTTATGGTGTATTGGGTTTAAAATATTTGATCAAAATCTCTAGACAATCAACTAGTTATAGCTGACGAAATAAACGGCCAATAATAAGTGGTTGAGTAGTCCTTCGTGCTTCACGCATCATTATAGCAACGGTGGAAATAGTGGGAGCATATCACATGACACTTATTAGTTTTATTTTAACGTTAATATTATGAATATTCATTAAAATAAATCTATTTTAATGATGGGATTTACTTTTATAACAATAGTAATGCATTATCTATTGAAACACTGAAGTATCCAAAAATTCTACAATTATTTTCGAAATTATGAACTAATCCATATTTTTGAGAAATAATTTTCTAATCATATTATTATGAATGGCATGGAATTCGCGAGTGGTATCTTAAAAAATTAAGGGCAAAGCGCCCATTCAATGGGCGTGAAAAAATAGTTAATGAACTCTTCGACTCGATACATATAGATGTATGCAGTCCAACGCCTGTTGATACAAAATTGGATCCATTTACTTTATTAAATTTACCGATGAATTACCATAGACGTAAATATGTGCATTTGATAGGAAAGCGGTAAATCTTTGATAAGTTCATTAAACGTAAGATGAAAGTAGAAAGCATAACGTGCAATGGAAATAAAACAATTCGATTTGTTCAAATAGGTGAATGTATTGGAAAGGAGTTACCTAAAAACGAATAAGATTCAATCTCAGCCACTCCTCCCTATAATGCATAATGATGTATCAATAAGGAGTAATCATTTGGATAAAGTATGAATGATGATGAGTGAAGTTGATATTACTTCTTTATGTAAGGATATGTACTTAAGAGCATGTACATATGTTGAATTTAGTTTCATCTAAAGCGAAGTTTATGAAATCACATAAGATATAAGTTGATAAGAAGCCACTACTTGTCCTACATATGTACTTAAAAGTGAGTTGAGAGGCTGCACATAATATGCACTAATGATGGATCTTGTATGGACCACTCTAAAGGAATTTGGGACTGGCCAATAATGGTCGACTAATTTATTTTATGAACATAAGTTTTGTGAACTTAAAATTGAATCGGTTATATGTAAGTATAAAATATGATCCAAAGACTCCAACATAAAAACTAATTGTATAATATGAAATGAAATTAACTAAGCTTAAAATGGACATAACTTATTAGAACATCCAATAAAAATTCTCATAGTTTAAACAGAAATCATGAGTTTCTTATCAATGTCGAGTAAAAAACATTACTAAAATAGCAATTTCCTTAAATGGCGATAAATCATAAAGAGTGTAGATTCTAGAATATTGTAAGATGCTTAAATCCGAAAAAGACTCCAAATGTACCATCGAAATATGATTTTGATAGTTGTACCCGAAAGGATATGATTCATTGGTCGCAGTTGTTTTCTTAAAAGAAAGATTGTTGTAGATGGAATGTAGTAGGCAACATTGATGAGAAATCATTGTAAATTTCAATTATTAAAATTTATGTAACAAATTCATTAGTAATGTACTTCATTTAATTCAGATTCTATTTGCTAAATTATCACCCAATATTACCTTAAATTATGATACATCTGGTTGGAATAGAAATTCTGAATAATATTTTAGAATATAATGATTACATATGATGAACAAAATGTTATGACATCAGTTGGAGTAATGACTGAGTTTGGTAAGTGTGTGATATGATCCAAGAAATGATATGATAGTATCATTCGACAAGCATCGGAGTCGAACAAATATTTTGACAAAGAAATCAAATAGTTTAATTTTCAATCAAAATGCAAAAGAAGTGTTGTCCGTAAGAAAGAATAGTTAAATTGCTAGAACATTTCGAAAACATAAGGATGTTGGGATTGTCCTAAATGATGTACCTAGAAACCATATTGTAATGTTTAATATATACCATATGAGATGGATTCCTTATGCAAGGCAGCTAGAATTATCATATAGGAAATGTTGTTTATTAGATCACTATTTGTTTATATAATTGATACACCGAGCAAGTATCAAATCCAAATTAATATCGCTAAATTATAGTTATTAGTATTCATGGGTATGCAAATACTTAAGAATTATCTTTGAAAACAACTAGCTCCTTATGAAAAGTATTCAAATTCAAACTTCATAAGTGATATCAAATACAGTAGTCAACATCGGTTAAGAAGCTTTAATTTGGAAATATTCCAAACAAGTGATGGTTGTTGATTCGACCAAAAGGCTAAGTATGTCATCTTGAATAGCATCACAATAAAAGCAGTATAAATATAATTGCACAAATTTATAACTAAGCCAAGGATGATTCCAAATATTGGGAATCACATGACATTGTTTTATGAAAACAATGTCGTGACACTAATCGTAAAAGAAACTAAGCCGCACAAGATATCTAGCCACATACACTGAAAATTCCATGCAATAAAGGTAGTTTTTTTTAACAGTAGTGAGTTGTTGGATTATAGTGTGATAGTAATACAATATAGAAGATAGGTTCATCTAGAGACTAGCTCAACCAGTTTTGAACTTATCAGATGAATGTGATTAAGATTCCATAATTGACCTAAGTGGAAGTGAGAGATTAAAAGAGTTGATGGTATGCCTTAGGAGAAATTATGTAATTTATTACATATACTAACTCTATAGTCAATCTTGTTCGTAAGAACAATGTGTGTTTTCCTTTATATACTTTTTTATATTGTGATATAATTGATTAAGTAATTAATTTAAAGTACATAATAAGAAAATCCTTAAATAAAATTGTATGCGAATGTAGTTGCAATCGAGAGTGATTAATCACAAAATAAAATGAAATTTTGTTTTAAATATTCCTAGCCAAGATGTTTCGAGACAACAAAATCGATTCATCCATTGAGACCAAGATGTGTAATGCTCTCCAAATATTGGGCAGTGTATTATTCATGGTTGATAGGGGCACTAAAGGGTTACACACCTGTAGTTGTTACATAGTTATGGAATGACTCGTTTGAAAGTTTCATGTTGGTTAATAAAAACTAGGAGAAATAGGAAATCTCATTGTGATGATGTTATATAGTTCCATCGACTTGAGAATATCGTGAAACTTCATTATGAATATTCCACTTTGATTATAGTTAAATTATGGCATGATGATCCATCGAGTGACTAGTTGAGTCAAAGTTGAAATATCATAAATAAAGCACTATTCAATAGAGAATTTGTCTCATTAGTTGTATGAGGTTTGTATCACGGTCAACTGTATTCAACTCAAAGCGAAAATCTCTAGCCAGAGTATAACGATTAATAATAAATGTTATTATTGAACCAAGAACTTTTTTTATGGATTGATCAATTTTAATGTTGATAATATTTGAGTTTTGACCAATGCTAAATTCCAAACGTCCTAATGTAATATAGTTTTGATGAAGAAGACATGCGTAAATTATTATCACTACTTGTACCGTTTAAGATATAAAATATGATTTTACCGAAATGATATGTATGCAATGAATTTTCTCGAACTATCACACCAATTACCAGTGTGATGTGTGTGCATAATATTTGAATTATTCAATATTAATCGTAGATTGAATTCATACAACTATGTCAAGCAACTGGATTTGTGAATTCTCTGAAAAACCACACGAGTTAATTAGTTTGCAAAGTGTTAAAAATTTATTTATTTGAGAAATAGAGATTACTAATTTATCTGATGTATTTGGTGTTGTTAGTAATTATTTGGATGTATGTATATAAAAGTTATATATGCGTGTATTGATATACGATATCAGTATGCATTTAAACAGGGCTTTAAATACAATTAATTACTTAATAAGATTTTTGGAAAATTAATCCATGCAAGAATAATACATGGCACAAGAGAGAGGACTTAACATAACTGAAAACTGATTGTAAATTAAATGAGAAAGTTGTAAAGTAAGAAGAGGGAAGGTTCTTATTCTTTCCTTAAAACATTTTTCTCTTCATTTTCTTTTTTCTTTCTTCCTCCCTCAATCATGCCTAAAAATATCTTCCCCGTTTTCTATAAAATATCAACTCCAAAAAAAATTAAAGCATCAAATAAATATAAATGCTACATTCTCCTATAAATTTGGGTGTAGATATAAGGACCTATGGAAGGATTTTTAATTCAATGTGTCAACTTATTGGCTAGACCTGTAAGGTATATGTAGCAACTCGAAAATTCAAACTCTTCCTCTTAGAATATCGAAACATTTTGAAATATAGTTGAGTGTTACAAATGTGATTTTATAACCTTCTTAAACATCATTTAATTAATAAATAATGGTAAGAAGCTTATTTTTGAAATTTTTTTACAAAAATATATTCTTCGAAGAAAAATCGATAATATGATCGTAAGTCGGTATATTGGTAGACCGCTTTTTGATCGATATAAGTTGTTCGAACTCTTTTGCACTTGTCTAATGATCAAATAAACATATTAGGAACTAATTAATACACACTCCTCTTCATAAACTAATGGAAGGTTTTAGAAGTTTGTATGTGGATAAGAGATAATTATCATGTAAGGATATAAGAGAAATTTTCCTAAAGGAGAAGTGGTGTAAAGGAGAAGTGATGGGAGGTGAGCCTTCCCTGGCATGATGGAGGTGAGAGAAAGGCTAAATAGTACCATTCTTGAGCCTATATAATGAGAGGCATAACCTTGTTAAATAATCACGAATTCACAAAGCTAAAACTATCTTATATTCATGTCTTCTTCTTCTTAAATTTATAAAATAAAATATGTGCAAAACTTATCTAAATCAACTCAAATTTGGAGTGCAGCCATGGGAAAACATTACAACACCATCTAACTATTTTGTCTTAGAAGAATTAAAGCCATGCTCAGCCTATCTAAGAACAATGCGAGTAAAGTGTGAGGAAGGGAGGGCAAAAGCAAGTGAAAAGCTAGAAAGGAAGGAAAGGTGGTTGAAAAGTGGGTTGAACTGGGGTGTTTGGATCTTGGTTGTTTTCTGGGTCAAAGTAAGTTAACTCACCATTTGAATGGATAATATTGGGTATAA
The DNA here is from genome assembly GCA_030765085.1 of Allium cepa. NCBI lineage: Eukaryota > Viridiplantae > Streptophyta > Magnoliopsida > Asparagales > Amaryllidaceae > Allium > Allium cepa. The sequence continues at coordinate 429,734,796 of CM060937.1, forward strand.
ATTTTTGTGTTTGATTGTATATATGTTGTTTAAATTGATGTTGATATATGTTGAAACATTAGTTTTCATTCATGCTTTGAAAGCAAATGACATATGTAATTCATATAAACGGCCTTGAATAGACATGTATAACATCTAGCATAACCTTGAAGTAAAGAAGATAGGTTGTAGATGGACTTTGGTTTAGATTGGACTTGGATTTAGAAGTGCACTTATAGCGATAGTCGCTATGCATGCACTTTGGAATTGCCTTGTTTTTAGTGATTTCTGTGGACCTTTTTGGAGAGATCCTTAGGAGTTTTTCACCATATTTATAATTCTTTACATTTATATTTGCTTCCACAAAAATTTTGGAAAGTAAAAAGTTAGGTAACATCTCGAAAAGCGACCAGAACTTCACTTGTGCATAACTGTCCGTTTTGCCTTGATTTTTGGACTTTAAAGGTTTGAAAAGATATTTAAATTTAAGCATTTTGTTTCATTCATTTTTATAAGTGTTTACTAACTCATATTAGAGTGTTTCAAAAGTATTTTGAGATACTATTGAATTTTTAAGAATTAATCGTGAATTTTTAAAGAGTAGGTTTTTATAATGAAAACTTGTTTTTTCCAAGTTTTAAAGATTTTATAAACTTGTTATTTTCAAGTAATATTTTGAGTAAAATTCTACAACCTACTATAAGTATTATTAAGTATTTTTAAGTATATATAGTTTTAAAAAATATGTTGACTATTTTATATCTTATGTAACAAATATCTTCTAAAAATGGTTTATTTAATGTCTAGATTTATAAATACATACATACACATACACATACACATACACATACACATATACATATCATTTTAAAAAGGATTTTAAAAGTATAAACTAAAGGTTTAAAAGGGGTTAAGAATTGCTTGATGGCCAAATGTTTAATTGTTTAATTACTTTTACTTCTTTGAAAAGTAATTTACTATGCTAAACACTAAAATCCGACGAAGTGGGCTTATCTATTTGTGAGAGTTGAGATTAATGTTTGAGTAGGGATATGAGAAATAGAACCCTATCCTAACAACTTCCCTCTTGACCGAGGAATGATCAATTCAGGAATGTTGAAAACGTGTTTATCATGTTGATTTCTTACTTTCTTATGGAAATAAATGATAATATACTTAGCACAAAAAGCCAAAGAGATAAACTTATCTGTTTGTAAGATTCAAGACTGAAATGTCTAGGTAAGGCTTTGATGCACCCAATGCTCTAACTTACCCAGCTTCACTCTTGGACGAAGAATAGTTAAGTTGGAATGTCGGAAATAAGTTAAGTATACGAATATTGATTTGTATAAGCAATTATTTAAGCCTAGATAATCGATTAGTTGATTATCGAACTTGACATATTATTAACTTATGAAGTATCTAAAAGCTTCACAATTTCAGACCAACGAGAACCCCTGGGGAGGAGCATTGGTATGAAACGTCTCTAGCTTTCCTTACTTCTGAAAGAATCAGGATTGAGTTAACTAAAATTCATCGAACTGGTTTTGAAGAGACCGGGATCGGTAAGTGTTTTACTTATCGAATACCGCTTCAAAACTAGTATATGAGTTATATGTTTTGGGAGCGGTTGTGAAATGAAATATTATAGAGTTGAACTGTATATCCTAAGGTTAAGTCGAAGGGAGAGGTCTACATTAACTTTTAAAATGATGCTATTATGTGAGATTGTTTATCTTGAGAAGTACTCTAAGAGAGAGGGTAGCATTAGCATTCGTCAGAAGACTTATGCAAGAATCTATGTGGAGATTCAAGAGGATGCTCGAATTCATGTGCAATTCGTGATCTGTTCGAGAAAATGGAATCCATTTGGGGATTCGTGTTCTGTCCGAATGATGAAGCCTCGTGTGAGAAATGCTAAACGTGACCCGGACATCAGGAATGGCTAAACATAGAGTAGGATGCATAATACCAGGTTTAGCTTACCTTTGAGGGTATATCAACTCAATTATCTAGAGATGCATATAGATGATGCTAGTAGGAGTAGATGGTACTTGGTTCCACGCAGTTCATAATATGTTCTGGTGATCGGCAAGTGTAATACCCATAATTTTGATTAATATTATTTAGAATATTTAATTAGACAAATTAAATAAGATAATCTATGGAGATATAGAAATAGAGGTTTGATGATTGATACGGGTCGAGCCTTAATTAATGAACTAATAGGATTGCTTAGAGCATTAATAAGAAAGAGGATATATGAGGAGGGAAAAATAGGAAAAGAGCATAATTTCTTAACATAAACCTTCCCATTCTCATTTCCTCCCTCATTTTTGTTCATACCGACAAAAAAATAAACAAAGCCGGCCATTATCGATGGCTTTAAGAGAAGCAAAGTTAGGAAATAAAATTAAAGCTAAAAGGGAATCAATTCAACCTCAAATCTCAAGTTTCTTTAATCAAATCAAGGTGAATAATGATACCCATCTCATAATATGCTTGTTCATTTTTAGTTTTAATATTAAACCGAAATTATATGGTTGATGTTATGCCATGTTTGAATGTTTGGACGATAATATACTTGCTGATGAATTATGGAAATTATTTATGAAATTAATTGAGAATTTTGAGTTGGAAACCTATCATATGACATCCAAACGACATAAAATTTTGATATGATATTAGAAACATTAGTCTATAAGTGGGTTTTTAATTTCATAATTTTCTGAGTTAGTATGAATATTTTTTGATTTTCTTAAGCGAATAAACTAGTTCATTTTAGGTTCTAATTATTAAAAATAATTAAATGATGTTTTTTGCCTTAAAATTTTTATATGTTAAACAGTATGTAAAATTTGAATTATTATGATTTTTGAGGATTTTTTCCATGCTTTTATGAATTATTATACATTTATTAGGCTAAAAAAGCTTAACAATTATATTAAAATATTATAAAATAATAGGTTCGCAAATGTTTTGAGAATGATATTTCTTGTTTATGACAACTTTCAAAGATTTATTTGATAAAGAAAAGTATTACTCAATGAGATTTTGAAAAACCATAAGAGTTGGTAAAAAGAATTTACTTTTAATAACAAATTTATAGTTTTTAAGGTAATTACAAGTATGCCATGTCGAAGTCAACGATACCACCTTCTATTATGTCGCATCTATGATCTTTGACATCAATCATGGGCGATGCATAGGATACCAACCTCGGTTGGTATGAAATGGATTGGCCTTATTAAAGTACAAAGCATAGCATCAAGGTCGACGCCATGAACTTCGATGTAGGCATTGCCATCTGTTTTCAATATTGTCACCGACTCCATAAGGTAGTTATGCCACTAGTTACCTATTCCCACTCTTATTTTAGTGACGCTGCTCCTATCCATATTGGCATTGATATCTATAGCAGTAACGACGCAGCCTATCTTCTATATTAATATAAGGCGGTGACGTCGCATTTATACTATCATTTTCGACGTTGATATTAAATGGTAATGATGCCAGTTATTCTAAATATAGCTAATCACCTATTTAAACTTACCAACTTTATACTATGCAAACTTATGAAAATCGATACTATATGACGTGATGTAGTTATTATCAACTATATAACTTTAAGTTTCATGAATCAAAGACATTAACATATTTTGATATTGAAGAGGGGCGATGATCCATGCCGGATATATCCATGCCGTGTTTTATCAATACATAAGGTTTTATTGTTTGGCTTATAGTCTATGATTTTGAGGAGCTTCAACCTTTAATTAGTTTTGAACTTTGTCAATATTGTTTTATAAGAGCATATATCTTGGCATAAGTATTTTAAATAAAGTAAAGGGCTATGGTTTTCCTCGTTTTAAATATGATATAAAGTATTAAATCATTTACAAGGGTTTTGTTTTTAAGGAAACAAAAAGGGTGTTTATCCCATAATTTTACTGAAGTTTATTATTCTTATCACCTTTAGATAAATTGTGATAGGATGAATTGACACGAAGATTAGAAAACCAGATGGGACTGATGTAGGATCGTGCCTTATACTTCGGCTGTTAGCCCCTAGCTGATATAAGTCTAAAATTCAGGTGCATAGGGCTTTATCACGGGTAAGATGAACAGTAGGTTCACACACATAAAGGAATACATAGAGATGAGATAGGTTATTGGTTGGCCCGTGAAACTATTAGGATCAGAATGACCCTAAGAATAGTAAGTTCAGACATATCATCCAATTTCCTTCTTACAGTAAGTTAGAAAATCTGATATACTTGGTAGGCTCGAGTCGGCCATATAGGTTTATAGTCACCCTGAGTAAAACTATGATATTGGGACAGACAGTCCATTAATTTAGGTAGATTTATCATGATTCCCCATGTTGCATGCATGTGTATGATTTTTTATGTTGTTTGATTTAACCATTGTGGTTTCAGGTGCATGATTTATAAAAGACGAAATTAAAGGATAGTGAGGGGGAAACCCATTCTGCTCAACGGCGTGGTCTCACTACATATTTATTAAACGATATGGAATATTATTATTCACATTAGACTTTTTGTCTGACCTAAAGTTTTTGATTTTCTCCTTTAACTCTTAGGTACTCAATTGAGTAGTTTGAGAGTAAGGTTCATAGGTTATTTAGGTTGGATGAATAAAGCTTCCAAAGACATGCATGAGGAAGATCTAGCTATGTAGGAATATATATATATATATATATATATATTTATATATATATATTATCTGCTATGTTGAATTTTCATTTTGTTGTAATATATGTAATGATAGATGTTATAGCTGTCTAGTAATAAACTCTGATCAACCAAGGGGGCATCTTCATATGTCGCTCTTGGAGTAATTTATAATAATTATATTTTATTTGAACTAGGGCAACGTTTGGGATTATGTACTGAATATGAAATATTATCTTTGAAATGAAATGCGAAAGTTGTTTTGGAATTATGTTTAAGAAAATTTCATATTCTTGCGCTTCTAATATTATTGATACAATTAACATTACCGCATTTTTCATCAGAAATTAGTACTATAGATGACCGTAGTATATATCCCATCGTTTCCATCTCCCTTACCATTCTTCTGTGTCTTACTAAGATTCGAATGCAAATTTAAAGAAGTAAGGTATGAGGCAGGAAACAGAAGAGTGAATCTTGGTGGAAGAAGCACCACAACCAATGAAAATGTCAAACCTAATACTAGGAGGAATCCAAATAGACAAACAACTGCTAATGTGAATGCTGGAACACCGTATGTAGATATGAGAGCTATATATCAGTTCTTCATCAACATGATGCAAGAAGGAGTTGCAGCTGGATTAATTGGTAGAAATGTTAGAGGAGAAAATCCTAAAGTTCCATTTGTCAAGAATTATGTCATTTTATATAGGGATTATGCAAGACTTGGAGGAAAGCCATTTATTGGAGCTAAGGACGCCATTGAGGTGGAGAATTGGTTCGCATTATGAAGGATTTTGACTGATATAGGTCTAAACAATGAACAGAAGAGAAGGTTGGAATCCAGACAATTGCAAGGAGCTGCATTATACTAGTGGAATAGTGTTACTATTGGAGCGCCAGAGGAGAACTTGACTTGGGCATAGTTCGGGAGGGGGTGCGAGAAGAGATTTATGTTTGAAATTGCCAAGTCAACCTTGTTAAGGAAATTTGCTGAGTTAGTGCATGGAGACATGACTGTGTTGGAGTATGCAACAAGATTTGAGGAGTTATCTAGTTATGGGTATACCATGGTGGATACAGTGATTAAGAGAAATGAAAAGTTTGTCCATGGATTAAGACAAAGCTTGCTTGGGGAATCCTGTTGCACCTCAAGGATCCATGTGATGTGGTAATGGAGATGGGACTGAGGAATGAAGACATGCTTTCTTTATTTAGTGTAACAAAACCGTGGAGACTCAAAGTGGGAAGAGTCAGTAAAGATAGTTCTTTCAGAAAAAGCAAGCTCGAAAGGGCAGAGTGACCAAGAAAGGAAAAGCTAATGTTACTTGCTACAAGTGCAATAAGAAAGGGCATTTTGGAAACAAATGTCATTCAAAGGATGGAAATACTGTCATTGGAAGAAAGAATATTAAGTGCTTCAACTGTGATCAATTAGGCATTAAAAAAATCGGTGCAAGGAACCTGTCAAGGGTGAGAAAGGGAAAGTGTTTGCTTTGGACCATCTGCCTCAAGACCCATAGTAGAGAAGAAAGGAAAGGCTATGGGGGGTATGCTTTTGATTTATGATATACTTGTTAGATTACTATTCGATACTGGTGCATCACATTCTTTTATTTCTCATTGCTTGGTAGATAAGATAGGTTTAGAAACATCAGACTTAGTTACTTACTTAAGGATTGCGAATCTAATAGAAGGGTACGCAACTCTAGGGATGAGATGTGACCAGTTAGAGTTTGAATTGTTAGGGCGTATATTTATCTGCAATTTGCATGTGTTTGATTTTATAGGCTTTGGGATTATTTTTGGTATAGATTGGTTAAGTAAATACAATGCTAGGATATTTTATCAAGATAGGAAAATATCAATAAGACACCATAATAGTAGAAATCGAATTATACACTCAGTAGAGAACTCGAATTTTGATGTTTGTGCTTTGTTGGGTATAATTGAGGAGGAAGACGAGCTGAATCGAGTTTTTGTCGTTATAGAGTTTGCTGATGTTTATGAGCCAGTGACAGCACTACTGTCGAAATGAACTATTGAGTTTCGAATAGATCTTATATCTGGAGCTGAACCCGTTGGTGGACTTCCTAGCAGAATGAAACCTACAAAGACGAAGGAATTAAAGGTGCAGCTAGTAGACTTAGAAGGAAAAGAATTTTATTAGACCAAGCATTTCACCTTAGGGAGTAGCCATGTATAACACCTCTAATTTTAATAACATTATTTAGGAGATTTATTAGATAAATTAATTAGAATAATGGAAATATTAGAGTGATAAGGGGATTGAAATTTAAAAATATGAACTAGAGGCCGAGCTTAATTAAATAAATGGGCTATAAAAGGTTTCATATTTAATTAATAAGAAAACAATTAACGCAAGGGCTTAATAGGTAATTGCCACACCATAATCCGATTAACTTAAAATCTCGTTTTCTTTACTTTGCATGTTCATTTTTGCAAAACTCAAAAATGCAAATCACCAGCTCAAAGCCGACCATTACCTAGGGAAGAAAAAGGGAATCAAATTTAAGCTAAGCAATCAAGAAAAGGGAATTAATTAAGAATCAAATCTCAACTTCCTTATCCTAATCAAGATGAATAATAATCAAAATCATCTCTATTTTTTAACGATCATTTGATTTCAGGTTTAAGTTTAAAACCATTATGATGATTTTTGATGATGATATGCTTGGATTTCATGATATGTTATATTCAAATAAGTTTGATAAATGTTATATACGGTTTAAGTCTAAAATCGTTTATATTTTATTTTGAATGCCGTGAGGAATTTATATGTTATGAAAGACATTATTTTGGAGATGAGTTTCAATATTCATAATTTTCCAAGCTATAGAAAAATTATTATGAATTTTCAAAGGAGAACATGAATAAATTGGGTTGAAAATTATTTCGTCTATTATATGAAGGAATTTGGGTCTGAAATTTATATATGTTAGACAACATATTAAAAATGAATTTCTATGATTTTTTGGGGATTTTTTTAAGTAATTTATCATGGAAATTAAATTATTTTAGATGGAGGACTTAGTTATTTTAATTGTTTGCTTAATGGAAGGGCTTGCTTGTTAAATTATTTTATTTAGATCTAAAATAATTGCGGCAGTTTTTAGGAAGGAATTGGAAAAGTTTATGGCCACCAATTAAATGTTTACAAATGGGTAGGTTAGTTAAAAACCAATTACTTAAAAAGATATTAAAACAGTCTTTACCAAGAAATTATGTTTAGCCTCTTTCAGTAGTGCCTTTCCACCCTATACTTCCCCTCAACAAACCAAGTTGAAACCAATACACAAGGTATTAATACATTGGTACGTAGTGGTTTGAAGAACAGCGGGAGGTATGGTTTCGAAACCATGCTTTCAAAGGGGCCGAAACCAGTTAGCTTTTGGAGGTCTTTGTCTTACTATTCAAAGAAATGCGCTTGCCATGTTTCCAAAAGAATGCTTTCAAAACGGTTTTATGTAGCTTTCGAATATGTTGCCACCTTTTTGTTTTGAAAAGACAGCTTTCGAATGAGTAGCCTTGTTTTTAAATCAAAGCTTTCGAAAGGGTAGTTTGAACCCAGTCGAAACCATGTTGCCGACCTTATACCTTTCGAATGGATTGAAGTCATCAACTATTTCGAAAGGTAGCTTTTGTTTTACAAATGCAATGATCAACTTCCTAAAGCTTTCGAAAGGGTTTAATGGTTTCGAAGGCAATGGCTTCGAAAGGGATTTCGAAGCTATCCTTCCAAATGTTTTAATTTACATGATTAATGTTTTCGAAAGGATGGTTCTGAAGCCATCAATTTTCCCCAAACTCATTTATATGAAGTATAATGGTTTCGAAATGTATACTTTTATTTATATTCACTTTAACCCAAAGGATATTTTTAACGATAAAATCAATGGTTTCGAAAGGGATACTTTTAAATAGTTTCGAAAAGGGTGTTCAATGGTTTTGAAATTACGCATCTAAGAGTTAATAGATAACGCTTTAGTACATTTGAAAGGTATGTTTTGAGGGTTTCGAAAGAGATGATTTAAAGTGTTTCAAAAGGCATATGCTTAATGTTTTGAAAATAAGATTTGAATGCTTTTGAAGGAGGTTATCCGATGGTTTTGAAAGTAAAATATTAAGATTTTGAAAGCCTTAGTTTTCAAAACAAAGAATCCAATCTCATTTTTAAAGAAAAAACCATTGTGTAAATAAAGGAGTTTTAACATGACTTTTAAGTATGGAGTTTTTGAAGAAGCTTTCCTTGGTAAGATAATAGGTAAAGGGATTAACCACGTTTCATATGAAAATGATTTCAAGGATATTAAACCGCAGGTGTTGGTGTTATTATGTTATTATGATTGCTTCTTCTAATATATATATATATATATATATATATATATATATTCACGTTATAATGGACTCAGAACTGTATTTTAGGGAGAAAACGGGGAGAATAACCGATTAGATTGACCAAGTAGTGAATATAAATTGAATTAACTCCTGAATGAGTAGAATTGCATCTAGGAGGTCAGATAGACCAGAATATAGGATGCCTAAATATTGATTGAAGAAGATGTCAGATAGACAGGTTCATAGTAAATCTATGAAAACTATGATTAGAAAGAGTTATTGGCAAGGGCCAATAGGTTTGTAGTGAACCCATGAAAACTATATCCGGATAAAGTTATTGATAGAAGTCAATAGGTTCCCAGCAAACCCATGAAAACTAGGATATGAGGAAAGTTATTGGAGATACCAATAGGTTCAGGAAGAACCCATGAAAGAATGAAGTTACTAGCAGAGGCCAATAGGTTCTTAGTGATCCTGTGAAAACTATGAAACCTGATGGGAAGTCCATAAGTTTTAAACATGTTATTATTAAGCCTATGAAAATTAATAGGTAAATAGTGACCCTAGAAACTATAACTAAGACAGATAGTCAAAAGGAATAGGGATTGGTAATCTAGGATTGATTTATTTATTTACATATCATCATAATATTTTGAATTATTATGTTTTGACGATTGTGGATGCATGAGCATGGTATATGGTTATTATAAAGTTCTGGATAATATACTAGTGATGGGAAAACCCGTTTCGCTAAGCGGCGTAGTCCCACTGGATACCTAAATGGATGAAATGGTAGATTATTATTCATACCAAGCTTTATGCCTAACTCAAAGTTTATGTTTTCCCCTTAAACTCTCCAGTACTCGATTAATTTTAAGTTTGAGAGTTGAGGTTTTCAGGTACCTCTTTAGACGAATAAGCTTTCAGAGACGTGCAGAAGGCAAGCTAGCTAGTAGGAGTTCTTTTTATTTCATTCCACTGTGTTTTGTTGTAAAGGAAAAGTTTTTTAATTGCCTATGTTTAGTCTCTGATCATCCTAGTGGGCATCTTCATATGTCGCTCTTGATGTGTAATGTAATAGTTATAATTTCTTTAAATGTGGTTCTCTTATTTGGGATTATGTAATGAATCTGAAATGATTTGAAATGGAATGTGAAATTTGTTTAATGATTTTAAAAAAAAATCATGTCAATGTATTTTGTCATATCAATTTACCTAACATTACCATATTTGGTTGCCAATAATTAATAACAATGGATGACTGCAGCATCAGTAACCGATAGTTTTGGACCTCCAAGTGGGGGATGTTACAAGTTGGTATCGGAGCATAGGTTTATGAAAACTTAAAAGAAATTCAAACCTCAAAAGATTTTTCAAAACATAATCCACTGAATCAGTAAATAAGATCATGGTTTGGGATAACGCTATAGTAACGTACTTGTAATTGATATATACATATATATAAGTACGTGTTCCCCTCTCTTTTAGATCGTTCTTCTGTATCTTACTAAGGCTCGTATGCTGATTTACGAGAAAGGAAGATATGAAGGCAGGAAACGGAAGAGGAAATCTCGGTGGAGGAAGTGCCATAACAAATGGAAATGTTCGACCTAATACTAGGAGGAACCCGGGTTTACCGGCTAATGCTAATCAATATGTAGATGTCAATGTAAGTGCTGGAAATCCATCGGTGGATATGGGGATGATGTATCAGTTCTTTGTCAATCTGATGAAAGCAGGAGTAACTGCTAGAGTTCCTAGGAATGTTGGAGGAGCTAAGCATGTGGCTCCAAATGGGAATAATTATGCTAAATTGACCAGAGAATGCACTAGTCTTGGTGGGAAGTCATTTGCGGGAATGGAGGATGCCATGGAAGTTGAGAATTGGTTGTTGCATTATGATAGAATCTTCACAGACTTAGGATTGAATGATGAGTAGAAGAGGATACTAGCCTCTAGGCAGTTGCAGGGGGCATCTCTCCATTGGTGGAATAGTATTACTGTCGGAGTACCGGAAGAGGAGTTGACTTGGGCAAAATTCTAAAGGAGCTTCGAGCAGATTTTTTTTCTGAAGTTGCTAAGTCAGCATTGTTGAGAAAGTTTATGGATCTATTGCAAGGAAAGATGTTGGTAATTGAGTATGCTACTAAGTTTAACGAGCTATCTAGATATGGGTATGCTACTATTGACACCGTCATCAAGAGGAATGAGAAATTTATTCGAAAATTGAGGCTCAAGATTGATAGGGCGACCCTGCCACATCTCTGTGATCCTTGTAATGTAGTTATGGAGATGGCAATCCAACATGAGGAAATGCTTGCTACTTGTGGGAAAGAAAAGCCAGTTGAAACCCAGTGTTCTCAGGGAAAGAAGAGAAAGTTCTTTAAAATGAAGGAAGCTTGGAAGGGAGAGGCTGCCAAGAAGGCAAATGTTGATTTGGTTTGCTTTAAGTGTGATAAGAAAGGTCAGTATCCTCATGAGTGCCGGACAGGCAAGGGGAAGAAGGCTGTAGAAAAGAAGGGCATGACGTGCTTTAACTGTGACCAAGTTGGGCATTATAAGAATCAGTTTGCAGTACCAGTCAGGGCGGACAAGAGAAAAGTTTTTGCTGTTAGATCATCATCTGGTAGGCTAACTGCGGCTGAAAAAGGTAAGACTATGATGGAATGCATACTTTTGATTCAGAGTATACCAGTTAGGATACTATTGATACCGATGTGTCACATTCATTTATATCTCAGAATTTGGTTGATAGTTTATGCATAGAACCCATATACCTTGTTACTTCCTTAAGGGTTGCGAATCTGGTAGGAGGATATGCAACGCTGGGGATGAAAAATGACCGGTTAGAACTTGATTTGTTATGTCATAAGTTTGCATGTAGTCTGTATGTTTTGATTTTGTAGGTTTCGGGATCATCTTAAGCATGGATTGGTCAGGTAAGTATGAGGCTAGGATATTTTTCCAAGATAGGAAAATATCACTACGACAACCTGATAGCCATAATCTAATCATATTCTCGGTGGAGAATTTTGACCGGAGTGGTTGTGCTTTGTTAAGTGCTATGGAAGTGGAAGAGGTGTTAAGTCAGGTTCATGTATCAAGAGAGTTTACGGATGTTTTTGAGCTAGTTATAGGACTACCACCGTCGTTTATTTTTGGATAAATCTTGTGTCGAGAGTTGAATCTACAAGTAGACCACCTAGCAGGATGACACTGGCCGAGATGAAGGAATTGAAGGTGTGGATAGTGGATCTAGAAGGGAGGAATTTTAGACCAAGTAGTTCGCCTTGAGGAGCAGCCGCAGTGTTCGTGAAGAAACCAGATGGGTCACTGAGTATGTGTATCGACTACCATAAGTTGAACGAGAAGATGATTAAGAATAAGCATCCTTTGCCGAAAATAGATGATCTATTTGACTAGTTGTGCAGAGCCAGCGTATTTTTCCAGTTGGATTTGGCGACAAGTTTCCATCAGCTAAGAGTGGTAGAGGACAGTATTCCATTGACAACTTTTTGAACTAGGCATGGTTCATGTGAGCGGTTAGTAATGCCATTTGGGTTAACAAATGCACCTGCATTCTTCGTGGATCTGATGAACCGAGTTTTCCGAGAGAACTTAGATAGGTTTTTGTTGGTGTTTATATATGACATTCTAGTATACTCTAAGGATGAAAGAGAGCCTGAAGATCATCTTAGAGTAGTGCTTGAGACGCTGAGGCAGCACCGGTTAAAAGCGAAGTTTTCCAAGCATCATTTTTGAAAGAAAGAGGTTAAGTTTATTGGTCATGTGGTTTCAGAGAAGGGCTTATCAATCGATCCAGATAAGATCGAAGCCGTTAATAATTGGAAGAGACCAGAGACAGTGACTAAGATTAGAAGTTTTCTTGGACTTGCTGGCTATTATCGGGGATTCATTAAGGACTTCTCATGGATAGTAGCGCCTTTAACTAAGTTAACCGGGAAGGACATGAAGTTTACTTGGTCTGACAAATGTGAGGAATCATCCCTTAAGTTAAAGCGTTTATTGACCAACACACCTATTATAGTGGTTCCATACGGAAACCAAGGGTTGGTGGTGTATATCAATGCATGTGGAACTGGATTGGGAGTTGTGTTGATGCAGAAAAGTAAAGTTATTGCCTATGCTTCACAACAGCTTAGACTGCATGAATAAGATATTCTACTCATGCTTTGGAGTTGGCTGTGGTAATCTTTACGTTGAAAATTTGGAGACATTATCTCTTAGAAGAACAGATCATAAGTCCTTAAGGTAGCTATTCTCTCAGAAGGAGTAAAATATGCATCAGCAAAGGTAGCTAGAGTTTTTAGCAGCTTATGATTTCGGTACAGAGTATACACCTCGGAAAGCAAATAAAGTAGTAAATGCTCTTAGCATAAAACATCAGAATGTGGTGTTAACTATGTTGGCAGAATGGAAAGATTAAGAAGCTTTGAATACTTGTAGTGTATAGTTAAGATCGACTGCTAGTTCCAATCAGAGCACTACCATGTTGTCCTGTTTGGAAGTTCGACCAGCATCGATCGAAAGGATTACTTCTAAGCAGAAAGAGGATCCATTATTAGCCAAGAAGATTAGAATGCTTGAGGTTGGAACTGAGATCGATGATCTAAAGGATTTTAGTCATCACCAGAGGGGATGGTTGAGAAAGAAGAGACGGTTGTATGTTCCAAATGTTGAGGACTTAAGGAAAGGAGTTTGCAAGGAATGTCATCGATCTAAATTTATGATTCATCCTGGAGGAACCAAGATGTATCAAGATGTAACAAGAAAGATGTTGGCTTATGGATTAGGCTGTGTGTAAACTGTCAACAAGTGAAGGCCGAACATTAGAAGCCGAGTGGGTTGCTTCAACCTTTAGAGGTGCTGGTGTGGAAATGGGATTCGATTTTCGTGGATTTTATAGACGGGTTTCCAAGGTCAAATAAAGGAAATGAAAGTATATAGGTTATAGTGGACAGGTTGACCAAGAGTGTCCATTTCATTCCAGTTAAGTCAAGGACAACACCTGTTTTAGCTAAGTTGTTCATGAAGAATATAGTTAGACTATATGGTATTTCTATTAGCATAGTCAGTGACAAAGATGCTTTATCTACTAGTGAATTCTTGAAGAGTCTACAGGATGTATTAGGTACCAAGCGTAATATGAGCACTGCATATCACCCTCAGATGGATAGGCAAACAAAGAGAGTCAACAAGGTACTTCAGGATTTATTAAGAGCTTGTGTATTAGACTTTGGTGAATCTTGGGAAGATCACATACATTTAGTAGAGTTTTCCTATAATAATAGTTATCAGACTAGTCTAGAAATGGCGCATTTTAAAGCATTGTATGGAAGGCCATGCAAATCACTAGCATGTTGGTTGGAGACTGGAGAGAGATTAGTCTTAGGTCTGGATCTGGTTAGAGAGCCGATAGAGAAGATTGAGTTGATCCAAGAAAGGATGAAGGAAGCTCGGTCTAGATAGAAGAGTTACGCGGATAAAAGGTGTAAAGACATTGAATTCTCAGTTGGAGATAAGGTTTTCATTAAAGTATCACCGATGAAGGGTGTGGGGCGATTTGGAAAGTCAGGAAAACTAGCATCGTGATATGGTCCGCTCCAAGTTATAGAGAGGATCAGAATGCTCGCATACATAGTAGAGTTGCCAAGTTGTATGGCAGGAGTCCATAATGTGTTTCATGTGTCTCATCTTCACAAGTATGTGCATGATCCAGGGACTACTATTCCTTCGACAGAGTTGGAAGATTTGATAGTAGAACTGAATTTGACTTTTGTTAGACAACCTGTCCGGGTTGTAGCGAGAGACGAGAAAAGGTTAAGAAACAAGATAGTCAAGTTGGTGAAAGTTCAGTGGAGTGACAATGAGAAGGACTGTACTTGGGAGACAAAATACAGGATTAGAGATATTTATCCTAATCTAATGTGAGGATATGTTCTATATTAGCTTTATATGGACTATTGCTAGTCAGGTAGGCTAGTATGGTGGTTAGGAGCTGTTACAGATGATTTCTATGTTTAGTATTGAGTCCTTACTGAATATCTAGGAAGAAATTCTTTAAGGAGGAGAGCTTGTAATACCCCTAATTTTTAATAACATTATTCGTGATATTTAATTGGATAAATTAAATAGAATAATGAAAATATTAGAGTGATAATGGGATTGAGATTTGAAAATTTAAACTAGAGGCCGAGCTTAATTAAATAAATGGGCTATAAAAGGTTTCATATGTTAATTAATAAGAAAACAATTAACGTAAGGGATTAATAGGTAATTGACGCACCATAATCCCATTACCTTAAAAAATCATTTCCTTTACTTTGCACGTTCATTTTTGCAAAACTCAAAAACGTAAATCACAAGCTCAAAGCTAGCCGTTACTCAGGGAAGAAAAAGGGGAAAATAAAATTTAACCTAAGCAATCAAGGGGAATCAATCAAGGAACAAATCTCAACTTCCTTATTCTAATCAAGGTGAATAATAATCAAAACCATCTCTATTTGTTTTTAATGATCATTTGATTTCAGGTTTAAGTTTAAATCTCTTATGATGATTTTTGATGATGATATGCTTAGATTTCATGATATGTTATATTCAAACAAGTTTGATAAATGTTATATACAGTTTTAAGGTTAAAATCATTTATATTTTATTTTGAATGCCATCAAGAATTTATATGTCATGAAAAACATTATTTTGGAGACCCATTTTAATTTTCATAATTTTCCAAGCTGTGGAAAATTTATTATGAATTTTCAAAGGATAACATGAATGAATTGGGTCAAAAATTATTTTGACTATTATATGAAGGAATTTGGGTCTAAAATTTATGTATGTTAGAAAACATATTAAAAGCGAATTTCTATGATTTTGGGGATTTTTTCTAAGTAATTTATTATGGAAATTAAATTATTTTAGATGAAGGACTTAATTGTTTTAATTGTTTGCTTAATTGAAGAGCTTATTTGTTAAAAAAAATTTATTTAGATCTGAAATAACTATGGTAGTTTTTAGGAAAGAATTTGAAAAGTTTATAGCAACCAATTAAATGTTTACTAGTCGGCGGATTAGTTAAAAACCAATTACTTAAAGGCACTAAAATAGTCTTCACCTAGAAATTATGTTTCGCCTCTTTCAGTAGTACCTTTCGACTCTATACTTACGCCTCTAACCGACCAAGTCGAAACCAACACAAGATATCAACGCATTGGTATGTGGTGGATTAGAGAAAGATAACAGGTATGGTGTCGAAACCGTGCTTTCGAAGAGGTCGAAACCAGTTAGTATTCGAAGGTTTTTGTCTTACCATTCAAAGAAATGTGCTTGCCCTGTTTCCAAAAGAATGCTTTCGAAAGGGTTTAATGTAGCCTTCGAAGAAGTTGCTATCGAATATGTTGTCACCTTTTTTTTTGAAAAGATAGCTTTCGAATGAGTTGCCTTGTTTTTAAATCAAAGCTTTTGAAAGGAAGTTTGAACCCAGTCGAAACCATGTTGCCGACCTTATGCCTTTTGAATGGACCGAAGTCATCAAATGTTTCGAAAGGTGGCTTTTGTTTTACAAATGTAATAAGCCGCTTCCTAAAGCTTTCAAAATGGTTTAATGGTTTCAAAGGCAATGGCTTCGAAAGAGGTTTCGAAGCCATCCTTCCAAGTGTTTTAGTTTACATGATTAGTGCTTTCAAAAGGATGGTTTTGAATCCATCATTTTTCCTCAATCTCTTTTATATGAAGTATAATGGTTTTGAAAGGGGTACTTTCTTTTATATTCGCTTTGACCTAATAGATATTTTTAGAGATACAACCAATGGTTTCGAAGTGGATACTTTTAAATAGTTTCGAAAGGGGCACTGTCAATGATTTCGAAACTATGCTTCTAGGAATTAATAAGTAACGCTTTAATACTTTTGAAAGGTATATTTTGAGGGTTTCAAAAGAGATGATTTAAAGTGTTTCGAAAGGCATATGCTAAGTGTTTCGAAAAGAAGATTTGAATGCTTTCGAAGAAGGTTATCCAATGGTTTTGAAAGTAAAAGTTTAAGGTTTCAAAAGCCTTAATTTTCAAAACAAAGAACCCAATCTCATTTTTAAAGAAAAAACCATTGCGTGAAAAAAGGAGTTTTAAAATAACTTTTAAGTATGGAGTTTTTAAAGAAGTTTTCCTTGATAAAATAATATGTTAAAGGGATTAACCATGTTTCATAAGAAAATGATTTCAAGGATATCAAAACCAAAGGTGTTGGTGTTATTATGTTTGCTTCTTCTAATATATATATATATATATATATATATATATATATATTCACATTATAATGGACCCATAAGTGTATTTTGAGGGAAAAAGGCAGAATAATTAGTTCGGTTGACCTAATAGTGAATATAAATTTAGTTAACTTCTGAATGAGTAGAATTGCATCTAGGAGGTCAGATAGACCAGAATATAGGATGCCTAAATATTGATTGAAGAAGATGTCAGGTTGACAGTTTCATAGTAAACCCATGAAAACTATGACTAGAAAGAGTTATTAGCAGGGGCCAGTAGGTTTGTAGTGAACCCATGAAAACTATATCCAGATAAAATTATTGACAGAAGTCAATAGGTTCCTAGTCATCCCATGAAAACTAGGATATGAGGGAAGTTATTGGAGATACCAATAGGTTCAGGAAGAATCCATGAAACTATGAAATTATTGGCAGAGGCTAATAGGTTCTTAGTGATCCTATGAAAACTATAAAACCAAACAGGGAGTCCATAAGTTTTAAACAGGTTATTAGTAAGCCTATGAAAACTAATTGGTTAATAGTGACCCTAGAAACTGTAACTGTGGTAGATAGTCAAAAGGAATGGGGATAGGTAATCTAGAATAACTTGTTTACATATCATCATAATATTTTGAATTGTTATGTTTTAACCGTTGTGGATGCAGAAGCATAGTATATGGTTATTACAAAGTATTGGACAAGATACTAGTGAAGAGAAAACCCGTTCTGCTAAGCGACGTGGTTTTGCTAGATATCTAAATGGTTTGATATGGTAGATTATTATTCATAGTAGGCTTTATGTTTGACTCGATGTTTATGTTTTCTCCTTAAATTCTCGGGCATTCCATTATTTTGAGTAGTTTGAGAGCTGAGGTTTTCAGGTACCTCTTTAGACGAGTAATCTTCCAGAGATGTGCAGGAGGCAAGCTAGCTAGTAGGAGTTCTTTTCTATTTTCATTTCGATGTGTTTTGTTGTAAAGGCAACGTTGTTTAATTGCTTATGTTTAGTCTCTAATCATCCAAGGGAGCATATTCATATGCCGCTCTTCGTGTATGTTGCATAATTATAATTTCTCTGAACGTGGTTCTCGTATTTGGGATTATGTAATGAAATTGAAATGATTTGAAATGGAATGTGAAAGTTATTTAATGATTTTAAAAATTTCCATATCCATGCGTTTCTTCTATATCAATGTATCTAACATTACCGTATTAGGTCGTAGAGGATAATAACAATGGATGACTGCAGCATCCGTAACCATTAGCTTTGGGCCTCCAAGTAGGGGATGTTACACCATGGTGTTCATAAAGAAACCAGATGGGTCCTTAAGATTATGCGTTAAGTATAGAAAGTTAAATGAGAAGACGAAAAAGAATAGATATCCGTTACCGAGAATCGATGATTTATTTAATCAGTTAAGTGGAGCCAAAGTGTTTTTCCAATTGGATTTAGCGATAGGTTTCCATCAATTAAGAGCGGCGGAGGAAGTATTCCTTTGACGGCGTTTAGAACAAGATATGGTCCATACATCATTCGAACTAACCAATGCGCATATTTACTTCGTATATTTAATGAACCGAATCTTCCGAGAGCATTTGGATAGATTCGTGGTAGTTTTTATAGATGACATTCTGATGTATTCTGGGAATGAGCATGATCATGAGACTTACCCTAGAATAGTACTCGAGACATTAAGGCAACATCAGTCAAAAGTGAAGTTTTCGAAGTATCATTTTTAAAAGAAAGAAGTAATGTTCCTTGGTCATGTAGTCTTAGAAGAAGGGTTGTCAGTAGATCCATCCAAGATAGGAGCTATCTTTTGAGAGAGATATTCGAGTTATTTACAGATCATAAGTCTTTAAGATACGTATTCTCTCAGAAGGAATTAGATATGAGACAACAGAGGTGGTTAGAGTTTATAGATGCTTATGATTTTGGAATTGAGTACACACGAGGAAAAGGAAACAAAGTTGTCGACGTGCTTAGTAGGAAACATCAGAATGCGGTATTAGCAATGTTAGCCGAATGGAAGGATTTGAAAACATTAACTACATATATATATATGCAGATAAGATCAACAGCTAGTTCTAGTAAGAGTACTATAATGCTATCTTGCTTAGTAGTTGTAACATCCCTCATATGGAGGCTCAAAACTAACTGCTACTAATGCTGCAGTCATCCATAATTATTAATTCTTGGTGACCAAATGCGATAACATTAGATACATTGATATAACATAAACACATGGATAAGAAAAAATTTAAAATCATAAAATAAATTTCTCATTCAAACTCAAATCATATTTCAAATTCATTACATAATCCTAATTTTTGAATCACGTTCGAAGAAATATAATTATTACAAAATATGCCAAAAGTGACATGCGAAGATGCCTCCTTGGTTGATCAAAGTCTAAATATGGGCAAATAAACAACTTTGCCATTACATCTAAAACACAGCGGAATCAAACAGAAAGTATTTCTAATAGCTTGCTCTCCTACACATCTCTGGAAGCTTATTCGTCTAAAGGAGAACCTAAAAACCATAACTCTCAAACTACTCAAGATCAATTGAGTACCCGAGAGTTTAAGGGGAAAACATAAACTTCGAGTCAGACGAAAAGCCTGGTATGAATAATAACCTACCATCTCGAACCATACAGATATCTAGTGAGACCACGCTGCTTAGTGGAATGGGTTTTCTCCTAACTAGTATCTTAACTCAATTTATAATAACCATATACTATGCGCCTACATCCAACAAGGGTTAAGACACAACATAATAAAATGGATCATGATGATATGCAAACATGCAATATATTCTGCATTTTCCATGCCCATTCTTCTGACTATCTGAGTTAGGTTATAGTATCTAGGGTCACTATTAACCTATTAATTTTCATGGGCTAACTAATAACCTATTCAAAGTTTACGGACTATCTGTCCGGATTCATAATTTTCATGGGATCACTAATAACCTATTGGTATCTACCAATAACGCCATCCAATTATAATTTTCATAGGCTCACTATGAACCTATTGGGTTCTCTAATAACTTCTCACATGTCATAGTTTTCATGGGCTGATTATGAAACTATTGATCTCTGAAAATAGTTTAATCCAGATATAGTTTTCGTGGGATCGCTAAGGACCTGTTGACCCCTGCCAATAATGATTTCCATACATTGTTTACATGGGCTTACTATGAACCTGTCTAAACCAATAATTTTTTGATCAGTCTTTGGGCATCCTACATTCTGATCTACCTGACCTCTTAGATGTGATTCTACTCACACAAGAGTTAACTCAATATATATTCACTAATGGGTCAACCTAGCTGGTTATTCTAACCTTAATACCTCAAAATGCAGTTTGAGTTAATTATAAAGTGAATAAGTTTATAGAAGAAGCACATGATAACTAATCATATAATAGTATAAACATCTACGGTTTAATTTCCTTGTAATCATTTTTCAAATGAAACATTGTTAATACCTTTAACCTATTATCTTTAGTAAGGAAAGCTTCTTCAAAACTACCAAAGTTAAATGCCATTTCAAAGCTCTTTCATATTGCCATGAGTTTACTTTAAAAATGAGATTGGGTTTCTTGTTTAAAAACTAAGGCTTTCGAACCGTTAGGCCTTTTTTTTCAAACCATTAAAACATATCTTTCGAAAGTATTCGAACCTTCCTTTCAAAACTTTCAAAGATATACCTTTCGGAAAACTCAAAACATTCCTTTCGAAAGCATTAAAACCTTCCTTTAAAAAAATTTAAGCATATACCTTCTGAAACACTTAAAACTTATCTTTTGAAATACTTAAAGCATACCTTTTGAAATGCCTAAAACATACCCTTCGAAAGACTTAAGGAATTTCTTTCAAGAGCGTCACAAAAACCATTTAAAAGTGGTCCTTTCGAAACCATTGGGTTCTATATTAAATATATCTTCTAGGTCGAAGAAAGCGAAAGTAACCATTTTGAAAGCATTAACCTTCAAACAAAAAGGATGGCTTCGAAACCACCCTTTCAAAAGCATTGATAAAAGCAGCTATAGGAACCCTTTCGAAAGCATTGAAAAGGCGACTGCATATTTTTACAAGGGAGAAAGCTTCCCTTTCAAAAGCATTGATTTAAAGTTATAAAGAAAGCGGCCTTTAACTAATTCGAAATACATGAATGCGACAGATAGGTTTTGAATAGGTTAAAAATGCAGCTACCACTTTGGAAGCTCCTTTTTAAATAATCAAGCTGCAACACATTAAAAGCTTCTTTTAAAAACAAAGGTAAGCGGCTCTTTGAACAAAGGTAAGTTGATTAATTCGAAAGCTTCAACCCCTTCGAAAGCGTCTTTTAAAAACAAAGGCAAGTATTGTATTCAAATGCTTATAAGAATGACTTCTATCCTTTCGAAAGCTTGCGTTCGACACAGTCCCTTCTACCCTTCTCAATCCACTATGTATCAATGACTTGATACCATGGGCATTCGTCTCGATTGGGTTTATTAGCAGAAGTATGGCGATGAAAGCTAGCAGATGGAAGTGGCGAAGTTGTAAATTAAAAAAAGCTGATTTTATGTAAAATAAATTCCTTTTTAGCTACCTTACCAAATTTCTCAAAACATGATTGGTTGTTAAATTCTTTACCAAAATCTTTCTTTGAAAAGGCTGTCGAAATCACTAATTTATGATTGAAATTATTTTAACAAATAAGCCATTCCCTTCCATAAAACATTTAAACATTTAAGTCCTTCAACTTAAACAATTTAATAATCATATTAAAATACTTAGGAAAAATCCCAAAATTATCATAATTCATTTTTAATATGTTTTCTAACGTATAAAAATTTCAGACTTGAAATCCTTTATATAATTGCTATAATTAATTTTAAACCCAAACTATCTAATTCTTTCATTCAAAAATCATAATGAATTATATATAACTTGGAATATTATGAAAATTTAAAGTCATCTCTAAAATAATGTTTAACATAACTATTCAACCCTCATGGAATTTGAAACCCATTTTACAGGATTTTGACCTTAAAATCGAATTATACCTTTACACAAAAATACTTATTTAAATCAAACATTGCATATAATCAAAGAATATCATCGTTCAATCCATCCAAGTGGTTTTAAAAAACTTAAACCTGGAATTACAATGTTCAATAAAACATATACGACATGGTTTAGATTATTATTCACCTTATTTGGATAAGGAAATTGATATTTGCTCCCGCTTTAATTTTCCTAGCTTGAATTTTAGCTTCTAATTGATTTTAAGCTCTTCTTCCCCTGAGGTAATGGCCACTTTAGTTCTCCTTAGTTTTTGTTTTATGAAAGTATGAATAAGAACAAGGTAAGGGTTTAGGGGTTATAGAGTTATATACGGCTATTTCCATATTACCCTTGCCTTATTCTCTTTGGTATTTAACTCATAAAACCATTTTATAAACCCATTTAGTTAAGGTACGACCCTATTTAGTTTTCAAATCTCAATCCCCTTATCACTCTAGTCTCTGCATTATTCTATTTAATTTATCTAATTAAATCTTTGGAATAATGTTATTTAAAATTAGAGGTGTTACAGTAGTCTGACCAGTACTGATAGAAAAGATTGCTTCTAAGAAAAGAGATGAAACATTACTAGTTGAAATAACTAGAAGATTTGAAGGTGGAAATGATATTAATGATTTGAAGGATTTTTATCTTGATCATAATGGATGGTTAAGGAAGAAAGGGCAGATATGTGTTCCAAATGTTGGTAACTTACGAAACGAAGTTCTTAGGGAATGTCATCAATCAAAGAATACCATTCATCTTAGGGGAACTAAGATGTAATAGGACATGAAAGGAGTTTCTTCTGAGAAGGTATGAAAATGGATGTAGTCTTATAGGTAAAATAATGCTTGAATTGTCAGTAAGTGAAAGCCAAGCATCAGAAGCAAAGTAGATTGCTTCAGCCTTTGGATATACTAGTATGTAAGTGGGACTCCATATCTATGATTTCAAAGACGATTTGCCAAGGCCGAATAGAAAAAATGAAAGTATTTGTGTCATAGTGGATAGATTGACAAGGAGTGCACATTTCACTCCAGTCAAATCGACAAGGGCGACACTTGTTCTATCTAAGTTGTTTACAAAGAACATTATCAGACTACATGGAGTACCTAATAGTATAGTCAGTGATAGAGATCCATTATTCACTAGCGAATTCTAGTAGAGTCTGCAAGTGGTGAGGTACCAAGCTCAAGATGAGTACCGCTTACCATCCATAAATCGATGGGCAAATGGTAAGAGTTAACAAAGTCGTGGAGGATTTGTTAAGAGCTTGTGTGCTAGATTTTGGAGGATCATGGGAAGACCATCAACACTTAGTTAAATTTTCCTATAACAATTGTTAGCAGACTAGTATAGGGATGACACCTTTTGAAGCTTTGTATGAAAGACCTTGTAAATCACCCGCATGTTGGTTAGAGACCAGGAATAGATTAGTTCTTGGTCTGAAATGGTAAGAGAATCCGTAAAAAGATTAAGTTGATTCGAGCTAGAATGAAAGAAGCTCAGTTTGGATAAAAGAGTTAAGTCGATAAGATATGGAAGGACTTATAATTTTTAGTTGTTGGATCATGTTTTCGTCAAAGTATCGCTAATGTAGGGTCTAGTAAGATTTGGGAAGTCGATAAAATTGGCACTTAGGTTTATTGGACCGTTTCCTATTATAGAAAAGACTGAGAAACTCGCTTATAAGATAGAGTTACTGAGCTGTTTGATAGGAGTTCGTAATGTGTTTCATGTTTCTCAACCTAGGAAATGTGTTCGAGATCCAAAAACTACAACCACTCTGAATGCTTTAGAAGACTTAATAGTGGAACCGGATATGACTATTATTAACCAACTAGTTCGAATTATAGCTCAGGATGAGAAGAAGCTTAGGAAAAAGACTGTCATATTAGTAAAAGTCCAATGGATCGACAACGAGAAAGGCTGTACTTGGAAGATAGAGGACATGATTAGAGACACTTATCCTGATTTGGTCGATGGTATGTTTTACATCTATGTTTGTATGTTTTGATGTGTGTACCTTATCTAATTTAAAGGATGAAATTCTTTAAGGAGGCGAGTTTGTAACTCCCTTAATTTTGATTAACATTATTTAGAATATTTAATTAGAAAAATTTAGTAAAATAATATATAGAGACAAATAAATAGAGATTGATGATTAATATCTGTTGAGCCTTGATTAGTGAACCAATAGGATTACTTAGAACATTAATATGTAGAAGGATATATGAGAAAGGAAAAATAGGAAAAGAGCACAATCTCTAACATAAACCTTCACATTCTCATTTCCTTCCTCGCTTTCAGTCACACAAACAAAAACATAAACAAAGCCGACCATTGTCAAGGGTTTCAAGAGAAGCAAAGTTTGGAAACAAGATTAAAGCTAAAGGGGAATTAATTCAACCTTAAATCTCAAGCTTCTTTAATCAAATCATGGTGAATAATGATACACATCTCGTAATATACTTGTTCATTTTCGGTTTTAATATTATACCTGAAATTATATGATTGATGTTATGCCATGTTTGAATATTGGACGATTATATGCTTATTGATGAATTGTGGAAATTATTTATGAATTTAATTGAGAAGTTTGAGTTGGAAAGCTATCATATGATTCCCAAACGACTTGAAATTTTTATATGATGTTAGAAACATTATTTTAGAAGTATAATTTTAATTTCATAATTTTCCCAGTCAGTATGAATGTTTTGTTATTTTCTTATGTGAAGAAAATAGTTATTTGGGTTTTGATTATTAAAAATAATTAAATGATGTTTTTGGACCTGAAATTTTTATACGTTAAAGAGTATATAAAGTCTGAATTATTGTGATTTGTAGGGATTT
Source organism: Allium cepa (assembly GCA_030765085.1). Taxonomy (NCBI): domain Eukaryota; kingdom Viridiplantae; phylum Streptophyta; class Magnoliopsida; order Asparagales; family Amaryllidaceae; genus Allium; species Allium cepa. The sequence goes on from CM060937.1 coordinate 429,760,026, forward strand.
TTCTCATGCTTTTATGATTTATTATGAATTTATTAGGCTAGAAAATCTTAGTGATTATATTAAAATATTAATATAAAATAATAAGTTTGCAAATGTTTTGGGAATGATATTCATAATTTATGACAGACTTCAAAAAGTTATTTAGTAAAGAAATTATTATCCAATGAGATTTTGACAAACCATAGAAGTTGGTGAAAAGAATTTGCTTTTAATAGTAAATTAACAGTTTTTTAAGGTAATTACAAGTATGCCACGTCGAAGTTAATGATGCCGCCATCATGTCGCATCTATGGTCATTGACGTCAATCACGGGCGGTGCATAGAATATCAACCCCGGTTGATGTGAAATGGATTGGTCTTGGTTGAAGTATGAAGCATGGCATCAAGGTCGACGTTATGAACTTCGACGAAGCATTGCGGCCAATTTTTAATATTATCGTCGACTCCATAAGGCAACTATGATGCTACTTTCCTATACTCACTCTTATTTTAGTGACATCGCTCCTATCCGTATCGACAATGATATCTACAGTGGTAACGACGCCGCCTATCTTCTTTGTTAATATAAGACAGTGACGCGCATTTATACTATCATTTTCAATGTTGATATTAAATGGTAAGGATGCCGACTATTCTAAATATAGCCAATCACCTATTTAAAGTTACCAACTTTATACCATACAAACTTATGAAACTCAATAATATGTTGCATGACATAGTTATCATCGACTATATAGCTTTGAGTTTTATGAATCAAAGACCTTAACATATTCTGATAATTAAGAGGGGTGATGACCCATGCCGGCTATATCCATGCCGCATTTAATCAATATACGAGGTTTTATTATTTTGGCTGATGGCCTATGATTTTGAGGTGCTTCAACCTCAAAGTGGTTTCGAACTTCATCAATATTATTTTATAAGAGAATATATCTTGGCATAAGTATTTTAAATAAATTAAAGGGCTATGTGTTTTCCTTGTTGTAAATATGATTTCAAAAATTAAATCATTTACAAGGGGTATGTTTTCAAGGAAATAGAAATGAGCATTTAGCCCAGAATTTTACTAAAGGTTTATTATTCTTATCACCTTCAGATAAATTATGTTAGGATGAATTAATTCAGAGATTAGAAAACCAGATGGGACTGGTGTGGGGTCTCATCCTATACTTCAGCTATTAACCCCTAGCAGATATAAGTCCAAAATTCCAGTGCATAGGGCTTTGTCATGGGTAAGACTAAAAGTAGGTTTACGCAGAGAAAGGAATACACAGAGATGAGATAGGTTATTGGTTAACTACAAAGCCAATAGGATCAGAATGACCCTATGAATAGTAAGATCGAAAAGACCGTCAGTTACCATCTAATAGTAGGTTAGAAAATTTGATATAGTTGGTAGGCTCGAGTCATCCATGTAGGTTTTTAGTTACCCTGAGAAAACTATAATGTTGGGACAGATAGTCCATTAATTTAGATAGGCCGGTCATGATTACCCATGTTGCATATATGCATATGATTTTTTATATTATATAGTTTGACCATTGTGGTTGCATATGCACAATATAAAAAAACATATTTAGAGGATACTAGTGAGGGGAAAACCCATTCCACTCAGCGGCATAGAGATCTATTAACAGAGATGACATATCATTATTCACACCAAACGTCTGAACCGAAGTTTTTTGTTTTCCCCCTTTAACTCTCGGATACTGAATAGTGTAGTTCAAGAGTAAGGTTTAAAGGTTATTTAGGTTAGACGAATAAAGCTTCCGAAGATGTATAAGAGGCAGATCTAGCTATGTAGGAATCCTTTTATATATATACTATCCACTGTATTGAATTTTCATTTTGTTGGAATGTATGTAATCAAAGATTGTATGGCTATCTAGTAGTAAACTCTGATCAACCAGTAGGGCATCTTCATATGTCGCTCTTAGAATATTTATAATAAATTATATTTTGTTTGAACTTGGGCAACATTTGGGATTATGTAATGAATATGAAATATATCTTTGAAATGAAATGTGAAAGTTATTTTGAAATTATATTTAAGAAAATTTCATATTCTTATGTTTTTGGTGTTATTGATACAAATAACATTACCGCTTGGAAATTAATACAATAGACAACTGCAAAATCTATAGCAGATAGTTTTGTGCCTCAAAATAGGGGATGTTACAGCCAGTTGTATTTACTTATGGTATATTTTATCTAGAGATATACGACACTCGAATTGTAGTTTCTGATCTTCGTCATGGAGATCTGCATTAGTTTAATGGAAGAATTTCCGTGGAAAAAGCCATTATTGGACGTACCTTAGCAGTATTTATTATATTCCTATTATTGTTATGTCGTACACAAAGTAACTACTATCCAGTATATCTAACAACCTGCCTTTTCGATAACCGAAAGTCGGCACCAAATAAATCCATGGTATTCCATATCGAACATCCAATCGCCGAAAAGGCAAATTGCTAGAGTAAAATGAAATAGAAAAAGAAAAGAACAAGAGTAATAGAATCTCACAGTGGAACGATGATATATAATGTAACAAATACAGTAAAAGCGGTCAGTCTAAAATACATAGTATATCAGAGTTAAAAACAAAGCTCATTAGCCTGGACAGTTATTACTTCCTGACATTACAATTGCTGATGGGTCTATATACTAATACAACGGAAATAAAATATTACAGTAGGTGAACATCCAGCTCTACTCCATGAGCACCACGTCCCACCAACGACAACCTGGTAAAATACTCGGTATGACGCAAACATTATAATAAAATAACATCCGGACCAGTAATGGAAACTACAGTTGAGAAACTCAAGTAATATGATGAACGTATAATAATTCTAAGAGACCATCTCGCTAAACACATAATAGGTGTTTTCCTAACTAGAACAACATCCAAGCATGAAAGAATGGAAACACAATTAAACAAAACCCGAACATGAAAGAATGGGTATAAAAAATGTCAAAATCCAAACTTAAAGAATGGGGACAAAAACTAAACATCGAGAAGAACGCCAATAACTTCTCGATGCAATTAAGAAAACAATTTGAAGATTTAAATCAACAACAAGGAAAGGATTTTTTTTAACAATGACTAGGAGGGTGCACTCCCTCATGGAAAGTATACCTCTAAAAATATACATGAGAACTACGATGACTTTCAGAAACCTCCAAGCCAGACCCCACCAATCTTTACCGAGAATCCGTTCACATCTCCGTGCGCATACCACTGCAACCAATCTAGAGTAGATGTGGAAATACCCTAATGGAAGCTACCCTGCATAGCCTTGCCCTCACTCACACTTTGGTTTTAGTCATTTTCAACAAATGATACCAACGCTCAAATGAGAAACAGATTGTAACACCCCTAATTTTTAATAACGTTATTCGAGAGCTTTAGTTAGATAAATTAAATAGAATAATGTAGAGACTAGAGTTATAAGGGAATTAAGATTTGAAAACTAATTAGGGTCATGCCTTAATTAAATGGATTTATAAAATGGCTCACAAGTAAATTCATAAGAATGGTTTATAAGATGAAAACTAAATTAAATAAGGCAAAGGTAATATGGGAAATAGTCATATACCATAACCCCTAAACCCTTACCTCATTTTCATTCGTACTTTCATAAAAAACATAAACAAAAGGAGATCAAGGCCGGCCATAACCCTAGGAGAAAAGGATATCAAAATCAATTAGAAGCTAAGATTCAAGCAAGGAAGAATTAAACAAGAACAAATCTCAAGTTCCTTATCCAAACAGGGTGAATATTGATCTAAACCATCTTATATATGTTTTAATGAACAATTTAATTTCAGGTTTAAGACTTAAAACTGTTTGGATGAATGGAATGATGATATGCTTTGATTATATGCCATGTTTGATTTAAACAAGTATTTTTGTGTAAAGGTATAATTCAATTTTAAGGATTAAAATCGTCTAAAATAGGTTTGTAATGCCATAAGGATTGAATATGTTATGTAAAACATTATTTTGGAGATGGGTTTTAATTTTCATAATATTCCAAGTTATGGATAATTTATTATGAATTTTTGAATGAAAAAAATAGACAAATTTTGGATCTAAATTATTTAAGGCAATAAAAGAAAGATTTCGGGTCTGAAATTTTCATATATTAGAAAACATATTAAAAGGGAATTATGAGAATTTTTGGGGATTTTTCCTAAGTGTTTTAATATGGCCAATAAATTATCTAAGTTGAAGGACTTAAATGTTTAAATGTTTTATAGAAGGGAATGACTTATTTGTTAAAATAATTTCTGTTATAAATTATTAAATTCGGTTGCCTTTTTAGAAAAATATTTTTTGATAAAGAAATGACAACCAATTATATTTTGCCAAATTGGCATGTTAGACGAAAAGTAATTACTTTGTAAGGCAAAAAAATCAGTTTTGGCATAATTAACCGCTTTGCCACTTCCAATTGCTATTTTTCGTCGCCATACTTATGCTTATAAACCCATTCAAAACCAATACACATGGTATCAAGCTGTTGATACGCAGTGGATTGGAGAGAGGCAGAAGGGATAGTGTCAAAACCCAGCTTCCAAAGGGGAGTGGTCATTTCTATAAGCTTTCGAATACATTACTTACCTTTGCTTTTAAAAGGATGCTTTCGAACGAGTTGCCGCATAGTTTTGAAAATGAGCTTTCGAATGGGTAGCCATTTTTGAACCTACTCGAAACCTAGCTGTCGTTTTCATACCTTTTGAATTAGTTAAAAGTTGCTTTCATTATAACTTTAAATCAATGCTTTCGAAAGAGGAGCTTTCGCCCCTATAAAATTTAAAGTCGCCTTCCCAAATGCTTTTGAATGGGTTCCTACAGTTTCTTTTATCTATGCTTTCGAATGGGTGGTTTCAAATCTATCATTTTCCCTAAATTCTTTTATTTGAAGATCAATGCTTTCAAAAGGTTTTCTTTCACCTTTTTTTTTCATTGACCCAAAAGTTATAGTTAACTTTAAGACCCAATGGTTTCGAAAGGAACACTTTTAAAAAGTTTCTATGATGTTTTCAAAAGGGTATTCTTTAAGCCTTTCGAAGGGGTATATTGTAAGTATTACGAAAGGTAATCCTTAGGTATTTCGAAAGATAAGTTTTAATGGTTCCAAAAGGAATATCTTTAAATGTTTCGAAAGGAAAGTTTCAATGCTTTCGAAAGGAATGTTTTGAGTGTTGCGAAAGGTATATCTTCAAGAGTTTTGAAAGGAAGATTTGAATACTTTCCAAAGATATGTTTTAGTGCTTTCGAAAGGAAAGGCCTAAGGTTTCAAAAGCCGTAGTTTTCAAACGAGAAACACAGTCTCATTTTTATTAAAGTAAACCCATGGCAATATGAAAGAGTTTTGAAATGCCATTTAACTTTGGTATTTTTGAAGAAGCTTTCCTTGCTAAAGATAATAAGATAAATGTATTAACCATGTCTCATTTGAAAAATGATTACAAGGAAATTAAACCGTAGACGTTTATATTATTATATGATCAGTTATCATATGTGCTTCTTCTATAAATATATTCACTTTATAATCAACCCATAATTGCATTTGTGGGTATTAAGAGTAGAATAACCAGCTAGGTTGATCTAGTAGTGAATATATAGCGAATTAACTCCTACGTAAGTAGAATTTCATCCAGGAGGTCAGCAGACCAAAATGAAGGATGCCCAAAGACTGATTAAAAAATTATTGGTTTAGACAGGTTTATAGTAAGCCCATGAAAACTATGTATAGAGATTGTTATTGGCATGGGATAATAGGTTCTTAGTGATCCCATGAAAACTATGTCTGAATAAGTTATTAAAAGAGATCAATTGGTTTATAGTGATCCCACGAAAATTATGACATGAGAGAAGTTATTGAAGAACCCAATATTTTTATAGTTAGCCTACGAAAACTATGATTGGAGAAAGTTATTAGTATATACCAATAGGTTCATAGAGACCCTATGAAAACTACGATTGGATGATAGTATAGGTAAAAAACCAATATGATCCTAGTGATCCCATGAAAACTATGAAAGTGGATAAGAAATCCATAAAGAATTAACAGGTTATTAGTCAGTCCATGAAAACTAATAGTTAATAGTTGTAATGAACCGGAATTTTACTGCTTTGATTTGTGAATATTTAACTAATTTTAAATATTCAAATAAATGGTTTTATAATGAAAATAAAACTCTTTTTAATAATAAATAACAATGGTGAAATAGTTTTTAAAATTTGTTTACAAAAATATATAGTTCGATGAAAAACAGAAAATGTGACCAGAAACTGTTTTTCGAATTTTCGACATTTCATCGTATAAAGTTGTTTTTAATGTTAAACTTTTAGTATATATATAAACACATATACTAAGTACATAATGCGAGATTAATAATATATATTAAGGTTAACCAACTTAATTAAGTTAAGATAATCATCGATGTGACACATTGGCAACTAAAATAGTAAAGTTATGTCATTAGAGACATGAAATGATATAATGGCAACCTCAGGTACTTATATTCATAAATGCACATAGTGTTAGAAGAAGACATGGATGCATTCATGGGTAAGGTGGCATGTAATGAGAGGAGGGTAAAGAATAAGTGTATTTTTGTAATCTTACTTGTTTACGTATTATAAAAACTATTTTTTTCAAATTCTATTTCCATTTTCTCATTTTCTCTCTTCTATTTTCTAATTGCATAACCTCTAAGGTAATATGGTTTCCTTAGCATTCTAAAGTTTTATATTTTCAGTTTAAACTTTTTATAACATTTTAAATTTAAACTTTTTATAACATTTTAAACTTAGCTTCAAAGCTCCTTTTTTCAATTTCAAATTTCTCTATTTTACCTGAAATGTTTTCGGCCATAAATAATTATAAAAACTCCAAAACCTGATTTTCTTTTTTTCAAATGATGTATATTTCTAGTGGATGAAACTTTGGTGTTTACCACTTTTTCAGATTTCGAGCTTAGATGCTCCAATATTTCATTTTTTGCAAGAGTGTTTTTGAACCTAGATTTCGATGTCTGGAAATACCCCTTACTGTTTTGGCCACAACTTCCTCAAAATTTAACTTTTTTGAGAAATTTTTTTTGTTAAATTATAGAGGAAATAATTATCTAAAATTTCCTTTTGACTACTTCTCTAAAATCTGAGTGGAAAGGTTCCAAAATTCTGGTGCAAAATGACCCTTTTTTGAGAAGAATTTGTGGTTTTCCAAGCTTCCCGAATTTCAAAGTGTGTCAAGTTTTCAAATGATTCCCGGTGAGAAAACTATGAATTTTTGGGAAAGTTTTTACTTTCATGTTATTTAATATATTGTGTGATGTGATGGTTAGTACTGGTTAATTAATCATGCGATGGTTATACATACACACACACACACATACACATATATATATTACTGTTTCGTGCCTTTTTGTGTTTTGTGTCCTTTCAACTGTACAGCCGTTAGTGATAAATGGTTGCTTGCTATCCCCTGACCTTCAACCGTGACCTTATATCTTTCCATTGCTTTAAAATAATAAAAGTTATAAATATATATCGTTCAAAATTTTCAAGCCTCTTCATTTTTGACATGTGTGGATGCGAATGGTTGAAAATATCAGGATGTTACAGTTTGTATATAGACACACACACACACACTTATTGCTTAGATATGTAAGGACATTAGACTTGATTGTGCTGTCTAAATGGTTAAAGATAAGATCTTGCTTAAGTTTGTAGCATGATGTTATTCTGGATGTTATGGTTGTGTATGGACTTGGGTAGGTAATGTATAAGCTAAGAAGAAGTTGGTATCTTTGTAGGGTACTGGAGAATTGGAATCTTATGCAAGAAAGTTATGGTTTTAGTTTTTTAAAATCCAATATTTAGTTATATCTAAACTTAATTTAGTTTTAAATACTTATTTTTGTTTTTAGAAAGTTAGTGAGCTTTAAGGTAAAGTTTTCAAAAGAAGGATAGAAACAAGTTAAAGCTTACGGATATCCATAATGATAGTCGCTATGGATACAGTTCGCTTAAAATTTCGATCTTTGCAAAATTTGGTTTTGATACTTCAAATTGTTTTGTGAATATTTCATAAACTAAATAATAATGTTTTTAAAAGTTAATTAAGGATTTAATAATTATTTGTCAATTAATTAGGTTTTAGTAATTGATAATTAATTGAATGTTAACCAGGTTTATTAACTTTAATTGAATAAAGATTAGTTCTTAATTAATTATCTTTTAAAGTTAAGATTTATTTTAATTAAGTTAATTAATATGGGTTAAGTAAATTATTAATATATAATTTATCATTATTTAAATATAGAATAAATTGTTAATCCAGGGTTTAATTATTTGATTAAAGATTTAATCTATAATAAATTATTTATTAAAGGCTTAATTTATTATTTAAGTTTAATTAAATATTAATTAATTGAGATTAATTAACATTTAATTATTAATGAAGTTTTATTTAATGATTTACTAATTATTAAAGGATTAATTGGGTTTAATTAATAGTAAATTATTGTTTAACTATTCAACTAAATTAAGTTAAGATTCAATTAAAATTAATTATGACCTAAATAAGGATTTAACTTTTAATTAATTATTTTTAAAAGGGTTTAAAGGTTTTAAATCCTTTGGTTTTCAAAAGTAAAATGGTTCAAAGGTACTTCTTTATCAAAATTGGTTTTGAATACAAGTGATTCAAGTGTTGATACCATTAAGAAACCATATAGCTGTGAATGAGTTATAATGTAGATTGTTTGGTTATTTAGACATGTGTTAGTAGAATAAATCTCCATTCTGCTATAAATTGTTTGTTTGTTTGTGTGGATATGTGTTAGCAGAATAAATCTCAGTTCTACTATAAATTGATTGAATTGCTTAGACATCTGTTTAGCAAGACCAATCCCTACCCTGCTTTTATGTTATTTGGATATGTATATGATAGTTAGTTCATATTGACATGTTTTTCCATGAGTTGGATAAGAGTTGTATTTACATATATGTTGACCTACGTAAATAACTATTAAGTGAATTGAAATGGAAATTGAATGGTAACTTAAATTAGTACAATTAGGATTGCTAAGCCTTTTTTCAAATTACTAAAGTATGTATTTGAATTAACTTTAATTCTTAAATCAATTTGGGTTTTAAAGGTTGGTTTACAAGTTTTATTATTATTTTATAACATTATTTATAAATCATATCTGTTTTTAAAAAGGGGTTTATTAAATAAAAGGTTTTACCTAAAGTGATTTACAAATGATATCTTGAAAATGATATAAAAGAGATTCTATAAAGAAATTACGAAGGAAGATTTTTAAATAATTGTCAAAACATAAAGGGATTTTATAAATCAATTTAGATATATTTGGAAGACGTTTTAGATCAAGTTTGAAAAATTGTAAAGAGGTTTGAAATGTGAAATGAAGAAGTGAACATATATTATAAAGTGAACGAGTTTTATAGTCAGTGATGTTTTGAAAAGGAATGGTTTGGTCATTTAACATGGAATGTAAGAAGAGAGAATTTTCCAAATGTTATGGGTAAATGTTTATATTGTTTTCCAAGTAAAAGGGATGTAAGGGGTTTGGGAAAAGTGTTTTAGAAAAGATTCTTTGATAAAGTTTTATAAAGTGATTTTATTAATTAAAGATTAATGAATAAAGGCTTAGAGATCCCATATGGAATTGAATCAATGTTTGATTGATTGTTTATTGATAGTTAATAACAAACTATTAAATCTGGACCAAAAGGTAACTTTGGAAATATCTAGGAGAAACACAGAGATTACATGGAATAGTTTCCGTCGGTGGTGCTATAGTGGACATATAAATTCGTTATGTTCTTCTAGGATAAACGATAAGGAAATCTGCAATGACCAGAGATTTTAATGTTTAAATAACGTAATTAATTGAATTTTTCTTGAAAATAAAACAATTAAATTTAACAATGGAAATTTGATATTTGGAATACGTTTATTTAAACATAGCAAATGATAAATTCTCATTAGAAAATATGAAAGTTAGATATGTTGTGTAATTTCGAATTTCAATTTAAAATCGGTTAAATTGTTGATAATAAAATATTTTTGAAATCCGGATATTTTTATATATAAAAATGTAAACTATTTTCTGAAAGAAACGTCATAATTCGTTTCGTCAAATTTGGACCTCTCTATCCCTGTTTATCTTATTTTCGACGAATTTGCAGTAGTTTGGTAGCTAAATATTGACTTTTGATAGGATCATCGAATCGCTCATATTTGTGTATCATTTTGTTCTTTTCCTCATCCCGATCTCCGCGGTATTTTTTTTGTGCATTTCAAAGTTCGGTACGCGGCAAAAACCGCGAAACGGTTAGCCATATAAGTACCCATTCGAGTCTATTTGTGTCCGGTGACCATTCAATTCTCACCCGTTTAAAATCAACGGGCTTTTTCTTTTAATATTTCATGAAATCGGGTGCCTGTCCTTTGGTATTAACTGGTTTGATTTATATGTTCTAGTTTGTTTGCTTGTCTGCTTTCTCTGCGTCCTCATACTTGCAAATAATAATATATAAAATATAAACTAATATAAAAGCTTATATATTAGAACTTGTTCATTTTTTTCTTTCTGAAGCCATCCATTCTCCTTCCAACTAAGCGTAGCCATGTCCTCCCTTCAGTTTTGCTCACCCTCCTTATTTACCTCCACTTCCGCATCTTTTATCTATTTGCCGATCACCCCTTCACGTGTTTTCCATTTGCCGCATGAACCTCCACCCAAAGCTTCACATGCAGGCCGCCTGCTTCTTCTTCTTGCCGCTGACCACCATTCAATCCTGCCCATCACCCAGACCCGTGCAGCCTTCCACTCTAGCTGCTTAGGCACGCGAAGTATCACTGCCTCTCGCCGAAACCTTTCCGACAGCCGAGACTCCACCATGCCACATTTCTGCCTACATCTCCTTCGATCCACCTTCTTTTCCCATCCACCCTCCCTAACAGTGACCTCAACAACACCTGGATCCACACGTGTTCCATCTGCAAGTGCTCCGACTACTTGACAGTCAAAGCAACTCCACCCCATGCAGCTCCTCCATCACCCACTGCCACGCAACAGCCCAGATAAAGCTTCCCCTCTGACAGCTGGCTTTACTCCTCCCACTTCCTCTCCGACCAAGCACCATTGCTTTGCCACACTCCACTATCATGTCTTCGTTCCTCCGAGCCCACGTCCACCTGCTTGTCCATATTTTTCATGCAAGCCCTAGTTAGCCTAGCCACTTTCTATTCTTCTCCTAGCTTCTTCTTGCATCTTGTTTTATAAGAAGAAAGTTAAGGAAAGGTATATATGTTAGTTTATATATATATGGTCTGTTGTTTTTATGTATAAGTATATTAGTTTTTATATATATATGGAAAAGTCTATTTAGACACAAAATATGGACACAATTGGCGACACGGTTAATTTTCACCATTAGATTGCCCCATGATTTCCATCTTGATGCTTTGTGCCCCAATTTGTGTCAAATTTTATGTCTAAATAGCCGCCCCCTATATATATATGATCTGTCTATTTATATATGTATAAGTTTATGTGAGATTTATATGATCTGTTGTTATAATATTTAAGTTTATACATAAGTTTACATATATGTATGTATGTATGTATGTATGTATGTATGTATGCATGTATGTATGTATATATTTTTGTAAGTCATCTTGTTTATCTATAATATGTTTAAAGAAATTTATATATAGCTTCTGTAAGAGTTGTGTTTATTTAAATTTATATCATTATTTTTCAAAATATTTTTATAACAATTTATATATATAATAATATGTTTAAATATTTATTTGAATTTTATTATTATTTTAAAAAATTAGATTTATGATATATTTAAAATATATACTTGATCCATCGAATTTATGTTCACCTTGCCTTGTCTCTCCGCTGTCCACACTTAGAGTAGCAATTCTAGCTTTTTCGTTGTGTCGCTTGCGTATCTGTGTTTGTTGCTCCTCAGTTTCTGTTTCTCTGGCCTCGAAAGGTGAGCAATCACTCATGATTAACATTCTTATATTTAGTAAATTTAATTCACATGAAATGACGATTGAAATATGCTGTAAATTTTGAATTGTTAAGTTATTTAATTGTTAAATATGATATACCATTATCTGCCATTTTTTACCTGTGACATATGACACCATAACATATTGTATATACTATATTTAAATTTTGTTACTGATGATATATACATGTTGTTGATATATTATATTATTATCATATTAGTTCTCACTCCGCAAGTCCCCTATCAATTTAGAATTTCCCTATAGGTTGAAATGATACATACCCGAATGATTTTATACATTAGGAAAAAAATCATTATGGGTGGAAATGATAAACCCAAGCGATTTTCACTGAATTTAAAATTTTAGGATTGCGGGTTGAAATGGTATATATCCGTAAATATTAAATTTAAGTTACGGATTGAAATGATAAATATCCATATCACCTGACCATATGATAGAAAATTATATACGGACACTGTTGTTCTATATTTGGAAAATGATTTCCAATGTTTGAAAGGAAATATATAGGTTCTTATAAATATTGATTTTTAAATATAATATAAAGGTTTTAATTTTAATATATATGTAAAAGTTAGATTACGAAATTTTATATTTTGGATATTTTTGAATTTATAAGTTAAGTTTTAAGATGTAAATTATAAAATTTTACTTATAACTTTATTATTTAAAATATATATAAAATCATATTTAAATAGATTTAACAATAATAAGATTTAATTTATTAATAATTAACAAAATAAAATTTAATGAGAATTTAATTTAACTATATTTATGATATGTTTTAAATATTTATTTAAATTTATAGTAATAATTCAAATATATATTTTGTAAATTTTTTAAGAAAATGGAAGTTGGAAGGATAAATTAAATAAGAATTGATTTGAAATTCTATTTGTTAAGAATTGAATTAAATAAGAATTGATTTATAATTAGACTTGTTTAGAATTGGATTTAAATAAAGTTTAGTTTGTATTGAATGATTTGAGATTTTGGAAGCTATGATTTATAACTTGATTTGATAAAAAAGTGATTAAATGAATATTTTAACTTTAAATAAAATTAAAATTGAGTATTCAATGTTAAATTCAATTGTAATATGAGAATTTATTGAAATGATTATTAAATTGATTAATTGAGTATTTTTAAAATATATATAAACTATGTTTTAAAATATAAACTATATTGGTCTATAAACTATTTCAAAATATATAAACTATTTTTAATTTATAACTATTTGAAAATATATATATAAAGACTATTTCCCGTGTTTAAACTATGTAAGTTAGAACTGTTATGATTTAGATTTAATGGATTTAAATATAATATTTTGATATGAAGTATGAACTGTTAAAAATGATTACAAAAGCGATTTTATAAAATAGCCACAATGTGAAATAAGCGTTTGGTTGTTAAAGAGACCGGATCAGATATTTTCATACTCTTTGCCAATATCGAAAACCAATTTAACAACCATGTACATGGTGGAGATTCCAGGACGAAGTATGATGGTTTGGTGTACGATTCTGTATAAGGTATTTACATAGCCCTGACTCTCGTAAGTTAGCTTAGATGTGACTAAAACAGGAGCCATGCTAGGCCAAGTGAGGTCATTAATCCCATCGGACACATTTCTTCGATACAATTCTATTACTTTGTGATTTGACTGGGTGCACTTTTCATTTGGGAGTATGTCTCGAGGTGGGCTATAGTAGCTGTTATGCGATACCACTATTCTGGATCCGCAAACGGTATATCTACCATGGCGTTGCCTCGTGTGCTATGTTCACATGCCCGCCTTCTATGAGTTTTTTTAGTACCCTACTTATGGTGTGTCCGTTGGGTAAATCATCGATTTGGTAGAGCTTACAGCATTGTATAGACTATAGAAATATATAAAATGTATTAAGGGGGATATGGGTAACGCCTTAACGCTATTTTAATACTTTACTTTACTGATAGGCATGTTATAATATCGTATATTATTACATAGTAGATAGTTCCACGATCCTTAGAGGATGGAAATCCCAAGCATCCTTTAAGTTACATGTATTTCAGTTGACATTTCACTTGAGTTAAATTTACTGGTATAAGAATGTTAACCCTGACTCGAGTATTTTGTTTTTTGCTTTACGCTCGGGTTAGACCGAGTGTCACAGCATTTGACTCACCTTTGAAGTTTGGAGCTTTGCTTGAAAATCTGTCTCTTATCTATTCAGCTTCGAAGTTATCTCAGTTATTTCCAGTTGTTTATGTTAGGACTTGTCAGTTACATTTTTATTTGAGACTGCTATGTACTTGAGATTTCTATTGTATTTATTTCAGACTCTGATGTTTATATAGTAGCTTCGTGAACTACTATTTATCCATTCCGTTGCATATTATTATTTTACTTTGTATTTGTGATTTTATGATTGATTTATTTATTGTATATGCTGAGTTTTACCAAATATAAATTAACAATATGATATTTTGAGCAATTCAAGTCCGACATGTGTGGATGCGAATGGTTCGAAATAGCTGGTTGTTACAAAATCCATCCACTAACTGTTAGGAGGTGAACTCCGCTCTTAGGTTTTATCTGCTTATTTCCTAAAGAATGGGGGTTGAGTTTAGCAAATATTATCGAAAGTTATTTCGAAGAGACCGAGATCGGATCTATTATCCAAAAACCACTTTGATCCAACTCAAGCATTTCGAATTGAATACATGGTGAAGAATATGGAATCGAATATGCAGCATTGAAGTAAAGGGCTGCTTGCTACTAGTCCTGAGGGTGATTGCAAAATGGATGTTGTAGACGTAGTGCCTTCGATTTGTCCTTATCCTAGACAACTTGTATGGATGAATATTGGCACTACATTACTGCCTGGAGGGCAATGTTAACATTCCAAATAGGATTGCTATTCACAAAGGTAAAATATAGCCTCAAGTCTCATCAACCAGGAAATGACTAAAACAGGACATGTAGCAGGGCTAAGTGGGTCGCTCCCATTAAGGTACGTCATCATCTTTCTAGATTACCCTATTTTTATGGATTTGGTTATACACGGGAGATCTCGATTAAGGTTGGAAGACTGGGATGATGGCATATTCGGTACTACTAGTCAAGTGGTAGGCTAGTTCTATGTGGCAGGATACAAGATGTTCTTGTCAGACCTGGGTGCATTGTTCTAGAGATGTACCCATTGGAGGTAGTTCCATACTTGGTCATGGTATGGAATCCATTCTCCAATATGTAACTTTATGGTTTTGATTGTAAAGTCTAGTATGCTAGAATTTAATTAATGTAATAATTTCGACTAAGATTAATAAATATTTGTACTTGACATTATAATAATATCACTGGACATACTCGCCCGGAGAGGATGGTAGGAGAATCGCCTTTACCACGCATGCAGGTTATCTTTGAAGGGAAAGATTTTTACTAAAGGACACATTTAGTCGGGCCATAGTCCAAAGTTGGTAGTTGTCCACTGTGGGCCACATAGATGCTTGTAAGGATAATAAGACAGACAGGGTGATTCCAAGGCCATAGGAGTTGAGGTAAGAACATCGGGAAACTAGCCGGCTGACCCATTAAGTGCTTTGCAAGAAAATTGACAAATATGTTAAATTATTAAAATCCAAAATTTTAAATAATAAAGTCAACTATTACTTCTGTAATTCATTCCAAAAAACAACAAAACATAGGTACAAAAAGCGATTGCACGCAATGCATTATTAATAGGTTAACTTCTCTATCATCCCGTCTTTTGGTCAAGGCCGGGATGTCAACAAATTAGCTGGAAAGGATGATTGTTAGGATCAAAGGTCGATTGAAAATAAGGCTATGATCGATGTCGTCAAAATTTGATCGGGCTCCAATCGAGACAAGATCGATTGAGAATGATGATCAAGGCTGGAAGAGGCTACGTTTTAAATTTCTGGTCAATCGGGGTTCGTATGCTCAAGATATGATCGATGCAATTCAAGCAACCAACTTTTCATATCCATCAATCCTCTACCGTTCGTATCCATCAATCCCTTACTATTCGTATTCATCAAGCCTCCATTGTTCGTATCCATCAAGCCTCTACTGTTAGTATCCATCAATCCCTTACTGTTCGTATCCATCAAGCCTCCATTGTTCGTATCCATCAAGCCTCCACTGCTCGTATCCATCAATCCTCTACTGTTCATATCCTCCACTATTCGTATCCATCAATCCTCTACTGTTCGTATCCATCAAGCCTCCACGTTTCGTATCCATCAACGCAATAGTGATCGATACGAACAGTGAATAGTGATCGATACGAACAGTGCAACATCGGTCGAGTACGAATAGTGCAACATCGATCGAGTATGAACAGTGTAACAGCGATCAAGTACGAGCAGTGCAACATCGATCGAGTACAAATAGTGCAACATCGATCGAGTACGAACAGTGCAACAGTGATCGATACAAACAGTGCAAAAGCGATCGATATGAGCAATGTAACATCGATCGAGTATGAACAGTGCAACAGAGATCGATACGAACAGTGCAACAATGATCGATACGAACAGTGCAACATCGATCGAGTACGAACAGTGCAGCATCGATCGAGTACGAACAGTGCGACATCGATCGAGTACGAACAGTGCGACATCGATCGAGTACGAATAGTGCGACATCGATCGATACGAAGGAGATAGCCTTCGAAAAATACGAACTTGCATCGATCATATCTCACAATCTACAAGTCCAAATGCTACGAAATTTTCGCTGGAGCTTACGTACAACCTAAAGTATGTTCTGTTGAATATGCGATTATATGATTTTGTTTGATGATAATACACACACACACACACACACACACACACACATATATATATATATATTCATTTAAATGTATTTGTTAATGTACTATTTTATTTTTCATAGATTAAATAAATATTTGCTGAATAAAATAAATAACATAGAATTTGAACTCAAATAGAAATTTTATTCAAACAAATATATATTACAATTTTTGAATAGTACAAATTTCAAGCTCTCACTATACACACACACACACACACACACACACACAACTACAATTACAATACAATTTTGATTACATCACAATTTCTAATTTACATTTGACCTCATTACATATCACTCATTCACTCAACTCGTATTTATCTTCAACTTCATTCCAATGTGAATCCAGCATCTGAGCAATCTGCAAAAATAAATATTGACACAGTAAAATTGAAAAGGAAATATTTTCGCAGTATAAAATAAAATGTGAATTTTTAATATTTGCCTCAGTTTTTTTTGGGTTGTTCGTCATCATTTAAATTTGAATTAATCATACACGAACAGCTTGTGACATGCACAGTGTATCACTGTATATGCCACAAGGCCGTGCACACCAATATATACACTTGATAAAATTATAGGGACAGGTGAGCATGGGTCAAACCCAAATGAAAAGCCGAGTTCAACTCAAGTACAAGAAAAAATAATGTCACAATATCAGCACAAGGTCAAACCCGAGCTCCACTGGATTCAACTCAGGTGCACTACAAAATATGACAAAACTGTCAAGCACAAGAATTCAAATACAACCAAGGCAGAATGAAGACAAATACTCTGAGTTTACTTTTAAATCAAAATCAAGACGACTAGTTCATGGAAAAGCCTCGACCAAAATTCAAAATGTACTCAATACATCTATAAGTGCACTAGGGCAGTTGTACATAAGCAAGTGCAGCCTCAACATGAAGTTCAATAGTGATGAAGCATGGTCCGACCAGATTAATATGGCAACACAGCAACTCATATAAACCAGTGCCAACAGATCAGAGTCGAGCACAAAGGAATGCAACGCTGCTTCACATACATGAAAACCAGAGAACAATGACTGATACAAGTGACAATGCAAGCCAACATCAAAGACACAGCAGAATGGAAATGTACATACACAGTGCAGTAGTGTAAACATCACCATGAACATGCAGTGGTACAAACTACAAGTGGACAGGGATGTGCAGACCAATAGATGTAAGCAAAGAAATGGCACATGTATATGCAGGTGCATAGCATCATCAATGAAACCAAACTGCCCAGGCTCATAGACATATATATATATATATATATATATATATATATATGCTATGCACATAACAATCAAATAAATCAAAAGAGTACAAGTCCAAATACACTACAACATCAAGTGATACTAAGTACAACAGAAAATCAAGCAGAGATGAACAGACCATGGTGGCAAGTTCGAACAAATCCAAAGCCGAGCAAATACAAATATACATGTATGCATATAGATATATACGTATACACATACATATATATATCAAATGAAACAGTACCAAAATCAAAATAGTTCAAGTGGCTGGAGTAATGAAATGACAAGTAAAATCGAACAAGGTCGAAAGTGCTACCAGAGGCAGTGAACAGTATGGCCAAAGTCGAACAAAATCAACATCGTCAAAATCAAGTCAAAGCCGAAGACAATAAGAACGAGAATGAATGAAATCAACACCATGTCAATCAAGGAATCGAACCAAGTCAGAAATCAAAACCGTGTTATTCAAGTAATTTGAACGAGTCAGAGACTAATCCCAAGCATTAAAACAAAATCGAATGGCCGAGATAAATCAAGTGACGAATTCAAATAAATGTATACAAACGAAAATCAAGGATCTCGAATCCTATATAAACAAGTAACATCATCGGCAATTGCATCATCGAGTTCAAGAAAGCAAATCAGAAGAAGCAAAAAGGAAAATTTACATACCAAATCAAAGTTAGACTCGATCAAGGAGGAGGAGCCACGAATGAATCAATTGAAGTAAGCGATCGAAGCACCAACCATCAATTTAAGCGGCAACTTTACAAAGCCCTAATTTCAGAGCTAAGACGAACAAGCAAGGAACAGGCCAACATAGATAAGAGAGATAAAGGAGGTCGCGTTTTTTATTGATAAATTATTTTGGGCCAACTTATTTTAATAGGGCTTTAAGATTGAAATTAGGGTTTAATTTTTTTTCGAATTGTTGTTTTTGTATTTTCTCCATTAAACCGTTGTAATTTCTAGTCGTTTGTAGCGTAGTTTGAGAATTCGTAATTCGGTGGCTGAGTTGTGCAGGGTTTTGAGCGTAGAGTTAGGTTAGTCAGTAGCGGGTGTCGCGAGTTTACGTGCGTAAATGTGTGACTACTTAATTTCTAGTAGAAACCTTGAGGGCAGCACGTAGGCAGTGTTTTGCCGAAGCTGGGTGAATTCTGTGTCGTTCTATTTCTGCATTTATTATTCTGCTATTATCTGTGCTGCTATTATTTTGATATATCTGTGTTAAAATATTTTTATAAGCTTCCGCAATAATTTTTATAATTAACAGCATCATCTTATTCACCCTCCCCCCCCCCTCTAGGGTGAAATTGATCCTACAAGTGGTATCAGAGCTAGGAATAGAAGTCAACTTTTGTTTTAAAAAAAATTGATTTTTTTTCAAAAATCAATTTTTGTTTTAAAAAGTTGAATTTTTAAAATGGCTTCTTTTAATACCGCTTTTGCTGAGGGTCAATCCATAGTTAGACCACCAATGTTCAATGGTGAATATGCTTGCTGGAAAAATAGGATGGAATTTTTTATGAAAACCATTGATGCTTGGGATATTGTTGAGACAAGGTATAGAGCACCAACTATAATTGTAAATAATCAGGAAATAAATGGACCGAAGGATCAATGGAAAGATCTAGAGAATAAGTTACAGATTACTAATGCCAAAGCTATGAATTCGATTATTTGTTCATTAGATCAGGTTGAATTTAATCGTGTCTCACATTGTCTAACTGCGTAGGAAATATGGCATACACTCGAGGTGACTCACGAAGGAACATCTCAAGTCAAAGAATCTCGTCTTGTCATGCTAAGTAGCGAATACAAGAATTTCACAATGGCAAAGGAAGAAAATGTCAAAGAAATGTACGGACGACTTTCCAATATCATATACAAATCAAAGGCTCTTGGAAAATTATACATAGAATTGCAGATAGTCCCAAAAATCTTACAGTCCTTCCATGAAGTTTTGAAGCCAAAGTAACTATCATCTAAGAATCAAAAGATTTGAAACAAATGAAAGTCGAAGAACTCATCGGAAACTTCACCACTTAGGAGCTGGATATGAAATTCAAGGAAGAGCGTGAAGGAGGAGACACTCGAAAGAAATCAATAGCTCTTAAAGGGACAACTGAAAGTGAAGATGATGATGATGATGATGATGATGATGGTGAAGCAGAACTAGCACTATTAATAAGAAGATTCAAAAGGTGGAATTGCAAATATGGCAGTCCGGTCAAAAATCAACAAGTAAAGAGCAGATTAAACAAAGCACTAGACAACCCAGAAGAACAGAAAATCATTTGTCACAAATGCAATAAACCTGGTCATATCAAGCCAAATTTTCCCCAAAATCTACTCAGTCAAGGAAAAAAACTGAAAATGAGAAGTTTTGCAGCTACTTGGGATGAAAGCGACGAAGATTGAAGTGATAGCACTGGCAGTGAAAGTGAAAAAGCAAATTTGTGTCTTCATGGTGAAATAACTGGCATTGATGATGACGAGCCAAGTGAGGTATCAAAACTTACTCATTCAGAATTACTTATATATTTTCACGAGGTAAATGGGTGTTTTGAACGACTTGGGGAGAAATATGCTAAACTTGAATCACAAAAAGATACTTTGATAGATTTAAATGATCAACTTGAACAATTAGTTAAAAACTATCAAAATAAGTGCCCAAGTGTGACAAGTGTCTATTTGTTTGAAGAAGAAATTAAAAAATCAGAAATTAATATAAAATCACTTGAAAATGAAATTCTGATTTTGAAAGAAAGTGAAAATACAAGAAGAGAAAATTCTATTAAAAGGTGCACACAATTGTTTAAAGAAAATGAATCCCTTAAAACACAAGTCCAACAACTATCTACGACCTTAGATAAATTTTCAAAAAGTGAAAAATTATTGAATATGCTCTTAGGGAAACAAACTGCTAATACAGTCAAACAAGGACTTGGATATAATCAATCTGAACCTGTTAAAAGAAAAATTAATCAAGTCAATTCAATGTACACAAGTTGTAGAAAATTTGGACACAATCAAAATAATTGTTGATATAGATCCAAACACGTAAAAACCATTCCAATTTGGGTTCCAAAAGGCATAAATATAAAATCTCTCAAAGTTAAACAAATTGAATGCCGAAAGGAACATATATAAATAGTTTTGGGTTCCATAAAATTATTTTTCAAAATCAATTACCACTAACAATTATGGACCTATAAAAACAAATAGGTCACTAAACTCTCTTCTTGTGTAGGTATGCTGGCAGGCTAAGAAACAACAGCAATGGTACTTGGATTCTGGCTGTTCCAGGCACATGACAGGCGATGAATCAAAGTTCCTTTGCCTAGAAAAGTACAGAGGTGGCAGAGTCACAATAGGTAACAATGACAAGTGTAAAATTGTCGGTAAAGGTAAAGTGGGTAACAATACATTCACCATGAATGACGTATTATATGGTGAAAATCTACACCGCAATTTGATATCAATAAGCCAGCTATGTGATAAAGGTATGTATGTTATTTTTGATTCTGACTTGTACAAAAATGCTGACATCATCAAAAGAAATCTTATTTTCAGGTAAGAGGAAAGGTAATATATGTTCTCTATCTTTTGATGATCTCACCCTTTCAAAATGTTTGGTAGCTAAGGATATAGAAGTAAATTTATGGCATAGACGATTTGGGCATGCCGGCATGAATTTGTTAAACAAGTTAAAAAGAAAAAATTTGGTAAGAGGGTTTCCATCACATGATTTCGAAACAGAAAATTTATATAAAGCGTGTACCTTAGGAAAACTTAAAAAATCGTTTCATGCCAAAAACAATGTAAGCACTTCTAGAGTTCTCGAACTAGTTCATATGCATCTGTTTGGACCTAACGACATTGCTAGCTTAGGTGGTAAGAAATATTCCTTTGTGCAAGTTGATGATTACTCAAGATATACATGGGTATATTTCTTAGCTAAAAAAATCAAAAACCTTTTCATACTTCACAAAATTCACAAAATTAGTTCAAAATGAAAAAGGAGTTTCTATTGTTTCGTTAAGAAGTGATCATGGTGGAGAATTTGAAAATTATGAATTTGAAAACTTTTGTGATGAAAATGGTTTTATACAAGAATTTTCTGCACCACTCCACAACAAAATGGAGTAGTTGAAAGAAAGAATGGAACATTGAAAGAGTTGGCTAGGTCTATGATAAATGAGTACAAGCTACCTTTGCATTTTTGGCCAAAAGTAGTAAATACAACTTGTTATGTAATGAATAGAGTTATGATTAGACCGATTCTTAACAAAACACCCTATGAGCTATGGTTCAAAAATAAGCCAAACATTGCTTACTTCAAAGTATTTGGGTGTCCATGTTATATTCTCAATGCAAATGATCAATTAGGAAAATTCGAAGCAAAAGCCGATGAAGGCGTATTCATGGGATACACTTCTAGAAGCAAAGCTTATAGAGTCTACAACAAAAGGAATAAAACAATTGTGGAGTAAATCAATGGGGAGTTTGATGAAGGCATTAATGAACAAGAAATGGTCAAAAGCAATGTTGAAGAGGAGAACGAAAAAGATGAGAATGGAAAACCAAAAGAAACTGCAACAACAAAAGAAGTCTGAAGGAATCTAGATCCAGAGAGATTGAAATTCAAAGCAGATCATCCTCCAGAATTGATAATAGGAAATCCTATTACAGGTGTTCAAACTCGTACCTCCTTTAGAAGTTTGTGTGATCTGTATCTATATAGTGGATTTATTTCAGAAATAGAACCCAAAGACATAGATACAGCTCTTGATGATGAAAATTGGTTTATCGCTATGCAAGAAGAGCTAAATCAATTTGAGCAAAATGATGTTTGGAGTCTAGCATCTAGACCTAAGGATTATCCAATCGTAGGAACAAAATGGATTTTCAAAAATAAATATGATGGATCTGAAAATGTGATTAGAAATAAAGCTAGATTAGTCGCTAAAGGATATAATCAAATTGAAGGAGTTTACTTTGACGAAACTTTTGAACCAGTAGTTAGACTAGAATCAATTAGGATATTGTTAGCTTTTGCTTGCTACAAAGGATTTAAATTAAGACAAATGGATATTAAAAGTGCAATTTTAAAAGAAGATGTATTTGTTGAAAACCGAAAGGTTTTGAAAGTCATGAATTTCCTAACCTTGTATATAAGCTTAAAAGGGCATTGTATGGATTAAAACAAGCTCCTAGAGCTTGGTGTGAATGTCTTAGTACTTATCTTCTTGAAAATGGGTTCAAAAAGGGCTGTGTAGACACCACACTATTTCTTTTGCATGAAAACGATGATCTTTTGATTGTTCAAATATATGTTGATGACATCATTTATGGTGCTACTAACAATTTGTTGTATGAGAAATTTGAAAAAGTTATGCAGGAAAAGTTTGAAATGAGCTTGGTTGAAGAGTTAAAATTCTTTTTAGGATTTCAAGTCAAACAAAGCGATAAAGATACATTCATTTCTCAAACAAAATATATCAGGGAACTTGTCAACAATTTTGGATTAAAAGATGCTAAACCAGCTAGAACCCCCATGAGCACACAACAATTAAACTTGACAATGATGAAAAAGGTAAGGCAGTTGATCAAAAGCAATATAGAGGTATGATTGGCTCACTCCTTTATCTTACTGCTTCAAGACCTGACATCATGTTTTCTGTCTGCTTGTGTGCACGATTTCAATCTAACCCAAAAGAATCTCATTTAAAAGCCGTAAAAAGAATTATAAAATATTTGTTGCACACCCCACAATTTGGTCTTTGGTAACTAACAAATGATAATTTTGAATTAAAGGATTTTCAGATGCGGACTATGCTGGAAGTCTCATTGATAGAAAAAGTACTAGCGGTGCATGCTTCATGTTAGGACATTCATTAGTTGCATGGTCAAGTAGAAAATAGAATTGTATTGCGTTATCCACTACAGAGGCAGAGTATATTGCTCTTAATGGTTACTCTGCTCAAATCTTATGGATGGTACAAACTTTGCAAGACTATGCTCTAAATTTTAAACGTGTACCACTAATGTGTGATAGCAAAAGCGCAATTGATCTCACAAATAATCCTGTACATCACTCATGAACAAAGCATATAGATGTTAGACATCATTTTATTAGAGATCAGATTTCCAAGGAAAATATCTGCATAAATTTCATTTCAGCCGATTCTCAATTGGCAGACATTTTTACAAAACCCCTACCAGAAAATAGTTTTTGTAAACTACGTCTCAACTTAGGTGTTTTAGAAATTTGATTTTCTAAATATTTAACATTTTTTTCTCCTACTAATTATCGAAAAAGAAAAAAGTGATTGAGAAAGTGACGAGTGTTGATATTAATCATATATCATGAATCGAGATTGTATAATTAGTAAATTTCTTTAGAAACTTAAACAAGAGTTATAAAGCTTTTGTTGGTAAAAATTCCATGATCGTCTCTATTTCTATCATATTTCTAACGACCGTCACTCATCAAAATTCTATATAGTTTGTCAATATGTGGTACTTTAAGCAGGAATCATTCGTTTTTCATTTTATATTTTTAATAAAAAATAATAATAATAAAATAAAATCCAAAGTATTCGGTCTCATTTAAAAGTCCTCACGTTATGTATGGGTGAATTACTTGGAATTTTTTATGTGCTTCCATGCTCATTTAAAAGTCCTCACAGTTATGCATGTATGGAATGCATATCAAAATTGAATTTTTTTAAAATAAACAAGTTGATTCTAATCCCATTTAAAAGTCCTCACGGTTATGCGTGGTTAGAAGATACTTGAATTCATTTTTAAAAAAATAAATAAAATTGCAATACTACTAATCTCATTTAAATGTCCTAACGGTTATGCATGGTTGGTAATAGATATTCAAATTCCTGATATAAATATACCACAAATAGACACAACTGTATGGTTTTATATGATGATATCATTCCCATCACTCTAAAAGTGGAATATGCGCCTAACAGTGTATTTATGATTTTTGTTTGATTTTTTATTAAAATTTAATATTTATATTCGATTGAGTTTTAATTTTGTATTAATATCGATCACTTTATCTCTATTTTTTCTAACACTATTACTCTTTTGCTGATAACAAAAGGGGGAGAGAAAAGTAAAGATTTTGTCAAATAAAATCAAGCAAAGGTCAAATATTTTCTAGTTGCATCTAGGCT
Source organism: Allium cepa (assembly GCA_030765085.1). Taxonomy (NCBI): domain Eukaryota; kingdom Viridiplantae; phylum Streptophyta; class Magnoliopsida; order Asparagales; family Amaryllidaceae; genus Allium; species Allium cepa. The sequence continues at coordinate 429,785,418 of CM060937.1, forward strand.
CATTTGCATATTTTTAATTGTATGCATATATGAAGGGGGAGCTTTGTGTAGAGACGAAGCATTTAAATAGGGGGGCAAATAGAATATATCAATTATTAAATACATTTAACATATTCAAAATCTTAAGTATATGTTTGTTATCATCAAAAGGGAGAGATTGTTGAATATGCGACTATATGATTTTTGTTTGATGATAATAAACATATATATATATATATATTCATTTAAATGTATTTATTAATGTACTATTTTATTTTTCATAGATTAAATAAATATTTGCTAAATAAAATAAATAACACAGAATTTGAATTCAAACGGAAACTTTATTCAAACAAATATTTATTACAATTTTTGAATAGTACAAATTTCAAGCTCTCACTATATATATACACACACAACTACAATTACACTACAATTTTGATTGCATCACAATTTCTAATTTATATTTGACCTCACTACATATCACTCATTCACTCAACTCGTATTTATCTTCAACTTCATTCCAATGTGAATCCAGCATCTGAGCAATCTGCAAAAATAAATATTGACGCGGTAAAATTGAAAAAGAAATATTTTTGCAGTGTAAAATAAAATGTGGATTTTGAAAATAATATTTGCCTCAGTTTTTTTGGGTTGTTCGTCATCATTTAAATTTGAATTCATCATACACGAACAACTTGTGATATGCACAGTGTATCACTTTACATGCCACAAGGTCATGCACAACAATATATACACTTGATAAAATTACAGGGACAGGTGAGCACAGGTCAAACCCAAATGAAAAGGCGGGTTCAACTCAAGTGCAAGAAAAAATAATGTCACAATATCAACAAAAGGTCAAACCCGAGCTCCAAGCTGGATTCAACTCAGGTGCACTACAAAATATCACAAAACTGTCAAGCACAAGAATTCAAATACAACCAATGCAGAATAAAGACAAATATTCTGAGTTTACTTTTAAATCAAAATCAAAGACGACTAGTTCATGGAAAAGTCTCGACCAAAATTCAAAATGTACTCAATACATCTATAAGTGCACTAGGGCAGTTGTACATAAGCAAGTGCAGCCTCAACATGAAGTTCAACAGTGATGAAGCATGGTCCAACCAGATTAATATGGCAACACAGCAACTCCTATAAACAAGTGCCAACAGATCAGAGTCGAGCACAAAGGAATGCAACACTGCTTCACTTACATGAAAACCAGAGAACAATGACTGATATAAGTGACAATGCAAGCCAACATCAAAGACACAGCAGAATGGAAATGTACATACACAGTGCAGCAATGTAAACATCACCATGAACAGGCAGTGGTACAAACTAAAAGTAGACAGGGATGTGCAGACCAATAGTTGTAAGCAAAGAAATGGCACATGTATATGCAGGTGCATAGCATCATCAATGAAACCAAACTGTCTAGGCTCACAGACATATATATATATATATATATATATATATATATATATGATATGCACATAACAATCAAATAAATCAAAAGAGTACAAGTCCAAATACACTACAACATCAAGTGATACTAAGTACAATAGAAAATCAAGCAGAGATGAACAAACCATGGTGGAAAGTTCGAACAAATCCAAAGCCGAGCAAATACAAATATACATGTATGCATATATACGCACACGCACACACACACACGTACATATCTATATCAAATGAAACAGTACCAAAATCAAAATAGTTCAAGCGGCTGGAGTCATGAAACGGCAAGTAAAATCTAACAAGGTCGAAAGTGCTACCAGAGGCAGTGAACAGTATGGCCAAAGTCGAACAAAATCAACACTGTCAAAATCAAGTCAAAGCCGAAGACAACAAGAACGAGAACAAACACATCAACACCGTGTCAGTCAAGGAATCGAACCAAGTCAGAAATCAAAACCGTGTTATTCAAGTAATCTGAACAAGTCAGAGATTAATCCCAAGCATTAAAACAAAATCAAATTGCCGAGATAAATCAAGTGACGAATTCAAATAAATGTATACAAACGAAAATCAAGGATCTCGAATCCTATATAAACAAGTAACATCATCGGCAATTGCATCATCGAGTTTAAGAAAGCAAATCAGAAGAAGAAGAAAGGAAAATTTATACACCAAATCAAAGTCAGACTCGATCAAGGAGGAGGAGCCGAGAACGAATCAATTGAAGTAAGCGATCGAAGCACCAACCATCAATTTAAGCGGCGACTTCACAAAGTCCTGATTTGAGAGCTAAGAGGAACAAGCAAGGAACGGGCCGACATAGATAAAAGAGATAAAGGAGGTCGCGTTTTTTAGTGATAAATTATTTGGAGCCAACTTATTTTAATAGGGATTTAATATTGAAATTAGGGTTTAATTTTTTTTTAAAATTGTTGTTTTTGTATTTTCTCCTTTAAACCGTTGTAATTTCTAGTCGTGTGACTAGGGCACAAACTAAGTGGCGTAGTTTGAGAATTCGCAACTCAGTGGCTGAGTTGTGACAGAGTTTTGAGCGTAGAGTTAGGTTAGTTAGTAGCAGGTGTCGCGAGTTTACGTGTGTAAGCGTGTGACTACCTAATTTCTAGTATAAACCTTGGGGGCAGCACGTAGGCAGGGTTTTGCCGAAACTGGGTAAATTTTGTGTCGTTCTATTTCTGCGTTTATTATTCTGTTATTATCTGTGCTGGTATTATTTTGATATATCTGTGTTGAAATATTTTTATAAGCTTCCATAATAATTTTTATAATTAACAGCATCACCCTATTCACCCCCCCCCCTCTAGGGTGAAATCGATCCTACATGTTCATGCTCGATTTCGACTCGATTGGGCAAAATCATGATCGATACCAAATTTCATTCGTATCAATCACGGATCGAGTCAAAATCACATGGGATCGATCGCGTGGGCCTGCACACGTGCGGAAAGAGATCTTCTGAGATTTGAGCAAGATATTTGCAGTCTACGCCTATAAATAGCATCCTAGAGCCTATAGAAAACGGACTTTTGGTTCTTCTACGTCCATACTTTGCCGGATTCATCACTGTACTCGAATTTTGCTATTGTAATCAGTTGTAACTCATTGTAATCAGCAAGGATACATCAATAAATCATCAAATTCAAAGTGAACGTAGGCTGCATTGGCGAACCACTATAAACTCTATATTCTGTACTGCTTTCTTCTTAATTTTCTGAGTGTTCTTCATTTTTAATTCTCTACATGCTTATTATCTGTGATCTGCGATTTTAAACGCATGCTTTTATCGACAATTGGGTGTTTGTGACCAATTTTGACGCAAACATCCTCTATTTGGTTTGCATTTGATACGTACCATTCCTTATGATTAATGGACAAAATTTTAGAATTTAACTATCAATAACTACGCATATATAGACGGGTCTCTTTTAAATCTAAATTTGATCTAGTGCTTTGCGAGAAAAATGAACGATAAGCTGAATTATTAAAGTCCAAAATTGTGAATAATAAAATCAATAATTTGTGTTACTTACTGTAATTCATTGCCAAAGCAACAAAACGTGTGTATAATAAGTGTCACTGCACACAATGTTATTATTAATAGGTTAACTGGCCTGTTTGGTTTTCATTTGACACGTACCATTCCTTCTTATGATTATTGGACAAAATTTTAGTATTTAACTATCACTAAACACGCATATGTAGATGGGTCTTTTAAATCTAATTCTGATCTATGGATAATGGCTTGCAGCCGCTCTTTCATATCTTGTCCAGATAATCTTCTTAATCATGCTTCACCTTCGTCTTCTTTCTTCAAATATCCCATGTATGTGCAAGTTGTCGATGTGCTACCCCTCAAGCTAGCAACTTCAAATCTTAACCTAAAGCTACTCTTAGGCCTTGGATCCAACGACAAAGAGGAAAACAAATTTGTTTTCGTTATGGCAAGGCATTACATATTTCCAGAAACTATCAATAACCTACTAGATGCTTTGCATGTAGGAATTTGCCTGCAGGAATTTTAAATTACCTTGTTGGAAATTGTGTTTAAAAATCAAGTGACTTATTAAAAATGACTAAGTGTGAAGAGTGGCTTTGTGAATAGTCCCACATTGTAGGACTTTATGAAAGAATCAAGTATTTATACTTGATTCTTAGAGGCTAAGTTGGGCCCTTTGGGCACCCAATGATGCTCTTTTGTGAGGAGGGAGGCCATGCTTGACCACCACACGCGCGCGCCGACCGACCGACCCGACTCGACCCGACCCGGGCCGGGTTCGGGTTTGTAGTGGTGTAACACTTATATCTTTGCTACAAATTTATTAACCATTTTTGACCGGGTTGGAACGGTAAAATCTGTTCAAGCCCGTATTGATATTTTGACCCGGTATTGCTCAGATCCGTTTTTTTAAGACCATGTATCCCCCAAACCAGTAACGTTCTTTTGCTACTCCGTCTTCATAACTGATACGAAGACGAAAACAGAAAGAACGACATTTTTCGTGTCTCTTTTTCATAGAATTCGAGCAGTGTTTTGAGAGTGCAAACTGAGCCGTTCGTCCGTGCAAACGAATCGGTACCACAACTAACGAGAGGCTGCTTTATCCTAGAGGCGGCGGCGGTTGATCCGAACTGCTTGCACCATTGAGCAGATCGCCGAAACGTCTTCAAGAAAGTGACTCCGTCCACGACTCAGCCGAAATTAGCCATTTTTTTCCAGCAATTGAAGACGTCCGACAACAATGACTTCTACTGCAGATCTAGATGTCGTCGCTCCCACTTTCTTCTTCCAACTCCCGATGGTCTCTGCTGCTCCCTTCAGATTCGAGGGCCTCCACTTCAAACGCTGGAGACAGGAGATGGAATTCTTCCTGACCACTAGAAAAGTGGTGGCTGTGCTGACAACCGACAAACCGCAGCTACCCAGTAGACCAGACGACGAAGTAGACGCAGATCAGATGCGAACCTGGACAGAAAAATCAAAGGAGTTGCAGAACTGGACAGAGCAAGATTACATGTGCCGAAACTTCATACTCAACGGCCTCAGCGATGACCTATACGACTACTACAATTCTGACAAGTCAGTCAAAGAGATCTGGGAAGCACTGCAAAAGAAGTACGATACCGAAGAGGCTGGAGCGAAGAAATATGCAGTCAGCCGCTACCTCAAATACCAGATGACAGATGACAGGTCGGTAGAGTTGCAGTCTCATGAGCTTCAGAAAATTGCTCATGAGATCATCTCCGAAGGTATGAGTTTAGATGAACGGTTTCAAATTGCTGTTATTATTGATAAACTACCCCCAGGTTGGAAAGACTTTAAGAACGTGCTTAGGCGCAAGACTAAGGAATTCTCCTTAGAGAGCTTGATCACTCGCCTCCGTATTGAGGAGGAGGCTCGGAAACAGGACCAGAAAGAGGAAGTACTTGTTGTCACGAACCACAACACTAAAAAGTCCAAGCCAGCAGTTCTGAAACCAAATCCGAAAAACTTTAAGAATTAGAACCGCAACCGCAACAAACAGAATTGGAACCCGCAAGGAAACCAAAGAGGACATCAGAAACCGACCCAAAAGAATGACTCTGGACAGTTGTTTCTGTGCTACAACTGTGGAAAACCAGGTCATATGGCACGCAAGTGTAGGAACAGACCAAGCCCTGCACCATAGGCTAACCTGGCTGAGGAGCCTTTGACGGCTATGGTTTCTGAGATTCACCTTGTTGGTGGATCAGAGGGTTGGTGGGTAGACACTGGTGCATCCCGCAATGTCTGCTACGATCGTGCTATGTTCAGTACATACACGGCTGCTGATGATCAGAAAGTGTCGTTGGGAGATTCTCACACCACTGCAGTTGCAGGCATTGGAAATGTGGAAATAAAGTTTACCTCTGGAAAGACAGTTCTTCTGAAAGATGTGATGCATACTCCAGAGATGAGAAAGAATCTGGTTTCTGGTTTTCTCCTTAATAAGGCTGGTTTTACTCAAGTTATAGGGGTTGATTTGTATACTTTGACTTATAAGGGGATGTTTGTTGGGAAGGGTTATGCTTGAGAGGGTATGTTTAAACTGAATGTTGAATCTAATAAAGTAACCAGTTCTGCTTATATGTTGTGTGACTTTAATATTTGACACTCTAGATTATGTCATGTAAATAAGCGTATAATTCATAACATGATCACATTAGATTTGATTCCTAAAATGTCACAAACTGATTTTGATAAATGTGAATTCTGTACTCAAGCAAAAATCACTAAGAAACCCCATAAATCAGTTGATAGATTTTATGAACCCTTAGACTTGATTCATTCTGACATATGTGAGCTAGATGGTACTTTGACTAGACATGGACACCGTTATTTTATCACTTTCATAGATGATACCTCTGATTTCACTTATGCATATCTTATGAAAAATAAAAGTGATGCATTTGATATGTTTAAATTATTTAAAACTGAAATTGAGAATCAATCTAATAAGAAAATTAAGAGACTTCGTAGTGATAGAGGAACAGAATACAAATCTAGTTCATTTCTTGATTTCTATAAATTGAATGGTATAATTCATGAGAGAACTGCACCTTATTCACCTGAAATGAACGATAAAGCTGAAAGAAAGAATAGGACCTTTACCGAATTAGTTGTAGCTATTTTGTTAAATTCAGGTGCAGCAAAACATTGATGGGGGATATTTTGTTGACTGTATGCCATGTATTGAATAGAATCCCTAAATCAAAAGGTAATATTTCACCTTTTGAAATTTTAAGAAATTATAAACCGAATGTATCTTACTTTAGAACTTGGGGATGTTTGGCATATGTTCGTATACTCGACCCTAAGAGAATAAAATTAGCAAGTAGAACATATGAATGTGTATTTATTGGCTATGCTATTAATAGCAAAGCATATAGATTTTATGACCTGAATACACATAATATACTAGAATCTATTGATGCTGATTTTTATGAAAGTAAATTTCCTTTTAAATTGAGGAATAGTGGGGGCACGTCAAATAACACCGTGCCTATTAGAACAAAACTTAATGAATCTTCTGAAACTGAACCTAGAAGAAGTAAAAGAGCAAGAGTTGATAAAGATTTTGGCTCGAATTTTTGCACTTTTACTATAGAGGAGGATCCAACAAACCTCCAAGAAGCCTTATCTTCTTTAGATACCCATTTTTGGCAAGAGGCTATAAATGATGAGATGGATTCCTTGGAATCCAATAAGACTTGGCACTTGGTAGATTTACCACCTGGTTGTAAGTCTATAGGTTGTAAATGGGTACTTAAAAAGAAATTAAAACCTGATGGAACAGTTGAAAAATATAAAGCCCGTTTGGTAGCTAAAGGTTTTAGGCAAAGAGAAAATATAGACTTTTTTGACACTTTTTCACCTGTAACTAGAATCACATCCATTCGAGTACTAATTTCATTAGCATCTATTCATAATTTAATTATACACCAAATGGATGTTAAAACTGCCTTTTTAAATGGTGAATTAGAAGAGGAAATTTATATGGACCAACCTGAAGGCTTTGTTACTCCTGGTCAAGAACATAAAGTTTGCAAATTAGATAAATCATTATATGGTTTAAAACAAGCACCAAAATAATGGCATGAAAAATTTGATAATTTAATAATCACAAACGGTTTCAAAGTTAATGAAAGTGACAAATGTATTTATTATAAATCTGAAAATGACATTTGCACTATAATATGTTTGTATGTAGATGATCTACTAATTTTTGGATCAAATATTCATGCCATAAACACTGTTAAATCTTTGTTAAGTGCCAATTTTGATATGAAAGATCTAGGTGAAGCGAGTGTAATTCTTGGTATTAAGATTACTAGGTCCGAAAAGGGACTTTCTTTGGATCAACCTCATTATATTGAGAAGATCTTAAAAAAATAAAATTACTTTGACTGTAAACCTGCATGTACACCATATGATCCTAGTGTAAAACTTTTCAAGAACACTGGTGAAGGTGTAAGACAGTCTGATTATGCGAGCATCATTGGCAGCCTTCGGTATGCCACTGATTGTACTAGACCTGACATTGCCTATGTCGTAGGATTATTATGTAGGTTTACTAGTAGACCTAGTATAGAGCATTGGTACGCTATTGAGAGGGTCATGAGATACCTAAAACGAACCATGAACCTTGGATTACATTATGAAAAGTTTCCAGCTGTTCTTGAAGGTTACACCGAAGCAGACTGGAATACTTTATCTGATGACTCAAAGGCAACCAGTGGCTATATCTTTAGCATTGCTGGAGGAGCTGTTTCTTGGAAATCCAAGAAACAGACTATTTTGGCTCAGTCTACTGTAGAGTCTGAGATGATAGCACTAGCCACAGCTAGTGAGGAAGCAGAGTACTTAAGAAATCTGCTAGCTGAGATTCCTTTATGGAAAAAACCGATACCAGCTGTGTTGATCCATTGCGATAGTACCGCGGCTATTGCAAAATTTCAGAACGTTATTACAACGGCAAGAGACGACAGATACGTCGTAAGCACAGCACTGTTAGAGAGCTACTCTCCTCGGGAGCTGTTAGAGTGGATCACATACGCAGTGACGAGAATTTGGCAGATCCTCTGACGAAAGGATTGGCTGGAGACAAAAGTCCTTACGACTTCTAGAAAAATGGGACTATTGCTCTTAGATTGTTGAGTCACGCACAATGGTAACCCGACCTAATGACTGGAGATCCCAAGAACTAGGTTCAATGGGTAGGAACAAGTTGTGAAGTGATATGAGTTGAACATGTCATTTTTCATATATATAGAAGCATGTATTCCTGAAGTGATTAGAGGATGAGTTAATAGAAACTCTTAATGAGATCTATACTCCATTTGGAGTGGAGTACCTACATTCAGGAGTACTCTTGATAGACTCACCTGTGTGAATGTGGAAATTTGGCCGTTTCCTATGGTGTTTTGGGCAAAACTCCTAGAGTATTCACTAAACTGGGATAGACGTGCATGGCGATAAATGCACGGGCTTATTTGATTGCACTCTAGAAAGATTGTGCGTGGTCTGATGTCAGGAATAGAGTTCAAGACTACGTGTCACTCTAGTAAAAGCTGAATCTTATCCACTATGCAAAGGTTCAAGTCAAAAGACACCTTTGTTTATACACAATCTTATGTTTTTTTGAAATTGCTCGAAAATATTTTTAAAAATTCAAATGGGGGATTGTTGGAAATTGTGTTTAAAAATCAAGTGAATTATTAAAAATGACTAAGTGTGAAGAGTGACTTTGTGAATAGTCCCACATTGTAGGACTTTATGAAAGAATCAAGTATTTATACTTGATTCTTAGAGGCTAAGTTGGGCCCTTTGGGCACCCAATGATGCTCTTTTGTGAGGAGGGAGGCCATGCTTGACCACCACACACGCGCGCACGTCGACCGACCCGACTCGACCTGACCCAGGCCGGGTTCGGGTTCGGGTTCGGGCTTGTAGTGGTGTAACACTTATATTTTTGCTACAAATTTATTAACCGTTTTTGACCGGATTGGAATGGTAAAATCTGTTCAAGCCCGTATTGATATTTTGATCCGGTATTGCTCAGATCCGTTTTTTTATGACCACGTATCCCCCAAACCAGTAACGTTCTTTTGCTACTCCGTCTTCTTAACTGATACAAAGACGAAAACAGAAAGAACGACATTTTTCGTATCTCTTTTTCATAGAATTCGAGCAGTGTTTTGAGAGTGCAAACTGAGCCGTTCGTCCGTGCAAACGAATCGGTACCACAACTAACGAGAGGCTGCTTTATCCTAGAGGCGACGGCGGTTGATCCGAACTGCTTGCACTATTGAGCAGATCGCCGAAACGTCTTCAGGAAAGTGACTCCGTCCACGACTCAGCCGAAGTTAGCCATTGTTTTCCAACAAACCTTGAGTGTTTTAATACCTTGACTAGTTTCTCGCTGTTGGAAGACTTGGCCGAGGAGGAAGTGTTGCATGGTGGAGGTGGTCTGGGAATAATACGGGGTTCTCAATTGGTAGAAAAGAAATTAATTCAAAGTTTAGCACTTCTTGTGTAAATGAATTGAAAAAAGGCAATCCAGATGACGGGATGGCAGGACCTACTAGATGCTATGATAATAAAGGAATTACTATTAGTGAAAACAACAAATCATTAAATGATTGGACCAGCAATGGTATTTCTTCTGATTGCGATGAATTTTGAGAAAACTAACCAGACTGGACTAGCACAGTACTTGGGTTGAAAATGGGTTTGGGGACTATTCAAAATATAGCTGATGTTTGGGTTACGACTGATGGTTTGGTTGTGGGCGATGAAAGTGTGAATGGTGGTCTGACTACTGACATGGGGAGATGTGTTGTATCATTTGAAACGCTTGAAGGTGTGGAGAATCGTATTAGGACTGAAAATTTGTATATGGAGAAAGGTTTGGTGGATGGTTTTGGTAAAAATAAAGAAGGGGGTTGGTTACTTGTGTTGTACCTGATAATTGTGTAAAAGGAAATGCGGTTTTTGACAGTATAATTCGTTGTGAGAACATAGATTTTGCAGCTCGTGTTATTCATAGAGAGTGCTCGGGTATGGCTGAGGGTAACGAAGGGTCCATGATGCAGGTGTGAATCTGTGATACAAGGGGAATGCATAAATATGTTTGTGCTCGATTTTTAAAGTGAGTGTGATAATGTTGCTAACTTACTATTGGGAGAGGTGAATTCATCCACGGTTGGCAGATCAGAACTCTATTCAGAGATAGAGGTGCAGAATTCATTACGTTTGTTTTCTAGCTGCTATACATCCGCGGGCTCAAAATAATCTTCTAGGAGAAAGTCTCTTCGACTTGGCATCTTAATTAGAGGGAGTGCATGACTGCAAGAGGCTCTTTTGAGTGTGTCTACTAGAACTTATAGCTTTAGCTTAGGTTCAATCGATCTATTAGGTAACACTTATTATGCCACCGTGCTGAATGAATTATTATCTACGGGTGAGCAGGTTTTGTTTTTGATATAAATTAGTCTGATATTGATTATCTTATCTTATACTATAAAGCAAAAACCTTGGTCCGGTCAAAGTGAAGCTTTTTTGGCATTTTTGAAAATATCCTTTTTCATTTACTACTTCAGATCATAAAGAAGGATGCTTCCGTCATTTGACGAAATACTGACGGTTAGTTATTAAACGTTCTCACCCTTCGCATCCATTATCACTATATCCCTCTCCATCTTTTGCTTCTCTCGTTCAACCCTAGCCTCCAATTTCAACATAAGATGCCTAAATCAAAAATGAAAAAAAAAAAATACCGCGTCACCCGACGTCAACAAAAAAAGAGGATGAAGGCTGACGGCTTCGAGAGGAGGGCGACGTACGGGAAGGTGCACGATTAGGGCGCTAGCGGTTGGAAGGTTTGCGCTTGATGTTTGGACCGACTGTTAAAGCCACAGATGAGGTACCATTCTTTTTTCAACTTACATGAAAGTTTTGTAATTAACTCTGCCTCAATTATCTCTTCGCTGTTTGAAATTGAATCGTCGATATAATTTTTGGCAACTGAGTGCATATTTGATGATCATGTTCAATCTTGCTTTGGCTATTCAGATCATCTTCAATCTGAACTGCAACTAATTAAACTATTAAACTTCTCTATCTGCATCAGCTTATCGGTTTCTTCACATATAAAGTTACAAGGACTGTTCTCCATCAGGTTTATGACATGAACCCTCCAATCTTCAAGCTGTTTTATAAGTAAGTCGTAATTTGCTTCTAATCACTGAAGATTAATCATATACAAACCTGTTTTAACAATATCTTAATTTTCTTATGGTTTCCGTTTTGTTGCAACAAACAGTTCAAGATATCTGGGCAGTCTTGACTTCAGGTATGAGTTAAAGTTTGCTAGGCGTATCTCTTTAGTACCTTTTGTATTACGTCTATGATCACAAAGCTATGAACAATTTTTTGTTAGGTGATTCTTTTCCTTTCAAGTATTTTCCCAACCCAGTCAGCAAGCCTAGGAAAATGGTACTTTGCATCTATGGATTTTCACCCAAACTATCAGTTATGCAAATTTGCTTTTTTATTTTATATAATAAGTTGGAATGATTCAAACATTGTTTAATACATTGTTTCATTTCATTTTGTTAATTTCACCTTTGCTTATATCATGCTTGGTCAAATGCTTTAAGTAGAAAGTCGAAACATTGTAACTTAACACTTTCTTACCTCAAGTATTGTAATAGTAGAAACTGTACGAAAGTACTTCTCATCCAAAATAAGCATGATTTTACAGAGAAATTTTATTTTGTTTGGATTTTTTAGTTTTGTTTTCTAAACTCTGAAAAGTATGGTTTTGATTTTTGAGGCTTGCGATCTACAACATAGGACACACAAATTTTCTATAACTACTATTCTAATCTGGTTAATAAACTTATTGCAGTCGAATGTTTATTTAAAAAACCACGATATCAGTTTTGGCATATTATAAGTTTGATTGCATTTTTGAAACTGCACGCTTCCTTTCGTTGATCGTAAATAGATGTAATTCAAGTTGCATAATCATTTTTAGGTCATTTTGATTTTTGCCCAAACAGACAGTACGTGTGAATTTTCTCAAACTCACGTCACTTATTACGAAGCAAAAATGAATTTAAACAAAATTTATATAAACCTGACTTTGATTTGTGAATATTGAAGGTACTGATACAAACGTTAAGGCCAAGAACAACAATCTGAGGAACAAGCCTGCAACAAATATATTTCGGGTTCAAAATTACTAACAATCCCAATGATTTATACTTAATTTTTGCTCCCACTTGCTCAACTTCCCTGATATAAATAAATTAATGACTCTAACTTAAATGATTAATATTCAACCAGAGGAAGTGGAGCTGCTCTTCAACCAGAGGAAGTTATTGGTTATTCCCATAGAAACATCAAATGTAAGTAGTTCATTTAAAATTACCATATCAGTTTCACAAGAAAATAATGATTTTTTCTTCTATTGGTGGGTTTCACATATTGCCCACTCATATATGTTCATATATTTTTCTGTGTTTTTTATTTGCTATTGTTATTGTAAATCCGTTCAATTAATTTAGTGCAAAGAATCATGTTACCAAATTTACTGCATACAATCATGTTAGCAAATTTAGTGCAACGAATATATAACTGTTAGCAAAAAATCTTATAAGATGTGCAAGTATTTATTGTGTTATTTTTATTTTTTTTATTGAATTGCTAGCTGTGTATGCTTATAATAAAGTTACAACCTTAATATAACAACAGATATACCTGCATCTATGTCGATATGAGTATAACATGGCTCCATAGTAAATTTTGCATCACCTTGAAAGTTTAAATCATTGTTTATCTAATTATCAACTTATATCCTTCTATAAAAATATATCCTCCTTTACATATTTTATATTGACAAGTAATCCTGACCTTTCGTTGTTAGATGTAAAAGTTAATGCATAATTAATTATGAGTGGAGCTGATCCATGTTTTAATTTGAGTAATATGCAATAAATTGATTTTAAATTAAACCACTAATCTTGGCTCTCTCCCATCTTGGCATCTTTTGAGTTTCCCATGTCTTAAATTTGCAGGTAATTCTTATGTCAGCTACTGTTTGCCACTCCTCTATTTGATTAATGCTATGCTTCAAGAATTATTTACATCTGTTACATAATTTGATGAGTGCTTTTAACAAATAATATGACTACAAATTTTGTTGCTCTATAGAAAGGCGTAACATCTTCCCATCTTCCTTATATGTGTGTGTGTGTGTGTGTGTCAAAGCGGTTAACGTGAAGCCTTTTTGGCATTTTCGAAAGTATTCTTTTTTATTTACTACTATAGACCATGAAGAAGGATGCTTCTGTCATGTGATGAAATACTGACGATTAGTTACTACAATTTCTCTGTAACGAATGCGATTTTTCGACTCCCGAAGGTCGCCATTAATACGTCCACTGTATCAACTGCCGAGCAATCGAATGCCGGAAAACCGAACCGTTAGGGTTAAAGAAGAGGTAGGAGATAGAAGAAGAAAGAAAGAAAAGCAACAGAAACAATATCAGAATCTCACAATCGCAGCTGAACAACATATAATAGATAAATGAATAATCTTTAAAACAAAGAACTATATCAGTTATTACATTACATCACATTACATTATCAGAGTGTACAACAACAAACAGCGGAAAAGAAATATTATATACTAGTTGATACGCTATGCCATCCAGCTTGCTCCTTGAGCTCCACAGCATCTTCTGAATTCCAGAATGACCTGATAACCTAACTCTAGACTGCCCGTGTTGAATTTGGTGGGCGCCCAGAGTTTAGAAAGAGAACGATAAACTCCAGGTCAGTCATGAGACTGGTGTGAGAACTTAAACAGTTTATCTTTAAAAATGATCAAAGAAATGTTTTTTTAATATAGATTCGCAATGCTTTTAGAAAATGAAACTACCATAAGGCCTCCTGCACAAACACACTCACAATGTAAACGCAGAATCGTAGGAGATTTCTTCTTATGATAGTCAAACATGCTTGATACGAGAAATTTCCTTTGATATTATTACTATAAGTACAAAGTGTAGGAAAACATTTCGAAAGTAATGATATAAATCTTAGCCAACATAGACATTCCGAACTATGCCTACTATAGCTACCATCTAAACAGTGGTGACCACCATAAGTAAATGGCAGGTTCTACAACTAAAACCGTACAAGGTGCGTATTGGAGTTTGCATTTTCAACAAATGGTCAGGCCAAGGAACTTCTCATTGCCACATGGAAACGCCTCTGGAAAGACGCACCGAGAACCTAACCGGATCTCTGCCAACACAAGGCCGGGTTACCCCTAACTGGGTAACTACTGACACGAATATGCCATCCCCGGTTATAACCGACCTAAATCCCGGGATTCACCAACAACCACAAAGTAATAAGTTTGCAGCAACAACATAGGTTAAGTATCAGGGCTCCATACCATAATACCACCGCTATCCAGAAGGAAATGACATACACTAAGGGGGAGTTGTCCCCTAATAACTTTGCTGCATCATTTCCTGTTTTGACCATTTTCGAGGTGTGAGGTCCGACGAAGTCTCGCCCACAAAGCTACGCTTTTCATAAAAGCCACGCTTTGATCAACAAATGCTCAGCAGCACTTTGTATGCCACATTACCAATTTGGGAATATATCACTAGTAACCATCAACTACATAACCTCTGAGCTCATACGTCTCAGAGAAGGGTGTTAAGCTAAGAGAATAAATTCTCCGCCACCAACAGAAATATATTTGATAGAAACCAGCTTTACATCTCAAATTGTAACGTCAAACACACATCCATACAAGTCCATTCTGGGTTCGAACAGAACCGAAGGCACTTCCAAAGAAGCCCTTGCAATCTGGATATTCACTAATCACGACCGGACTTCCCATCACAAAGGGTGATAAAATCTCTATATCGGAGATCAGCCGATGTAGAGATATACGACGGTAATCCTTCCTTTTTCGAAAATACCCGGTCTTCAAATGCTATCCGTTACGACATATCATTGTTCGGAATGGGATTTATGACACAAAGGTCCTCTCCTGGCTAAACCGAATAATGAGCGCTTATTTTAAAATAAGTGTAGCATTCAAATTCAAGCAAATCACATCAAATACCCCTTAAAGGTAAATATTGATAGTCGGTTATTTAACTATCAAGGCCAACAAAACAAATATCCAGCACCATAACAATCACTAGGCCCTTTTTATTAATCTTCCATAAATTAAATAACTTGCCAATTATTCACTTCAATTTATCTTTAAAAAGATATATCCTCTAAACCATTTCAATTTCTTCATTGGAAAACATTTCCAAATACTTATTCATTTTCAATTTATGTTTAAAAGATAAAAACCCAAAACATTTCACTTCATATTGGAAAACATTTCCATACTTATTCATTTTCAATTTATCTTTAAAAGATAAAAACCCAAAACATTTCACTTCATATTGGAAAACATTTCCATACTTATTTAACAATAAGTAATTCACAAATCCATTTATTTTCAATACTTAGAAAATATTCAATATACTTAAAAACACGATTAAGTATATATTTCATTCTTTAAGGAAAACATTCTATTAAACACATTTATTTGGGTCCAAACAAATGTTGCATAAAACATTGTTATGACAACCCAAAATCACTAGTATAGGGATTCAAAATTTGGATAGATATATAAATCCCAATACTATACAAAAACATTTTCTTTCGAAAATCATTTACTATAACAACAGTGTTATAGTCCACCATTTCCTTATTTTTCGAAAACGTCTATTTCAACAATAAACGTTGAAATCTATGGTTTCGATCCTTAACACATTTTAAAACAACTTCAAATCGTTTAATTCTATTTAAAAGATCACTTTCTAAAACATTTCTTTAATATATTATTCACTGCCCAAAATCGTGAATATAAATCGTTTACCAAATCCAACACTTCTACATAATCAATTTAAAGGATTATCCACTGTCCCAAAATCATGGATATATCTCCTTTAATAAGCTTTCATATTTACTTATCAAATTCAATTGGTTTTTGGATTTATAAAACAACGTATATAAATTCACATTTATATAAATTTTATGAAAACTTCAACTTAAAAAATCCCTTAATTAACAAATTCTATTTAAATCTCGTTTAAATGCCAAATTCCAATTTATAAGTTATTTACTTATAAATCTTTTATTTTACAAAATCTTTTCATTTTATAACTTCACAATTTATAAATCCATAAAATTTCATTCACTTATGAAATCCATTTATACTTCATTTTAACACTTATAAAAAAACTCGTTTTATAATTCCAATATTTAAATTAATAAATATCAATTTTATAAATCATTTATATAAATCGTTTATATTAATTCAAAAATCTTTATTTAAACTATTTTATAAAATTCATTAACTCCATATTTCGAAAATCACAATTTAACCATATTTCTCAAAAATCATAATTTTTATATCATTAAAATTATACCGTTTATTTATTTAAAATGAATTAATTCCAAAATTTTAATACAACGTATACTTTCAAAAATCATTTTAAAAATCCTTTTAAATTCGAAACCGTTACTTTAACATTTTTAAAAATTTAAAAATAGGCCCAATGCTGCAACAGCACTAAATATAACAATCACGGCATCCAAAACATCATATATCATATGATAACAGAGTATATCACAGTATCTGTAAATAAATCAATAGGTTGAGGAATCCAGTTGAATCCCTCCAACCTGTTTCCCTGCATCCACAGATGTTAGCACAATACCAATTCCGTTCCAACACGGAATATCGCGGTATATGGGATTTATAAAATATTATCCGCTATTATGTGGCGCAATAGGGTCTCATCCGCTATATAATGCATGAAAATCAACTCCAAGTACATATATAATACCAATTCCAATCAAGAGGGAATATCGCGGTATATGTTTTTAATAAATAACATCCGCTTAATATACGACGTATATGGTCTATATCAAAACAATAGATAATATTCTATCATCCAAGCATAAAATCAAACAATTTTAAATCAAACTATTTAAAATTTAAATCGAAAAAATTTCGATTGAGTGAGAAGTTCTCACCTTGCTTTCAGTAATAGTCGCAGTGTTTTATTTCGAATAAAATTAAACACGCGTTTAATTTTACCTAAAATTTTCACTAACTCCAATCAACTCCAATCCAGCTTCATTACGTAGTGCTCGTCAATACGAAGCCAACGCAATTCGTTTCGTCCAAAACGGGCCTCGTATGAAAAAGTTATCAATTTTTAAAGTTCATACACATTATAATATAAATTAATTGCAATTTCCTTTATATTTTTATACCCAGATTCATCTGGACCGTCCATTTCCACCAGCTTGCATCAGGGCCGTCCCCCCATCCTTCTTCCCCATCGCGTTATTACGCGTTCAACAACCCATTCGGCCGCCGCTTAAACCTAATTGCCCCGGCCTCCTCGTGCACTTCTTCATCGATCGAGTAATGCCATCCTGAAGCCCACTCCCTCGTGCACCACCTCCTTGAACGAAGGCGAGCTCGGCTGCGTATTTTCATCGAAAATCGTGCCCAAAGCCGGCCTAAACGCGACCCATTTTCCCCCCTCCACGTCGCTCCATACTAGATCTCCACCGTGGGATTTACTCGTCTCGAAGTGATCTAACAACTTTGTAGTTGAAAACATTTGATGATAGTGAGTGGATTTGAAGAAATCAGAGGAAGAACGAAATGAATTTTCGGCCTTAATTAAGATAGTGGCGGCTGTAGCCCTAGCCAGGGTTTTTGTTGCAAATTGTGAAAAAAGACGTCCTTTTATAAAAAAAAACCGCGCACTATTCTCCCGAAATTTTTCCGAACTCCAAACGAAGCGTGCCGCCTGGCATTTATAATGTTTTAACCCTATTCTGAATGCAATGGAATATATATCGAAAGCCAATTCGATCATATTTGAAAGATAAGTTTTTGAATCGACTATTTAAATTCAAAATTCACTCGAATCGATTTCTACGCGTTTTAGCTTGCCCCGGACAAACCGTAAATCCGATTGACACGAAATTTGAAACCATACAATAATATAACATTACGGATCCGATGAAACTAGTTTCGTCGAAATCCGCGACTGTTTGAAAAATGGCTATTTTTAGTCGTCAATTAAATATTAAAATATTCAATTTCTGCAAATTAACTTTTAATTTAATTTTAAAAGTTCTATAACATCATTCTAACTCCAATATGATTTAATATAACTTTATAAATCATTTTTAATCACATTAAACCAAATTTCCAATTATTTCAGTAATTTCAAATATTAAATTATCGATTTAATTGTCCAATTAAATCCAGATATTCGAAATATAATTTATTCGGCTTACAAATTTTACTTGTTAATATTTAAAATCAATATAAATACAAATTTCAAATGACAGAGATTCTGGATAGTTACATTCTCACCCTTCTCACCGATTATCACTATATCCCTCTCCGTCCTTTGCTTCTCCCGTTCAACCCTAGCCCCCATTTTCAACATGACATGCCTAAATTGAAAATGAAAAAAAATACTACATCATCCGACGTCAACAAAAAAGGAGGATGCAGGTTGACGGCTTTAAGAGGAGGGCGACTTACGGCAAGGTGCACGCTTGGGGCGCTAACGCTTGGAAGATTTGCCCTTGATGTTTGGACCGACTGTTGAAGCCACAGATGAGGTACCATTCTTTTTTCAGCTTCCATGAAAGTTTTGTAGTTAACTCGGCCTCAATTACCTCTTCGCTGTTTGAAATTGAATCGTCGGTGTAATTTTTGGCAACTGAGTGCATATTTGATGATCATGTTCTATCTTGATTTGGCTATTCAGATCATCTTCAATTTGAACTACAACTAATTAACTTTTAAACTTCTCTATCTGCAGCAACTTATCGGTTTCTTCACATATAAAGCTACAAGGACTATTCTCCATCAGCTTTATGACATGAACCCTCTAATCTTCAAGCTGTTTTATAAGTAAGTCGTAATTTGTTTCTAATCACTGAAGATTAGTCATATATAAACATGCTTAAACAATATCTTAATTTTCCTATGGTTTCAATTTTGTTGCAACAAACAGTCCAAGAAATCTGGGCACTCTTGACTTTAGGTATGAGTTAAAGTTTTCTATGTAATTTATTTTTAGTACCTTTTGTATTACGTCTATGATCACAAAGCTATAAACAATTTTTTGTTAGGTGATTCTTTTCCTTTCAAGTATTTTCCCAACTCAATCAGCAAGCCTAGGAAAATGATGCTTTGCATCTATGGATTTTCATCCAAACTATCGGCTATGCAGGTTTGCTTTTTTATTCTATATAATGAGTTGGAACGATTCAAACATTGTTTTATAAATTGTTTCATTTCATTTTTTTAATTTCACCTTTTCATGATTCGTCAAATGCTTCAAGTAGAAAGTCGGAACTTTGTAACTTAATACTTTCTTACCTCAAGTATTGTAATAGTAGAAATTGTACGAAAGTACTTCTCATCCAAAATACGCACGATTTTACAAAGAAATTTTATTTTGTTTGGATTTTTTAATTTTGCTTTCTAAACTCCGAAAAGTATGGTTTTGATTTTTGAGGCTTGCTATCTACAGCATAGGACACATAAATTTTTTATAATTACTATTCTAGTTTGGCTAATAAACTTATTGTGGTCGAACGTTTTAAAAAAAACATGACATCAGTTCTAACGTATTATCAGTTTGATTGCATTTTTGAAACTTCATGCTTCCTTTCTTTGATAATAAATAGATGTAATTCAAGTTGCATTATCATTTTTAGGTCATTTTGAATTTTACCCAAACAGACAGTATGTGTGAATTTTCTCAAACTCATATTCACTTATGACGAAACAAAAATAGATTTAAACAAAGTTTATATAAATTTGACTTTAATTTGCGAATATTGAAGATACTGATACAAATTGTTAAGGCCAAGAACAACGATCTAAGGAACAAGCCTACAACAAATATCTTTCAGGTCCAAAATTACTAACATTCCCAATGTTTTATACTTAATTTTTGCTTTCACTTACTCAACTTCCCTGATATAAATAAATTAATGACTCTAGCTTAAATGGATTGATATTCAACCAGAGGAAGCAGAGCTTCTCTTCAACCAGAGGAAGTTGATGGTTATTCCCATAGAAACATCAAATGTAAGTGTCCATTTAAAATTACCATATTAGTTTCATAAGAAAATAATGATTTTTTCTTCTATTGGTGGGTTTGACATGTTGCCCACTCATATATGTTCATATATTTGTCTGTGTTTATTATTTGCTAGTTATTGTAAATCCGTTCGATTAATTTAGTGCAAAGAATCATGTTTCCAAATTTACTGCAAACAATCATGTTAGCAAATTTAGTGTGACGAATGTATAATTGATAGCAAAAAATCTTATAAGATGTGCTAGTATTTACTATGTTATATTTATTTATTGAATTGTTAGCTGTGTACACTTATAATAAAGTTACAGTCTTAATATAACAACATATATACCTGCATCTATATCGATGTGAGTATGGCATGGCTCCATAGTAAATATTGCATGAAAGTTTAAATCATTATTTCTCTAATTATCAACTTATATCCTACTACAAAAATATGTCCTCCTTTCCATATTTTAAATTGAGGATGAATCCTGACCTTTCGTTGTTAGGCGTGAAAGTTAACGCATAATTTATTATGAGTGGAACTGATCCATGTTTTAATTTGACTAGTATGAAGTAAATTGATTTTAAATTAAACCATTAACACTACTACAAAACATGCCATTTGCGTTGCCTCATTTGAATCGGTTTAAGTAAAAACTGATGCAAATAGAACTATTTGCATCAGTTAGTCTTAATAACCGATGCAATTGGTACGTGGAAAGCAATAGGTAATAAAAAAAATCAAATTTGCATTAGTTGTCACCAATAACTGATGCAAATTCGTCGATGCAAATAGTTTTAGTCGCATCGGTTGTAAAGTCAACCGATGCAACTAAGTCGAAAATAATAATTTACGCATCGGTTACCTTGCGGAGGCGATGTAATTTCAGATTACTTAGGTCATTCGTCGCTCACTTTTACATCCTGCCTTTCCAAAAAAATTCCGCCGCTCTCATTCTTTTCCCCAAATAATTCGCCAACTTCAAAAAAAAAACCCTAAAATCACCGTTTGCTAGATTGATTTTATATCGGTTGCTGTTCTTTGTGTTTGTGGAGGTTTGTGTTGAGCAGTCACTTTTTGTTTCAAATTTTGTTTCAAATCATGACCTGAGTAGTCAATGCGTACAAAGTTTGTTCATACGATCACTGGACTCGGCTACAACCAATCATACGAGTAGTAGGTAAAAATTACCACTCTTTACAGATCTCTTCATCTTGTTGGTTAATGAATGTTTTGTGTTTGGATCTCATTAATTGGATTTTGACCAGGTCCAATATCTCAACTGATGATCATTTACCTATAGATTCTATCTTATCTTGTTATACGTTTGAACCAGAGGGTAATTTTTTCATAATTTTTTATGAAATCATGTTTCGCTATTCAGATTTTTTTTGGGTCTCCGCTTTATATAATTCATCTTTTAATTTTCATTTTGTAAGTTTATTTCTCATTTTAAGAAATCAATGCAAATTGAATTCTTAGTTTCTGAACATCCACCGGCATGTATCAATTTCTTATTTTTCCTTTTTTTATATTGTATTATATGCTTGTTCTATTAACATTCAATCTGATACATGAGCATTTTTTATATTGATTCCCTATTCATACCCATCTGCACCGTAGATAAAACAATGCTTGATTATTGTTTGATGAAATAAAGTTTCGGTTTCATTTATGTGCATATATTGTAGATCTTATATTTCGTTTAATATCAATGAAATATGCTCCTATTAGCTAACATGGTGAATTTTTTTCATTAGGTTTTGCTAGCTCCAAGCAATTTTAAGAGGTATTTGCTAATTGCTATTTGTCTAGTTATTTGACTTTCCATTTTATTATAAGCTTGCAAGTTTTTGTGAATTGAAATATACACATGACTCTTATGATGTAAGACTCATGTGCATCTATTCTCTACTATATATCTGCAACTGCATTTTCTTCTTCTCTATCAATTTCAAAATCCTTTCGTTTTCGTTTGGCTGTAATAGATCACTCTCTATTATGGATTTTATCATAGTTTGTGTCTTCATGGTTTGTTATATATTTCAGAATTGAATTGAGATATAGTGTTTCATCTTATTGGTGTTTCTTAAATTTGATCCTTTTTTCTATTTTGTTTAGCTAATTAAAGACTAGAACTTTATCATATTTCCTCTTTTAAATATTTTTGTTCATTATTAAAGACATGAACTGTTAACATTTTGAATAATTGGGGAAGTGTTGGACATCATGTCGAGAAGGCTAAGCGTTATGCGTTACTTAACAAGACTACATATTTCTCTTTAATATACTAAAAGTTTTGATGCCTTATAAGATTATTATGATAGCATCTCCTCCATGAAATTTTAATAAATTCTTTATATGAAGTCTTTATTTGAATCACCCATATTGATTTATCCTTTTTGGAATGTTGGAATGTGATGCTCGGTGGTTTATATGGTGGTGGTAGGTAGTTGCTATAGTTGTGGTGATCTGGTCAGGTGTGTTGAAGCTTGAGGATGTAAGCTTGAGGTAGTTGCAAGTAGTTGATGTGAGTTACAGTAATGGTTGGAGATGTTGCCGCCGATAGGTGGTATTGGCTGCCATAATTGGACTTGTGTGGTTATTATGAAAGGGAACTATGCACAGAGTGTATATACACTGGTTGTGAAGTCAGAAGAGTATGTGGTGATGTAGGTGAGGAAGTGCAGTGCTTGTCTGATGTCAATTATGAAAGTGAGGAAGTAAAATGAAGTTTCACTAATGTGCAGGAAGGCAGAGGAGGGGAGACTGCAGTTTTTGATGGGGGAGGTGTTGTTAAATGATGGTGGGTGATGTTGTTTGCAGTGAGTAGAAGTTTGTTACTAACATAAATATTTAGTATGGCAGCTCAAAATGGAGAAGCAAACAAGGAGATATTTAGAAAAGTAGACCCATCATGTGTCAATGCATCTAATCCCTTCCACCATGCAGAGAAATCATTTTCCTTGTTCACCTGCTGAAGGTAATCATAAAGTATTACTAACAACCAAGTTAATTCCCCTGTATAGTTTGATATAAACACATATTCCAAATCCGTACTTTGCTTCTTTTAGTTTACAAGTTCAAAAGTGGTATTTACAATTCCAAATTTGTATTGACACTGGGCTTACAAATGTTAATACGTCTGACTTACTTCCAGATTTGCTGTTGAGGATCATGAATGCTGGTGGAGTTAATATTTCTGTATTTAATCGTGTAATCTTCACTTTGATGCTTTGGCATGTAATAAAATATTCTATGTTCTAATGCTGTTGAGGGGTTCTTTGGTGATAACCCAATTTTTAATGTAAATTTCTTAAGTAAATGTGACCTGCAAAAAGTAAACCATTGGGATTAAGTTGACTTCACACTTCACCAAGTAAAATTGATTTGTTAATGGAGATTACTTGTGTGCATTAGTCATGTTAACATAGAGGTATATTTTATTAATATAGTAATGGCTGACAGCTTTGTTGTTAATGGATATGTACATTGAACATACTAACAAATGTAATAATGGCTAAAGATGGTAATAGCATATAACTATTATAACACCATCTGGATGTAGGCCACTGATACCTTTTGTAAACCAATATTCTTATTCCAAAAAACCGCAGTTGCTCGGATAGAATAGAATTTCACCAACAAAGAACAAGATTTGTTGATAGAAATATATTTATGCACGTCAAATGCACTAATATATACATGGGCTTTACTAATACAATAATAGGCAATAGCTTATTATTTATTGGTTAATCTTCTCAAAACCAACGACTTATTTTTTAACAATTATGCATTCATGCACATTGAATATGCTAACATATAAATATATGTTCACTAATATAGTAATAGGTAATAAGCAATTAACAGAAGGCATGGTAAAAGCCTATATACCTTCTGCTATGAATACTATAACACCATTTTGTGTGTTTGCCTTCGGTGATATGTCATCAAATGAATGAGTAAATATAGAATGCGGAAAAACTATTCAATTAATTACTTTATCTTGGGTAAAAGAATGTACAATTTGGTGTATTCAACCTTCTTTTTGTCAAAATAACTCTTCACAGTGTTTGTTTTAAGTAACTAACAAATAAATCTGCATTGTTGTACAGTATGACATTTGGCAGGTATCCTTAGCATTAGCATTTTTCTTTTGTAACCACTGGTTTATTTTACAGGGAGAAAAATAACTCTGAACTTTATTCTTATGCAACTGAAGAAGTGCTGCAATCACCCTGTATGTTTTTATTGAACGGTTAAGATCACTGTATGTTGGATGCATTTGTAAATAGTCATTGCATGTTTATGATTTCTTTTCTAATTTATTCTTCTTTTTTTTATAAACAGTTTCTCTTTCCAGGTCAAGAATCTAATATATCATCGAAAGAGGCAATCTTTTCATCTTTAATTTCAGCATCTGGAAAGCTTCAGTTCTTGGAAAAGGTAAGCATGTACATACATGATCTGGTGTTCTCTTATGGTCTATGGATGTTTAAAATTATTGCCTATGGATATATTTTCCCTATTCTTCTGTCACATAGCTTTCATGCAACTAAAGCTGACTAATGTTTGTTCGCAGATGCTACCAAGACTAATAAAAAGAGGGAATCGGGTTTTACTTTTTTCTCAAATGACTAAAATGCTTGACATTTTAGAGGACTTCCTCTTGTTCCTTAGCATAACATATTTCTGGTAAGCTGTAACTTCTCATGAGAACATAACATATCCTTTTGCATTAGTGTAGCTACTAAACCTGCAATACACTTGCTAGAAACCTCGCCAACATTAATAATGTTATAATGTACAAAATTCTTTGCATTGAAATTTAATCACACTACCAATAGTATGATGAATTTACTTCTTTATGATGCATTCGACTTATGCTTCTACTGCTGCACAAATCTCATTCGTTCGCTCAACTTATAAAAGATAAACCACGTTGCTATTACTATTACTGTTACTATTATTATTTTGCACTGTTGCAATAGTAAGGATATTTTGAATGTAAAGGACTAATGGAGGTACATCAATTGCTTCAAGGCAGCAACAAATAAAGGATTTCAACAACCTCGAGAGCCAAGTTTTTGTTTTCCTCATGTCAACACGTGCTGGTGGGCTAGGAATAGACTTGGTAATGTCTCATAATTATATTTTTTGCATTGTCCGCATTAGACGCATTTGTACAACAGATATTAGAAGGGTGGTGAGTAGGGACAATATATGTCAAATAGTATGCCTATGTAGCATGCACATATATTTGCAAACCCCACATTGTACATACTCGGGTACAATTAGGTCGTTTTCTCCACGTACCATATGCTCATCATTTATTTCTTTTGAATTTCCTTTTAGCCTTTTGGTTTGCTGATGACCACTAGCTAACTTGATCGGTAGCAGTCACTGTTGAGCTCAACTTATACACAGAATACTGGGGTTAAGTTATATTCATCTTTTTTTTCTGGTTATTATTCGAGATGCATATAAAGTAAGCCATAAATACCGATGAACGATTATAATCAGATTTGTTTTGATTTAGCTAAGGTCCGTATAGAACTATCTTTATCATGTATTTTCAAAAATGTAACATTTTAATTGAGCATTATTATAACCAAGGAGAAAATTTGTGTTGAAGTTCACCAGGACTACATACGTTATGCAACCAATGATGACCTGTAAAATCGAACCCATATTAACCGCCAGACAAGGAAATATAGGAGCATTTCCCACGTCTATTTTCTTTGCTCGAGCTATGGAATTTTCATAGTAGGGAAGAAGAGAAAGTGGGGGGTTTGTCCGTTGTGGGATTCCATGTGTGGTACCATACTGTTACTGGTATAAAGCTTGGCTGATGTGTGCAAAACTATAATCAAATCAGTAATAGTATCAAATTAACATTTGTTGAGTGATGTAAGATTAGATATAGTTGTAGAAAACATATGATATGATGACAACTAATTGTAAATCAAGTATTATTATTAACTTGCATCCAATAATTACAGCTTGCTCTGTACTATGTTTTTCCTTTTCAAATCAAAATATTATTATAATTTATTAGTTGAACACACAATAACAAAAGTAGGAACAAAATCTTAAATAACTCAAACTTTGTCAAGGTAAAATTTATTAGTTGTGAATACTCTCTTTAAAAATACTGTGAAAGCACCTTTGCATTAAAATTTGAATCGAGAAGAATTTTGCAGGAATTTAAAGCTCTACACATCATAGGAGGACTGCAATGCTCATGTAGATACTCTAATCCTCTGTAATAAGAAAAAAGAACTATATATACACATAATTTTTTTAAACTTTAATACAAAATATGAAGACTACTTAGTATTTATTAAGGACCTTGTTATAACTAGTGCAATCTTCATTCGAATATGCCATGGTAAGTTTGCACCACGGGACGACCCTGAAAATGCCAAAAAATGCATACAATTTCACATTAAATGAAACACATATTAGATAGAAAGAGAATCGAGTACTTCAAAATGTACCATGAAGTTGCATCTCTAGCGATCCATTATGCATGAACTCATAAACAAGAAGTCGAGCGTTTGCATGAACGCAATAACCAATTAGAGAGATTATGTTTGAATGTTTGATATTGCTAAGCAACATAATCTCGTTCTGCAAAATACTCAAAGATATGAATAAGTCATATATACAATAAAGAAGTTAAATGAACACAGAACACTACTGTAACGACCCATAAAATTTTAATGATTTTAATTGGTTTTATAACGTATTTAATTTGGATTTTGGTGAAATTTTAAATAAATTTATTTGCAAATAAAGAGTTAATATTTGGATTACGTATAATTAAATATAGCAAATGGTAAATTTTCAATTTATTTTATGGAAGTTTATTTATTTGGTAATTCTATTAAATTCAAGCTATGAATTGATTTCTGAATCAGTGCATAGCAGTGACTTTTCTATCGTTAAATTTCAATTGCTTTAATAAATTTCATTTGCACAAAATCAAGGGACTCCACTGTGACTATTGCTTTATTTTCTTACTGTTCAAAATTTTATCGGTTGCAAAACAATAAATAGCTTACCTTTATTTTTTTCCTGGATTCACGTGTTGGCCGATACAAATATTTATCGCTTTAATGATTCGAACGTGGAAATTTCCTTTTATCTACTTTATATAATATTTTATATAAGGCAAAAAGTGAATACGTTTCACTTCCATTTTTCTATTGCTACTTCCATTTCATACTTATTCTTGCTCAAATTGAAACGTGCTACTCAATAAATTTATTACTTGAAATTTTCAGCTAAATCATAACTTTTGACCGTTGATATTTTATTCCTTATGTTACTTCCTGAATCATCGCACTTTACTTTTGCCTTTCCATTTCAAGTGATGTGCGTTCAGCCTTCTTATGGGTTGAAAAAAAAAAAAAACGTATAACGTACTGTTATATAAATTCCTTACCATTTGATTTCTTTTGGCGTTTCAAAATTTAAACGCGCACCTATTATCAATTGCTTTATTATTTGTCAGCTGAATTTGGGAGACTGTTACAATTTCATTTATCTGTGACTTTATTGCTTCCTTCCGTTTTAAAAAAAAAAAAATTGGAACGTGAATCCCAGGCAATAAAATAAATTGCTTTAAAGGCTTCTCAATCGGTGTACAGCTATTACCATCCTATGCCATTTCAAAAGTTTGAAAACGTATAAAATGCCATACGTTATCTCGGTACATTTAATTTGTTTCCTTTGTTCCACGATATCCTAGCGTTATAAAATAAATTTATATTAACGTTATTATTCTTGAACTTGTATTCATTCCTGGAAAAAAAAAAGTGTACGTTTCCCCTTTTGATTATATTCTTGCCTTTCTAAATTTCAACGGTTCATTTCCTTTCCTTTTGAACCAAATCCTTGACTTTTTTTTTTCCATTTGTTTTCTAACGTTTACCGTGTACTCCAAGCTAAATTTATAAAATTTGTTTTAATTAAGTCAACTGAATCTCAGGGAAGATTTCTATTCAATTAATTGCGTACTAATTTCTGACTGTTACTCTTCGTTTCCTTTTATTTGGCTTAAATCACGTTTGATAAATAAATGGGCAACTTTATGTTTCTTTTGATTTGAAAATTTTATTCGCACCTTCAGCACTGTTTCCCTTTCTTTTAAACATTCACTTGCACTTTTGATTTTTTTACGTAGCCGTTACTTTTATCAATCCCCTGAAATCACGCATAACATCCATTCTATTTATTCTTCTTCCCCTCTCTTCATATTTTTTTCATTTTTGCTCTCAGAACACAATTTGCACCCTCCTTTCCACCTTCATCCGCTGCTATATATAAAAAAAAAAAAAAAAAAAGCACACACGAAACGCATACAGATAACGAGCAGCAGTCACCTTCGTTTCTTTCCACCTCCCATGTAGCTTTGAACTAGCTTGGCCTCCACCCTATAACAATAGCGCCTCTCCCATACGAAACCTCCTACACCCGATGCTTCAACCCGGATCCGCCTTCAACAGCAAACCCATCAATTAATCCACCGTTGCCACATCCTTCGAAACCCGAGTCTGCTTTGGAAGTGGTGAACACTATAGGTAGGTTTATTTTATTTCTTCAAAGACTTATTTGCCTGAAGGTTTTGTCATTGGTTCTCCATCTTACTGTTGTATATGCATGTTTAGATCATTTTGTTTATGTTTATAATATATCAGTTTTGATTAATATAAAAAAAAAAAATATATATGAAATAATAATTTTTTTCGGTTGCATGAGGATTTGAGTGGAGATCGTGATCGTTCCCCAGGTTATAGGGCTCATGCGATTGTTTTGGGTTTTGTTTTTTTGCTAAATACTGTGTAAAGATTTTATTTATATATAAGTTTATAAAATCTGGATTATATGATCTTCCAATTTACTTATATATCTGTATACTTTAAGTATGATTATATGTAAATATAACTAATTTTAAGACACTTGTCTGGGTGAATATTATATCAGTTTTATATGTAACGGAGTAGTTAGTATATTTTATATATTTTATTATTTATGGGTTGCAAATAAATTTATATATATATGTATATAATATATATTGTTTTGAAGATGGTATTTTGAAACGTATGTAGTAGTATATATATACAATATGTTTATAAAAAAATAAAAAATAAAAAATAAAAAGTTTTCTTTGATTGGTGGGTTGAGTTTACGCTAGTTTATATACGTACAATATTTAGTATCACAAGATAAGTTTGTATCGATATTAGTATGAACATTTATTTTTGAATATTAAATATAAAGATTTCATTGTATATTGGTTTAAAATATGTGTATAAGTATAGATTTTTATTTTTATGATTGGTGTTTAAATTTAATGTTGATTGTTATAAAATTTATATTTAACGTATCTTACTTCCTCTATCTCGTGCCCATCTTGACTTATCACTGAAAAATATCATATTCGTCGCAGCCATTATAGCCTTGTCACTGTCTCGCTTGTTCGACCTTTGGGTTTGCTCGTATCCATTCGCTCTTGGTCTCGTTCATCTCTAGCCTCGAAAGGTGAGCAATCACTCACGATTAACGTTCTTTTATTTATTAAATTTGACTTTAATTGAAACGACAATTGAAATTGCTGCTGTTGGTTGTTTTACTTTTATGACTGCTATTATCTGTATCTGCTCACCTGTGACACCTGACACCATTATCGGTTAATTAATTATGTGATAATAATACAGATTGGTTGATAATTGATTGATTGATTGATTATCGTTTAAATTGGATGTTAATTACTACTGTTAAGTGATAACTAGTTTGCTAGTTAAATTTGGGGTAGTATAGTTTACAAATTAAGACGGATTACATATGATGGACCTTGATTTATTTGAAACCTGACCCCGCCATATGTAAATTTGATTAGTTAAATTTGACCCATTAATTGTCGTAGAAATTGATAAATTATACTTTAAATCCTTGAACGTAGTTTGGATTAATTGTTGTAGTATTAAACTGAAATTGAAATGGAACGACAAGTGAAAAACTAAAATGTAATAATCTTTATCTACATGACATGATAGTGTAGATTCTAGAAATAATTATACAAATAACAATGCGAATAAATACGATTATTTCGGAGTTATTGATTTACTTATTGAATTGTTATTGACCGTTGTTATTACTTGTTTATTTACTTTGACACCATCCCTGACATCACACTGCAATTCCCTTTTGTTATGGTTGTTTTGAATTGAAATGGGTTTAAATGATAGACCCAAGCGGGTTTTATTTAATTTAAATTTGGGATTACGGGTGGAATGCTATCCACCCGTATATATTTAGTGTATGGATTGAAATGATAATATTCGTAACATTTGACCATATGATAAGAAATATATGGTTTTATTTATGTGTAAATTCTTAAATACATGTATAAAAGGGAAAATGATAAACATAGAGTTAATTATATCTAGTTTAATCAAGATGTGATTAAATACATAAATTATGATAAATATTTATGTAAATTTTATTTCGGAAAACTTTGCAATAATATTGAACAATTAGGATTGGGAAATAAAGTTGGGTTATTTTGAAATGGTATTTAGATAAGGATTTATTTATCTAAATCAAATTGAAATTTATCGAATGAAATATTTCACGTTTAATAAAATTTAAGAAATTTGGGTAAAGTGTAATTCATGATCACTAAAATGATATTGAATCGAATAAGGGAGGGTTCAAGACTGGATAATAACGATGTTAAAAAAAGAAAAATCGAGAATCTAGATGAAACTGTCAAATTTAAATTGTTATATATAAGCTATGAACTATAGTGTAATTAAATGGTTTAGAAATTCGGATATGTATTTGGAACCAAGATAGTCGAATCGGTTATGTAGATAACTAATCGAATTAAATGAAATTTGAGTTTGAAATAGATTGGGAATTTTATTTAGAAACTAGATTGGGAAAATTTTGGTTAAAATGTTGAATACTTAAAATATGGAAACATATTGAAATAAAAGGGAAAATTGGGATATCAAATCCAAATTTGAGAATTATAAATTTAAGTGGGAATTTTAGGAAGATTTAACTGATAAAATGAGATTGGATTTAATTTAAATAGGAAGGTCAGGTTGATGTGAACAATTTGTTAAGTTCAGGAAATTGAAATACTGTACTGCATACCTTACTCAATATATAGATACTAGTTTGGGAAATATGATTATTCGAAGTAAAAATTGACTGTTGGGTTGAAGTATAAATTAAGTGAATGACTACGGTGTAGTAGTGTATATTTCTACCCTATAGATAGTTCTATGGACCCTTAGAGGGTGGACATCCCAAACATCCTTTAAGTATATTGTATTTCAGTTGATATTTCATTTGAGTTGAATTTATTGATATAAGAATGTTAATCCTGACTCGAGTGTTTTGTGTTTTGCTTTACGCTCGGGTCAGACCGAGTAATCCAGCATTCGAGACTCACCTTATGAGATTGGAGCTTCATTTGGAGATCCAACTATCGTTTCAGCTTTCAGTTTTCTAGTTGACTGGTTCAGAGAAGTCATCGGCTCGTACTGAAGACCTTTCTGTATTCCAGAGATTCTGATGTATTTTATTTTAAACTCTGATGTATATAGTAGCTTCATGAACTACTATTTTTCTATTCCGCTGCATTATATTACTCTGTGTCTGTGATCCGTGTTTAATTTATTTACTGTATATGCTAAGTTTTGCCAAATTAAATTAACAATTCGGTATTTTGAATTTTTCAAGTCGGACATGTACGGTTTTATTGTCGATTTGAATGGTACAAAATAGCGGGTCGTTACAGCTGGTATCAGAGCTTTGGCTCTAGGCAAAACTTAGCATATATGGTAAATTTATTTACAGAATCACTTTCATTCGAGTTGAATCTCTTCCTTTTTGACTCGATTTCCTTTGAATTTTGTAATGTCCCTCAGTTTCGAAATTCATTCTTGTCTCTCTCTATTTATATTCTTTCGATTCTGGAGTATTCCATAACTCCACTGAATGATTTGTAAAAGGGCGAAACTCCTTTTCAGTTGGCATTGATTCACCGAAGATTCATGTATCCTCGGTTTAGATGCTACTATCTACTGTTATTCCGAATTCTATCTATAGCGATCGAATGTCGATTTGCCTTAGAATTCTGCATCCATAATATTACTAAATTCACGGTTGATCCGGTTAAGGTCGCCCGCGATTTATAGATGTATATCCATCTTCTATTTTGTAATTAAATTATCTCATCTTTGATCGAGTCTATCTTCGAATCAGGATTCTATTGATTGGAGTTCCTCTAAATTAAATCTATATCTTTGTTTTGAAATCCATTCTTAAATCACCCCTTTGAAAAATCGAGTATGTTGTATTTTTGAAATTGTTTTGTACCGAAATTATTATTTTGATAACTATGATTTTATTCTATATATAAAAAGGTTTGAAAGGATTTGAAATTTTGAAAATTTATAAGAAAGTGATTTATATAAAAATGATTTATAACTGTAGTGTTAAATTTGAAATTCGAGTAATTGAATTCCGGTATTTTGAAATTGGTTTTAAGATTTTGGGAAAATATATAAAAATAATACGATTTAAAAGTATTTTTCCGAATAAGAAATGTT
The DNA here is from genome assembly GCA_030765085.1 of Allium cepa. Classification (NCBI taxonomy): domain Eukaryota; kingdom Viridiplantae; phylum Streptophyta; class Magnoliopsida; order Asparagales; family Amaryllidaceae; genus Allium; species Allium cepa. The sequence goes on from CM060937.1 coordinate 429,818,766, forward strand.
TCAAATGGGTTCAAATGAATTCCAATAATTTTGAAGAAATTTCAAAGAAGTTTTCAAGAAAATAGAAGTCCAGAACTCACTTATGTCGCTGGAGAATAATTTCGGTGATGAGTGCACGCATCATCGACATTGATTTTCGAGTTTCAGAGTGGGGGAGAGGCCACTTTAATAGCTCGCTATGCGAGTAATTTTGTAAAACCGTTCTGATTTCAAATTCCTAAGTATAATTTGATATCTTCGAAAGATATATGTATATATTTGAAACAATTTAAAGTAAGACCGGTGTTCAGTCCTCGAGTTTCAGATTTAATAATTGATTATTTATTGTTGATTTTCAACTCTTGAATTGAAAATTTTGATTTCCCTAAGTATTTTGAGTGTTCGAACACTTCCAAATCGAGATTTAATTTTCAAATCTAAGAAATTTCGAAGAGTATAAAATGTTTGATAAAGTATATAAATTTAGTTTTGAAATGTTTGAAAAGAAAAAATAGTTGAATAATGGTTTTCAGAAAGGTAAATTGGATATTTCAAATAGAAATAGATAGTTTAAAAGTTTTAAAAGGATAATTATAAAATTGGAAACCATTTTGAGTATAATAAATTTTGAGAAAATATTTGGTTTTGAAAATTAAATTGAAAAAAAAAAAAAAAAAACCCCAGTACTTATATGATGATTTTGGAAATGAATTTGTTTGACTTGAATTATTTTAATCTGGAAACTGGGATAATTTTCTAAACCTATTATTTTGGGGAACTGTGAAATTAGGATATCTAATTTGGAAGAAATTTGGTGAATTCATATATGACTTTGGAACTAAATTTGATATTGAATGATTTGAAATTGAGAACTTGTATAATTAAGCACTTGATTTGGGAAGTGGTCGGACTTATATAAAATGGATTTGTATAAGTATGAAAGTGATTTGAAATCAATTGATTTGAAAGGTACTCAATTTGGAAAGAAAATTTATATAATCAAAGTCTATGTAAGTATGTTTTGATATACTATTGATTTGGAAAGTATTCGATTTAGAAAGGAACCCTATACATATGGACTTTATATAAGTACGATATTTGGAAGTATTTGAAAAGGTACTATATATATATATATATATATTTTCCAAGTAAAGATATGGAAAGTGCCTTCTGCTTGATATCCGCTTTGTGGCCACAGCGTGGATTCATTCTATCGATATTATTCTCTCTGATTTTTGGTTTTCCGGATGTAATACTCGAGTGTTCCCACCGTGGCGTAACCCGCGGTTTCTTTTTCTCTCGTAAATGCACAGCGAAATTGCCTGGCTGAGTCTTGCCTAGGGGTATGGATTGTTTCCTGGGGGAACCAGGCGTAACCATTGTGTATCCTGCAATCTGTGTAGGTCGCGAATAGTAGCGCAAGTGCCTGGCTGAGTCTTGCCTGGGGGTACGGATTGTTTCCTGGGGGAACCAGGCGTAACCATTGTGTATCCTGCACCCTACTAGTCATCATGGCGTAACTCGCAGGGCTGTGAAAGCTTACGGATATGGATTGTTTCCTGGGGGAACCAGGCGTAACCATTGTGTATCTGCGAACCATGATCGGACAAAGGTTTTGGTTTGGTTGTTTTGTTTGGATTGTACTTTCCATATCTGTTTTTTTTTAAAAGGTTTTTCAAGTATTTTCACTGGGTGTTGAAACAAGTCTACTAAGTACTTGAAGAATTCTAGCTTTGCGCCTGATCAACGCATGGCCAGAGTCTGCAAGAACGAGGATAAACTTGTTAAAACATTGAGTTATAAAAGTATTTCGAAAGAAAAATTGGTTTCAATATAAAAGTATTTATTTATAAAGGTATTTTATTATAAAAGTATTTTCAACAAAGAAATTTTGAATTAATATTTGAAATTTTAAATTCTTATGGTTCTATATTTATTACTCGTGCCCGATTCTATTCTTTGAATCTACCTTATCTGCTCAGTTTAGTTATTCACCTTGATTCCTTTTTCCAAATCTACCTTCCTTCCTTGTTGGATATATCCTTTAAAATATTGTTTAATTATATACTACATGGTTTAATAGAAATTTTAGTGTTATAAATATTTAAGCAGTTATTTATCTAAAATAAAAGATACTAAAAAAAAAATGATTTGTGATCTAATAATAATATTTGGAAGGTATCTTGAAACAAAATAAAAATTTGTGAATTTTGGATTTAATATTTTAATAGCTTCTTTGTAAATATAAGTAATAATGTGAGTAATGGTTTTCAAAGGAATTTGAAAAGTATTAAAGTATTAAAGAAAACTAAATTTCAAATGAAGTTATCAAATAAATATTTCAAATAAAATCTATATAGTTTTATATTAATTATTTATCTTGTATTTCAATCTATTTCTGGTTGTTTTATTCTCCTACCTCCTTCCTTTTCGGGGACGAAAAGTTTTGAGTGGGGGAGAGTGTAACGACCCATAAAATTTTAATGATTTTAATTGGTTTTATAACGTATTTAATTTGGATTTTGGTGAAATTTTAAATAAATTTATTTGCAAATAAAGAGTTAATATTTGGATTACGTATAATTAAATATAGCAAATGGTAAATTTTCAATTTATTTTATGGAAGTTTATTTATTTGGTAATTCTATTAAATTCAAGCTATGAATTGATTTCTGAATCAGTGCATAGCAGTGACTTTTCTATCGTTAAATTTCAATTGCTTTAATAAATTTCATTTGCACAAAATCAAGGGACTCCACTGTGACTATTGCTTTATTTTCTTACTGTTCAAAATTTTATCGGTTGCAAAACAATAAATAGCTTACCTTTATTTTTTTCCTGGATTCACGTGTTGGCCGATACAAATATTTATCGCTTTAATGATTCGAACGTGGAAATTTCCTTTTATCTACTTTATATAATATTTTATATAAGGCAAAAAGTGAATACGTTTCACTTCCATTTTTCTATTGCTACTTCCATTTCATACTTATTCTTGCTCAAATTGAAACGTGCTACTCAATAAATTTATTACTTGAAATTTTCAGCTAAATCATAACTTTTGACCGTTGATATTTTATTCCTTATGTTACTTCCTGAATCATCGCACTTTACTTTTGCCTTTCCATTTCAAGTGATGTGCGTTCAGCCTTCTTATGGGTTGAAAAAAAAAAAAAACGTATAACGTACTGTTATATAAATTCCTTACCATTTGATTTCTTTTGGCGTTTCAAAATTTAAACGCGCACCTATTATCAATTGCTTTATTATTTGTCAGCTGAATTTGGGAGACTGTTACAATTTCATTTATCTGTGACTTTATTGCTTCCTTCCGTTTCAAAAAAAAAAAAATTGGAACGTGAATCCCAGGCAATAAAATAAATTGCTTTAAAGGCTTCTCAATCGGTGTACAGCTATTACCATCCTATGCCATTTCAAAAGTTTGAAAACGTATAAAATGCCATACGTTATCTCGGTACATTTAATTTGTTTCCTTTGTTCCACGATATCCTAGCGTTATAAAATAAATTTATATTAACGTTATTATTCTTGAACTTGTATTCATTCCTGGAAAAAAAAAGTGTACGTTTCCCCTTTTGATTATATTCTTGCCTTTCTAAATTTCAACGGTTCATTTCCTTTCCTTTTGAACCAAATCCTTGACTTTTTTTTTTCCATTTGTTTTCTAACGTTTACCGTGTACTCCAAGCTAAATTTATAAAATTTGTTTTAATTAAGTCAACTGAATCTCAGGGAAGATTTCTATTCAATTAATTGCGTACTAATTTCTGACTGTTACTCTTCGTTTCCTTTTATTTGGCTTAAATCACGTTTGATAAATAAATGGGCAACTTTATGTTTCTTTTGATTTGAAAATTTTATTCGCACCTTCAGCACTGTTTCCCTTTCTTTTAAACATTCACTTGCACTTTTGATTTTTTTACGTAGCCGTTACTTTTATCAATCCCCTGAAATCACGCATAACATCCATTCTATTTATTCTTCTTCCCCTCTCTTCATATTTTTTTCATTTTTGCTCTCAGAACACAATTTGCACCCTCCTTTCCACCTTCATCCGCTGCTATATATATATATAAAAAAAAAAAAGCACACACGAAACGCATACAGATAACGAGCAGCAGTCACCTTCGTTTCTTTCCACCTCCCATGTAGATTTGAACTAGCTTGGCCTCCACCCTATAACAATAGCGCCTCTCCCATACGAAACCTCCTACACCCGATGCTTCAACCCGGATCCGCCTTCAACAGCAAACCCATCAATTAATCCACCGTTGCCACATCCTTCGAAACCCGAGTCTGCTTTGGAAGTGGTGAACACTATAGGTAGGTTTATTTTATTTCTTCAAAGACTTATTTGCCTGAAGGTTTTGTCATTGGTTCTCCATCTTACTGTTGTATATGCATGTTTAGATCATTTTGTTTATGTTTATAATATATCAGTTTTGATTAATATAAAAAAAAAAATATATATGAAATAATAATTTTTTTCGGTTGCATGAGGATTTGAGTGGAGATCGTGATCGTTCCCCAGGTTATAGGGCTCATGCGATTGTTTTGGGTTTTGTTTTTTTGCTAAATACTGTGTAAAGATTTTATTTATATATAAGTTTATAAAATCTGGATTATATGATCTTCCAATTTACTTATATATCTGTATACTTTAAGTATGATTATATGTAAATATAACTAATTTTAAGACACTTGTCTGGGTGAATATTATATCAGTTTTATATGTAACGGAGTAGTTAGTATATTTTATATATTTTATTATTTATGGGTTGCAAATAAATTTATATATATATGTATATAATATATATTGTTTTGAAGATGGTATTTTGAAACGTATGTAGTAGTATATATATACAATATGTTTATAAAAAAATAAAAAATAAAAAATAAAAAGTTTTCTTTGATTGGTGGGTTGAGTTTACGCTAGTTTATATACGTACAATATTTAGTATCACAAGATAAGTTTGTATCGATATTAGTATGAACATTTATTTTTGAATATTAAATATAAAGATTTCATTGTATATTGGTTTAAAATATGTGTATAAGTATAGATTTTTATTTTTATGATTGGTGTTTAAATTTAATGTTGATTGTTATAAAATTTATATTTAACGTATCTTACTTCCTCTATCTCGTGCCCATCTTGACTTATCACTGAAAAATATCATATTCGTCGCAGCCATTATAGCCTTGTCACTGTCTCGCTTGTTCGACCTTTGGGTTTGCTCGTATCCATTCGCTCTTGGTCTCGTTCATCTCTAGCCTCGAAAGGTGAGCAATCACTCACGATTAACGTTCTTTTATTTATTAAATTTGACTTTAATTGAAACGACAATTGAAATTGCTGCTGTTGGTTGTTTTACTTTTATGACTGCTATTATCTGTATCTGCTCACCTGTGACACCTGACACCATTATCGGTTAATTAATTATGTGATAATAATACAGATTGGTTGATAATTGATTGATTGATTGATTATCGTTTAAATTGGATGTTAATTACTACTGTTAAGTGATAACTAGTTTGCTAGTTAAATTTGGGGTAGTATAGTTTACAAATTAAGACGGATTACATATGATGGACCTTGATTTATTTGAAACCTGACCCCGCCATATGTAAATTTGATTAGTTAAATTTGACCCATTAATTGTCGTAGAAATTGATAAATTATACTTTAAATCCTTGAACGTAGTTTGGATTAATTGTTGTAGTATTAAACTGAAATTGAAATGGAACGACAAGTGAAAAACTAAAATGTAATAATCTTTATCTACATGACATGATAGTGTAGATTCTAGAAATAATTATACAAATAACAATGCGAATAAATACGATTATTTCGGAGTTATTGATTTACTTATTGAATTGTTATTGACCGTTGTTATTACTTGTTTATTTACTTTGACACCATCCCTGACATCACACTGCAATTCCCTTTTGTTATGGTTGTTTTGAATTGAAATGGGTTTAAATGATAGACCCAAGCGGGTTTTATTTAATTTAAATTTGGGATTACGGGTGGAATGCTATCCACCCGTATATATTTAGTGTATGGATTGAAATGATAATATTCGTAACATTTGACCATATGATAAGAAATATATGGTTTTATTTATGTGTAAATTCTTAAATACATGTATAAAAGGGAAAATGATAAACATAGAGTTAATTATATCTAGTTTAATCAAGATGTGATTAAATACATAAATTATGATAAATATTTATGTAAATTTTATTTCGGAAAACTTTGCAATAATATTGAACAATTAGGATTGGGAAATAAAGTTGGGTTATTTTGAAATGGTATTTAGATAAGGATTTATTTATCTAAATCAAATTGAAATTTATCGAATGAAATATTTCACGTTTAATAAAATTTAAGAAATTTGGGTAAAGTGTAATTCATGATCACTAAAATGATATTGAATCGAATAAGGGAGGGTTCAAGACTGGATAATAACGATGTTAAAAAAAGAAAAATCGAGAATCTAGATGAAACTGTCAAATTTAAATTGTTATATATAAGCTATGAACTATAGTGTAATTAAATGGTTTAGAAATTCGGATATGTATTTGGAACCAAGATAGTCGAATCGGTTATGTAGATAACTAATCGAATTAAATGAAATTTGAGTTTGAAATAGATTGGGAATTTTATTTAGAAACTAGATTGGGAAAATTTTGGTTAAAATGTTGAATACTTAAAATATGGAAACATATTGAAATAAAAGGGAAAATTGGGATATCAAATCCAAATTTGAGAATTATAAATTTAAGTGGGAATTTTAGGAAGATTTAACTGATAAAATGAGATTGGATTTAATTCAAATAGGAAGGTCAGGTTGATGTGAACAATTTGTTAAGTTCAGGAAATTGAAATACTGTGCTGCATACCTTACTCAATATATAGATACTAGTTTGGGAAATATGATTATTCGAAGTAAAAATTGACTGTTGGGTTGAAGTATAAATTAAGTGAATGACTACGGTGTAGTAGTGTATATTTCTACCCTATAGATAGTTCTATGGACCCTTAGAGGGTGGACATCCCAAACATCCTTTAAGTATATTGTATTTCAGTTGATATTTCATTTGAGTTGAATTTATTGATATAAGAATGTTAATCCTGACTCGAGTGTTTTGTGTTTTGCTTTACGCTCGGGTCAGACCGAGTAATCCAGCATTCGAGACTCACCTTATGAGATTGGAGCTTCATTTGGAGATCCAACTATCGTTTCAGCTTTCAGTTTTCTAGTTGACTGGTTCAGAGAAGTCATCGGCTCGTACTGAAGACCTTTCTGTATTCCAGAGATTCTGATGTATTTTATTTTAAACTCTGATGTATATAGTAGCTTCATGAACTACTATTTTTCTATTCCGCTGCATTATATTACTCTGTGTCTGTGATCCGTGTTTAATTTATTTACTGTATATGCTAAGTTTTGCCAAATTAAATTAACAATTCGGTATTTTGAATTTTTCAAGTCGGACATGTACGGTTTTATTGTCGATTTGAATGGTACAAAATAGCGGGTCGTTACAACTACATATGAAAAGAGAAGCATATGCACCTCAAATTCTCTATCACATATCAGTTTCTTAACATCCAGTTTCTTCACAGTAGCATAACTACCAGACCCAAACTGAGCTTTGTACAAAACAGCACCATGGATGTAACATCCCGGAATTTTTAACAATATCAATTTAATAATCTGTGGTTAAAATTAAATTGATATTGATAATCTGTTAATAATTATTCAGATAAATTTAATAATCTTCTTCAATAAATATTTGAATTGGTTATTTTATCTTTTAAATGATATAAATTGATTTCTATTTATAATAAATATATGGTTCATATTTTAAATAAATTGGTTTTGTTTTAAATTTAGAATAAATTTAACAAATTGATTTTATGGCTTAATTAAATGAATATTTTGTAAAATGATTTTGAAATTTAATAAAAGAGTTATAAAAATAATATTAATATTGTATTGATTTTATAAATAAATTTTGAATAAGATTTGTAATGTTTATTTCAAATTGAATTTATATTAATAACTTTATTTAAAAATATTTGATTTTTGAGTTTAGTTTGAATTTAAATTCAAAGTATAAAATCTTCATTTGTTTTAATTTTATTTGTATAAGTTTCTAACATGATTTGTTTTTATTTTGATTTGTAAATTCATAAACTAAGTTAACATATACATTAATTCATAATTAATACTAACTATCTTTAAAAGAGATAACAAGTGTTAAATTCATATGCATTCATGTTGACAAGTGTTAAAAAAATAGACAAGTGTTAAATTTTGTTCTAAAATTTTCTTTTCTTTTATTAAATCTGAAATACATTTGCATAGTTTACATCTTCATTCATATTTCACTTTTATTTTCCTTCATCAAAGAAAAATCTTTAAAAATCTTTAAAATCTGAATCATCTTCATATTAAAAAAAAATCTGCATTTCCAATAAAAGATTAAAAACTGCATTTGACTCATCTACAATCTGCACATTAAAATCCCAAATTTGCATTCTTCAAATCAAGTGAAACCTGCATATTAAAATCAAATACTCTCTTCAAAATCCTGAAACCCTCCATACTTAAATCTGCATATCCTCAAATCTAAACAATTTGCATGTTCCCCTTCAAATAAAATCCACCCTCTTCTGAAAATTTCAAATAAAGGGCATGCATATTATTTGCATTCTGTTTGAATCTGGGTTGATAGCATCTGCATATAATTTGAGGATTTAGCAACTGCATTCTTCCTGCATGCAAGTGATTAGGCTGTGATCATGGGCATTTCATCAAGAGTTCAACTCAGGTTTGAAAATCAGAGGAAGTACACCTACATTTAAAAAAAAAGTCTGCATATTAATTCAACATGAAGCAAGGATCCAGTCTGCATTCTTTTCTGCAGAGTTTCAAAAAGACAACTGAGCTCTACATTAACTGGTGAGTAACTTTTAACTTTAAAATTTTAAAATAGAGTTGCATGCTAAATTGTTTGATATATATATAAGTATTGCTGTGTTAAGTGGAATGTAAAGTGTGTACACTGTTGTTTATTTACATGATCTGTTTTCCTGATTTCCTAGGAAGTTTTTATTAAAACTTTATCTTTTAACTTAAACTTATGGTATGATTAGATTTATAAGTAAGGTTATAAATTATATTTAGTTAACTTTAAAGTTTTAAGCTAATGTAAAAGGAAAATGGATATAAACAGTATTGACCCTGTTAACACAGATAAACTTTGCATGATGTATTTTATTTAAACTCAACCATATTGATATCATGCCTCAGATTCATAAATAAAAGTACTTACCATAACTTTATTTTTGAATCAAGAAATAGAATTTTTAGAAGAAAGATTCAGTAGCAGTTTTATATTGAACTAGGAATAAAATCTGTGCAAATTCCATTGATTTTTGAATTGGAAAATTCTGAAATTCTTGTGAGTTACTAAGTAAGAAACATGGATCCATAGAAAAATCTGAGATGAGTATTATAATTACAAGATTGATTGCAGTTGGGCAGTTTTGGTTTGAACCCTAGTTTGAACAGGGGGTTAAAGTTTGGGTCAGTAAGTAGTGATGGATGGATCGAGTATTCTGGTTTTTGGAGAATATGTAGTAGGTGTATGGATGGTTTCATTGCCGTAGAGATGAACTTTCAGATAGTCGGGGTGATGAACTACGGCCGATGACAGGTTTTGGTGTTGAAACCTGTAAATTTCTTTTTCCAGGTTTTTAAATTTGGGTGAACTTTGAATTCTTGGATTTCTGTTTGATCTGGGTTGATGTTTGATGTTGTAGTGGGTTTCTGGTTGGTGTTGGATCATCACTGATGATCACCAGAGGTGGTGGTCGCCGTGCATATGCACGACGACATGTTTTCTGGTAAATTGTTTGGGTATTGGATGTTTCAGGGGAGAGTGGGAATTGACCCGAAGCAGGTCAATGTAAAACTCGAAGTAGGAAGGCTGTAAACCCGAAGTAAAATTTAGGTTCTCTCGGGTTGAACCTGTATGTTAACAGGTTACAGAAAACCTGTTTTTCTTTTTAAAATTCTGGGTTTTAAACTTTTAAAATCTGTAGTTATATGTTTTAAATAAAGTTTAGGTTTAAAATTTAATTTAAGTTTGAACTACTAATTTGAGTTTAAATTCCAGTTTTGAATTGAAACCTGTTTTCTATTTCCTGTAAATCTAGGTTTAAACTTTTAAAAAAAAAACTGCAGTTATGGTTTTGAGTAAAATTTAAGTTCAAATTTAAATGTAAGTTTAAAATTCTCATTTGATTTTAAATTCCAGTTTCTAAAACAGAAACTTAAGTTCAAAAATTTAAACTTTATTAACTATATCATGTTGATAAGATAGTTTAAACATTTTGATAATAAGATTTTAAAAATGAGAGTAGATTTAAAGTTATTTAAATCTGGAAATTCAAAAGTTTAATTTGAATTTCAGGTTTAAATTTTAAAGAAGGGTTAAATTTGAAGTTTCAAATTAAAATGGAGATTTGAATTATTGAAAGTTTTAAAATGACTTTAACTTTAAAAATTTCCATACCATTTGTTTGATTTGCAATTTAAAAAGTTTTGAATCATTTAAAACTTTGATAAGTTTAAACTTGAATTTAAATTGAAATTAAAAGGAAATTTCTAAAGTACTTTGTTTTGAATAATATTGTTTAAAACATAATTAAGTTATGTTTTATTTTGAAAATTTGGTTAAGATTTATGTTTTAGAATTTAATTATCAAGGTAATTAAGGTTAATTAATTAATTTAATTAATTAAATTTGGAATTTATAATTGTTTAATGATTAATCAATTTGGAATTAAGATCATTAATTAAGTTATTGATTAATGATAATGAATATTAATTATGTAATTAAGTTTTTAATCAAGGTTAATTAATTTAATTAATAAATGATTAAAGATAATTTAAATGGTGATTAATTTAAGTTAATTACTTTATAAAATAATTTGAGGATGGTTAATGAAGGTCATTAACCAGGATTATTTAATAATTGATTAATGTAGTTATTTTTTATAATTAATTAAATTAATTAATTTAATAATAATCAATTGTAAATGGGTTGAGTGTAATTACTTAATAAAGTAATTAAAAATTAATTACTTAATGTAATTGATTAAAATTAATGTGATTGTTTATTTTCAATTAATTAAGTTTAATTAATTTTAAACACTTGAGTTTTATAAATAATTACTTTATGTAATTAATGATTTGGAATTACTTAGTTAAGTAATTGTTTAATAATTATAGATTGTAATTAAGGAGATGTTTAAGTATGAGGTAAATTTGGATTAATTATTTAGTAATTAACTAGTTAAGTAATTAATTTAAAGGATAATTAATTTGGTTGATCATAGTAATTAAGTTAGTTAATTACTTTGAGTAATTAATTTAAGGATTAATTAAGGATCATTAATTATTTTAATTAATGATGTAATTAAGTTGATTAATTATGATTAATTAATCAATAATAAGTAATTAAAAGTAATTAATTAATGTAATTAATTAAGGATTAGGATAATTAATTATGATTAATTAATTAATTGAAGTAATTAAAGGTTAATTACTGTTTAGTGAGGATAATTAATTTGTGTGAAATTAATTAAGGATAATTACATAAATGTAATTAAGGATAATTAATCAAGAGTGATTAATTAATTATAATCAATTAAATGATTGGATAAGCAAGGTTTATATAGGTGAAGTAATTAATTTAATTTATTTTAAATTAATTAAAGATGGAGTAATTGATTTAACTCATCTTAAATTAATTAGTGATAGAGATAGTTAATTTAATTCATTTTAAATTAATTATATTATGGTATGAGTAAATTTTTGCTTATGTATGAATGGATGTCATTGATTGACTTGGATGTTTTGAAAACTCAGTAATGAGATAAATAATATTGTGTGGTATGGATGCTTGGTTGTATTGTGGTGATAACATAGGTTATCTATTGTAATAATGATATATGATATTGATGATGTGAATTACCTCTTATTTTATAATATTGATTATCAGTTATGTTTTATAAGTTATCTATCTATGTGTATATAGATACTGTAATTGAATTGTTTTAAAACCTTTAAAACAACTTGGACCTTAAAAGACACGCTTTGGTTTTCGATGAGACCGGGATCGGGTTTCCATATTTGGATATCCGAAAACCACATCGATTCCAAATAACGTTAGGTCGTGAATCAAAGTGGAGATTTGTGAAGACTCGAGGTGTAAGGGCTATACGTCAGTATAACTCTGTGGGTGATTCCGTAATGAGTTTGACGGAATTAGTTCTTATAGATTCAAGATGGTGGTTTAAAGTGCAAGGGTTATTGTCGTTAACTCTGAGGGTGATTCCAAAATGAGTGTAATGAGATAATGCCTTCGGTTTCGTTCGAACCCGGAACGAACTTGTATGGATTGAATGCTTTCAGCACATCGTCAGGCGGACGATGAGCATTCTAAGTGATGTGTCCTATAAAGGTAATCGTAGCCTCAAGCCTCATCAACCGGGAATGGCTAAAACAGGGGAGGTACAGCAAAGTTTCGTGGGTCGCGCCCAATGGAGAGCAAGATTGATCCCTGTCTAGAAGTTCCTTTATATTCGGCTGTGTGGGTGGTTGCTAGCTACAACCACGGGATTGTCTTGTTCGGAACTATTCAGTAAGGAATGGGTCTGGCTTTGTGTTGCAGGGGGTCGGGAGTGATCCTCGGTACGTTGATCTGGGCCACGTACTGTGACGGGCGGTACCCCAGTAGCCCTGCCATTGATGGAATCCAAAATCCAATAAGTGCCAACGGTTTTGATTGTAATACCCACTTTTGTGGCTAGTGGCTGGAATTTAATAAATGTAACAATTTCGGCTATTTCTTATTTATTTGAAAACCCTAGACACTATTATAATATCATCGGATTTCATATCAAATGTTTTGGTTAGCGTAAGGTAAAAACGTTTCCATGTTTATGTGTGGGAAGTCTTACGTGATACCTTTCTTTTCAAAAGGTTTTTGAAAGTTAAGCAACTTTAACCTGTTACTCACACCAGACCTATGTCTGACCCGGAGTTTATTTTTGTTTTTCATAAACTCTTGGGTACTCAAATTTTTATGAGTAGTCAAGGGTGATTCAGGTTAGGATTCGGATTAGCTTTGACGAATTATGGAGGAGCAAATGGAGCAGGAGGCTTTCGCGTGTAGATATCTATAGTTTTCCGCTGTGTATTCTTTGAGTTGTTGTATTGAGTTGTATAACTAGACAGGTGGTTATAACTTTCTAGTATGTGTTGAATATCTATATACTCTGATAATGGTTGTAAACTATGTAATATTTACGTTATTAATATAATTTATTCATTCCGCTGTGTAAGATTCTGATGTTGTTTCTTCCTTCTCTTCTTTCAATTCTCTTTTCTATCCCTTTCTTTTTTAATTCATGACGTGATTTTCTAGGAGTGGAAAGTCGGGTCGTGACGGCTGGTATAAGAGCATTAGGCTGAGTGAATACCTAGGCTCTGAAGTGTGTCTTTCTTAGGGAGCGTTAGGTTGAGTGAATACCTAGGCTCTGTAGTGTTGTCTTTCTTGAGAGAGCGTATTTGTAATTTTTAATATAAATATATATGTATATTTATTTCTACCTATCTGTTGGGTTACCTGTTCAGGTTATCCAATATAAGTTATAAGGTAGATGGGGTAGTAGTGTGTATAACACGACTACTATTGGTGGAAATTTGAATGTTTGAGGTTGGAAGTGTATTTGTCGAGACTGTAGACCTAATACCGTCTCGAGTGAGTTCTGTAGTGATGAAGAACTTCATTGATCTCTGAAGGAAACCTGTTAAGGTTCGGAGTTCATTTCTGAAGTTGGTAAGTAGTGTTTGGATCTGTTGTTTGAGCAGAAGCAAGTGATGGTATTTTGTTACCTTAAGGAGTAGTAGCTGCGTGATGAGATGTAGTGACTATAGATGTTCCCGAATTTGATTTCTTTGGAACAAGTTAAGGAAGTGAGTCTGTTTCGGTGTTGTGGCTGTGTTCAGCTGGAGTTTCTATTGCTTTGAAGTCCGAGTTTCTCGGAGAGCTTTGGATTTGGAATTCTTTGGCATCTGTGGCAGCAGTGTAGTTGGAATGTTCTCGGTGTTGGCTAGAGATCTTTTGGCTTAGCAGTTTTTCTGAAGTGGAGTTCAGAAGCAGTTAAGTGGACCCGTTTCTTCAATAGGTTGGCTGGTAAAGTTTAAGCTGTTCTATTTGATTAAGGGAGAACAGTTTTACTTGGATTTGGTTTAGTGGATCGCAAAAGTGAGTTGCGATTGTTTAAGTGTTCTCTTGGGTTATCTGAGTTTTTCTGGATGTCTTCAGGAAGTTAGAGTTTTGTTCGCATCTGGAGATTGAGCTTTCTTATCGACTGGAATTCCAGGAGTGGTACCGGTGGTTCAGCTTTATAGTAGAATGGTTCTAGGAGGATGAGTTGGTGTAGCAGCTCGGAGTTTTGGAGGAACTTCTGAAAGTTTCTTATGGATTTGTTGAATCATATCTCTGGGTTATGTTGTCCAGTTTGTGCTTGTGTTCTTCTTCAGCATTCTCTTCTACTTCGGATCAGAGTTGAGCAGCGGAAGCAGTTTGGAAGTGTATCTGCTTTTCTTTTTCTGGATAGGAGAAGTGAGTTGTTGTTTTCTGATGTTGAGGAGTTGAGTTTGAGTTCTTGGTTTTGGTTGATCTTGAGAAGATCATTTTGTTGAGTTGATTGGTCTAGTTTGTTCTTAGAAGTATCAGCGAAGGCTGAACTGATTGGTAGGCTGTAGGTAGCCGGGATTGTCTGAAGAGTTTTGTGGATAAGAGTCGGAGGGATTTGGACTCTATAGTTGGAGATTTAATTTTGGATAAGTTTTCTCTGATCTTAAGTGATCTATAATTTGGGTAAGTCTGAGGAGTTAGCTCTGAAGTGTTTGGATCTTTTCTGTGATCTTGGAGAATAAGTGATTGATCTACAGGATTGGATTGCCAGTTTGGATAACTGGAATTCGATGAATTTCACGTATCTCTGAGGGAGTACGTGTATGATCCATCTCTGGTTGTGGAACCAGCAGTTCTGGAGTTTTGGGATGTTAAGTCAGACTCGTTTGTAGTCCGATATCTTGTCTAGTGTTATAGATATAGTTGTATAGGAGCTTTACAGCTTCATAGTATTGTTTGTTTGGATTCTCTAGAGCGAGTATCCCGGTGGATGTGTGTGTGTATATATATATATATATATATATATATATATATATATATATATAGACACACACACACACACACTTGGGAAAACTCGATAGAATTTCATCCAGAATTTGTCTGGATAATTAGATTTGTTTGACTGGTTGTTTTGGTTGAATTGGTTATTGGTTGTTAGCATATGTTTGATATATGCTTGTGTTTTTAAAATTTAAAATTTAATGAGATTATTAAATTACCTTTGTTTTAAATTTCGAGGACGAAATTCTTTTAAGGGGGAAGGATTGTAACATCCCGGAATTTTTAACAATATCAATTTAATAATCTATGGTTAAAATTAAATTGATATTGATAATCTGTTAATAATTATTCAGATAAATTTAATAATCTTCTTCAATAAATATTTGAATTGGTTATTTTATCTTTTAAATGATATAAATTGATTTCTATTTATAATAAATATATGGTTCATATTTTAAATAAATTGGTTTTGTTTTAAATTTAGAATAAATTTAACAAATTGATTTTATGGCTTAATTAAATGAATATTTTGTAAAATGATTTTGAAATTTAATAAAAGAGTTATAAAAATAATATTAATATTGTATTGATTTTATAAATAAATTTTGAATAAGATTTGTAATGTTTATTTCAAATTGAATTTATATTTATAACTTGATTTAAAAATATTTGATTTTTGAGTTTAGTTTGGATTTAAATTCAAAGTATAAAATCTTCATTTGTTTTAATTTTATTTGTATAAGTTTCTAACATGATTTGTTTTTATTTTGATTTGTAAATTCATAAACTAAGTTAACATATACATTAATTTATAATTATACTAACTATCTTTAAAAGAGATAACAAGCGTTAAATTCATATGCATTCATGTTGACAAGTGTTAAAAAAATAGACAAGTGTTAAATTATGTTCTAAATTTTTCTTTTCTTTAATTAAATCTGAAATACATTTGCATAGTTTACATCTTCATTCATATTTCACTTTTATTTTCCTTCATCAAAGAAAAATCTTTAAAAATCTTTAAAATCTGAATCATCTTCATATTAAAAAAAAAATCTGCATTTCCAATAAAAGATTAAAAACTGCATTTGACTCATCTACAATCTGCACATTAAAATACCAAATCTGCATTCTTCAAATCAAGTGAAACCTGCATATTAAAATCAAATACTCTCTTCAAAATCCTGAAACCCTCCACACTTAAATCTGCATATCCTCAAATCTAAACAATTTGCATGTTCCCCTTCAAATAAAATCCACCCTCTTCTGAAAATTTCAAATAAAGGGCATGCATATTATTTGCATTCTGTTTGAATCTGGGTTGATAGCATCTGCATATAATTTGAGGATTTAGCAACTGCATTCTTCCTGCATGCAAGTGATTAGGCTGTGATCATGGGCATTTCATCAGGAGTTCAATTCAGCTTTGAAAATCAGAGGAAGTACACCTACATTTAAAAAAAAGTCTGCATATTAATTCAACATGAAGCAAGGATCCAGTCTGCATTCTTTTCTGCAGAGTTTCAAAAAGACAACTGAGCTCTGCATTAACTGGTGAGTAACTTTTAACTTTAAAATTTTAAAATAGAGTTGCATGCTAAATTGTTTGATATATATATTGATGTGTTAAGTGGAATGTAAAGTGTGTACACTGTTGTTTATTTACATGATCTGTTTTCCTGATTTCCTAGGAAGTTTTTATTAAAACTTTATCTTTTAACTTAAACTTATGGTATGATTAGATTTATAAGTAAGGTTATAAATTATATTTAGTTAACTTTTAAAGTTTTAAGCTAATGTAAAAGGAAAATGGATATAAACAGTATTGACCCTGTTAACACAGATAAACTTTGCATGATGTATTTTATTTAAACTCAACCATATTGATATCATGCCTCAGATTCATAAATAAAAGTACTTACCATAACTTTATTTTTGAATCAAGAAATAGAATTTTTAGAAGAAAGATTCAGTAGCAGTTTTATATTGAACTAGGAATAAAATCTATGCAAATTCCATTGATTTTTGAATTGGAAAATTCTAAAATTCTTGTGAGTTACTAAGTAAGAAACATAGATCCATAGAAAAATCTGAGATGAGTATTATAATTACAAGATTGATTGCAGTTGGGACGTTTTGGTTTGAACCCTAGTTTGAACAGGGGGTTAAAGTTTGGGTCAGTAAGTAGTGATGGATGGATCGAGTATTCTGGTTTTTGGAGAATATGTAGTAGGTGTATGGATGGTTTCATTGCCGTAGAGATGGACTTTCAGATGGTCGGGTTGATGAACTACGGCCGATGACAGGTTTTGGTGTTGAAACCTGTAAATTTCTTTTTCCAGGTTTTTAAATTTGGGTGAACTTTGAATTCTTGGATTTCTGTTTGATCTGGGTTGATGTTTGATGTTGTAGTGGGTTTTTGGTTGGTGTTGGATCATCACTGATGATCACCAGAGGTGGTGGTCGCCGTGCATATGCACGGCGACATGTTTTCTGGTGAATTGTTTGGGTATTGGATGTTTCAGGGGAGAGTGGGAATTGACCCGAAGCAGGTCAATGTAAAACTCAAAGTAGGAAGGCTGTAAACCCGAAGTAAAATTTAGGTTCTCTTGGGTTGAACCTGTATGTTAACAGGTTACAGAAAACCTGTTTTTCATTTTAAAATTCTGGGTTTTAAACTTTTAAAATTTGTAGTTATAGGTTTTAAATAAAGTTTAGGTTTAAAATTTAATTTAAGTTTGAACTACTAATTTGAGTTTAAATTCCAGTTTTGAATTGAAACCTGTTTTCTGTTTCCTGCAAATCTAAGTTTAAACTTTTTTTTAAAAAAAAACTGCAGTTATGGTTTTGAGTAAAATTTAAGTTCAAATTTAAATGTAAGTTTAAAATTCTCATTTGATTTTAAATTCCAGTTTCTAAAACAGAAACTTAAGTTCAAAAATTTAAACTTTATTAACTATATCATGTTGATAAGATAGTTTAAACATTTTGATAATAAGATTTTAAAAATGTGAGTAGATTTAAAGTTATTTAAATCTGGAAATTCAAAAGTTTAATTTGAATTTCAGGTTTTAATTTTAAAGAAGGGTTAAATTTGAAGTTTCAAATTAAAATGGAGATTTGAATTATTGAAAGTTTTAAAATGACTTTAACTTTAAAAATTTCCATACCATTTGTTTGATTTGCAATTTAAAAAGTTTTGAATCATTTAAAACTTTGATAAGTTTAAACTTGAATTTAAATTGAAATTAAAAGGAAATTTCTAAAGTACTTTGTTTTGAATAATATTGTTTAAAACATAATTAAGTTATGTTTTATTTTGAAAATTTGGTTAAGATTTATGTTTTAGAATTTAATTATCAAGGTAATTAAAGTTAATTAATTAATTTAATTAATTAATTAAATTTGGAATTAATAATTGTTTAATGATTAATCAATTTGGAATTAAGATCATTAATTAAGTTATTGATTAATGATAATGAATATTAATTATGTAATTAAGTTTTTAATCAAGGTTAATTAATTTAATTAATAAATGATTAAAGATAATTTAAATGGTGATTAATTTAAGTTAATTACTTTATAAAATAATTTGAGGATGGTTAATGAAGGTCATTAACCAGGATTATTTAATAATTGATTAATGTAGTTAATTTTTATAATTAATTAAATTAATTAATTTCATAATAATCAATTGTAAATGGGTTGAGTGTAATTACTTAATAAAGTAATTAAAAAATTAATTACTTAATGTAATTGATCAAATTTAATGTGATTGTTTATTTTCAATTAATTAAGTTTAATTAATTTTAAACACTTGAGTTTTATAAATAATTACTTTATGTAATTAATGATTTGGAATTACTTAGTTAAGTAATTGTTTAATAATTACATATTGTAATTAAGGAGATGTTTAAGTATGAGGTAAATTTGGATTAATTATTTAGTAATTAACTAGTTAAGTAATTAATTTAAAGGATAATTAATTTGGTTGATCATAGTAATTAAGTTAGTTAATTACTTTGAGTAATTAATTTAAGGATTAATTAAGGATCATTAATTATTTTAATTAACGATGTAATTAAGTTGATTAATTATGATTAATTAATCAATAATTAGTAATTAAAAGTAATTAATTAATGTAATTAATTAAGGATTAGGATAATTAATTATGATTAATTAATTAATTGAAGTAATTAAAGGTTAATTACTGTTTAGTGAGGATAATTAATTTGTGTGAAATTAATTAAGGATAATTACATAAATGTAATTAAGGATAATTAATCAAGAGTGATTAATTAAAGTAATTTATGATTGATTAATTAATTATAATCAATTAAATGATTGGATAAGCAAGGTTTATATAGGTGAAGTAATTAATTTAATTTATTTTAAATTAATTAAAGATGGAGTAATTGATTTAATTCATCTTAAATTAATTAGTGATAGAGATAGTTAATTTAATTCATTTTAAATTATTTATATTATGGTATGAGTAAATCTTTGCTTATGTATGAATGGATGTCATTGATTGACTTGGATGTTTTGAAAACTCAGTAATGAGATAAATAATATTGTGTGGTATGGATGCTTGGTTGTATTGTGATGATAACATAGGTTATCTATTGTAATAATGATATATGATATTGATGATGTGAATTACCTCTTATTTGATAATATTGATTATGAGTTATGTTTTATAAGTTATCTATCTGTGTGTATATAGATACTGTAATTGAATTGTTTTAAAACCTTTAAAACAACTTGGACCTTAAAAGACACGCTTTGGTTTTCGATGAGACCGGGATCGGGTTTCCATATTTGGATATCCGAAAACCACATCGATTCCAAATAACGTTAGGTCGTGAATCAAAGTGGAGATTTGTGAAGACTCGAGGTGTAAGGGCTATACGTCAGTATAACTCTGTGGGTGATTCCGTAATGAGTTTGACGGAATTAGTTCTTATAGATTCGAGATGGTGGTTTAAAGTGCAAGGGTTATTGTCGTTAACTCTGAGGGTGATTCCAAAATGAGTGTAACGAGATAATGCCTTCGGTTTCGTTCGAACCCGGAACGAACTTGTATGGATTGAATGCTTTCAGCACATCGTCAGGCGGACGATGAGCATTCTAAGTGATGTGTCCTATAAAGGTAATCGTAGCCTCAAGCCTCATCAACAGGGAATGGCTAAAACAGGGGAGGTGCAGCAAAGTTTCGTGGGTCGCGCCCACTGGAGAGCAAGATTGATCCCTGTCTAGAAGTTCCTTTATATTCGGCTGTGTGGGTGGTTGCTAGCTACAACCACGGGATTGTCTTGTTCGGAACTATTCAGTAAGGAATGGGTCCGGCTTTGTGTTGCAGGGGGTCGGGAGTGATCCTCGGTACGTTGATCTGGGCCACGTACTGTGACGGGCGGTACCCCAGTAGCCCTGCCATTGATGGAATCCAAAATCCAATAAGTGCCAACGGTTTTGATTGTAATACCCACTTTTGTGGCTAGTGGCTGGAATTTAATAAATGTAACAATTTCGGCTATTTCTTATTTATTTGAAAACCCTAGACACTATTATAATATCATCGGATTTCCAATCAAATGTTTTGGTTAGCGTAAGGTAAAAACTTTTCCATGTTTATGTGTGGGAAGTCTTACGTGATATCTTTCTTTTCAAAAGGTTTTTGAAAGTTAAGCAACTTTAACCTGTTACTCACACCAGACCTATGTCTGACCCGGAGTTTATTTTTGTTTTTCATAAACTCTTGGGTACTCAAATTTTTATGAGTAGTCAAGGGTGATTCAGGTTAGGATTAGCTTTGACGAATTATGGAGGAGCAAATGGAGCAGGAGGCTTTCGCGTGTAGATATCTATAGTTTTCCGCTGTGTATTCTCTGAGTTGTTGTATTGAGTTGTATAACTAGACAGGTGTTTATAACTGTCTAGTATGTGTTGAATATCTATGTACTCTGATAATGGTTGTAAACTATGTAATATTTACGTTATTAATATAATTTATTCGTTCCGCTGTGTAAGATTCTGATGTTGTTTCTTCCTTCTCTTCTTTCAATTCTCTTTTCTATCCCTTTCTTTCTTAATTCATGACGTGATTTTCTGGGAGTGGAAAGTCGAGTCGTGACAATGGACTCCATTTGAAAGAGAGTTGGCCTCGCTAAAATTATCGATTGCAGCGTCTATATGTTTTTATTCTATTTCAGGAATCGATCCTCTAATGCTTAGTGGATTAAATCGATTCAACACGGGACTTGGTTTTATTCTATCAGACATATCTAAGAAAAATGAGATATAAATCCTCAAGTTTTGACATAAGTTCAGTGTACATGAAACAAAATATAGTCTAGTGTACACTTGGTTTAAACTATTTTAGACTTCATAATTGATTCATTCAACTTATGCCATAGAAAAATGATAAGATCAAATGAACGTAAGCAATGTACCTGAAATTTGAATGTTTGTAAGGTGCGATTTTGCTATATTTATAATGCAGATCAAAGTCAGACCACACCAATCCACCTCCAGCCCCTCTCCATATTTATATGAGTACTTGATTTGCAAGATTATTAGTATAAACTATATATATAATACAGGTTTTGGCACCTCTTGCAATAGGAGTAGTAGTGTTTCTGGTGCACTTGGCAACCATTACTACCACTAATCGGCCATATATTAATCCTGCTAGGAGTTTTGGACCTGCTGTCGTCTTTAATGATGCTACTGTGTGGCGTGTTCAGGTAAAGCTAATGTTAACATCTATGCTAGATTGTCTCTTTCTCTGCTGAAAATGTAGGAAAATGTACCCATTACCATTCAACGTAGTCATTTATCACGATCATCATATATAACTTGTTGTTCATTCATTTCGTGCAGTGGATTTATTGGATTGGATCCTTATTTGGAGCTACTATAGCCGCACTTTATCATCAAATGGTTCTGAGAGCATGAAATGTTAAAGCTTCAGGACAATGGAAAAGCAACCCTCACATTACAAGAAATAGAGCATTTTCTGACGGCTCCCGACCGTCTGCGGTCGTCGGAAGCCGTCGAAATGACGCCACAAATGTTTAAAGAGAATATTCACAACAATTTTCAAGAAATGATAGGAGAAGGGTATAGAAAAGATGAATCAGTGTTTAACTCCATACCAAGATCACCGATGAATAACACCAGACCGAACAACATGATTGTCAAGGTAATATACTTTTTGTATACAGTGTTGCGTTCAAGCATACATCACACACTGAAATATAGAAAAATGGGAACCTAAATAATACAGCACTAGCATAATACATGTATAAATAAAATTTTCTAAGCTAAAGCAAACTTTTGATGATTCATTGATGCATCTCATATAAACATAAACATTTAATCAATATATCAGTGCATTTTCTTGAAAATAAAAGAAAAACAATTGTATTAACGATGTGTTTCTTGACATGCAGAAAGTATGCCCAAGAGAATACATCCCACCTCACATAGTCACAGAAGCTATATCAACTCTTCATGGGCTGGACCTCCGATGGTCAGGCCTTATAACCCTAAATGAAATGGAATATGTGGAAAAGTTACTATCTGATGGTCGTCCTTTTTGTCCCCACATACAAAGATGCCATGATGTTTGTAGGGGAGAGCTACCCCTTCTTCAGGTACAATTACTATCTAAGTGTCATAGAGGAGGAGGTGGACAGCATCAGAGCTTTTGCTGGCTACAAGGATGCTAAGGTAATTTCGGCGCCTGATACCTGGCTTGACCTAAGGATAAAAGGGTCGCAACTGAGTCAGTATTTTAGAAGGAAGTGTAAGCATAGCCCTAAAGGGTTGTTTTGTTATCCGGTCAAGGTAAATGGGATGAAATGCTCGATGCATTGGGTGTATGAAGCACATAGGAACTCATGGCATGTGTTGCTGGATGTGAGCATGATTATGGTGGGGGAGGATAGGCTCAGTCTTGCTCTTCATAGGCCTGATTTTGTGATTAGCACGTTTGATGATGTGAGGGCGGAGCCTGAAAGGATTACTTGCTTGCTGGTTAGGAGGAAGTCTTTTGATGTTGCTACATCATCACAGGTTTAGTTTTCATGAGAATTATATAGAGTTTTTATGTGAGGATAAAGTGAATGCAAAGTTGGACTTGAGTTTGTGTATTCCTGTCATGCATTTCTATGCACATTTAGGTTGAATATGTTGTGTAATAATGAGATTTTTCCTTGCAAATAATGAAATTGTTCATGTTTCTAGTTTGCGAATTGTTTTGTCAGGCTTGTGGCGTTTGGATTATCAATAATATATATATATATATATAGTCTATTTGAGTACTGTAATAATGGTTTCTGAGGGATTTGTTTGCATCGGTTATTATAAAAAACCGATGCAATAGAGGGATTAGTTTGCATCGGTTTTCAACAACAACCTATGCAACAAGTTCGTTTGTTGCATCGGTTTTCATTAGAACCGATGCAACATGGGGGCTGTGTTCAAGCAACAAACCATGATATTTTGCATCAGTTGTTAGTAACAATCGATGCAAAAAGGACCTTTTTGCATCGGTTTCAAAACTGATGCAAAAGTGTTAAGCCTGTTGCATCGGTTGCATATGCATCGGTTGCTGAACTGATGCAAAAGGGGGGTAAACAGATGCAAATGGCCTGTTTTGTAGTAGTGTATGGCTCTCTCCCATCTTGGCATCTTTTGAGTTTCCCATGTCTTAAATTTGTAGGTAATTCTTATGTCTGCTATTGTTTCCCACTCCTCTATTTGATTAATGCTGATGCTTCAACAATTATTTACATCTGTTACATAATTTGATGAGTGCTTTTAATAAATAATATGACTGCAAATTCTGTTGCTCTATAAAAAGGCGTAACATCTTCCCTTCTTCCTTATATATATAATCTAAACTTCTATGTGGTGGTAACCTATATCCTTGATATGATTAATAACCAATTTATTAGTTTTCCTCTTTTCCTTGCATTTTATATTTTTGAACGTTTGATCATATACAGATTTGTAAGCATGAACCTCATGCTTTTCTTTATGACTGTGACTCAAAAAAGAAATGTTCACTGATGTTCCCTTTGTGTACTGCTTATATATAAATGTCCTTTGTTAAATAGTGAATAGAAAAGAATAGATAATGCACCTTCCATCTTTTACATTTTTTGATTTAAAGTTTACTATTATTTAAATCGTACTTTAACTATCTTATAACTTGATCCATTGTTCTTTATTTAAACATAACCAGAGGTTACGAAATCATTGTACTTTATCTTTTTTATTTTAGCTTTATTAACCATGCTCTAACTGATTTTGATATCTTCTTGAAATTATTATTTTCAATTCATCGATTTTGACTAAAAGAAAAAAATTGTCCTCAATACAAAATACTAGGTAATGAATTTTCTTTCGGTAAGTGTTTAGTACAGAAATGTGCATTATATTTATTGAGACCACCCTATCTATTACTGCTTTTATCAAATGGCCATAAATTTGCTTTAGATCTTGTTGAATCATGGCCAATTTTTATAAATGGATGTTGGATTTGAGCCAAATTTTTGCCCTGTTTTATGCAATTTATATGTTTTCATCTTAGCACCTATAATTTGAGATTAGTGGTTATTTTAATATAGAATGGTGAATTATATCAGTTTACACTTATTACGCTAACCATACTCAAAGAAATTACTATATTTGTTATATGTGTTGCTAAAATTTAAAGCATATCTTACTTTAATAGTACAAGGTTACTAATTTATATGCCTTGCTTTTGTGTTTAGATTAATTAATAACTACAATTTGATTTAACTTCTATTATGTTGAAATTTGTTTAATTTTGTTTTCCAGAATAAGTATGTTTGTCATTTATCCCCGAAATTTGTTTAATTTTGTTGTCCAGAATAAGTATGTTTGTCATTTATCCCTAAAGCAAAGCAGTGGTTCATTTTTTCACGAATTAAATGTTTATGAAGGTAATGTTTCATATAATTTTTTGTATTTAATTAGCTTATTGAACAAGTTATGGAAATATCTTATTCGGTGTCTCATACTTGCATTTTCATACTTTAGTTATCATTTACCTATTTGATTTTTATTACAGCCTAGAAAAGTGTGTTGTCTAAGGTATTCATTTCATTTTCTACCTTTAACACAGAGTTCTTGGAGAAAAAGTGGATAAGAGTTGGAGTAGAGGGTATCTTCAAACATTTTTAGCCTTCAAAGAAGTTGGGGTTTAATGAAATGGTTGGCTTTCAGTATATGTTTCCAAACAAATATAGCCTTATTTATAAAATTTTCAGATGTAAATATATATAAACTTTCAAATAAAAGGATTCTCACACATGAGAGTTTTCAAATAGTTTAACATGCATATAGTTTTCAAATATGTATATATGATATTGAGAATATATTTGGTTTCAATGTACATAAATTTTGAGCATATACCTTTTTTTGGTACAAATAAATGCACATGCATGGATTCAAATGTATCATGTTTTCGGTGATACTAAGCTTTGTAAATAATTGAGTTTTCAAATAGGTGTTGAGTTTGGAATACAAGTTTTCTTATATATGAGAATTAGATATGCATGGACTCAGTCATAAGCAATTTTTCAGATATGCAACGTTCAAGTTTCAAAATACATAGCATGATGTCACAAAATTACATATATATGGCTTCAAATACATATAGATTAAAGCAGATTTTAAGTAATTTTGTTTTCAGCTAAATATGCCATCTGAGTTTAAATCCCAAAGATTTTGTGTACACATGATGCCTTCAAATACATCAAGTTTTAAATACCCATAAATTCAAATACATAAAAGCCTTGAATACCCACGGTGTTGTATATGTGAAGTTTTGAGTAATAAAGATTCCAAGTCTATATGCTTCAAACTTTGGGAGTGCGAGATTTCAAATTACCAGGTTTTAGAAAACAATCTTATGCTCATATGATATCATTTTATACTTGAAAAGGGTAATTTTTGTAAACATGTAATTTTGTGTACATTACTCAAAAGTTTCACTGGCTTTCCAGAATTGTATAAGTTGTTAAACCATACCATCTTCATAGTTTTATTGATTTTTGGGAATATGTGGGATTTCGCATGAAAATATTTGCTCAACACTGAAAATATGTGCTAATTACAAATGAATATATAGTTCCACGTATCAATTTTGAGATACGTCAAGTTTTTCCACATGTTTAAGTTTTTCGACTGGATGCAACTTTATATGCAGATTTTGAGTATGTACCAGTTCTGTATACATGCAATTTTCAAGGACGCATAAATGAGAACATACATGTGAATTTTGCATCTTCGAGTACACTAAATTTTAGTGCACTATTTTATATATTGTTATCCGGGTTTATAACCGACCAGGACCCACTAGAAAACAGAACAATCATGTAACGTCAGAATCGCTTATAACTTTAGGACTTAACCAAAAAAGCTAAGGCAAAGAGTGAACGGAAGCCAAGTCATATTACTAAAGCAACAGCCAAATTCAACTAAATCAAGAAACAATCGTCAGTTTATTTCATTCAGCGGCAGAATTTACCAACGGTACGACATGATTTAGTGTATATGCTATATTAATTAGAAGATAACTCATACATTTCGTCAAATGTCCAACTAATGCATCATAACTTTTATTTTCAATTGAATATGAAGTGTGACTTCTACGAAATATTATTATTGCATGCCTGAAGCACATGCTGTTGTTACAAATGGTTTTCCTTCCGCTACATAAAACACGTCCTTAAAACATAATGATGCTTAATCTATAGTTTTATGAGATCCACTGGTTATCAACGGTCTTACAGCACCTTCAATTACCAACTGCCTTAACCTTAAAAGTCTATTAAGTACTAAAGTTGCACACTAGAGTCAAGTAGTTTTATACTTCAGCAAGTATTGCGTGTTTGTGAGGAATGAAATATCATGGGAGGTGCGACCTTTAAAGTGGAAAAGAATTTTCTCTATATATCAATATAGTGATTTATTACTTTTGAAAATAGAGATAATACAAGCCTTTTAAAGTCTAAACTAAAGGAAATGCTAATTTTAATATTTGTCATATTTTTTATAGATATTGATGTTATGGTTGGTTACTTTTTTTTACCTATTTAATTTTTTCCTGAAATATCTTAGCTTTATTTATACTTTGATAAATGGTCGATTTATGCATGTACACACATAAAAAACATAATATTACGTATATGCCAAAGTCATCTTGTAAGATCCAAAAAATATTACAAATAGTGTTTCATAATGCTAATTCCTCCCGTGCATGTGCATCGCACATGCCAAAGTACTCGTATTATAAATAAGAAACTAATAGTTTAGAGGGATCTTATCTTAGTAACTAGTTTTCCTCTCTGCTAGTGGTGGCTTAGGAGGTTTAAAGATGGGCTAGAAAAATAACCGCATTAAACTTATGCAAATTGTTAATGACATTTACTCAATGCATCTTATTTTCATGGATTTAAGGGATGATTCACTTTTAAATGTCTCTAATGTATACAGTTTGCATAATAAAACTGATAAAAGGGCCACTGAAGCGAATGTCTAGAGTTTAGATCCCTTACTATCGGTCCTGGTTTGTAGGTGGGATTTCAACGTGATTAGGTTTTTAGGAGAATGCCTACCTGGAGAAGGCGATATTTTTGTTATGGAAGAGTTCAACCAATTTATTACTAACGATAATTTGATTGAATTAGCACTTAGTAGTAGGCAGTTGCTTCACTTTGTCAAGCGTAAGAGAAATCCCTTGGACGACGATCCTCAATCTTTTTTCGTTAGTGAAGAAATGCAAGATAGGTTCCCTTTTTTGTGCATTGCTAGGCTTCCTACTGTGTATTCTGATCATTGTCCTATTATCCTCGCTTATGAGAGTCACCACCTTTATCATAGCACTTTTAGATTCAAGCAATATAACTAAAGTTTTAGTAGTAAACTTAGGGATCAAAAAATATTTCTTAAAGATGGAATACAAACATATTTAGCCACCCTAGACATAAAAGAAGGATTTACTTTATGAAATTTTAAAATAAATAAATTATAAGTATTAAGGATCTTAAAGTTTCTGAGAAAAATGTGCTTTCAAACCTTAAAGAACAACTAGGCAAAGTCATTAAGCAAGAGGAAATATTGTGAAACCAACGGTCTAGTGTCCATTAAATGGATGACATAGACAAGAATATCAAGTTTCTTTCATATATTAGCTAATGGTCATAAGCATAGCAATACCATAAACTCCCTACTTGTTAACAATATGGAAATTTTTGATCAAAATGAATTCAATAATGCCTTCACTAACTATTACAAAGATATCTTTGGAACTAATAAATGTCATAAAAATAAAGCAAGGTGGAAAGTCTATATCCTGAAAATACAAAATTGTTTCAGATGATTTGGATAGTCCATTGATGGAAGAGGAGATCAGTAGGGCTATCAACGATATTCCTAGTGGTAAATCGCCATGACCGGATGGACTTTCCATATCATTTTAGAGAAAAATTTGGCATGTTTTAAAAAAGGACTTAATTAAAATGCTTAATGAGTTTTACAATGATGGTTTGCAAATATGAAGAATTAACTTTGCTCAAGTAACTCTGCTCCTTAAGAAAGTAGGTACGAAGAAGCTTAAGGATTTTAGACCTATTTCGTCAGTAAACTGTTCACTTAAAATTATTTCAAAGGACTTAGTGAACAGATTAAACATTAAAGTGAACAATCTAATCGATATTACACAATCTTATTTTATTAGGGTATAAATATCATGGATGGGTTGCCATAGTTCAAGAATTTATCATTCTTGTTGTACAAATGATACCACTTATGTCATGTTAAAACTTAATTGCCCAAAAGCTTTTGATGTGGGAAATGATGTAGTATAAATTATACTTGTGCGAATGGATTTTAAGGCTACTATAACATTAGAGGGTGAATAGTGTTTTATAATTTATATAAAACTTCTCTAAATAGTTTTAAGATTTAAATCAAAACATAGATATCGGCATGGATATATAATAACGGGAAGTCATAAATATATATAAATGTAGTACAAATAAAGTATAAGCAAGAGAGATGACACTAGGAGTTTTATACTAGTTGAGATTGACCAATCCCACGTTTTGTCCTGTACACTATCCGTACAGGCCTTTCAAATGCCTACTTTAATCAAGAAGCAATCAAACCAAAATACAATTTTGATTTCAAGGCAATAAGATACACCCTCCTGACTTTTCGAACTCAAGATAGAGTCTCCCGATTTAACTGAGCAACAAGATCACTAACTTGATTTAAACGGGAAACAAGCACACACATTTGATTTGAACAAGCAATAAACACACCCACTTTATTTGAATGGGCAACAAGTATACCAACACAAATAGTATTAAATAGTTGTTGGTTCCAAATACAAATAGTTGTACCTTGGATACATAATATCCTATAGCCCATTGATAACACTTTGATCTTTGAATTGACGAGAGAATACTTGCAAATCAGTGAGTAGATTATAGAGAATGAATGTAGTAAAGTAGAATTGAAATTGAGTGAATTTTAAGAGTATAGAAAGTGGATTTCGTGAAATATATAATTGGAATTTGGAGTAAGAAGAATAGAGAGAAAATAGTTATTAAAATTTATTTTTCAGTCCCCTTTATATAGAGATTGAAGAGACATGTCTATTTGTGAAAAGATGGAGCCAAAATCACAACTATTTAAAAGTTTAAAAACAACTTCTTCAATAGTACATATGTTGGCATACATAGGAAGGGTATGACAAATACTTTTGTATTTAAAAAACCAATAACATATTTAAAGTTTTATAAATTATGATATTGTGTAAAATCAATTAAAAATTGTTTTTAAATACTTTTTAATGTACAGAACTTTTATAAATATTTGTAAAAATATACTTTTAAAATAAAATAAATAATTTAGTGAGAGAATATTCAAAGAAAAGAAAGTTGTTATTCAAGGACTTTAACAAATTTATCTAATGTTTATTAACTATAGACTATAGACTTGAGCTCTTTATGTCTTTGTCCTTAAACTCATCAGTCTTCAATTATCTTGATCCTCACTGAATCTTGATCTCTAGTCTTTCAAACTCGATTATCCTGTGCTTGTATAAACCAGTGTAATATCTTGCAAAATATTCTATACAACTTAGGAAAACATTAGTACCTATATTTATATGGTCCTTGTCATCGAATCAATATATGTGGTATTAACACTCTTCCTTTTTTACGATGACAACTATGTAAATGTATTTATTGCAAAATATAATGTAACCTCCTCTAAATTGGTTAACTCCCTTACTATGAATAATCCCCTTTAGCATATGCATAGTTACTATTTTTCTCCCCCTTTACCATTAGTAAAAATGGGTAAAGAAAACAAACTCCCCATAAATGTAACATATTAAATGCTATGAAATGTGATAATATTGTACATGGAATCAAAATCAATATTAATTGAGAAATAATATTTTTTAGAATTGACTTTATACATATATAATTTATATTTACATTTGTTTAAACTATGCATTAAAGTCATATCATTCATATGAAACTAAATTATATAGGACAAACCGAACCATCTTATTAAACCAAAGCAAATATACAAGTCTAAACGAACCATTCATATATATATATATACACACACACACACACATATATATATAAGTTAAATAATATAAATGGAAATATGAAATCAAACGAAAGCAGTCCTAAAAGTTCAAACCACATACCCATGACACTTATTACATTATCAAATTAACGTTTTGTTTTGATTATTGGTCATTTGTAGATGAAGCAAGTTGGGTTGTGAAAAGAAAAATTCCCTTTTTATTCCACTAATACCATGAATATCATCATCTTCTTCTTCATCATCCTCATTATCATTATCATCTTCTTCTTCATCTTCCTCTTCATCATCTTGATTCATAGGGTTATAAATTGCAAGATAATTTGAGTATTTCCCTTTTCAATAATTATTGGATTTGCTTGATTATCTAATAAATAGATGTTTCTACAAATTCCTCAATGTTCTTCCTTGCTTCTCTTGTTCATTTTTGAATAGAATTTTCATTACTTCAATTTCAGTAAGCATTGTGAGAACATGCTTCAGTTTTTTATCGATGTTGCCTTGTTTTAAGAACGTGAAGTCATGAAATGGATTTGATTCTTCTCTTGGATGTTTGGAGTTGGATGAATCTACTTTTGATTAATTAATTTTTAGTTTCCAGAAGGAAGAAGATAAGAAAATGGGTCATGAGTCGAAATATGGTAGTTAAATAGTTGATTTTGAATTTTGAAAAAGAGGGAAAATAGTTTTTTTTTGGAAAAATGCCAGGTATGTCAATATAAGCCATCCGGGTATGTCGACACATATAGGAAAATTTTTGTTTTTTGTTTTTCTTTCTAATTTGAATAATAAACTTATTATTTCTAGATTTCTATAAGGGACATATTCCAAGTTCTCTTCTTAATTTGATGAAAGTAGTTTGTGCTAATGGTTTAGTTAAAATATCGGCTATTTGATTTTCTATATCCGTAAATTCTAGTGTAATAATTTCGTTGTACGCTATCTTTTAAGAAATGATGTCGTATATCAACATGTTTTATTCTAGCATAATGTGTTGGATTTTTAGATAGATTTATTGCACCAGTGTTATCACAGTATATTGATTACTTTAAATTTACACCAAAATATCTTAACGTTTGTAGCATATAGATAACCTGTGAACATGCAAATGAAACTGATATATATTATGCCTTTGTTGTGGATAGAGATACATAATTTTGTTTTTTTACTAAACCAAGATACAAGTGAGTGTCCCAAAAGTGATAGGTTCCACTTGTACTTTTTCGATCATTCACACCCAACGTAATCAACATCACTATATGATATTAAGTAAAATGATTCTTTTAAGCCCATAGTCTAATGCATTGTTAACATATTTTAGGATGCGTTTTACAACTTTAAGATGTGTCTCCTTAGGTTGTGACTGATATCCTAAACATGGACATACACTATGCATGATATCTAGTCTACTAGTTGTGATATAGAGTAAAGATCTTATAATACCTCTATATAGTTTTTGGTCAATGTCTTTTGAATTGTCTTCTTTATTAGCTTTCTCATTGGTTGCCATGGGTGTTGGTTTACCGCTTATGCAAGACATTCCAAATTTCTTACTAATTCTTTAGCGCACTTTATTAACCTATAAATATACCATTGTTTAATTTGTAAACTTAGAAAGAATGTTAATTCTCCCATGTGACTCATTTCCAATTCTTTAGTCATTATGTAAGCAAATTCTTTATATAATGTCGTCTACATATATTTATATAAGTTGAATACCATTGTTAATTGTCTTTATAAATAATGTAGTGTCTACTTTACCTATTTCAAAATTAGACTATATTAAGTATGACTTGAGTCTTTCCTATTAGGCTCCAGGTGCTTGTTTTAAACCATGTAATGCCTTTTCAAATTTGTAAACATGATTAAGGAATTTTTCATCTCCAAAAAGTGGGGGTTGTTCAACATATACATCTTCTTTAATAAATCCCTTTAAAATGCACTTTGGACATTCATTTGAATTTTTTTCATTTTATGGTTTGCAAAAGCGAGTAGGATTCTTATGGCTTCTAACCTAGCTATAGAAGCAAAGATCTCATCAAAGTCTATTCCTTATTCTTGGCTATATTCTTGTGGAACTAAACATGCTTTATTTCTTACGACTTCTCAGGGTTCATTAGATTTATTCTATAAACCCACTTAGATTCAATTACGTAATGATTTTTGGGTTCCCAAACATCATTTCGAGTGAATTGATTCAGTTCTTCTTTCATGGCAATAATCCATGAATCGTCTAATGATACTTCTTTTAGATTTTTGGGTTCGCTAGTTGAAATAAATGCTACATTACTCATCTTATTTAGTCGATTTCTAGTTTTTACAACTGACTCTATACTTCCTAGAATATTTTCCTTAGGATGGTCTTTCAAAAATTTTGTTCTTTTATTTGTATTTTAATTTTCGGTATTATTATTTTCATGGTTACTAGTTTCATTATTATCCTCACTAGGATTAAGATTTTGTTTCTCATTATTACTAGTATTAGTTACTTTAAAATTTCCATCAAATGAAACATGTAAAGTTTCTTCAATAATGTTAGTTCTAGTATTAAAAACTCTATAGGCCTTACTTTTATTTGAGTACCAAATAAATATATCTTAATCTAATTTGTGTCAAATATGTCTAAATTATATCTTTATTTAGTATAAAATATTTGCTACCAAAAACTTTAAAATATTTTTTTTTTAACTTTTTATTAAAATAATAATTCATAAGGTGTTTTCTTGGTTAATGATCTAATTAAAATTCTATTCAAAATATAACATGCTATAACAACTATTTCAGCTAATTTTTTTCGGTAAATCACTATCATTTAACATAGTCCTAGCGCATTCTTGTATTGTTTTATTTTATATTCTACAACTCCATTTCATTAAGGATATCTAGGGATAGAAAAGTTATGTGTAATTCCTTTATTATTATAAAAACTTTCAAAATTTTCTTTCTCGAATTCTTCTCCATGATCACTCCTTATCTTTATAATTTTAACTGAATTTTGATTTTGAATTTTCTTCGTGAAAATTTTAAACATTTCAAATGCTTCGCTTTTATGTTTAAGAAATAGCGGCCAAGTATATGTTGAAAATTCATTTACTATTGCAAAAAATACATATTATGATTTATCAATTGTACTTGTGATGGTCAAAAAAGGTGTAAGTGAGGAAGTTATAAGGAATATGCAATTGAAATCATGTGTTTTGATTTAAAAAAACTTTTGTGAAGTTTTCCAGGTTGACTAATGTCACATTGGTTATTGACACTAAACTCATTTTTGGAAGTCCTCTAACAAGTTCATATCTGAATACTTTGGATAAATGTTTAAAGTTTAAATAGCCAAATCGTAAGGTTACTAGATTCGGCCAACAAATAAAGATTACCATTAGTCGCTTTCATACACAAAATGTAAATATTATGTTTCCTAAATCCTTTAAAAATAATTCTAGACTCACTATCCTCGATGTGGAAAATGTCCTTTTCAAACTTAATTTTGAAACCTTATCACATTATTGACTTATACTAAGCAGATTATGTTTTAAATTCCTAACTAGCAAAACATTAGAAATAATAGGAGTTTTAGAGTTATCGGCGTTTCCAATGTCGATGGCGTTTCCAATGTCGATGGCGTATCCTTCTGAGTTACCTCCAAAATTAGTCTTCCTCCATCTTTGTAAATGATGTCTTTTAAGACCTTCAGATTTCTAGTCGTGTGTCATGAGCATCCACTATCTAGAATCCATTTATTCTTCTTGATTTATGATGTATGGTTATTATGTGTATGTACGTTATCTTCCATATAACATACCAATGTCTGCAATTTTACTTATACACTTTCAATTTTTCAAGTGATTTTTTCAATATTATGAATTCCTAATCTATTTAAGGGTAACATAAGGATTTTACAACTTTGTTTTTCTAAAAAAGTATTAAAAAGTGTACTACCAGTGTTACTAGACATTTATAATTTTCAGTAATCAAATAATGAGTTTTTAAAAACCTAATACTCTGATACCACATGTGAGAAAAGATTAGTATAAATTATACTAGTGTGAATGAATCTTAAGGCTGTTGTAACACTATAGGGGGGTAAATAGTGTTTCATAACTTTTATAGAATTTTTTAAGTAGTTTTAAGATATAAATCAAAATACAGATAATCAACACAAACATAGAATAACAGGCAGTCACATACACACATACACATGCATACATAAATGCTGTAAAAAAATAAAGTAAAAGTAAGAGAGATGACAACTGCAATTTTATACTAGCTCGGATTAACCAATCCTACATCTAGTCCTATATAGTATATGTACAAATTTCCTTTCAAATGCCTACTTTGATCGGGTGGCAAACAAACCAGAAGATAATCTTGATTTCAAGGCAACATGATACACCCTTCTGACTTCCAAGCTCAGGGTAGAGTCTCTTGATTTAACCGGGCAATAAGATTACCCACTTGATCTAATTGTGCAA
This sequence comes from Allium cepa, assembly GCA_030765085.1. Lineage (NCBI taxonomy): Eukaryota > Viridiplantae > Streptophyta > Magnoliopsida > Asparagales > Amaryllidaceae > Allium > Allium cepa. Next base: position 429,854,195 of record CM060937.1, read on the forward strand.
CAAGCACAAAACTAGATTTGAATGGCCAACAAGCACACCTACTTGATTTGAATGAGCAATAAATACACCCACACAAATAGTAGTAGAAGGTTGTTGATCCCAAATCAAAATAGTTGTACTTTGGATACGGAATATCTATAGTCCTTTAATAGCACTTTAATCTTTGAATTGATGGGAGAATACTTACAAATCAACAAGTAGAATATAGAGAATGAATGCAGTAAAGTAGAGATTAAATTTGAAAGAATTTTAAGAGTATAGAAAGTGGATTTTGTAAAATATATAACATGAGTGTGAAGTAATAAGAATGGAGAGAAAGTAACTATTAAATTCATTTTCAAGCACTTTTATATAGTGTTTGAAGACCATGTCTATTTGTGAAGAGATGGAGCCAAAATCACAACTATTGAAAATTTAAAAAACAACTTCTTCAACGGTACATATGTCGATATGCATAAAAAGGGTATGTTACCATACCCTTGTATTTGCAAAAAACAATAACATATTTGAAGTGTTATAAAATTCGAATATTTTGTAAAATCATTTAAGAATTAATTTTAAAAACTTTTATATATAGAACTTTTATAAAATATTTATAAAAATATACTTTGAAAATAAATAAAAATATTTTAATGAGAGAGCACTCAAAACAAATAAAGTTGATATTAAAGGACTTTAACAAATTTATCTAATAATTATTAACTATAATTTATATTCTTCAACTCTCTATGGCTTTGTCTTTAAACTCACGAGTCTTCAATTATCTTGATCATCTCTAAATCTTGATCTCTAGTCTTTTTATTGACCAGTCTTCAAGCTCGGCTATCCTATACTTGTGTAAACTTGTGTAATGTCCTATAAAATATTCAATACAAATCGGAAAAAACATTAGTACCTAAATTCATATGATTGTTGTCATTAAAATCAATATCCATAGTATTAACATTTGATTCTACTAATTGAATTTTTCCTAACGACTTATCATTGGCTAAGGGTTTCAGTTCTATATGTGTAAGTTGGATTATGACCTTGCCCAAAACCAGAAACTCGAGTATAATGGTTAGTGGTATTCTAGGAAATGAAATTCAATTTTAATGTAAGCTTAGACAAGGTGATCCTTTGTTGCCCCAATCGTTCAATTAGCGGTAGATGTATTCATTAAGATTGTAGTTAGCTATTACAAATGGGGTTCTAGGCAGCGTAGGAAATGATATCTCTAGAGATGGAGCTTCGGTACTAGTTTCGTTGACGGAACCATACCTATTACCTCAAATTTACGTAAACATGTTACAACTCTTAAATTTATTTTATATAGCTTTGAAATGCAATCTGGGCTTTAAATTAATTTTTATAAGAGCTCGATTTTAGTATTGAACGATGTCAATGATGTTGAAAATCTTGTTACTAATACCCTTAGTTTTAAAACTATGAAGTTCCTAATAGACTACTTAGGGTTTTTAATTAGACCAACTGAGTTAAAAAAGATTGGCATGTTATAATCAATAAAATTAAAAGAAAACTATCGAATTAGAAATGTAGATTTTTATTTAGAATAGGTAGAAGTGTCTTAAGTCACTCTGGTATATCATCTCTATTGATATATTAGATGTCTTATTATCCTTTTCCAAAATGGGTAATTGATAAAATAGATAAAAATAGAAGAAATTTCCTTCAGAAAGGGAAAGAACTGTAGAATTAATTGGCTTGTTAATTGTAAAATTGTTTGTAAATCCAAAAAGGAATGGAGCCTTTGAATCATAAAACTTCATAGTCTTAATTTGTCTTTACTGGGATAATGACCTTGAAATTTTAATAATAATTATGAAAACGTTATTTGGAAAGAAATGCTTTTAATCAATTTTACGGTAAGACTTATGACCTTCACCATATTATCCCCAACTCTAACAACTCATCCCACTTTTAGAAAATTATTTTAAAAATCTTTAATATCTTTAACATTGGAAATAATAATATAGTTCATTCTATTAATAACACATCCTTTCGGCATGATAACTGAATTTCTACTATGCTTCTACAAGTTGAGTACAAAGAACTTTCTAAAATATGTGATTTCATAATTGCTTTAATTTACGAGGTCTCTGGTCCTTGTATTGAATTTCCATGAAACTTTAATTTCAATTTTTCCTTTGAAGGTATTGCCATGATCCAATTTGTAAAACTTTGTACTAAACTTGAATATTATAACTTAGAAAATTATATTGATTTTAAAATTTGCTACTAGAAAATAAAAAACTGAAATGACCCAAAAATTATAGTCATTTGATTTTAAATGTTTGATTAATTTAAAATATTTAAATAATTGGATTTTGGAATTTAATAACTTATAATTTAAATACAGGGAATGTTTAAATATTTGAATTGTAAATTGAGTGCTAATTAAATGGATTTGATAATATTATTTAACTACTTTTTAATTAATAAATAATTAGTGAATTCAATTTATAAATTTATTTACAAAAATAAATAGATCAGGTAAATATCGATAATTGGATCGAAATATAAAACGATATTTAAATTTGTGAAATTAACATTCTGGGCACTATCTCGGATTTTGATGAAACCGGTGTCATTAGATCCGAAATAATAAACTATTACATGTCGTCGAGTTTCAAAACGATTAGACATACTGTTTGGTCGTGCGAGCTTGAAACGCCTAGAGATTAATTTTAAAAATAATTCAATTTAAAAGGCTATCTTTTATATATGATCGGAGTAGGCATCGAGACTAGTTCCATTGTTTGGAATATGGGTATAACATATAGAATGGCATTCGGCACGTCTCGTCTGAATTTCGAGATTTTTGGGTATGTATTGTCAAATACTATCAAATAAAATAATAGATATCATGTCTTATTCATCATACTCCATCATTCTACCCCATACCCAATCCTTTCAGCCACTGTATCCCTTTCTCTATCTAAAAATTGCTTGTAAACAAGAAACTGTTTCCCTCTTGGCAAGATCAAACTTCTAAAATCAATTCACGCACTCCACTAAAAATCTTGTAGGTGATCCATTGGGTTCCTATTGTCGTGTTGCTATGAATTTGTTGCATCTTCAGTTTGGATTAGTTGAAATTTAGGCAGTAGATTAGGGCTTGGCATTGTCAAGGCTAGGAGCTTCGATAGGACGTAGGGTAAGCGCAGTCGAGTTTGTCGATGGAAGAGGATGTTTCGATAAAAGTTTGGGGTTGTAAGGTGGCCTATAAAGGATCATGACCTGATGGAGGTCAAAAAGGGGAGGCTAGGCCATGATTTCATGGATATGTCAGAGCATCAAATTTTGGGTACGGGCGAGTCGAGTTCACGTAGAGCGACGTGATATCCAAGACGGATTGGAGAATCATCGAGCATTTCTCTGTGTCGCTGCATTTTCGTGCACGACTTGTTGGGTTCGATGATAGCTGTGCACGTTTGAGGATGGAGGAAGGTAATTAGGGGAGGATATTTGATTAAGTTAAGCATAGATTAGTGTTTAATTGAATAATTTACTATTTAAATTAATTCGATAACTTATGAAAAGTATAACTTTTGCATACGAGGTCGAATTTGAATGCCCTTTCTTGCGTTGGACTTATAGCGGCGATTGCTATGCAATGGAATTAGTTTGTTTGGCTTTGGAGCTAATGGAATTTTTGTCTAAAATCGAATGCCCATTTGGTTTTAGTTCAAAATGGAACGTTTCGACGAAAACTGAAAATCGATGCGAATTTAACTCACATTCAATTTTACTATACCGTATTTGTTCTATAAACTACTATTGTTTGCTTGAATATTAGTTAAATTGTTTGATTGATTATTTGGTTGAATTTTTGATTCAAAAATGGATGACATATTAACTTGATTGTTATGAACCCATATGAATATATATATTGTCTGCAACCATTGTTTTACAGGAAAAATTTGTAGAGAAACCTGAGGGGTTTCTCGCTAATAATTATTTATTTACATCCTTATGCTATAATATAGATGTTTAATGGGAATAAAAATATTCCATTTAATTTCTTAAATCTCGTTATAGTGATTTCGTTATACTGTCATTTATTAATTATCATCCCTAAAACCTTATTGTATGTTTTTGAAATTAAGCTTATGTTTTCACTAAACAGAATTTTAAAATCCCTTAATCGTTTTTTATTAATGGCAATTTAAAATAATTAACCATTCCAACTAATGATTTGAAATTAATTAACCAATTTAATAGATGATATTTAAAATTGGTTATCTTTGATTTAAATGAGACTAGATTTAATTAATCATTTAGCTAATGATTATTTGAGTTTAATCAATTATTTTAGTTATTGAAAATGGAGTTTAAATAATCATTTTAAATTGATGATATTTCTTGGCAAAGCCAGTCGGCTTTAGAGTGGGTCGTGTCACTATGCATATAAATAAAGAAACATGTGTTTTGTACATGCACAGAATAGCTATAGACTGGTTTATTAGTGGCCTGACCACTTAGCATAAGAAAAAGGAAAAAAAACAGGAGCTAGACATATAGACTAGACTACTCAGAAGGACACATGCCCCCTGTCATGACTGATATTAACATCAGTACCAGGACCAATAACATTGTGGATGGCAGAGAAATATGTAGCCAGATACGGATCAAAAGACCTAGAGAGATGTGAGTAGAGATAAATCCCGTTCCATGTAGGGTCAAGGAACAGCCACAAATTCCTGGCACCAACAATCCTAGTAGTCGACAGAGAAAGACAATTACCGTCTAGATGATAGACTAACCTCCTAGACTCATCAAGACCACAAAGGAACATGTGATAACTATGCATCTGTTGTTCATAGCTCGTTTCCGAAGGCTCATGAATCCAAGAACACTCCTCAGGTTCCTAAATAATTATATCGGAGTAAGAAGCCATAAGAGAAACACTATTAGACTCCACCATGGTAATAATAGGATCAAAGGGAGGCGGAACATTAATCTTAGGAATCCATTTCATTTCCATCCTAGGGAGGGGGATTTTGTCCGAAGGAGATAGAGGAGCACTTCTATTACATTTCTCTACAGTATGCCCAAATGAATGACAGATAGTACATATGTCGGGATTCCAACCGTAGGAAACATTTGTTTCTACCTCGAGACTTCCTTGATTCTTACTTTCAATTTTGACGGAAGCAGATTCTCAGGGGTAATTTCAATCAAAGCCCTAGAAAATAATAGATTTTTGCGCGTAATGGTATTAGCATCAAAACATTTGAAAACACTAATAAGGCTCACGAGCCAATTCAGACCGATGAGAGGCTGAAGGACTGAAGGAATATTGTAGAACGTGGCCCAAACCAGAGTAGAGAGAATATGATCTCTAACACTGTCTATAGCAGGACTCCAAGGAGTCACAATAAAAGTTCCCCTTCGATAATGATAGGGCTTGTATCAATCACTATAAGCCTATCTTCCTTTGAATCAAATTTAAAAATGAAAAAGGAGTTTAAGATTTGGACATGAAGCGAACCTTTCAGTTTCCATGCTCGCCAGCATTGCTCACGAACAACCGAGTAAGATGATGTAACATCTTGGAAAAAGCCAACCAAGTGATCAGACCAATGGCTCTCCACCTCACGAATAACAATAGGTGGAATCATGAAAATACCATTAATAACCTGAGTGCTGAAAGTCTACGGGGAGTAAGTTCCGGCATTTCGAGGCAAGGCCTTGAACAATGACGACTAAGCTGGTTTAGCATCATTATTAGAAGCGGCAGCAACACCACTAGTAGACAAATTACTAACAGGTAGGTGCAAAGTAGCTGGAGTGGCAACATTATTTTGCGGAATGACAACATTATTAGCTGGAAAGTCAACAATTTTAGCTGCTACATGTGGATGCAGAGGAGGATTAACAGTCTGAACCAAAGGAGCTTGGATACTTCCACTTGAAATCGATTGAAACAAACAATCAGACTCTAACAGTGATCCCTCGTCATGAGATTTAGGGAACTCATTACAAATAGGAGCAACACTTGGCGTAGACAAAGGAAATTGAGTTGCATCAGAATGGAGTATACAACCATAGGGCGATACATTACCAGTAACCTTTGAAACAACAGTAGATGGAATTACAGTCGAGACAGCCGAGACAAAATCAAAACTACCTCCCATCAACTCAGAGGTACCGATGGCCGCCAAGACTTTGGCAGAATCCATATTAACCCAATTACCAATAGTTGAGGCCAAATGTGTATAGGAGTAATTGAGTTAACAATTGATATACCTGATAGAGGAATTTCACTGACCGTCGACACGAAGTTTTCAGCAAGAGTCGAGATTGGGGATTGAGTGGTGGGGAAAGAAGTGAGTTGTGGCGGTGAGGATAACGAAGAAGAAGAAGGCAGCACCGAGACACTAGCAGAGGCAGGAGGCAAATCTAGCATCGAATTGAAGGACCGCTCGGCGATCGAAAAGGGAAGCCCAGATCAAGTTTGAGAAGTTGAACCAAACGAGGCAGCAAGCCTAGGTTTATCTTTACGATTCCTGGCCATGAGAGAAGAAGAGAGGCGATGGGGAGGGATTGAATTAGACGAGGTGAAGCGGGAAGATGACATAGGAAGGAGGAGGACGAAAAATCACTGTGAGGAGGGAGGCCATTTTCATTTCATTTTATGAGTTGAATTCCTTAAATTAATGATATCTGAAATTAATTATTATTTTAATTGACGATATTTAAAGTAATTAATCATTTTAATCAATAATATTTGATTTTAATTAATCATCCTAATTTATGATATTTAAATGTAATTAATCATTTTAATTAATGATTCTTTTAAATTTAATTAATTGGTTAAAACAAATGACTTTTGAAATCTGGTTAATCATTTTAATTGATGATGGTTTATAATTAATTAATCATTTTAACAAATGATGTTTTAATTAATCATTTTAACTAATAAGGTTTGAATTTAATCAATCTACTTAATTCATGATTATTTGAACTTAATTAATTGTTTCAATTAATCGCATTTAAAGTTAATTAATTGATTTAATAAAAGTGATTAAAGTAAATTAACTAATATAATAAAAAAGTTTTAAGTTAATTAACTGATTTGGTGTTTTTAAAGTTAATAAACAGATTTAATAAAGATTTTAATGTTATTTACCGATGAAATAAAAGTGTTTTGGTAACAATTAACTATTTTATTAAAGATAATGGATTTGTTTATTTAAAAGAGATTATAAATGTAACTGAATATCTTTCGGGATAATCAATGTTGTTTTAAGTTTATTAAGGTATAAAAATTATTTATTTTCTTTTGAGGTAATTAATATTGTTTTAAATTTACAAATGATGGTTTTAAATGAGAAAATCCTTTAAAAGGAATTATTTACAAATAAAGCTAAGTGTAAATTTTCTGGGTTTATAGCAAAAAATGTTTTAACGACATTTGTTTTTGTCCCTTGTTTCAATACAATAGTATTATAATTTTGTCTTATAAAAGAACATTTTTAAAGAGTATTCCCAAAGTTCCTTTACCCATATTTGTAATATAGAAATCAAACACAAGTTCAGTTTTAAAAAGTAAATTCGATCCGGCTTTGGAAGAGTAATTCCATAAACGATACCGCTTATATGGAAAGGATTTATTCGTACTTTTAACACTAAACATTGAGGTTTGGACTCGTTTCTATCTCAAAGGTTAAAAATGTGGTCAAGGCTATGCCTAGAGGTAACCCTATCTCAACTTACCTGGTTTCATTTTCAATCATGAGGTAACACTTGTTTGGAATCAACGAGTAGTGGTAAAAATATGAAATTTAATTTCCATATACAATCATTTTAATTACCCTGATAGTTGATTTATTAATTACCGGATTTAGCTTTCTTCATTGTGTATCATCACCTTAGAAACGATCTACTGCTCTTTGAGCTTTGTTATCCTTTGCTGAAACTGACTGAATCCGAAGCGTGAAAGGGGGCCAAGCTTTGTGGGGATGCTTCCATTAGGATATTTTCACATCTCATCAAGATAGGATTCGTTTGTGCATTTAGATGTGAAAATATTCGGATTCTCAGTAAGGTTTGGCAGGGTCCGGCTTGGAGGGTCCCGAGAAGTGTCACATAGTATAAGAGCATCTCAGAAGAATATTACTAGAGTTACACCTTCTTAGTCGTTTGTTAGAAATTTTTCTTTCCTTATTCAATTCAAATCTTTGCATCTATTTGTCTTTAAATTGCAACGAGAAGAATCAACCACTCTTCGCGATGTTTAAGTATTGATTTTTTCTATTCTATCAAGTTTGGATTGTTACTTTATTTTATCCATCTATCAAGTTTGGACTGTTACTTTATTTCGTCCATTCTATCAAGTTTGGAATATTACCTTGTTTATCCATTATGTCCAGTTTGGATTTTTCTCGGATTATTTTCATTCTTTCAAGATTGGTTTTTAATACCATTTAACGCACATCTATGTTTGGATTTGTTTCCAGTTGTTTATCTCTATTCTTGCATATATGAATTTTATTCTTGCAAGGTAAAAACTTGTAACGACCCGCAATTCCGTACCCCTTGAGTCAACACTATTCTACAACAATCAACTCAAGTTGCACAGAAATACGAACCATTTGGGTTAAAGAAGAAGAGATAGAAGAAGAGAAAACAAAATTTACATCAGAATCTAACCATCGCAGCGGAATAAAATATAATAGATAATAAATAATCTTTACTAAACCAAAAATATCTCTGTTTATATATTACATCATCAGAGTACATCAATCACAGCTCACATCAATAACATACAATGGATACACATCAACTCAACACAGCGGAATATAGATATATATATATAAACAAGTACGAGAGTACGTATCGTCACCCAGCTCGTCCCCTGAGCTCCACAGCATCATAACCTGTATCCTATAATACTCGGTCTGACCCGAGCATTACAGTTAAATAATACCCGAGTCAGTCTGGAATACCAGCGTGAGAAAATCACACCCAATTGATTATTAAAGTTTCAAAAATCCTTTGAAAACAAAAGCATCTCGTAAGACCACGCCACAAATAAACATGTCGGGTAAAATTACGATAGCTAAAACAATTTTTATAGAAATCCTCTGATATTATAATAGGGTCTATATACAAGTACTTATAAAATAGCCGAAATTTTTACATTATTAAATTCCAGCTACTAGCCACAAAAGTGGGTAATACAAACAAAACTCGTACAAGGCTCGTAAGGAAAATGGATTTCCATCAATGACTAGGCACTGGGGTACCACCTGTCATAGTACGGGGCCTAGATCACCGTACCGAGGATTACTCCCTTCATCCCCTGCAACACAAGGCCGGAACCATCCCTTACTGGACAGTCCTGAGTGAGATTACCCCGCGGTTGGGATCAGCAACCACACCACTAAGCCGAAAAATAAAAAGGGACATCTAGACTGGAATGACCTCACCCTGCTTGGGTGCTACCCACCTAGCCTTGCTGCATATCCCCTGATTTTCAGTCATTCCCATTTGATGAGGCTTGAGGCTAAGCGTTACCTTTATAGAACATATTCCTTAGCATGCCCATCGTCCACCTGACGATGTTTCGCAAGCATTCATCCATACAAGTCCGTCCCGGGTTCGAACGGAACCGAAGGCACTACTCCTACTACATCCATTTTGGAAATATCCTCAGGATTAGTAGCGACTAGCCCTTGCACTTCACTGCTCCATCTTCGAATCCAGAATCGTTTACACGAATGTAAAAATCGGATCGAAGTGGTTTTCGAGAAATAAATCTCGATCCCGGTCTCTTCGAAACGATCAACGCATTGCCCAATATTGATAGTCGGTTATTTAACTATCAATTAATATTCACAATCAACCATCAACCAATAAATAGTTTTCCCGAATTATTTATTACCCTCAAAAATATCTTCACAAGATATATTTCCACTTTTCAAACCCTTTTGAAAACAATTTTAAAACTATCTTCCTTTCTCAGAATCAATTTCCCAAATAGTTTCTATTTCCACCGAAATCGCCAAACACAAAACTTAAGATTTAAAATAATTTAAAAACACTTTACTTGAAATATATTTTAAAACACTCATTTTGAAAACTACTTCAATAATTTACTAAAAATACATACTATATGATTTTTGAAAATAAAGTTACTTTATAAAATATAAAACTAGGTTTTCACTCTTAAAAATAAAATACTAAGTCACATTTGAATAGTTAGTACAATAATAGATTTGAAAAATATTTACTTATGAATTTTAAACATTCAGAAATAATAAAATTTCGAAAATATGCTTTTTAAAACCACATTAAACTTTTATATTTAAATTTTCTTTAAAAAAAAATACTTGGCTATCCAGGGAAATATACTCCCCTTCACATTCTTCTTGAAATTCTAATTTCTATCACTTGAATCAATTTCCAAATTGAATTCCAATTTTCTTCCTTTCTATTTCAAAATCCATTAATTTTAGATTTTATTTCCTTAATTATGAGTTAAATTACTTTTAACTGAAAATACCAATTCTTAGATTTCTCAAGTTACTTCTTTATTCTTTAAATAAATTTAAACTTTAAAGTTTAAAATAATTCTTTATTCCTTTAATTAATATAACTTGAGTTTACAATTTATAAATTTCTGTTTTATTCAAAATTCTTTTCATACTCGCAATTATTTATTAGTATTTTAATACTACTCCTATTTCTTTCCAATTCATTCTTAATTCATTCAAGTTTTCTATAATTATTTCGCTTAGAAATTCACTTCTTTTATTTTCTTTCCAAAATCCAATTTATATATTTTTGGTAATTCATTTTACCCAAATATATCCAATCAACCATAGCATTCAATATTCCCACATAATTCATCATAGAATATCAAATAATCACAACAGAGAATATTGAATAATTTAAATAAATGTGAGGGGTCCAGTTGGATCCCTCCAACCTGTTTTCCCTACATCCACAAATGTTAGCACAATATAATATGCCAAGTTCAAATTATACTATACTACATCACATCAATCAATTCAACCACAATCAATTATTTAAATTTAATCATTTAAATTTAAATTTCAACTGAGTGAGATTAACTCACCTTTGCTTTTTTTTCTTGTTTCGCAATTCGATCCAATCTCGACTCGTTCCCTCACGAATTTGACCTTGAATAGACAATTCAAGATTTATTGGCATGTGAATTAACCAAAACAATTTATTACCAGTTTTACTTTATTAAATTTTAACTAGTAGCTTAAATTCAACACAAATTCTTTTTTTTCTCCTTTTACTGCAACCATATATTTATCTATATATATGTTTTATTATTAAATTTATAATCTGTATATATTTATATACTTTGTTGCAGTTCAAACTTTCTCTGTATATATATATTTAAATTTTAACAGTAATCTATTAAATCCCAAAATTAAATTGTAAAAAAAACAAAGAATACCTTACTGCCCTCGAAACTTCGATCTGCCATCGCGACCACCACTGCGACGAACTCCAACAATCCATAACCAAGCTAACGGCTTCCACGAGAACCACGTCTATCACGATGCCACAACTTTGCTTGTCGCGCTGAAGCCACCTGGTCGCCTCGACTAGATTGAAACGCATCGCGACCTCCCTTTCTTATGCGTCTCGGCTACAACAACTAGCCCTAGATCTATCACTCGCACAGACAGAAAGATGAAGGGGGAGGCTCGATCGATTTAAATTAGGTTTTAAAGAGGAGGATCAAAAGGGAAAATCGATTTCATTTTAAAAGAGGGGAAAGGTTCGGCCATTGATTCATGACCGAGTTTGAAAGGGGAATGCGCGATTGAAGAACGGAATAATTTCGTTCGAGCAGATAAAAGATTGAGGGGAAAGATGAAAAAGAAGTTCGGCCATTTTATTTTGATTTTCGAATTGGGGAATGACTTAGAATTAGGGGAAAAGCTTGTTCATCTATTCGGCTGTGTTGATGAAGTAGGCTGGAAGTGATTGAAAGGAAGTAAGCGTGCAAAGGAAGCTTAAAATAATTTTGACCAGGCGTACACAAGAAGCTTAATGAATTAAATTAAATTTTATTAGCTTAAAATCAATTAAATTTCCGCGTTTATATATCGTACACCCACACACTAACTTCGATCAATACGAAATTTGAAATCCGATAATAATTCAATATCACGGACCTAATGGAATTGGTTTCGTCAAATTCCGAGACTGTGTCCCGGAAGGCTATTTTCAAATTCAATTTAAACGATGAAATTTCAAAACTGAATAAATTACTATTAAATTTAAATTTTAAAATTTATATTATCTTCAATAATATCAATATAAATTTTATAAGTCTTCAAATTATTTTTAATCGGCTTAAATTTTCTAGATTCGATAATTTTTCCCAACTTCAAATTATTTAATTCTATAATTTAATCACCAAATAAATTGTGATACTCGTTATTCAAGTTAAAATTATACTATTGAATATTTAAAATCGATTAAATATTCCGATTTAAAGGGCTTAAAAATTCCGGGTCGTCACATTCCTCCCCCCTTAAAAGAATTTCGTCCCCGAAATTACTAGTTAGGAAGAATGGTCCAATACCCGTTTACTATTTCCCTAAAACCAAACAGTTCAACATCTATCCAACTATCTTTTTATAAAAGCCCCAATATCATTCTTATTAACTTTTTAAACCCTTCCCAAGTTTGTAAAACGATCCTATTTGCTCAACCATTCCAGTTTTAATCTTAAAACCAATTTTGAATTATCAAAATTTTTTCAAATTTTTTTTCTAACTCCCTAAATTCTCGAAAAATTTCGCGAGCGTCTCATTTGCGCGGCTGATTCGGTACAACTACAAAATGGCTCTACGGCCTCCCAAATCCATAAAGAAAACAAAACGCCAAGTGGCTCAATCCAAATCCCAATCAAATTTCATACCAAATTTAAATACATACCTTTTGTCGGGCAATTCAAATTTTATCTTTTGATATCACACCAAATTTTCTTTTTCCTTTATAATACCTGCATACCTGCTTAGCACCAATATCCAAACACAATATTCCAAAACATTTTATCGACTTCCTCACAAAATGTCAACATCCCAAATATCAACTTAGAATACATTTGCAATATTAAATTTCCAATTAAGAATTGACCATTCATTACTTAAGTTAACATAAGCATTTTATATGTTTTCTTTATTTATTTCCATCTTACCACTTCAATTTATATCTGTTTCTATTCAAATTGATTCTCCCATTTCTATATGAATTCTATTTATCATCAACTTTGAATACTTTAAATTTTATTTTTTTTTCATTTTTTTATTTATTGCTAATTCATGTCATTAGTTTAATTAGTTTCATTTACTTATTTATTTCAATTTCTAGTTTAAAATCGTTTTGTCGTTAGCAAAATTTTCCAAATTTTTCTAACTCCCAAAATTTCTGAATTTTTTTGGCAGAGTCTCCTTTGTACGGAGAAGCTTTTGCAATTTTACAAAAGAGATAAATATATATACATCGACCCACACGGTCGGAAAAATCAAAAACAGTTCATATTTCCTATTTTAATTGTGTAGGCGTACCTTATTTAGCATTTTTAAGCATGCAGCTTATTATTTTAGCAGTTAGCGCAACTCAATCCAGCCACACGGCTTCCAGGTACCTGTACTTACTCAGTTTAAACTTGTAAGTGCCAAATATAAGAAGTTTAACACATTTCACTTACTTGCAATAGTTAAAACATATGAATTCTGAAAGAAATTCACACCAAACATTTTTCCATAAGCAACTTCTACAATTTCCATGTTAATTCAACTATTCCAGTTTATTTATAAACCATTTTTATGCAATTTGACGAGATTTATGTGAATAAATAAGTATTTATGTTTTATAACCAATTTAAATTGATTTCACTCAATTTTATTCTTAATTCTATTCCATTTCCAAATTTATTCACAATCCAATTATCCTCGCTTCCATTTCAGATTTGAATACATTCACTTGTATTTCATTTATTAACCCAACTAGTTCCATTATTCAAACAAGTTCCATTCAAAACCATTAACAATTTAGGTTTATCTTATCTACCAATTAAACTTCCCTTTTATTTTAATCCATTCACAATCATTTATTTAGCTCGACACATTCAATTAGAGTTCATTTACAATCCATTTATTTACATTTCATTCCATGTTAGTTTATTCCAAACTATTTTATTTAGCTCGAAGACAACCCAAGCTATTTCATTCAATAACCATTTCTCAACTTATTTAAACCAACACTTCCTTTGGTTCTTATTTATCCCATCCATTCACTTATTCAGTATAATTAACTTATCCGCTCAATCCATTACGAATTTTCCATTTTCTTAAATATTATTACAACCTACCCAGTTCTATTTCAATCCATATTTATTTTTACTTGATTCAAATTTAATCCAACATCATTAAACTTGGTTTAAGTTGAATCAAATTCAACTCTCTTCGATTTATTCAGCTTAAGTCAATTTACTTCAAAAAATGTTTTTTTTCAAATTTATACTTAAGCTCATTTTCATTTTACAAGTAAATTTTCTCTTTTATACTCAGCTTAACTCAATTGATTACAAGGCCATATTCAATTTATTTCCACATATTTGGATTTTATTCACAATACAAACCATCCCATTACTATTTTAATCAAATCACATTTTTATTCGATATATTCCCAATTATATTTAATTCGTTAACACTCCAAGTTAAATTTTAATCGATAACTCAAGTTCTGGATCCATAATCCATTTTCAATTTGCCACCAAATTTCATGAACTCACAATTCAGTTACGTTTACTTTACTGACAATTTAAGTCGAATTCAATTTATAACTTGAGTTCTATTTTCAAACCTCATCATAAACTCACAATTCAATTTCATTAACTAATTTATTAACAAATTAGCTCTCACTTTTATTTATAATCCAACATTTGAATTTTAATTTCAAATATCACCCCATTAAATTTTCTTAGTTCAAATTATTTTATAATTCAAGTTTGGATTTTCTATTTTACTTTCCAATTTATCAAAATATTTATTTTGGGTATTTCTATTTCACTTTCAAATTTTATAAGTCACAGCTTATTATTTTACACATTTCCATTCCTTATAGACTTGAATAAATTCATCTTTTATTTTTAACTCAACCCTTATGCTTATTTATAACCCAATATATTTTATTTTAAGAATTTTCTTAATTCTTTTACACATTATTCTTTTATTTCAATTCCAATCCTTATTCCACTTATTTTCCATTTATTCAGGTAAGAATCTAATTCCATAAAATGAATTCTTATTCCAATTCAATTCTACCTTAACTCAATTTAATTCTTATCCAACTTAGTTCCCAGTTATCCAGGTAAAAATTTAATTTCATTTAATAACTTAATTGAATCCTTATTCCAATTAAATTTTATTTTAACTCAGTTTTATTTAATTCGATTCGTTGTAACTAAATTCGAATACAACTGGATATTATTTTTAGCTTATTCAATTTATTTCAATCCAGTTAAATTTTATTCTCCAATCCAAGTTAATTTCATTTTAACTTTTCACTTTAGATCTATATTCCATTATCAAAGCTTAAATTTCTTCCTGATTTACAAACCATTTCCATTTATAAGCTTACAACTTATCTTATCCAGATTTTTTTTTAAACACCTAGCTTTGGTTTCAAATTGTTTTGAAATCTCCAACATCTCAAATCATATTTCTCACAAATTAAACCAATCCTGGTTTTATTCCCAGCAAATTTCCTTTGAGGTTTCCAAAAACAACTAACTTTTCTGAACAAATCAATTTGGCAGCAATCCATTACTTAGAAACTCGAAAATGAACATCGATGATGCTGCAGTCATCACCGGAGTTATTTTCCAGTGACTGAAGTGAATTCCAATGCTATCTCCCTTTCAAAATCCATTTTTAAAACAAATTTCCATTCAGAATTACTTCCAAAAAAAATGCCATCATTTATCATTAAAACACTTCGATAAACATTTCCAAATCTCCGAGATTCTAAACATTTAAAGTCTGCTTAGATAAATTTTAACTATAATTCATTTGTACACTTTATTTGTACAAATTCTTATTTAATTGTATTTTAATGCATAAATTACATTTATAATTCATATTTATAAATTTCATTCTATAATGAATTTATCCCTTAAATTTTTAATTATATTTCAATTTCTAGTTAAATTTTCACTTAACAATGATAATATCTTAATATTATCATCTCCTAACATCCAAGCAACCATATATTAGCTAAATAGTTTACAAAAACTTTCTTTATATCAAAATATATTTTTGGGTAAAATTATTTCATTTACCCATATTTAAAACAATACCGTGTCGATTGTTCTATTCAAGTGTTTAGAAACCCCTTCGATACAGTTGTACAGACTGTGCCGACGAAGGTTCATCTGCCACCCAATAACCAATCAACACAATATTAAAACCATTTATACACACTAACAAATACGCGCTCATATCTATTAATACGCTCAAACTCATTATAGAGTACTATAGACTCTATTTTATGAGTAATTCCCACCAAAGCCAAGGTTATCACCAATCTGAGCTCTGATACCAACTGTAACGACCCGCAATTCCGTACCCCTTGAGTCAACACTATTCTACAACAATCAACTCAAGTTGCACAGAAATACGAACCATTTGGGTTAAAGAAGAAGAGATAGAAGAAGAGATAACAAAATTTACATCAGAATCTAACCATCGCAGCGGAATAAAATATAATAGATAATAAATAATATTTACTCAACCAAAAATATCTCTGTTTATATATTACATCATTAGAGTACATCTATCACAGCTCACATCAATAACATACAATGGATACACATCAACTCAACACAGCGGAATATAGATATATATATATATATATAAAAACAAGTACGAGAGTACGTATCGTCACCCAGCTCGTCCCCTGAGCTCCACAGCATCATAACCTGTATCATATAATACTCGGTCTGACCCGAGCATTACAGTTAAATAATACCCGAGTCATTCTGGAATACCAGCGTGAGAAAATCACACCCAATTGATTATTAAAGTTTCAAAAATCCTTTGAAAACAAAAGCATCTCGTAAGACCACACCACAAATAAGCATGTCGGGTTTTTACCTTACGATAGCTAAAACAATTTTTATAGAAATCCTCTGATATTATAATAGGGTCTATATACAAATACTTATAAAATAGCCGAAATTGTTACATTCATTAAATTCCAGCTACGAGCCACAAAGTGGGTAATACAAACAAAACTCGTACAAGGCTCGTAGGGAGAATGGATTTCCAACCAATGACTAGGCACTGGGGTACCACCTGTCACAGTACGTGGCCTAGATCACCGTACCAAGGATTACTCCCTTCATCCCCTGCAACACAAGGCCGGAACCATCCCTTACTGGACAGTCCCGAGTGAGATCACCCCGCGGTTGGGATCAGCAACCGCACCACTAAGCCGAAAAATAAAAAGGGACATCTAGACTGGAATGACCTCACCCTGCTTGGGTGCTACCCACCTAGCCTTGCTGCATATCCCCTGATTTTCAGTCATTCCCATTTGATGAGGCTTGAGGCTAAGCGTTACCTTTATAGAACATATTCCTTAGAATGCCCATCGTCCACCTGACGATGTTTCGCAAGCATTCATCCATACAAGTCCGTCCCGGGTTTGAATGGAACCGAAGGCACTACTCCTACTACATCCATTTTGGAAATATCCTCAGGATTAGTAGCGACTGGCCCTTGCACTTCACTGCTCCATCTTCGAATCCAGAATCGTTTACACGAACGTATAAATCGGATCGAAGTGGTTTTCGAGAAATAAATCTCGATCCCGGTCTCTTCAAAATGATCAACGCATTGTCCAATATTGATAGTCGGTTATTTAACTATCAATTAATATTCACAATCAACCATCAACCAATAAATAATTTTCCCGAATTATTTATTACCCTCAAAAATATCTTCACAAGATATATTTCCACTTTTCAAACCCTTTTGAAAACAGTTTTAAAACTATCTTCCTTTCTCAGAATCAATTTCCCAAATAGTTTCTATTTCCACTGAAATCGCCAAGCACAAAACTTAAGATTTAAAATAATTTAAAAACACTTTACTTGAAATATATTTTAAAACATTCATTTTAAAAACTACTTCAATAATTTACTAAAAATACATACTATATGATTTTTGAAAATAAAGTTACTTTATAAAATATAAAACTAGGTTTTCACTCTTAAAAATAAAATACTAAGTCACATTTGAATAGTTAGTACAATAATAGATTTGAAAAATATTTACTTATGAATTTTAAACATTCAGAAATAATAAAATTTCGAAAATATGCTTTTTAAAACCACATTAAACTTTTATATTTAAATTTTCTTTAAAAAAAAAATACTTGGCTATCCAGGGAAATATACTCCCCTTCACATTCTTCTTGAAATTCTAATTTCTATCACTTGAATCAATTTCCAAATTGAATTCCAATTTTCTTCCTTTCTATTTCAAAATCCATTAATTTTAAATTTTATTTCCTTAATTATGAGTTAAATTACTTTTAACTGAAAATACCAATTCTTAGATTTCTCAAGTTACTTCTTTATTCTTTAAATAAATTTAAACTTTAAAGTTTAAAATAATTCTTTATTCCTTTAATTAATATAAATTGAGTTTACAATTTATAAATTTCTGTTTTATTCAAAATTCTTTTCATACTCGCAATTATTTATTAGTATTTTAATACTACTCCTATTTCTTTCCAATTCATTCTTAATTCATTCAAGTTTTCTATAATTATTTCGCTTAGAAATTCACTTCTTTTATTTCTTTCCAAAATCCAATTTATATATTTTTGGTAATTCATTTTACCCAAATATATCCAATCAACCATAGCATTCAATATTCCCATATAATTCATCATAGAATATCAAATAATCACAACAGAGAATATTGAATAATTTAAATAAATGTGAGGGGTCCAGTTGGATCCCTCCAACCTGTTTTCCCTGCATCCACAAATGTTAGCACAATATAATATGCCAAGTTCAAATTATACTATACTACATCACATCTATCAATTCAACCACAATCAATTATTTAAATTTAATCATTTAAATTTAAGTTTCAACTGAGTGAGATTAACTCACCTTTGCTTTTTTTTCTTGTTTCGCAATCTGATCCAATCTCGACTCGTTCCCTCACGAATTTGACCTTGAATAGACAATTCAAGATTTATTGGCATGTGAATTAACCAAAACAATTTATTACCAGTTTTACTTTATTAAATTTTAACTAGTAGCTTAAATTCAACACAAATTCTTTTTTCTTCCTCCTTTTACTGCAACCATATATTTATCTATATATATGTTTTATTATTAAATTTATAATCTGTATATATTTATATACTTTGTTGCAGTTCAAACTTTCTCTGTATATATATTTAAATTTTAACAGTAATCTATTAAATTCCAAAATTAAATTGTAAAAAAAACAAAGAATACCTTACTTCCCTCGAAACTTCGATCTGCAATCGCGACCACCACTGCGACGAACTCCAACAATCCATAACCAAGCTAACGGCTTCCACGAGAACCACGTCTATCACAATGCCGCAACTTTGCTTGTCGCGCTGAAGCCACCTGGTCGCCTCGACTAGATTGAAACGCATCGCGACCTCCCTTTCTTATGCGTCTCGGCTACAACAACTAGCCCTAGATCTATCACTCGCACAGACAGAAAGATGAAGGGGGAGGCTCAATCGATTTAAATTAGGTTTTAAAGAGGAGGATCAAAAGGGAAAATCGATTTCATTTTAAAAGAGGGGAAAGGTTCGGCCATTGATTCGTGACCGAGTTTGAAAGGGGAATGCGCGATTGAAGAATGAAATAATTTCGTTCGAGCAGATAAAAGATTGAGGGGAAAGATGAAAAAGAAGTTCGACCATTTTATTTTGATTTTCGAATTGGGGAATGACTTAGAATTAGGGGAAAAGCTTGTTCATCTATTCGGCTGTGTTGATGAAGTAGGCTGGAAGTGATTGAAAGGAAGGAAGCGTGCAAAGGAAGCTTAAAATGATTTTGACCAGGCGTACACAAGAAGCTTAATGAATTAAATTAAATTTTATTAGCTTAAAATCAATTAAATTTCTGCGTTTATATATCGTACACCCACACACTAACTTCGATCAATACGAAATTTGAAATCCGATAATAATTCAATATCACGGACCTAATGGAACTGGTTTCGTCAAATTCCGAGACTGTGTCCCGGAAGGCTATTTTCAAACTCAATTTAAACGATGAAATTTCAAAACTGAATAAATTACTATTAAATTTAAATATTAAATTTATATTATCTTCAATAATATCAATATAAATTTTATAAGTCTTCAAATTATTTTTAATCGGCTTAAATTTTCTAGATTCGATAATTTTTCCCAACTTCAAATTATTTAATTCTATAATTTAATCATCAAATAAATTGTGATACTCGTTATTCAAGTTAAAATTATACTATTGATTATTTAAAATCGATTAATTATTCCGATTTAAAGAGCTTAAAAATTCCGGGTCGTCACAAAACTCGTTCCACGTTAGCGGCATAGTCTTATAAAAAACTTTAATATATTCCCCATTATTTGAGTTATCTCATGCTGGTATTTTCAGACTGATCCACATGTTATTTTATTATAATGCTCGGGTCAGACCGAGTATTTTCCCAGGTTGTCCTTGGTGTTATGGAGATCTTGGAGAGGAGCTAGAGGTTCACCGATCGTAGTGTTTTATTTTCCACGTTATTATATAGTATCCATATCAGCAATTACAAGGTCAGGATTTTATAACTGTCCGGCCGATAAGGTTTGTTTTTAACTTTAATATACACTGTATTTTTGGAGTGATGGTTCTACTGTCCTTGTTATATTATATGTTTTCGATTCCGCTGCGAGATTTTGAATTTCTCCGTTCTCCGTTCTTTTTTTATTTACATTAACAATATCCCCTTTTTTCGATTAGATGAGCGACATTTGAACACAGTGGTAGTGTTCTTTGTGGACTTTCGATGGTCAAAAAGGCAGGTCATTACAGTATGGTATCAGGATTGAAGATTAAGCGAGAACCTAGCTTGGGTAAGGTTTGGCTCATTAGTGATAGGGTAAGCGACACCCTAGAATGGGTTCGAGAGTATTATGTATTAGAGAGCGTATTTGTTAATGTTATAAAAACGTATTATGTTAATTTGTCTGTTGATTTTTTATGAATTCTGGTCAAGAGGTGGGACGCCGCGGTATTGATGGAGATTTCTAAACACTTGAACAGGGCCAGCGGACTTGGTATTGAAATTTTTTAAAATTTGGAAAATTTAAATATTTTACCTTGGATTATATTTGATATATATAAAGGAATAATTTTCAAAACTTTACATAGTTATAGAGTGTGTTTGTTTGTGATAATATTTATTTATTATCACTATTATTGGTTCAGTTATGCTTAATTAAATTAGAAGCATTGACTGTTGTTAATTAGTTTGTTAAATTGTGCTCGGTTTATTTAGGAACATTTATTGCTTTGAATTTATAAATGAACCCTTTGTGAATTAATTTATCACAATTTGACTATAAAGGTGTACGGAGAAAATGTTAAAAGTAAATTTTTAACAAAAGTTGTTTAATATAATCTAAATGGTAGGATGAGACCTTTAGAGAATAGATATTTGAGAAAATTATATAATAATAAAGAATAGTTATTATAATATAAAAAAATCATGTAAAGGAAATTTTATATAAATTTAGTTTACAAAGTGTGTTTTAAAAAAAGGATTTTTGAATTTAAATCCCTTTATTTTTGAAAATAATTTGAAAGGAATTTTGAGAAATGACATAGTAGTATTTGTTGAAAGTAACTAAAGGTAAAAAAATATTTTTGAAAGTAAAAAATTTAAATGGAATGCATTTTCTTTGATATAATTTGGAGGAAACCGTCTCGATTAAGTTTTGTGGTAATCTAAATAATCTTCTAAGTGAGATCGGATATTTACTTAGGCGAACATTATGGATCACTTAGTAAATTATTGTCTTTATCATTGTGCGATTGAAATGAGTTCAAATTCGAATTAACCCAAAGTGAGTTTTGGTAAATAAATCATTCAAAGTTATTATATATATATATAAATATATGTAGAATGCTTTCAAATATGGGCTTTGAAAATTAAAAACCATGTATTTAATTTTTAATTTCCCTTAAAAGATTGTTTTCCAAACAAAAGGTATTTCTGATAAGAGATAGTTTTTAATAAATGAGATTTTACCCTTAAATAAGGTAGGGGATAATTTAACTTAGGTTTAGATGGGTTAAATTGGATAAGAAAGTTTTGATAAACATTGTTTTATTAAAAACCATAGCTTTTGTCTAAACCATCTTAGTAGTGTGAACTATTTTTTGGTTGGGTCAACCCATAAATATCTTCCACTTTAAAGCTCTAAGTTAAAAAGGTCGAGAAGTTGACTCAGTTTTAGAAGACCCAAATTTTGATTAAATCTCCACCTAAATTGTGAAAAGTAAAATAAAATTTATATGTACTCTTAGGATATAGAAGAGTATTATGCAAGTAAATAAAGTGGAAATAAGTTATTATTGGATGTTTTATAAAGAAATGACTTTATATACAATATTTTTAAAACTTTGGTGAGATATTATGAAATAATTCATAAATAATTTAGAATTGAATAAAAAACTAAGTGAAAATTTAAGTGATTCAAAAAAATCCTTGTAATTAAGAAACTAATGAATCTAGGGTGTAACTTTCCACTTTGTCTGAGTGAGTTTAGATAATCTTCTAAGCAATAACCAAAGGCTAATGAGCAAAATGGTATGCTTAAATAATTATCAATATTTTTGGACAACTAAGAGAGTTTTGAACTTGGTAAAGATTTGTTTGTTAGTCACTTAACATTTAAGTTTTCCCTTATGGAATTTAATTAACTGATTGTGTGACCTTATATACCATAGTTTATAAAGTTAAGATTTATAAACCAAGGTTTTTGATTTGTTGTTATTACAGCTAAATCCCTGTGATTTTGAAAAAAAAGATTTTGAAGATTTTGGGAAAGAAATAATATTTATTTGCTCTAGTTGATGTTTTTGGAGGAAACGGAATACCACTGGATGCTACATGTTGTTTTGATTCTAGAGCTTAACCATACTTTATTAGGAATACTTCCCTTCTTGTCATTTTGAATTTGATCTTTGATTTAATTCCTGTTTGACAAATTTAAAATAAATTTTTGAATAAGAAAACCTAGGCATTTAGATAGAAATTTATAATTTGAAATTTTTGAATGAATATCATCTATTACAAAATATTCTCTGTAATTTGTCGCATATGATTGAGATATGCTTGTTGATTGTATGTAGATTTATATCACACTAGTTTTCGCATGTAGAGTTACATCATATTGCTTTTTGTCAGCCTGATTCCCTTTTGGATTTCATAAGTACAGATATGCAAGAGATTGTAACTTGATTCTTGTGCACCTGTATTTGCATAGAGATAATAAACTATTTGCCAAAATATAAAAAAGGCAGAAGGGTACGTAATTAATTTAGAAATTTATATTGGTTGATGATTTTATGTCTCAATTATGGGAAGCCACTTGGCTTTTGTTTTCATTGGTTGGTTTAGAGCCCATAGAAGCAATTTGCAGTTATTCTGATCAAGCCACGCAAAGAAGACGTCGCCGAAACTTTCCGTAAAATTTTGAGATTTAATTAATAAGTTTAATAACTAATTTTAGTTAAGAGTTTTAAAATTAAGGGTTTGGAAACATTTTCTTCCTTAAAAATTTCAGTGACGAAATTCGTTTGGGGAGGAGGGGAATATAACAACCCAAAAAATTCGATCATTTGATTTTAAATGTTTAATTAATTTTTAATATTTAAATAATTGAATTTTTGAATTTAATAACTTATAATTCAAACATAGGGAATGTTTAAATATTTGAATTGTGAGTTGAGTGTTAATAAATGGATTTAAAAATATTATTTAACTTCTTTTTAGTTAATAAATAATATTGATGAATTCAGTTTATAGATTTATTTACAAAAATAAATAGATCAGATAAATATCAATAATTGGATCGAAAATATAATATTTAAATTTGTGAAATCAACATTCCAGGGCACTATCTCAGATTTAGAAGAAACTAGTGCCATTAGATTCCGAATAATGAATTATTGCATGGTGTCGAGTTTCATAATGATTGGAAATGCCATTTGGTCGTACGAGCTCGAAATGCCTTGCGATTAATTTTAAAAATAATTCGATTTAAAAAGCTGCCTTCTGTATAGGATTGAATTAGGCATCGAGACTAGTTCCATTATGTTCAGAATAAGGGTATAACATATATAATACTAAACGGCACGTTTCGTTTGGAGTTCGAGATTTTTTGGTATGCATTTTCGAATATTATCAAATAAAATAATATATATCATATCTTATTCACCACACTCCATCACTCTACCCCATATCCTCCTAAACCCAATTTTTCCAGCCACCATACCCCTTCTCTCTATTTAAACATTGCCCGTAAACAAGAAATTGTTTCCCTCTTTGCAAAATCAAAATCAATTCACACGCTCCACTAAAAATCTTTAGGTTGATCTGTTAGGTTCTATTGTGGTGAGCATCCTGCCCATATACTCAGAATTTGTTGCATCTTCAGTTTGGATTAGTCGACATTTAGGCAGTAGATTAGGGCTCGACACTGTCGGGGCTAGGAGCTTCGATGGGACGTGGGTTGAGCGCAATTGAGTTTGTCGATGGAAGAGGATGTTTCGACCGAAGTTTGGGGTTGTACGATGGCCTATGGTGGATCACGGTCTGATAAAGGTCGAGAAGGGGAAGGCTTGGTCTTGATTTCATGGAGAGGTCAAGGCATGGATTTTTGGGTACAGGCGAGTGGAGTAGCGTAGAGCGTCGCAATAGCGAAGACGGATTGGAGAATCGTCGATCATTTCTCCGTGTCATTGCATTTTTGTGCATGATTTGTTGGGTTCGGTGATAGCTGTGCATGTTTAAGGATGGAGGAAGATGATTATGGGAGAGGATTTGATTATGTTAAGTGTAGATCAGTGTTTAATTAAATAGTTTACTATTTAAATTAATTTGATAACTTATAAAAGCGTAACCTTTGCGTACGAGGTAGGATTTGAATGCCCTTTTTTACGTTGGACTCATAGAGGTGATTGCTACACGGTGGAATTAGCTTGGTCAGGTTTGGAGCTAGTGAAATTTTTGGCTAAAATTGAACGTCCATTCAGTTTTAATTCAAAACGGAACGTTTTGGCAAAACTGAAAATCAATGTGAGTTTAACTCACATTCAATTTTAATATATCATATCTATGATGCTATAAACTACAATTATTTGCTTGTATGTTAGTTAAATTGTTTAATTGAATGTTTGGTTGAATTTTCGACTGGAAAATGGATGACATATTAATTTGATTATTATGTACCTATGTGATTATATATATTATCTGTAACCATTGTTTTACAGGAAAAATTTGTAGAGAAACCCTGAGGTTTTCTCGCCAATAATTATTAATTTACATCCTGCTATAATATAGATGTCTAATTGAAATAAATCTTAATATTCCATTTAATTTGTTAAGTGTCGTTATAGCGACTTCGCTACACCGTCATTTATTAATTATCATCCCCAAAACCCTATCGTATGTTTTTGAAATTGAAGTTGTGTTTTCACTAAACAGAATTTTAAAATTCATTAATCATTTTTTATTAATGATGATTTAAAGTAATTAATCATTTTAACTATTGATTTTGAAATTAATTAACCAATTTAATAAATGATGTATAAAATTGGTTTATCTTTGATTTAAATGAGATTGGATTTAATTAATCATTTAACTAATGATTAATTGAGTTTAGTCAATTATTTTAGTTACTGAAAATGGAGTTTAAATAATCACTTTAAATTAATGATATTTGAAATTAATAATCATTTTAATTGATGATATTTAAAAGTAATTAATCATTTTAATCAATGATATTCAAATTTAAATAATCATCCTAATTTATGATATTTGAATGTAATTTCTCATTCTGATTAATGATTTTTTAAAATTTAATTAATTATTTAAAACTAATTGCTTTTGAAATTTAGTAAATCATTTTAATTGATGATGGTTTATAGTTAATTAATCATTTTAACAAATGATGTTTTAATTAACTGTTTTAACTAATGAGGTTTGAATTTAATCAGTCTAATTAATTCATGAGTATTTGAACTTAATTAATTATTTTAATCAATCGCATTTAAAGTTAATTAGTTGACTTAATAAAAGTGATTAAAGTAAATTAACTAATATAATAAAAAAATTAAGATAATCAACTAATTTGGTGTTTTTAAAGTTAATAAACTAATTTAATAAAGATTTTAAAGTTAATTTACTAATGATATAAAAGTGTTTTGGTAATAATTAACTATTTTATTAAAGATAATGGATTTGTTTATTTAAAAGAGATTATTAATGTAATTTATTACCTTTCGGGATAATTAATGTTGTTTTAAGTTTATAAAGGTATTTAAATTGTTTTATATTCTATTAAGGTAACAAATATTGTTTTAAATTTACAAATGATGGTTTTAAATGAGAAAATCCTTTAAAAGGAATTAGTTATAAATAACGCTAAGTGTAAATTGTTTGGGTAAATAGGAAACAACATTTTAACGACATTTGTTTTTGGCCCTTGTTTTAATACACTTAATATTATAAATTTTGTCTTATAAAGATTTTTTTAAGAGTGTTCCCAAAGTGTCTTTACCAATATTTCTAAAATAGAAATCAAGCAAGTTCAGATTTAAAAAGTAAAATATGATCCGGTTATGGAAAAGTAATTCCATAAACGATATCGCTTGATTTAATCTACTTTTAACGGTAAACGTTGGGGCTTGGACTCATTTCTATCTCAATGGTTTAAAATGTCATCAAGGCGATGCCTAGAGGTAACCCTATCTCAACTTGCTTGGCTTCATTTTCATTTGAGTGATAGCACTTGTTTGCAATCCCCGAATAGTGGTAAAAATATGAAATTTGATTTCCATATACGATCATTTTAATTATCCCCGATGGTTGATTTATTAATTATCGGATTTAGCTTTCTTCATGGTGTATCGCCACCGTAAAAACGATCAGTTGCTCTTTGAGCTTCGTTATCCTTTGCCGAAAATGACTGAATCCAAAGCGCGAAAGGCGGCCAAGCTATGTGGGGTTGCTTCCATTAGGATATTTTTACATCTCAACTAGATTGGATTCGGTTGTGCATTTAGATGTGAAAACATTCGGATTCTCGGTAAGGTTTGGAAGGGTCTTGCTTGGAGGGTCTCAAGAAGTGTCACAGAGTATATGAGCTTCTCAAAAGAATATTAATAGAGGTATACTTTAAGGGGAGTGCACCTTCCTAGTCATTTGTTAGAAATTTTCCTTTTCTTATTTTATTCGAACCTTTAAATCTATTTATCTTTAAATTGCAACGAGAAGATTCAACCACTATCAAGTTTGCATTGTTACTTTATTTTGTCTATTCTATCAAGTTTACATTGTTACCTTGTTTATCCATTCTATCCAGTTTGGGCTTTGCTCGGATTATTTTCATTCTTTCAAAATTGGTTTTTAATACGATTTAATGCTTATCTATGTTTGGATTTGTTTCCTATTGTTTATCTCTATTCTTGTCTATATGAATGTTATTCTCATGAGTTAAAAACCCGTTCTGCATTAGCGGTGTAGTTTAACAAAACTTTAATATATTCCTTATTATTTGAGTTATCTCAAGCTAGTATTTCCAGACTAATCCGGGAGTTATTTCATTATAATTCTCGGGTCAGACAAAGTATTTTTCCAGGTTGTCCTTGGTGTTATTGGGATCTTGGAAAGGAGCTGGAGGTTCACATATCATAGTGTTTTATTTTCTGTTGTATTATATAGTATCCATATCAGCAATTATAAAGTCAACATTTTATAAATGTCCGCCTGATAAGGTTTGTTTTTAACTCTGATATACTTTGTATTTTTGGAGTGACAGTTATGTCCTTGTTATATTATATGTTGTTGATTCCACTTTAGATTCTAATTTTCTTCGTTCTCTGTTCTTTTTTTTTTACCCAAACAATCTATTCTTTTGTCAATTGGATGTGCGACATTCAAACACAGTAGCTGTGTTCGATGTTGACTTTCTATGGTCAGAATTGAGGGTCGTTACAAAAATATACTCCCCAAACTCAGTTTAAAAGTTTTTAAATTTCTCTAAGACTATTCAAAAGAATTTCAAAATTATCTAGAAATTTAACGCCCCCTTAAAACAAAGCTTCACGTGTGTCTAATCCTTTACAAGAAAATAAAGATAATTGAATTTTTAAAGAAAAATAATTTGCTGATAAATATAAAATGTGTTTTTTGTGATTTAAACTTAGAAAATATTACATGCCTATATTATAACTGTCCCTTAACTAATTTCATTTACTTAGGCACTCTTTCTATCTTTTTAACTTTAACATGACCAACACTTATATTAATTGTGCCTTTTACTGGAACGGTCTTAAATTTTAATACGACGAATGTTGTAGAATTTCACTTGATATTATCTTGATAATCACTTGTTAGTATTTATGGTTTGAAAGAAATCAAAGGAGGTTCAATAATGATAACACTCCTTTTGATAACTTGATCTATGTCTGCAAATTGACTCAAAATGTACATTTCAAAGAATTTCATAAAAAAGTAAAAATCCGTATTGATATCTTGAAGATTAAGATTTGTCTACGACCACGGATGTTTCAATATGGCTTTTAAGCACTAACCTAGTTGATTCTTGAGTGAAAGCTCATTCATTTTACTATCGTTCTAGCTTTACATATTCCATACATATATGTACATAAGCATTCTTTATATACATGTATATGTGTTAGGACTCATGTTTTTTTGTTGAGTTTACTCAAATTTAGAAGACTACTTTGGATTCGACTATTGTGCTATGGCGCTACCATGCATGGATATAACATGGATGATGAATTGTTGTGATTGGCTACCTCATTATGGTTCATCATGGATTTGGCTTGTTGAAAGATAACTTATGGCCATTCTACTTTTATTTTGCTCTCATTCATATGCATAGTTTGCCAGCTAAGCTTTTGCTGCCCAAGCAACAATATTGATTATCTGACTAACATTTATATCATCCCGCTTTAGGCTGTTCTACTTAATTCTTCATGATTTATTATTGAGCTCTGTTTATTTAAGTCTACTTCAAGATCTTAGTATCTTCTTTTAAATCATAGTTTATAGGTCTAGGGAGGGTTTTTTTTCTTTTCTTTTCTTTGCAAGGGGTTTTTGGGTACCTACCAAGCTTGTTGGCATCACCTTTTTAAAGTGTAGAATAAAATTACTTGAGTGTTCTCCTTCTTGGAAAGATCGGTCATTTTCCTCAAAAAACTACCATTAACTAACAAAATGTCTTATGGATATAATTTACATTATCACTAGTTGGTGTTTATGAACAAAAATAAACGCTTGTATCTCTGGTAACATATTTATAAATATTGCATTTTTATTATATTTTACTTCTTGACATATTTCTTGTTTGATAGGTTCTAGTAGAAATAATCCAGAATGAAAGCTTTACCAGAAATAGTTTGTGCATAATTTACATGCACTCATGGACTCATCTTCCCCTACCTTGGTCTAAAGTTTGGAACTCGTGCTGTTGAACATTTGAATTGATCTTTGTTGGCTCGGTTTCTACTAGATCACTGATGAAGTGACAATTTTGATATAAACTAATCACATTATTATCGACAGCCGCTAACCTGATTGATGACCGGCTCTTATTTCAATTTTTATATGTTTTGGTAGAAACATCCTTTCAGTCCTAAATGTTCAAGGTGCTCAAACATATGCACCAAATGATCTTTTTTTGGGTTACTCTAGTTACGCATCAACAGGTTATGCCTGCATTTTTTGCGTTTTCGCATGAGTTTACCCATGCCTTTAGGACTACCAGCACAATTTCAGCATTTTGACAGTCTAAGCTCATTGCCCCTGACATTTGCACATCAATTTTCGATTACAGGTCAGATCTGCCTGCACAACTACTTCGGCCTCCAAGTGCTATTGAAGCTTGGGTATTGTCGTTGAATTTTCTTAGGGATGATCAGCGTTTCTAATTTGCTTCACACCAATTTTGTTCATTTGCTTGTCAATTCATCATATATCTATAGTTCTGTTGATACATAGTAATGTTTTGCCTAATTTTTGCTCATTAGAATTCACGTATGGTTGGATATTTGCTTCTCATAGCTTTTATTATATTTTTGGATCTATATTAGACACTCATCATGACTATTATTAACTCTTACATTTATTTATCGAATAAAGCATTGAGTGATCATTTTGAATTTAGGATCACTCTTATTCTAAGATAAACAAACAATATTTCGAATAATGAACAAATAAAAAATTAAAATTCAAACTTTGAAATTTAAATGTTCTTCAGATCACATTTCTAAATCGACGTGAAAGATTTATTAAAATTTAAACAGAAAGGATATTTAAGTTACAATTTAAAAATTAATTGGTTTTTTGAATTCCTGCTCAAATCTACTATGCAAATTCTACAATGCAATGATCCAAAAATTTGACATTGTTAAATATCAAATTAGTTAAAATGGATGATTAATTAAAAGATTAATTAGGTATCACATTTATACTCGTTGTGAAGGTATTTCAAAGCAAATCAGTTTAGTATATAATGTTTATAGGTTTAGAGTTACAGTTTGCAAATTAGAGGCGTTACAGTATTAAAATAGCGTACATAGCTATTTTTGACCAAATTGGATACATGACTCATAATCCAGCATAACAACTATACAAGTGAGGCTATAAAATCCTAGTTGTCGCCTCTATTTTTAATTTTCTGCCTAATTCTAGAAATTCTATAATCACGTGCTACTAGCAGATGATTATCTCTAATCAAAAATTTATTTAAAATCCAAATTATCCTATACCCATCAAATTATATGTCGTTTCAAAACTCACGACAAGGCGAATCAATGACAAGCGTTCATTTTTGGAAAGGAGGCACGAGGCAATCAAAATCGCCAGTTAAAGTACAAAATTATGAAACCTTAGGGCACAAATTGGAGTTTTTCGATTTGTACATCAATTGGTAAAATTGAGGATGCAATCACGTAGAGCTCGATCACATGAACCCAGAGCTACTTATGATTTGGTCAACAGAGGTCCATGACGGTAGTAATTTTCCAATTAAGGTTTGCCTAGAACCCTTGTCGGTGGCGGTATGGCCATATTCGAGTGGCGGTGCAGTTGTTGACGAGATAGGGATAGTAAGGGTGAATCGACGGTGATTCTTTGGGTGGCTGTAATCGACGAAGGTGAGCACAAATCAATCGCAAAGCCGGCGGTTAGAGAGGGATCAAGGGAGAAACATAATTGTCATAGGTAACGAAATTTGTAAAGCGAGCCCTATAAATTTAATATTTACATATGTAACCCTAAAATTTCTAACATCTATATTTTCACATATGAACTTTAATTCATGCTTGGTTTCTTCCATTGGACTCATGTTGAAATTTTGGATGATTTAGCACTGTGTTTGCTAAATTTAGAGGTGGTTAGTAAAGTTGCATTGGTATATACCATTTAATTTAATTAATTAAATTTAAATTACAAAATACATAACTACTGATGAAAAATCATATTTGTTGATGTATGTTGTGTTCTGTGGACGACTATTTGATTATTATAATATTTTGAATATATTATCCTTAATTGGATAATTATTATTGATTGTCGTATTTTTGGATGTTTAACTAAATTAAAATTCTTTGATTTGGATTGGAAATAATTATTTGAAATAAATTGGATATTAATGAGGAAATTAAAGAAATAAGTGATAAATAAGGTTATTTAAAAAATTTGGATGGTTTTTGCAAATAATGAAGATTTAACATATCTTATTGAATTAAAGTACGGGATTTAGTAAGGTTATTATTTATGAATTTCTAAGGAATACATAAGAGGATAAGCTGGATTCAGTCTTTGAAGAAATAATTTTGTGTAAGAAACTTTAATTGTTTTTAAAACAACCTTCGGAATATATTCTATAATAGTATTATGATTTAGAAATGCATTATTAGAAGTGGAAAATTTTTATCTAAGAAAAGAGAAATCTTGTTTGATAAATATTTTATTTGAAAAGATATTTTTTATGTAAGGATGTATAGTTTAAAAAACTGTCATGGCAAGAATATTTTAATAAGAACATTTTCATTAAATTATCTTTAATTTGTGAACATTATATGAAAAGGGTAGTTTGCAACCTCATTACAATTTATAATATTCTATAAAAATAGTTTGGCTGACAGTTAAAAAGAAATATTTTTGTCAAAGGATATTTTAAAATATATACTGTAAAGTTTGATGAGTATTTATTTAATGTGATGTTTTGAGGAAGAGAAAATAATTATGATAATAGTATAGAATTCAAAATGTTTTTGTCAAAAGTACCTTGTTGGAGAATATTTTATTGAGAACCCTTATTTTGAAATAATTTTTTTTATCGAAACATTCTTTACCATGAATGTTACATGATTTAAAGAAGATTTATTGCAAGAAGGTTATTTCCATAAAAAGATATCTTATTTTGAATGAATTATTTTCTCAAAAGAAGAATTGGAAAATAATATAGTGGAAATAATTTATTTAAAGAATTAGATTATTGGTGGAAACATTTGAAACTAGCTTGATGGAGGTATTTTATTTAAGAAGTAACTTGAAGTTAAGAATGCGATAGTGTATTTATTTGAAAGAAAAGTTTTACCAAAGGAGTATTTTTTTTTGGAAATTTATTTTGGTTGTAAGGATTTTCACATGATGGGTACCCTTCGAAAGAATGACGTTTTGAAAAGAAAAACTTTTTTGGAAAAGAGTCTTAGTAGAAAATACTTATTTGAAGATTGTTTTATTAAGAGTATATTTGGAAATATATTATGAAAAAATATAGTATAAAGTGTTTAGTTTTGCAATATTTTGGGAAAATATTTTGATAAAATAAGGATGGTTTAATTCGATGGTAAATGATTGAAAAATTAAAATATTTGATTGAATAACAAACTTTGAAGGTGTTTGTTAAAAAATATTTTATTCAAAAAATTTAATTCAAAACTGTAAAACTAGACTTTGTAACATGGGCTATAAGACGACGAGATAAGATGTATTTTGAGTTTGTCCAATGCCATTATGACGATAACCTTTATGGTTGTTATATGTGACATTCTCCTAGGAGTTGTGGGAATGTCTAATTATTCCTTTCCATAGAGGGGCTTGGGATATAGCGTAGGGACTACCCATTATAATGTTTGGGATGACCTTTTATTGTATTTGTTCGTTTTGTTTGAATTGTTTGCATATTTTTTTGTTAGGTTATGTTTGATTCCTTGTTTGTATTGTATTGTTTGATTGTTGACCTAGTTAATTCACGTCATTATTGTTTGTATTATGCTGATTTTCGATTTTGTTGCAGTTGATTTTAATTATTATTTGTTCACTTATCATTTACCTGTTTTCTTATTTTCTTATTTGCTTTTTTCTTGATTACTAAATATGATAAATGTAGGATGAGGTAGTAATCCATGTTAACTTTCGGTGGAATGTACATCGGAAAAACTAGTGGATTTATATAGGACATATTCAGTTGAGTTATAGTGGGATAACATCCTAAGTTAAGGAAAACTGGATATTCATAATGATCAAGAAATTTGAAGATGTTCGTTAAAGATGGGAATAGCGATTTGGGAATTTTGGTGAATAAAGACTTAATGAGTATCACTTATGAATTAAGGTGACGAGTATGGAGGTTCTGTATGTGTGTGTGTGTATCGGTGTGTGTGGGGTTTGAAATATACATTTTAAATAATTATCAGCTTCCATAAATATCTTGGATAATGGGTTTTCATTTGAAATTTTCACAAATGGCGTTTTCAAAAAAAAAATTCTTATATTGATTTAAAATGGTGAAATTATTTTGTGAATTTGTTTTGTAAAATGGCTGTGGTATATTAGGAAGGAAAAATGATTTTTTATTTTGAACACAAATGTAAATTTTGACTGGAAAATAAAATGTTTTGTTTTGAAGATATATTAGAACTCTCCTCGATAGTGGATCCCTCTTTAGTATTTTGGATGGGTTATCCTTGTCATCAAATGAAGACAATACTATAAAAGCATTTTGGAATTAGATTTTTCGACGTGATCTGAAAATTGAAAGAGATGCACTCCGATGTTGATGTTCCAAACTTAACGACTCAATGATGATAGTTATGATAATGATCCCTATGGACAAGTTCTATGATAGGAACTTGCGAAGTGGAGTAAGACGCGCTCTATTATGGATACGAAGTGTGTCGAGGGATCGTCTACTCGAAGGTTTCGATGTATGCTCATAAAGAAGGGATACGTGATGATGCTCGCATGGACTAGACGACCCTTGGATCTTCAAAGGGAGATTTATCTTACTTGAACCACCAGATGGTCAGTCCAGTTCCCAACCTCTAAGTAGCATTGATAGGAGATAAGAAAACAATTGACGATGAGTACCCATATATCCCATAGTACAACACTATAATGATGGTGGGTATTCATTGACCTTATGATGGTGGTCATTTAGAAGAGACCTTATGATGTGGGTTTGAGGGTCGAGGATTGATGCAGCTGTAGCACGAGTAAATGGCCATATTATTTTAAGGATCCCGCCATGACTAGACAAATATAATTTAAAGGATGAAGTAATGACAACACACGGATTAGTTTAAGGATATAGCCATGATTAGGCATATGTCATTTTAAAGATTTGACCATAAGTGGATGGTGTGAAAATGGAATGGTACGCCTATTGTTATGAAGAGGAGACTATAAGGAAGCTCGTCGAGGTTTTGAGGATACACACACGTTGAATGTGTAATCAGCATAGAAATTAACACACATGTGTTATTGGTTGATAAGCCAGTATGGTGATGATACCGTATTATTTTAAGAATTTGTGTTTATTTTGATGAGCTATGCTGATTATTGATTTACATATATATTTTTATTTGTACATGAATGTTTCGATCAACCAATATTTTGTTCTGGATTTCTGTTATGGTCAATTATTGTAGAATTTTTGAAATGCATGAGATGAATGCATCTATGATTAAGATTGCTTCATATTTTGTTGATGGAATGTTATTTTCACATGCTATGGTTTGGATTTTATGATTGAGGAAGTGCGTGTGTTACTATAGTATGTATATGTAGAAAATTAAATTCACTGCTATGAACAAATTGTATCGTGTCATAATGATAATATTATGCGTTCATTATACATTGTTTTTATAAGTAGTTATGCCAAAGTTGATGTGTTTCTCCAAATTTGTGACTAAGTCTATTATGAAACTTTATTAATTTGGTTGAAGGTTGTATTTTAGGATTACGAGGGCACAATTATTTTAGGGAAGGAAAATGTAATGACCTGAAAATTTAAGTTTGTTAATATTAAATTAATTAAAAATGGAATTTTAATTAAATACGAATTACGTATTATATTTATAACTATCGCGAAGGTGTTTTCTGAACTGAATGGTTTGATATATAATTTTGATGGGTTTGGAGGAATTAGAGGCATTATAGTATTAAAATAGCGTACGTAGCTGTTTCAAATCAAATTGGATATACAACCCCTAACCTAGCCCAACACAATATAAAAGAGGCTAAAAAACTCTAGTCGTCGCCTCTATCTTTATTTTTCTGTCTAATTCTGGAAATTCTATAATCATATGCTAATGGCCGATGATTATCTCTAATCCAAAATTGATTTAAAATCCAAAATGTCTGATACCTATCAAGTTACATGTTAACGGTGAATTATCTCTAATGTCCATTTTGAAGCTCTCGACAAGATGAATCAATGGAAAGTGTTCGATTTTGGAAAGGAGGCTCGAGGCAACTGAAAATGCTAATCAGAGATCAAAATCGTGGAACTCTGGGACACAAATTCGGGGTTTTCAATTTGTACATCAATTTTTGAAATTAAGGATGAATCACGTAGAGCTCGATCACAAGAACGCAAAGCCACCTACAATTTGGTACTAGAGGTTCATGATAGCGGTAGTTTGCCAATTAGGGTTTAGTTGAAACCTTAGATCGATGGCAACATGGCTCTATTACGATGGCGATGTAGTTGTCATCGAGGCGGGGGAAGCAACGTGGAATTGGCAGTGAGTCTTTCGGTAGCTACAATCGACAGAGGTAAGCGGGTATCAATGGAAAAGGAGGTGGCTGACGAGGGATCGAGGGAGAAATATTACTGTAATAGGTAAGGAGATTCGTACAAAGGGCCCCATAAATTTAATATCTATAGATATAACCCTAAAACTTCTAACTTTCATATCTTTCACATACGAACTCCAATTTAGCGTCGTTTTTTTTCGTTGGACTCGTGGTGGAATTCTATATGATTTAGGGCTTGATTTGCTTAGTTTGGTGGCTATTAGTAGAAGCTTATTGGTATGAACTATCTAATTTAGTTAATTGTTTTTAAAATTATAAAATACACAATTATTGATGAATAATCATATTTGTTGATATATATTGTGTTATATGAATGAATATTTAATCATTACAATTTTTTGGCTGTATTATGCCTTGATTGGATAATTTTGTTAATTGTCATATTTTTGGGCATTTAATTAAAATATATTCTTCGATTTGGATTGGAAATAATTAATTGAAATAAATTGGATAAAGTGAGAAACTAAATAAATAAATGATAAATGAGATTATTTACAAATTTTGAATGGTTTCTGTAAATAATGAGGATTTAGAAAATCTTACTGAAATCAATGTAAAAAATTTAGTAAGGTTATTATTTATGAAATTCTAGAGTAATTCAGAAATAATAACTATAATTATATTTTAAATTGATATAGGGAAGTCTATTATAAATAGAATTAGATTTTAAGTAGTAGTAATGTGAACTTTACTGAAAATAGTGTTAGAACTGGGTCAGCCCGCTTTAGAAGTTATGGTTGAATTTCAAATTTTTTTACCCTATTGAATCGTTATTGGGCCTATGAAGTCTAATATATTTATAAAATTTCTAAATTTAATTTAATAAAAATCTTTTATTTCATTAGATTTATAAATAATGGATGGAAGTATGTTTATATGTGCAACTAAATGTAGTGATACACATATGTATCGTATACATATATGTATGTGTTTGCATGTGTAATATAATAATCCGTGCAAGGAATAACATACACATATATAAATGTTAGAATTTGCATCGCATGGACATATCAGCTCATCTTATACGTATTCTATATTTTCCAAATAAATGTATGTATATATAAATTTTTTATTTAAATAAATACTAAAACAATATAAATATTTATTATATGTATATAAAATATGTATTGCACATATATAAAATATTTATATATACAAATATATAATTAGATATTAATTAAATAAATGCCTATTTAAATAAAAACACACACAACCACATATATATAATATACAAAGTTTTCTTATAATATAATATGCACATATATTTTACAGTAAGTAAATAATATATATATATATATATATATATATATGTATGTATGTATATTTATCTGTGCATAATTATATTTATAATATCTAAAGTATTTATATATATGTGTGTGTATTTAAATAAATTTATATATGCATATATATATATAATTATATAGATTATGCAAATTAAATAAAATTAAATATTTTTCTTATAGCATTCCAGATCAAATATACATCACATAAAATATTTAACTATAATTTTATATTATTAAATTATTTATATGTATTAATTAGATGAAAAACATTAAAATAATGTTAAAAATAATTTTGTAGCATATTTTTCAAATTTTAAACTTTAAGAAATTTAAACATGATATTATAAGGTCATGAAAAAATTTCATGATTTTCCAAGTCAAAAAATTGTTTTGTTATTAATTATGTATTATCAGCTGCATACATAAATGATTTGTAAGAGTAAAAATTTTGATTTTTAAATTTTGGGATTTTGGCTGAGAGATAATACGATGATGAAGTAATTTTATAAAATTTAATATTTAATTTTTGAAACATACATTATTTTGTATGAATTATTCAACTTATATTTTGATTTAAATAACATTACAAATAGTAAATAAATATCAAAAATACTTTGCTATGGCCTAAAATTAAAGTTACTGTAAATTTGCATATATAAAATATAAGATCAATTTTTAACATGATATGATGACATAATTAATTATAAGTTATTTAATTTATGTTATACGACTTATTAATACAAATTAATTAATAAACTAATAAAATTAAAATAAATTAGTTGGTTATGTATACATCAGATCTATACGAAAATGGATTTATTTTATTTTATTTTATTATTATTATACATACATATAAGGATTCAATATGTAACAACATTGATACATATAGGAATCTCACATAACTAACAATATAATTATGATATATAAACAAACAATAGAATGTTATATATTAATCATAAGTCATATGAAATAGTAAACACATACAAAAATCTATGCCTTGAAGTACACCTTGCTATGATGAATCTCCTTCCTTAGAACTCTTTTCAATTCGGCAAACTACTAATCCTTGAATTATAGACCATTGACAGTTCAATAGTTGTTGCTTTGAAACTGGTTTGAGAGGAATTTTGTTAGAGCCCCTATGTAGGTGAATTCAGGCAGTAAGATTGGGAAATGGCAGCCAAAAAGGGATTTATATGCATTAGGGTTAGGAGTCCTTTTATAGTGGAAGGAATAGAAAGAAAAGATGAATCGTATCTCTTACTCATTCTCCTCAAATCCGAGTCATCCATCTAAAATACCCCAAGCCCATCTTTTAGCTGCCCCTACATCCTTATTGCTATAGAAATATATCACTATACATCATAGGCTAATAGCCCATTTAGGTCCAAATGAATATTACAAGTTAAATCTGATTTAATTGCTACAATAATATTTATTCCTCAAATCATATTCAAAATTTTGCAAACAATATTTCATAAATATTAATTAATTTAATTAATTTACGTTAATTATAAACTAATTAAATCATTCGGTCTAAAGAGAGTCCATCATTACGATTGTGACTCGTCGGGTGTAAATTTGGTCAGCGATTAACATTGAACTATTCAAATGCTAACGTTCATACGTCACTTAGTAGATATTGTGATATTTTAGCCAAATTTATTGCTTACTAGTTTTGGTAAAATCCAATTTTAGTTTATTAAGCGCTACCGGTTGTGACATTTATTTACACCAATTCTCTTCGTCAAAACTATATTACTTTAGACTTATGGAATTTCGTAATGGTCAAAATTCCAATATCCTTCATATTTAGATCTAATGTCCAAAGACAAAGTCCTTTGTTGAATAATAATTATTATTACTAACCGGAATGATATGACCAAAGACTTTGACTTTGACTTGACTTGAGTTGATCATGATACTAACCTCATATAACTGAGATGAATCCTCTCTTGAATAGTGTTTCGCTTCCAATACTTCCACTCACCCCAACTATAGTCACTCGATGGATGTTGTGTCATGATTTGACTATCATCAAAATGGAGCTTTCATACTGATGATTGATAGTATTCTCAAGTTGAGAGAACCGTGTAAATTAGTCACATGAATATTTTCTGTTTGACCTTAGTTATATTAACCAACAGAAAACTATCGAGTGAGTCATTTCATAGTTATCTAATAACTATTAGTATGTAACATCTTGGTGCCCCTAGCAATCATTAGTAATACATTGTCCAACATTTGACGAGCATTACGTACTCTAGTCTCAACGGATTCATTGATAGCCAATCTCGATGCATCTTGACTAGGAACATTTAAAATGACGTATTTAATTTTTATTATGATAAATTACTCACTGTTGCAATACTTTATAACTAGTATCACAAAACATACCATTTATGGATTTTCTATTAAATATAATTTAATTTAATTAATTAATATAACACATTATATCAATTATATAATAGAAAGAAAAACTCCTTCTAAACAAAATTGATCATCAAGTTAGATATGTGTAACAAATTACAGAATTGCCGCTAGGGTATATCCCTAACTCTATCAAATAGTATCGTTTTATGTAAATGATAAAATGATTGATTTACAACATTTACGATAGAAAATATCATTATTATTCTTTGAGAAAGAAAATAAAAAAGGTATTCTTTGAATAATAGTAGTAGTAGTAAAGAAATATTTTTCAAAAGTATTTTTGGATAAAATAATTACTATTTTGAGATAAATAGAACCATAAAGGTTTGATCGCAAAAGTGGTACGTGGTCAGTCTTTTTGTATGCAGCAACCACCAGTTCCTTCGAGGTCTTGTGGTATAGAAATTGAAGCAGCCCAAACATAGTTGACCCTTTTTCCTTTATTATGTGTATGTATATCTATGTATTCGTAAGTTTACAAGTGAAAGTAAAGAAGGAATTGGAATATCTCATACATGTTGTGTAACGACCCAGGATTTTTATGAATTTAAATTGATAATCTAAATGAATTTTTGAATTAAAAAAATTGTAAAATTAATTATAAAGGGCAGCGAGTTTCCCCGATTCAAATAGAAATTATATTAAGTCGTATGAATTTGAAAATTTGTATATATGTGAATATATATGTATATATTGGATTTGAGATAAAATCTTAAATAAATGGTTTTTAAAATAAATAGAAATAAAAATACAAGACGATAAGTATTTAAGCGGGAAAATAAATGGTTTTCATCCACTTTGTTTTTTTTTTTTAAAAATGGGGACCCTCCCTTTTCCTTCCCCCTTTCCCGCTAACCCTATCAGTCAACCATCCCCACTGCCGCAATGTCCTTCTTCACCCATACTTGTACCACCTTCAGCCGTTATCCCTATCCTGTCACCTCCCGTTCCTTCAACCATCCCTCTTGTCAGTACCCAAGCACATTCTCTTCCTACCACCAACCCTTCTTCCTCCCTTTCTCATAATCTTCCTTCCTCGCCGCTGCTTCCTCTTCCTCTTCCTCTTCCACAACTTGCCTGGAATTCTCTGTTCAAGGCCAAACCTATCAATGCTGGGAAATACGAACCTCGTGATTTTCAATTGAACTTTCATGGTGATGCTTTAGTCCCACCTGATGAAGTTGTTAATGCAGGTAACACGATGTGGAAGGAATACTTGGTGGGGTTTTTTCTTGATACCCCTCTGCCGTATTCGACTGTGTTGTATTACCTCAAGAGAGCTTGGAAACTTCGTGGTTCCATATCAGTAAAGTCAGATGGGTTCCTGTTCCTCTTTAAATTCTCTAATGCAGATGATAGAAATAGAATTTCTGAGGCAGATCCAGTTGTTATGAGGAATAAACTTTTTATTGTTAAACCATGGGACGAGAATGTTGGCAATAGTTGTAGCAGTATTAAATCAGTTCCAGTTTGGATAAAGTTATCTAACATCCCCTTGTTCGCGTGGTCATCATTGGGTATTAATTGGTTGGCTGCTAGAATTGGTAAACTTCTATGCATGGATGCCTCGACTGAAAAATTTGAAAGAATCACTTTTGCCAAATGCTTAGTTGAAGTTACTCCTATTCATGTTCTGCCTGAAAGATTTACTGTTCAATTGCTAGATGGGTCTGAACAGGAAGTATTAGTTGAGTATTTGTGGAAGCCAGAAATATGTACCTTTTGTAAAGAGTTTGGGCATTTGGATAGCACTTGCAAGAAGTCAGTTGTTGATGAGAACGTTAAGAAATGTGAAGAAAATGAACAATACAAGAGCGGAGAAGTGAAGCAACACAATGATAATAAAGGAAAAAACACAGGCAAGCAAGTTACAGTGAAGCAAGTGTGGCAAAAGATTAATAGGAACAAAGGAAAAAAATTATATGTAAGTAAGGAGATGGAAAATAAAACTTTCACAAGTTTAGTGGCAGAGGAAATAAATGAAGTTGATGGAGGTGAAGGAAACAATTCTAAATTGAAAGATATTAATGAATCAGGGGATGTGGACCAAGTATGTAATATTCAAACCCAAAACAAATTTAATGTGCTACAGGATGAAGAGACTGAGCAAAATATAAGTGATATTAATGAGGTTGAGGATGGTGATATCAACCCAGTTAACTTTTGTGCTGAAGTTAATGGAGAAAACTGCCAGTCCAAAGTTTTTTTGAATGACAGTACTGTTACTAGCAACACAACCCCTGATTTAGGTTCTGATATGCAACATACACAAGTTGAAGAAACTGATACCAGAAGAAATAACAGTGAGAAAGATAACTTTGTATCTGGCTTGCATGCACAAGCAGATACTTATGCTGAACAAGATGTTGCTTGGTGCACTGCTATTGAAGCAAACATAAAACAACTAATTCTCACAAGGCATAAGCATGACTCAGTTGCTCATCCATCTGAACATTCACCATACAATTTCACAATTGACCTGCCTGGTTGGCCTTCAAACCAAACCCTTCTGCAACCAAATCCAAATCCAACCATTGTCCCTATCTCCATACATCATCCCTCTCCTCTCAGGCAAATGGAAACAAGATCTCTGTCTGCACAGAGAAGAAACAAATCCACCCCCCAACTTTAATTTTTTATGTTTAAAAAAATAGCAGCTTGGAATCTCAGAGGAGCGCATAGCAACATTAAACTTGATCAAGTAAAGAATTACATTGCTGCTCACAATATTTGTCTTTTTGGTTTGCTTGAAACAAAACTAAACCTCATGTTAACATCCATAGCAGCTGCTTACATTGACCCTTCTTGGGAATTCCACCACAACCTTGATGCTGCTACATATGGTCGTATCCTTATCTTGTATGATCCAAAAGTGATTACTCTATCCCCAATTCTTTCAACTAGGCAGTTCATCCATTTTCATGTTTTTGAAACTCCTTCACAAACTTCCTTTTATGTCACCTTCGTCTATGCTGATAACTCTGTACTTTCACGTAACAAATTCTTTAACTCCTTGCCACCATTACGTCAGTCATCACACCCTTGGTTAGTGCTTGGTGATTTCAACTCATGTTTTAACTTCTCTGACAAATGTGGTGGT
The DNA here is from genome assembly GCA_030765085.1 of Allium cepa. Taxonomy (NCBI): domain Eukaryota; kingdom Viridiplantae; phylum Streptophyta; class Magnoliopsida; order Asparagales; family Amaryllidaceae; genus Allium; species Allium cepa. Next base: position 429,897,478 of record CM060937.1, read on the forward strand.
AACCCTCTAACCCCAGCTGATATAGCTCATTTCAACTTATCAATTGAACATTCTGAGTTAGTCTTGGTCAATAAGTCTGGAGCTAAATACTCATGGAACAATAGAAGTCGTAGTGGTGTACGTACGTTCACGACAATTGATCATGTTTTCTGCAACATCCAAGCTCTCCACCTCTGGCCCACCTTAACTGTCTACCTCCCTCATCCCTTATTATCTGACCACTCTCCTCTAATACTTACCCTGGGTCCCCATTTGAGAAAAGAAAAAAGAAGTTTCAAATTTTTTGATGCTTGGCTCAAGTATGACCACTTTTCTGAATTAGTTTCACAAGTTAGCAATGATTTTACTTGCTACGGTAACCCCATGTATAAGTTTTGCAGGAAGTTGAGAAGAATGAAGCAGGAAATCAGAAAGTGGGCCTTTGCAACCTTTGGAGCTGGCAGCCTACTTTCCACAACTTTAAAGGAACAACTGAAGAAGCAACAAGATTACATGATGGAGCATCCCCTTGATGAGCAAGCGGCAGCTGATGAAAGCAAACTATTTTCTGATGTGAACAATGCCTTAAGCTTGGAAGCTAGCATGAAGAAGCAGCAATTGCATGCTAAGTGGATAGTTGATGGTGACAAGAACACCAAGTTCTTCCATGATTCTATTAAGGTCAAACACACAACTGAGAACATTTTTAATATCATTGATGAGCAGGGTATCTTTTGTGACACTGTTGAAACTGTTGACCATGCTTTTATTGTCTACTTCACCACCTTGCTTGGTAATGAAACTGGTTTCTCCCCTGACCTTGAACGAATCTCTTCACTTGCCTTGCCTAGAATTTCTTCTACAGCAGCTCTTGAATTAATTAAGCCTATAACCAATGAGGAAATAAAAAATACATTATTTTCAATGAACAAGCAATCTGCAGGAGGGCCTGATGGTTTTAATGTGTCATTCTTCATTGCTACTTGGGGTGTTCTTGGTCATGAATTTTGTCTAGCCATCCACAACTTCTTTTCAAAATGCAAACTGCTTGGAGAAGTTAATAGCACTAACATAGCCCTGATCCCTAAAGTTTACCCTCCAACTTGTGTGGCATCATTCAGACCAATATCATGTTGTAATGTCTTATACAAGTGTATCACGAAAATACTTGCCACTCGTATGCTTAGTGTTTTGCCAACTGTTGTCTCTTTGAACCAGGCAGCCTTCATTCCTTCTAGAAATATACTTGACAATGTTCTGCTGACACAAGAATTGCTTAATGGTTATTCTAGAGGTAATGTGTCACCTGCTGCTACACTTAAAATTGACATAACTAAAGCCTATGATTCTATACATTGGTCTTCAATTGTGAGGATCATGGCTGTCATGGGTTTTCCCAAAATTTTTGTGTCATGGATATATGTGTGCATCTCCACCCCTAGTTTCTCTATTGTATTGAATGGTAGACCAGTTGGGTATTTCAAGAGTAGTAAAGGAATTCGCCAGGGAGATCCCATTTCTTCCTACTTGTTCTTGTTAGTCATGGAAGTATTCACTGTAGTGCTTAAAGAGAAATACTCTCAGAAACTAATCAGGTATCACCCCAAGTGCTCTGCTCTCCAAATCCAATCTTTGATGTTTGCTGATGATGTCTTAATTTTTTCAAAACCTGATTTTCCCTCTATGACTGAAATTGTTGATGCACTTCACACTTTTTACTGCATGACTGGTCTCACAATAAACAAAGCTAAATCTTCACTGTTACTTGCTGGTGTCAGTGATATCCAAGCTGATGCCCTTCATCTTCACACTGGGTTCACCAGAATGGACAATGACATGAGGTATCTTGGGCTACCCTTGCTTACCAAAAGAATTACTAATGCTGACTGCGTGCCTTTATATAACAAGATCACTTCTGCTATGGGTGCTTGGACCAATAGGCAACTGTCTCAAAGTGGTAGGCTAGTTCTTATTAAGTCAGTGGTTTTTGCATCTTTAGTCTACTGGGCTAGATGCATATTTCTTCCTTCCAACCTGCTGCACATGGTTCGATCTGCTTTGCTCAGATACTTCTGGACCGGTAGCATTCATAACCGGAAGTTGATACCATGCTCTTTCACTAAATTTGAAACTCCAATCAAACAGGGTGGGCTGGGAGTTATTAATGTTAGAAAGTGGAATAGTGCAGCCATTAGTTACCTTTTTGAGGACCTCATAAATAAAAGAAACACTGTTTGGGCTAAATGGGTGTGGCAATTTTACATTAAGTCTAAGTACTTTTGGTGCATGGAGATCCCACAATGCTGCAGTTGGATTTTCAGGAGCATTCTGAAACTTAGAAATGTCTACCTGCCTTTGATTCAATATCATGTCAATGTTAAATCTGATGTTAGTTTCTGGCATGATCCCTGGCCAGGCAGTGGTATTATCCTTTCCAAAGTTACTGCTTTCTTACATGTTCAACAGTCTGGAATACAAATTGATGCTAAAGTTAACAGTTATGTACACGATGGGTTGTTGCAATTGCCTAACAATAGTAACCAAACAATCAGGCAGTTATGGAATGAGGTTCAAAACAACTACAGAAACAATAATCAAATGCAAACTGTGACTTGGGACATGAGGCCACATACCATTAGAGATGTATATAAAATGATATCTGTGCATGACACTCTGCCTTCGTCAAAATGGTGCTCTGTGATATGGTCTGATGATTCTCCTCCTACAGATAACTTGATGCTGTGGAAGGTTTTAAATCATGCTCTTCTGACTAGAAGTAAGTTAAAGAATTTTGGAATGGCATGCACATCTTTATGTCTTTTCTGTGATATGCATGAAGAAACAACTGATCATATTTTTTTTGAATGCCCTGCGCTTCAATCTGTGTTGGTTAGTCTCAGTTCCTCAACTGGTTGTCTTTTAAATGCTGGGGGATCTGCTGTAATATGGAATATCATATACAAAGCAACAAGGTGGAGAAAGCTTGAGACTAGAATTATGGTTGTGTGTTTGAAAAAATATCTCACTGCGGTTTGGAAGGAAAGGAACTCAGCTGTGTTTGATAATATCAGAAGGAGGAATGAAGTTATATGGCAAGAAGTTAGGAGAAACACTCACTGCCAATTGAAGAATTGCAACACTAAATTTCCTGACTCGTTGATCCATGTTTGGGGTTGAAGTTTGTTGTTGTTTCTTCAATTGTTTTCTTTTCCTTTTTTTATTTTTTCCTTTTCTGCTCTCTTGTAGTTTCGCTTTTATTGTGTTTCAATAAAACTGGTAGGGGTCCAGTCAACCCCGCTGGCTATGCCAAAAAAAAAAAAATATGTAAGTCATAAGAAAAGAAAAAAAACGACATTTAAATATGAAACAAAGTTGTAAATAAATATGCAAAATAAATAAAACAAAAGTATATACATTGACACAAGTATAAAAATAAATAAATAAATTGATTTAAAATTTTTATAAATGATGATAATTTGAGTTATATAAAATATATGTGTATATATAGAGAAATATAAAACAATAATTCTTAAAGTAAAATTTATGATAATTATTTAAACTAAAAATAGAAGTAAATTTAAAATGCAAGAATAAAGCAAATACATTTAAGTAAGCAAAATAAAAGTATATGTTTATACATAAATAAACATATGCATAAATAAGTACAAACAAAATAAAGTAACTAGATACAATGTAAAATATGAAACAAGTCAATATAACAAAACAAATACATAAGTATTCAAACAAATAGATAAGCAAAGTAAACAAAACAAAGTAAAAATAACAAACAAATAAAAACATACATATGCAGCCTATAGAGTTTGTAAAACATAAACAAACTGTACAAGCTTATAAAACATGTACCAAATAAAGTAAAATAAAAATAGAAGTTCACTTATTTTGTAAAGTAAAATAATTCATACTTAAGCTATGAATAAGAATAAGAACATTGATATATAAAACAAAACAAAAACAATAAGTATAAAACTAAACTAAAAAGAATAGTATGCAGCTTGTAAAGATTTGAACAAGCAATGATAAGTGTGTAAACTGAAATAAACAAGAAATAGACAAAAGAAAGAAAAATAAAATATGCAAATATGAAGACAGCAAAAAAAAATACTAGTGTGAAACCAAAACAAGAAAGAGAAACAAAGAAAAGCAAAAAGAAATACAACACCCTGAACATGCTTTTTCTTTTATATACTATCTCCATATTGTACAGCCGAGATAGAGGAAATAGTTATAAGTAACAAAGCTACAGCCACAATAATAAGGAAAAGAAGATGTACAAGCAAATGAAGCTATGCATGTAGACTGAGGAATAGAGCACTAAGCAATTAATGCCCTTACCTTAGTACACAATATAATACATTTCAGCCCATAATGTAAGCATAGCTGCCATTAATATAATATACATCAGCCATTAATAAAAATAAAAATGAATGAACCTGTTGTACTAACTACAGCCTGCATACTTCTCTTTATATACATCCACTTCTTCATTTCATCAGTTTAGTCCATCATAAACAAAAATAAAGTGGCATCATTTCAAAACTCAAACAAACTACTACCAGAGAAATCAAAGAAGGTGATTTCAGCTGGCAATTTCAAAAGCCTGATTCAAAGTAAAAGCCCTGTTCATTCTTTAAGCACAGTGAGTAACTTTTTTTTTTTAACTTAAGTAATCTTGTTGCTTGTGAAAATTTTGGTGATAGTTGATGCTTGCATGCTAATAATTATGTTGTATTCAGTATGATATTTAAAGTATATGATGTTCTATGAGAATGCATGTCAGTGTGTATTGTTTGTCTGATCACCCTCTGTATTATAGTCCTCAGGTGCATATCTAAATTTTTAAATTCAAAATCTTAAATTTGATCTTTGCTTAGTTTTCAGACTTTCATGAAACTTGATTGTTTCATTTCAAACTTTAGTTTAGAGTTTTAAACTAAGTAAAATAATACTTATTTGGCACTGGGAAAACATAAGTACAGGAATGGTTATGCTAACTCAAAATTCAAAGTTAGTAATTTATGGATTCAGGATTTTAAATCAAATCCTTAAACAAAATCATGATTTTTAAAAATAAAATCACAATTTTTAGATTGTGAATGAAGAAGTAGTTCGGGTATGTGTGAATTTCCTTGTTCGGGTGATCTCTGATGATCCTCGGGTTGGTAGAGAGGGGGATCTCGTCTAGGGATGGAGGGATGAACGTAGATGCTCGGAAAAATGGTGCGGTGGTGGTTTGTTGGACGTGGAGGTAGCGGCAGGCATTTCTTGTTCGTAAACCTAATTTTGGAGAGGCTGGGTTTCTCGATTCGTTCATCTTCTTCGATTGACCGAGTGCGAAGCGGTTCTGGGTAATGGAAGAGGAAGCGTCGAGGGGTTGGTGGCCGGAGTTGTGTAGCCGTTGGTGGTTGGAATCTCATCAATGCCGTGATTTCCAGGTTCGGCTTTTAGTTCAGTTTTGGGTTTAAAGCTCGATTTCGATTCGATGATCTTCTCACGCGTTTGGGTGGTCGCGGAGCTTCAAGGCGTCGACGTTGACTTGTTGATGATCGAGACGGTGGCCGGAGGGGTTTGGGGTTCGTGTGCATGTGCACGGTGGGTCGCGAGCACGTTTGGGGGTTGAGAAAGTATTGGGTTCTCCAGAGTTTGCTCGAGGAAGTAATCGATTTTTCTCGTGAAGATGTTTGTTTCGCTCGTAGGGATCCTGTAACATACTAGTTTATAAGTTTAAACGTAACTTAAATTAACTGGAAAAAAAGAAGAAGAAGAAGAAGAAGAAGAAAGAACAGGTAGGAGTAGAAGAAGAGGAGGAGAGTGAGACGCGGGGAAAAGTAGGGGATGACTCGAGATTTACTCGAGTAAATGAGGTACTTTCCTCGGGTCTGTTGATATTGCCTTAATAGTTTAAGTATTTTAATTAACAAAGTTAATATTAATTAACTAAGTAATTAAATAAGTAAATTAGTTAAAGACTTTTTCTTATATAAGTTTCATATGTAAGTAATAAATGTCATTTACAATTACTTTAAAGATTTTTAAATAATTAATTAATGAAATTAATTTTATTTAATTAATTAAATTAATCAATTTTGACAATCATTTGTAAATTGATAAATATAATTACTTGATAACAGTAATTGAAAAATTAATTACTTCTTGTAATTAATTTTGATAATATGATTAATTTAAGTTAATTAATTTAGTTTAATTAGTTTAAGAAAATATTTGATAAGTGTAATTTTCTTAGTGTAATTAATGGAGCATAATTACTTGGGAAAGTAGTTAATGATAATTACTGGAATGTAATTAGTGAAGATGATTTATAAATGGAGCAATTTGGGTAATTACCTTTGTAATTTATCAAAGGATTAATTTGTGGGGATAATTTATTATGGGAAAATTGATTTATATAATGAGCAATTAAGGAATAATTAATAACGAGGTGATTAATTGATGTAATTAATCAAGGTAATTAATAAATTAATTTATATCAAATGATTTGTAATTTATTAATCAGAATTGGATTAATTCATAAATAATTAATTTAATTGGAAATAAATTAAATTGATTAGGATTAAAAACGATTTAATTAATCCTGCTTATAAATGACTAATGAATACTTGACTTACTCATGAATGATTGTATTGTATGAGATACCTTGAATTTATTTTCCTATCTGATCTGTGATATTTTGTTCTGTGTTTTGAGCTGTGTATATTTATTTGCATCTATATATTATCTGTGATCTGTGAATGAAGATAAGCGTTATAATTTATGTCGCTTATCAGATATATTGTTGTATTTGATCTGTCATGATTGAATGATGTGCACTATGGTGTTAAACCCCTGGACCACACCATACACACACAATTATGGATTTCACGAGGAAATCGATTAAGTCACAGATTTTTGAAATAGTTTAAAATTTGAATTTTTAAATTCAAATGTTTTGGAATTGGAATTGGAATAGAAGTGAAAAGCTTTTGAAATGGAATTTCAAAGATGGAAATTTATTTTGAATAACTGGATTAAGTGTTGGAATTTAAGTACTTTAATTTAAATTTGAATTCAATATTCAAATTGAATTCTGTAATTTGAAACTAGGGATTAACGATATTATTCTAGTTATATATGAGTTAAACCATTTTTAAAGTATTATTTTTGGGAATTTGAATTTAACCCAAGGATTTCAACTCGTATAAATGAATCAGATTTCCAAAATGAAAACGGTTGTTTTTAAATGATAAACACTCTTAAATAAGAACTGAGATTCCAGTTAATTAGGGGAATTTCAAGATTGAATGGAGAAATGATTTTCCTAAGTTATGAATGAATTCTTTTTGAAAGCTATGAATTAAATCTGTTTATTTTTAACAGATTTAAATTGATGATTTGTTTAAATCAAATTGAAATGAAATTGTTTTGAAGGCTATAAGTTAAATCTTTGATTTAGAGATTTAACGAGTTAATCGAATTGAAATGAAAATTGATTTGGAAAATCTGTGAATGAATCTTTTGTTTAAAAGATTAAAATGTGAAAATTGTTTAAACCGTTAAAGGTTGTGAAAAAGAATCTTTTTGTTTAAAAGATTTAAAATGGTAATTTGTTAAGCCATTTGAATAAAAGTTTTGGGTAATAAGTTGTGACTTAATTGAAATCCCATATCCATATGTTTTGAAAATATTTTCACTCACTATTCGGTTTAGCCGGGAAAGGACCTTTGTGTCGTATAACCCATTCCGAATATGTGATTTGACGCTATGGATAGCATTTGAAGATCGGTGTTGAAGACCCGGTATTTGCAAGAACGATAGTATGACCTATCGATTGTCTCTGCACTGAGTTGCAACGGTATAGAGACTCCCTAAGTGATGGGAAATTCGATCGGGATTGTGAATATCCGGATTGCAAGGACTTCTTTGTAAGTGCCTTCGGTTCTGTTCGAACCCAGAACAGACTTGTATGGATTGTGTGTCTGACATTACAAGTTGAGATATAAAGCTGATTTCTTTCAAATATATTTCTGTTGGTGGCGGAGAATTTATTCTTTTATCTTAACACCCTTCTCTGAGACGTACGAGCTCAGAGGCTATGTAGTTGAAGGTTATCAGCGATATGTTCCCAATTTGGTAATGTGACATGCTGAGTGTTGCTGTGAAATGATCATTGTGTTGATTATTTGTGATAGGATCATTTATTTGATCGTCTATCCTGGTGATCATTTCTATGATCATTTGTTGACCCAAAGCATGGCTTTTGTATAAAGTATGTTTTTGTGGACGAGACTTCGTCGAGCCTCACACCCCGGAAATGGTCAAAACAGGAAAGATGCGGCAAGGTTATGAGGGGTAGCTCCCTTTAGGGTATGTGCATTTCCTTCTGGATAGAGGTGGTATCATGGTATGGAGCCCAGATATTTAACCTATGTGGTTACTGCGAATTTATTACTTTGTGGTTGTTGGTTATCGGGATCCCGTGAGAAAGGTCGTTTACGATCGGGGAATGGCGTGCTCGTGTCAGTAGTTACCCAGTTAGGGGTAACCCGGCCTTGTGTTGGCAGAGTTCCGGTTTGGTTCTCAGGAATGTCCATCCAGAGGCATTCTCATGTGGCAATGGGAAGTTCCATGGCCTGACCATTTATTGGAAATCCAAAGAAATAATACGATCTTGTACGGTTTTAGTTGTAGAACCTGCTTCCTCAGGAGGTAGCTATAGTAGGCATAATATAATGGTACCTATGCTGGCTAAGATTTATATTCTACTTTCGAAATAAATTTTTTCTACACTATGCACTAGCAATAATATCAAATGTTTCTTTTTAATGCATATCAAGCATCTTTGACTAACATAAGAAGAAATGTCCTCCGATTCTGCGTTTGCATTGTGTGTGTGGCGGGAGGTCTTATGGTAGTCTCATTTCAAAAAGCATTGTGAATTAACTTTAAAATATTTCTTTGAATGTTTTAAAAGATAAACTGTTTTTGTTGCTCACACCAGTCCCACGACTGATCCGGAGTTTATTGTTTCTTTCCTAAACTCTGGGTGCTCAAAATTTTTCTACACGAGCAGTCTAGAGTTGGGTTTTTCAGATAGTCAGATGTAGTAGATTATCTCGAGTTAGTTCAGTCTTTGGACCGCACCAGTCTTGCTTAGCTTGATGCATCGTTATTGGGAGTTCGAGCTATTACTGGATGGATTCTTGGAAATGGAGTTGCAGTTATTTTTGGAGTTCTTCCTTGAAGACTGTTTTAGAGTTATTTGTTCCACTGCTAGATGTTATCTATCGTTTTCTTTTCCGCTGCTATTAATTGTATCATATCTCTGATGTATATTGATAACTATTGGATCATCTGTTGTATCAGATATTGTATCAAAGCTGTATATCAATGTATTATTCTTTTATTCCGCTGTGTTGTTTACTTAATGTTGTTATAAGCTCCGGCGAATCGGATTTGAACGGTCGAATCTATGGCATTCGAATACGATTTGAAGTATGGATGTCGATTTTCGAGCGGGCAAAATCCGAGTCGTTACATTTGGTATCAGAGCTAAGGTTAAAACTTTAGCTCAGGAGTATAACACATTAAGTAACTCATTAGAGATAGGGTGAAGTAAATCCTAGAATGAGTAATCCTTAAGATATCCGTTTTAACGCCTCAGTAAATTTTCTTACTATCTACTGATAGTAAGTATGAGTGCAAGAAGAGAACGAGATAGGGGACAGGGAAATACGACTATAATTGGTCAAAACTCTGTAACAACAGTGGAAACAACTTTCTTATCAAATTTCTTTGATTCGTTTCCAAATTCTTTTTGATTTCTTCGTGACAGTTACAGGAAGAAGTTTCGGTGTGGTGATGCTCTACGAATCGTTGCAGAAAATTATTACTTCGTACTTCATCGATTTCTTATCGGCTTTTCGATTTAAACTCTAATAAATGAATTAGAAATTAGAAATTTTAAATTGAGTTAAAATTGATTAATGGAATATGAAGGATAAATTTGAATAGTATCGATAAAACGATTTCGTTTACAATCAAATTTTGAAATTCTATTATAATTTCTTGTATCTATTGTTGATATTCTGATTGGGTAAGCCAAATGCAGAACTGATATCCAGTTTGATCTGAAAAGATATTTCTCTATCTTTTATCTATCTTTGTTGTTTTCGTGCCTGCGAATTTCGAGGACGAAATCCTTTTAAGGGGGGAAGTTTGTAACGACCCAGGATTTTTATGAATTTAAATTGATAATTTAAATGAATTTTTGAATTAAAAAAATTGTAAAATTAATTATAAAGGGCAGCGAGTTTCCCCGATTCAAATAGAAATTATATTAAGTCGTATGAATTTGAAAATTTGTATATATGTGAATATATATATGTATATATTGGATTTGAGATAAAATCTTAAATAAATGGTTTTTAAAATAAATAGAAATAAAAATACAAGACGATAAGTATTTAAGTTGAAAATTAATATGTAAGTCATAAGAAAAGAAAAAAAAACGACATTTAAATATGAAACAAAGTTGTAAATAAATATGCAAAATAAATAAAACAAAAGTATATACATTGACACAAGTATAAAAATAAATAAATAAATTGATTTAAAAAATTTATAAATGATGATAATTTGAGTTATATAAAATATATGTGTATATATAGAGAAATATAAAACAATAATTTTTAAAGTAAAATTTATGATAATTATTTAAACTAAAAATAGAAGTAAATTTAAAATGCAAGAATAAAGCAAATACATTTAAGTAAGCAAAATAAAAGTATATGTTTATACATAAATAAACATATGCATAAATAAGTACAAACAAAATAAAGTAACTAGATACAATGTAAAATATGAAACAAGTCAATATAACAAAACAAATACATAAGTATTCAAACAAATAGATAAGCAAAGTAAACAAAACAAAGTAAAAATAACAAACAAATAAAAACATACATATGCAGCCTATAGAGTTTGTAAAACATAAACAAACTGTACAAGCTTATAAAAACATGTACCAAATAAAGTAAAATAAAAATAGAAGTTCACTTATTTTGTAAAGTAAAATAATTCATACTTAAGCTATGAATAAGAATAAGAACATTGATATATAAAACAAAACAAAAACAATAAGTATAAAACTAAACTAAAAAGAATAGTATGCAGCTTGTAAAGATTTGAACAAGCAATGATAAGTGTGTAAACTGAAATAAACAAGAAATAGACAAAAGAAAGAAAAATAAAATATGCAAATATGAAGACAGCAAAAAAAAATACTAGTGTGAAACCAAAACAAGAAAGAGAAACAAAGAAAAGCAAAAAGAAATACAACACCCTGAACATGCTTTTTCTTTTATATACTATCTCCATATTGTACAGCCGAGATAGAGGAAATAGTTATAAGTAACAAAGCTACAGCCACAATAATAAGGAAAAGAAGATGTACAAGCAAATGAAGCTATGCATGTAGACTGAGGAATAGAGCACTAAGCAATTAATGCCCTTACCTTAGTACACAATATAATACATTTCAGCCCATAATGTAAGCATAGCTGCCATTAATATAATATACATCAGCCATTAATAAAAATAAAAATGAATGAACCTGTTGTACTAACTACAGCCTGCATACTTCTCTTTATATACATCCACTTCTTCATTTCATCAGTTTAGTCCATCATAAACAAAAATAAAGTGGCATCATTTCAAAACTCAAACAAACTACTACCAGAGAAATCAAAGAAGGTGATTTCAGCTGGCAATTTCAAAAGCCTGATTCAAAGTAAAAGCCCTGTTCATTCTTTAAGCACAGTGAGTAACTTTTTTTTTTAACTTAAGTAATCTTGTTGCTTGTGAAAATTTTGGTGATAGTTGATGCTTGCATGCTAATAATTATGTTGTATTCAGTATGATATTTAAAGTATATGCTGTTCTATGAGAATGCATGTCAGTGTGTATTGTTTGTCTGATCACCCTCTGTATTATAGTCCTCAGGTGCATATCTAAATTTTTAAATTCAAAATCTTAAATTTGATCTTTGCTTAGTTTTCAGACTTTCATGAAACTTGATTGTTTCATTTCAAACTTTAGTTTAGAGTTTTAAACTAAGTAAAACAATACTTATTTGGCACTGGGAAAACATAAGTACAGGAATGGTTATGCTAACTCAAAATTCAAAGTTAGTAATTTATGGATTCAGGACTTTAAATCAAATCCTTAAACAAAATCATGATTTTTAAAAATAAAATCACAATTTTTAGATTGTGAATGAAGAAGTAGTTCGGGTATGTGTGAATTTCCTTGTTCGGGTGATCTCTGATGACCCTCGGGTTGGTAGAGAGGGGGATCTCGTCTGGGGATGGAGGGATGAACGTAGATGCTCGGAAAAATGGTGCGGTGGTGGTTTGTTGGACGTGGAGGTAGCGGCAGGCATTTCTTGTTCGTAAACCTAATTTTGGAGAGGCTGGGTTTCTCGATTCGTTCATCTTCTTCGATTGACCGAGTGCGAAGCGGTTCTGGGTAATGGAAGAGGAAGCGTCGAGGGGTTGGTGGCCGGAGTTGTGTAGCCGTTGGTGGTTGGAATCTCATCAATGCCGTGATTTCCAGGTTCGGCTTTTAGTTCAGTTTTGGGTTTAAAGCTCGATTTCGATTCGATGATCTTCTCACGCGTTTGGGTGGTCGCGGAGCTTCAAGGCGTCGACGTTGACTTGTTGATGATCGAGACGGTGGCCGGAGGGGTTTGGGGTTCGTGTGCATGTGCACGGTGGGTCGCGAGCACGTTTGGGGGTTGAGAAAGTATTGGGTTCTCCAGAGTTTGCTCGAGGAAGTAATCGATTTTTCTCGTGAAGATGTTTGTTTCGCTCGTAGGGATCCTGTAACATACTAGTTTATAAGTTTAAACGTAACTTAAATTAACTGGAAAAAAAGAAGAAGAAGAAGAAGAAGAAAGAACAGGTAGGAGTAGAAGAAGAGGAGGAGAGTGAGACGCGGGGAAAAGTAGGGGATGACTCGAGATTTACTCGAGTAAATGAGGTACTTTCCTCGGGTCTGTTGATATTGCCTTAATAGTTTAAGTATTTTAATTAACAAAGTTAATATTAATTAACTAAGTAATTAAATAAGTAAATTAGTTAAAGACTTTTTCTTATATAAGTTTCATATGTAAGTAATAAATGTCATTTACAATTACTTTAAAGATTTTTAAATAATTAATTAATGAAATTAATTTTATTTAATTAATTAAATTAATCAATTTTGACAATCATTTGTAAATTGATAAATATAATTACTTGATAACAGTAATTGAAAAATTAATTACTTCTTGTAATTAATTTTGATAATATGATTAATTTAAGTTAATTAATTTAGTTTAATTAGTTTAAGAAAATATTTGATAAGTGTAATTTTCTTAGTGTAATTAATGGAGCATAATTACTTGGGAAAGTAGTTAATGATAATTACTGGAATGTAATTAGTGAAGATGATTTATAAATGGAGCAATTTGGGTAATTACCTTTGTAATTTATCAAAGGATTAATTTGTGGGGATAATTTATTATGGGAAAATTGATTTATATAATGAGCAATTAAGGAATAATTAATAACGAGGTGATTAATTGATGTAATTAATCAAGGTAATTAATAAATTAATTTATATCAAATGATTTGTAATTTATTAATCAGAATTGGATTAATTCATAAATAATTAATTTAATTGGAAATAAATTAAATTGATTAGGATTAAAAACGATTTAATTAATCCTGCTTATAAATGACTATTGAATACTTGACTTACTCATGAATGATTGTATTGTATGAGATACCTTGAATTTATTTTCCTATCTGATCTGTGATATTTTGTTCTGTGTTTTGAGCTGTGTATATTTATTTGCATCTATATATTATATGTGATCTGTGAATGAAGATAAGCGTTATAATTTATGTCGCTTATCAGATATATTGTTGTATTTGATCTGTCATGATTGAATGATGTGCACTATGGTGTTAAACCCCTGGACCACACCATACACACACAATTATGGATTTCACGAGGAAATCGATTAAGTCACAGATTTTTGAAATAGTTTAAAATTTGAATTTTTAATTCAAATGTTTTGGAATTGGAATTGGAATAGAAGTGAAAAGCTTTTGAAATGGAATTTCAAAGATGGAAATTTATTTTGAATAACTGGATTAAGTGTTGGAATTTAAGTACTTTAATTTAAATTTGAATTCAATATTCAAATTGAATTCTGTAATTTGAAACTAGGGATTAACGATATTATACTAGTTATATATGAGTTAAACCATTTTTAAAGTATTATTTTTGGGAATTTGAATTTAACCCAAGGATTTCAACTCGTATAAATGAATCAGATTTCCAAAATGAAAACGGTTGTTTTCAAATGATAAACACTCTTAAATAAGAACTGAGATTCCAGTTAATTAGGGGAATTTCAAGATTGAATGGAGAAATGATTTTCCTAAGTTATGAATGAATTCTTTTTGAAAGCTATGAATTAAATCTGTTTATTTTTAACAGATTTAAATTGATGATTTGTTTAAATCAAATTGAAATGAAATTGCTTTGAAGGCTATAAGTTAAATCTTTGATTTAGAGATTTAACGAGTTAATCGAATTGAAATGAAAATTGATTTGGAAAATCTGTGAATGAATCTTTTGTTTAAAAGATTAAAATGTGAAAATTGTTTAAACCGTTAAAGGTTGTGAAAAAGAATCTTTTTGTTTAAAAGATTTAAAATGGTAATTTGTTAAGCCATTTGAAGAAAAGTTTTGGGTAATAAGTTGTGACTTAATTGAAATCCCATATCCATATGTTTTGAAAATATTTTCGCTCACTATTCGGTTTAGCCGGGAAAGGACCTTTGTGTCGTATAACCCATTCCGAATATGTGATTTGACGCTATGGATAGCATTTGAAGATCGGTGTTGAAGACCCGGTATTTGCAAGAACGATAGTATGACCTATCGATTGTCTCTGCACTGAGTTGCAACGGTATAGAGACTCCCTAAGTGATGGGAAATTCGATCGGGATTGTGAATATCCGGATTGCAAGGACTTCTTTGTAAGTGCCTTCGGTTCTGTTCGAACCCAGAACAGACTTGTATGGATTGTGTGTCTGACATTACAAGTTGAGATATAAAGCTGATTTCTTTCAAATATATTTCTGTTGGTGGCGGAGAATTTATTCTTTTAGCTTAACACCCTTCTCTGAGACGTACGAGCTCAGAGGCTATGTAGTTGAAGGTTATCGGCGATATGTTCCCAATTTGGTAATGTGACATGCTGAGTGTTGCTGTGAAATGATCATTGTGTTGATTATTTGTGATAGGATCATTTATTTGATCGTCTATCCTGGTGATCATTTCTATGATCATTTGTTGACCCAAAGCATGGCTTTTGTATAAAGTATGTTTTTGTGGATGAGACTTCGTCGAGCCTCACACCCCGGAAATGGTCAAAACAGGAAAGATGCGGCAAGGTTATGAGGGGTAGCTCCCTTTAGGGTATGTGCATTTCCTTCTGGATAGAGGTGGTATCATGGTATGGAGCCCAGATATTTAACCTATGTGGTTACTGCGAATTTATTACTTTGTTGTTGTTGGTTATCGGGATCCCGTGAGAAAGGTCGTTTACGATCGAGGAATGGCGTGCTCGTGTCAGTAGTTACCCAGTTAGGGGTAACCCGGCCTTGTGTTGGCAGAGTTCCGGTTTGGTTCTCGGGAATGTCCATCCAGAGGCATTCTCATGTGGCAATGGGAAGTTCCTTGGCCTGACCATTTGTTGGAAATCCAAAGAAACAATACGATCTTGTACGATTTTAGTTGTAGAACCTGCTTCCTCAGGAGGTAGCTATAGTAGGCATAATATAATGGTACCTATGCTGGCTAAGATTTATATTCTACTTTCGAAATGAATTTTTTCTACACTATGCACTAGCAATAATATCAAATGTTTCTTTTTAATGCGTATCAAGCATCTTTGACTAACATAAGAAGAAATCTCCTCCGATTCTGCGTTTGCATTGTGTGTGTGGCGGGAGGTCTTATGGTAGTCTCATTTCAAAAAGCATTGCGAATTAACTTTAAAATATTTCTTTGAATGTTTTAAAAGATAAACTGTTTTTGTTGCTCACACCAGTCCCACGACTGATCCGGAGTTTATTGTTTCTTTCCTAAACTCTGGGTGCTCAAAATTTTTCTACACGAGCAGTCTAGAGTTGGGTTTTTCAGATAGTCAGATGTAGTAGATTATCTCGAGTTAGTTCAGTCTTTGGACCGCACCAGTCTTGCTTAGCTTGATGCATCGTTATTGGGAGTTCGAGCTATTACTGGATGGATTCTTGGAAATGGAGTTGCAGTTATTTTTGGAGTTCTTCCTTGAAGACTGTTTTAGAGTTATTTGTTCCACTGCTAGATGTTATCTATCGTTTTCTTTTCCGCTGCTATTAATTGTATCATATCTCTGATGTATATTGATATCTATTGGATCATCTGTTGTATCAGATATTGTATCAAAGCTGTATATCAATGTATTATTCTTTTATTCCGCTGTGTTGTTTACTTAATGTTGTTATAAGCTCCGGCGAATCGGATTTGAACGGTCGAATCTATGGCATTCGAATACGATTTGAAGTATGGATGTCGATTTTTGAGCGGCAAAATCCGAGTCGTTACATGTTGAATCACTAGTTTTGATTCATGACAAAGCAATTTAGAAGAAAAAGAGAATACACGATTAATCTCAACATAAAGAGACAATCAAAAGACTATGGTGATATCGAGACTTTGAATCTATGTTTTCACCATCTATAACTTATGGTTGAGTCATAGAAATTTGTTAAAATCTATCCTCAAGTAGTCCATACTTCATTGTTCTCGGTTTTTAATCAGAACAGAGCTAATTGTGTAAAAAGTACTACAGCCAGTCGATTGGCTATAAACAACTAGTCGACTGACTGGTGTACATACACGAGTATGCACTGCTTATTTTTTTAAACTTGTTGCATAGTCAGTCGACTGACCAAGAATGACTAGTCGACTGACCTTAGCCCAACTGTCATTTTTTGAATGGAATCTTCATTCTGCGAAAGGTTGTGATCCTTCTCTGAACGGAAATGGATGCTTCTTTTCGTCGGAACTCTTCACCAGTGGTTGTAACTCTCTGTCTACTATACATACATGTTCCCAAACACTTCACATTCACCGAAATTCATTATAACTTTCTTATATTCTTCTTGTGCTCTCATACTTACATTTAAACAGCAAACAAGCATTTTACTGCTTTGAATCTTCAAATAAATTTTCATAATCTTTGATTCTTAGCATTACCTTCTCTTCATATCTTCACATACACTTCATATACTTGAGTATTTGATTATAAGAGGTTTGTACTATCAGAGACAAATCAGTGTTAATCAAGAACATACATTGTCAGATATTTTTTTGTATTAGTAAAGTCCTCTTCTACTGCTGAGGCGAAAATCCTGTTCTTCTGCTCAGATGTCTGTTCTGCTGCTCATACTGTGTATACCTGTTCCTTCGGGTTAAGCGAGGATTGTTGTTTTAGTGAAATTCTAGGAGGAGTCTGGGATTGGACGTAGGACGGTGCTCCGAACCAGTATAAAAATCTCTGGTGTTATTTTTACTATTATACTGCTTTTATATTCCGCACTATTTTACTACATTGTTATTGTCTCTATACTCTGCATTATTGATATCCATATTGCACGGTCCTATAAA
This sequence comes from Allium cepa, assembly GCA_030765085.1. Classification (NCBI taxonomy): domain Eukaryota; kingdom Viridiplantae; phylum Streptophyta; class Magnoliopsida; order Asparagales; family Amaryllidaceae; genus Allium; species Allium cepa. The sequence continues at coordinate 429,915,241 of CM060937.1, forward strand.
CTTTCATTTGTATCAAAGCAAGGTTTCATTTAACCGTAACATAGTTATTTGATTCTTTGTTAATATGGATAGTAACACTAGCACTAGCACTATAAGCACTAACACCAGTTTTATAGAAGGTCAATCCACTGCATGACCTCCATTTTTCAATGGTTTGAACTATAATTATTGGGCTACTCGTATGAAAATCTATATGCAATCAAATAGTTTTGAAGCATGGAATATCACACAAAATGAATACACTCTTCCTACAGAAGAATATTCCACATGGACAAACACACAAAAATTAGATTCTTATGCCAATGCTAAAGCTATGAACATGTTATTTTGTGTACTATATAGAAATAATTTTAATCGTATTAGCATATGTCAAACTGCTTATGAAATATAGAGAACACTTAAAATCACATATAAAGGAACTAATAAAGTGAAACAAAACAAAATCTCTATGCTTAAAAATCAGTTTTAAAATTTTGGAATGAAGCAAGATGAATCCATCAATGACATATACTCCAGATTTCAGGATATCTATTATTCACTACTAGGATTAGGTGAAAAATTTACTGATTTTGATATTGTATCGAAAATCCTAAACTCTTTAACATATGAATGGGAAAGAAAAGTCTTGGCCATTGAAGAAGCTAATGACCTCTCTACCATAAAACCAGAAGAGTTAATAGGAAATCTAATGTCCTATGATGTGAATTTGCAGGAAAAACGAGTACAAGTAACAAGACAAAATGAAACATAGCTTTCCATGCTGAAGAAGAAAAGGATGAAGATTCAGATGAAGAAGATCTAGCATTTATTGCCAAAAATTTCAAAAAGTTCTTGAAATTCCGGAAAAACAACAGAAATAATGGAAAAGGGAACTTTCCAAACAAACCATCACCTTCAGTTCTAGAATGTTTAAATTGCCATAAGAAAGGTCATATCCAGAAAGAATGTTCAGAACTAAAGAAAAAAATACTTCAACAAGGGCAGAAAAGATAAGAAAAAGAAAGCATTCTCCATAACATGGGATGATTCAGATACCTCTTCATCAGACAACAATAGTGACAGTGAAAGCGAGCAAGCTAATGTCTATTTCATGGCTACTGAAAATGAGGTTAGTGATTTTACTTTTAATGATATGATAGAGATAAATTCAGAGCTAGTTGACACTCTGAAAAATCTCAAAAGAAAATATAAGGAGACTCGCGAACATCAGAACAAAGCAGAATTCATAAGAGATATGCTTAAAGATGAGAAGAAAATACTAGAGGAAGAACTTGAAAAACTGCAAGAATCATTCTCTAATATCAATTCTCAACTCACTCTTTTGAGTCAAGAAATTGAAACTCAAAAAGAGAAGAATGACGCTCTTTTTTCTGAAAATCATGAACTAAAAACAAAAGTAAAATTGATAGAATTGGATAATACTAGTCACAAAACTAAGTTAGAAAGCATCACAAAAAAAGTTTCGAACTTTAATAAAGGAAGAGAAACTCTATCTAAAATTATTGATAGTTCTCAATCTGTTTCAAGTAGGAAAGGATTAGGATATGTTAAGAAAACAACAGCTCCACCTAAAAAGGAAATTAGAAGAAATGTTAATCTTACTACAATATAGACAAAAAGGAATTCTTACCGAAAAAGCATAAAAATTTGGGTTCCCAAAACAAACAACGGTTTGATTAAGAAAAAATATATTAACAACTTTTGGGAAACAGTTCATAAAAATAAAAATTATATTTTCAAATGGGACACTGAACCTTATTGGGTTTGGTTTCCTAAGATCTAACTCTTAGGACCTTAACAAAAGGTGGGTACCAATATAATTTCTTATTTTTGCAGGTCCCACTTAAAAAGAGAGGAAAATGGATACTCGACATTGGTTGCTCAAAACATATGATAGGAGACAAAGATATGCTATCAAACATTACTTACTCAGATGGAGGGTATGTCACATTTGGAGATAATTCCAAAGGCTATATCATCGACAAAGGCGATGTGAGCAACAATGATATTTCAAATTTACCTCTTATTTCAAATGTTTTACTAGTCAAAAATTTGAAGCATAATTTATTTAGTATCAGCCAATTATGTGACAAAGAATTCAAAATCACATTTTCAGAAAATAAATGTAGTATTTTTGATCAAAATCTTATCTTTGAAGGAAATAGAGACAGAAATATCTATGTTCTGAATATGAAAATAAACCATAATTCAGATATGTGTTTAATAGCCAAAGAAAATGGTCCTTTATTATGGCACAAATGATTCTGTCACATTAGCTTCAAAGCAATAAATAAGCTTTCTAAAAATGATTTAGTAAAAGGTCTACCAAAAATGAATTTTAAAATTGATCATATTTCTGATGCATATCGGTTAGGAAAATTAACCAAGTCATCTTTTAAATCTAAAAAAGTTATTTCAACTTTACAACCACTTGAATTACTGCACATGGATTTATTTGGACCAACACAAATATAATCCATTAATCACAGTAGATATGTGTTTCTAATCGTTGATGATTTTTCTAGATATACTTGGACTATTTTTATGAAAAAAAGAGTGATACTTTTGATAATTTCAAAACTTTTGTCGAAAGAATTCAAAATTTTAGAGGATTAAAAGTTAAAAACATTAGGAGTGATCATGGAGGTGAATTCGAAAACGAAGCCTTTGAATATTTTTGTAAGAAAAAGGAAATATTCCATAATTTTTCGTTTCCAAGAACTCTACAACAAAATGGAGTTGTAGAACGTAAAAATAGAACCTTACAAGAATGTGCAAGGACTTTGTTAAACAGAAGTACGTTACCAAAACATTTCTGGGCTGAAGCAGTTGCAACAGCGTGTTATGTTTTGAATCGTGTTTCTATTCGACCACTAACTAAGAATACTCCTTATGAACTTCTTAATAGTTGAAAACCGAATATTTCTTATTTTAAAGTTTTCGGTTCAAAATATTTTGTTTTAAACACAAAAGATCAGCTTGGCAAATTCGATTCAAAATCCGATGAAGGAATCTTTGTAGGATTTTCAGATCGAAGCAAAGCTTATCAAATTTATAATAAAAGAACCAATATCATTGAAGAAACACTTCATGTATCCTTCGATGAAAAATTTAAACAAATCCCAAGTATAAGAGATGATGAAGGATTCCCTGATAATATCACGGATATAGAAATTTCAGATCTTAAAAATAATGAAAACATAGTTCACAATATCAATGAATCAAGATCTCCACCTAGATTATTAAGGGATCATCCTTCTGTTAATGTCATTGGAGAACTCAATTCAACGATTAGAACAAGATGTCAATTAAATCAAATGGGTCATGTAGCTTTCCTTTCTCATATTGAACCTAAGAATATTAAAGAAGCATCCATCGATTAAAATTGGTTAATCGCTATGCAAGAAGAGCTAAACCAATTCGAAAGAAATGACGTTTGGGATTTAGTTCCAAGGCCCGGTGATCAATCATTTATTGGTACAAAGTGGATCTTCAAAAATAAAGCAGATGAAAAAGGAAATGTTACTAGGAATAAAGCTAGATTAGTTGCACAGGGATATAATCAAGAAGAAGGAATTGACTACGAAGAAACGTTTGCTCCAGTCGCTAGACTAGAAGCAATACGAATCTTACTAACTTATGCATGTTTTCATAACTATAAATTATATCAAATGGATGTTAAAAGTGCCTTCTTAAATGGCTTTATAAAAGAAAAAGTTTATGTTGAACAACCTCCTTTATTCGTACACGAACAATTTCCTGACCATGTTTATAAACTTAAAAAGGCTTTATACAGTTTGAAACAAGCACCTCGTGCTTGGTATGATCGTCTTAAAAGATATTTAATAGATTCTGGTTTTGAAATTGGGAAGGTTAATCAAACACTTTTTATTAAAAGAACCAAGCAAAATATTTTAATTGTTCAAATTTATGTTGATGATATTATTTTTGGATCTACAAATGAAAAATTATGTCAAGAATTTTCTAAAATAATGACCAAAGAATTTGAAATGTCACATATGGGTGAGTTAAATTATTTTATTGGTTTAGAAATAAAACAATCAGAAAATGGTATTTTTACAAATCAAAAAAAAAATGTAACAATCTAATTAAACGCTTTGGTATGGAAATTACTTCTACCAAACCAACTTATATAAGTACAACTATACATCTTGATAAAGATGAAAGTGGCAAAAGTATTGATCAAAAATTATATCAAAGTATGATCGGTCGTTACTATATTTAACTGCTTGTAGACCTGACATAATGATGAGTGTTTGCTTGTGTGCACAATTTCAAGCAGATCCTAAAGAATCACATTAACGAGCAGTGAAACGCATACTACGGTATCTTAATAAAACCAAGGATTTTGGACTATTCTATCCAAAGGAATATCCTTTTGAATTAGTGTCATATAGTGATGCTGATTTTGGAGGAAGCCGGACCGATAGAAAAAGTGCAAGTGGGACTTGTCACTTCATTGCACGGTCTCTTGTTTCTTGGTCTAGTAAGAAACAAAACCATGTTTCATTATCAACATGTGAAGCGGAATATATTTCTGCAGCTTTGGCATATGCTCAAGTTATCTATATGAAACAAATACTACAAGATTTTAAGTTTTAATTTATCCAAGTCAACTATTTACTGTGGTAATTATGGTGCTATAAATTTATCTAAAAATCCTGTCAATCACTCACGAACAAAACATATTGACACTCGTCATCATTTTCTTTGTGATAATATTGAAAAGGATTTGATAAATCTAGAATTTGTTTCCTTTGATAAACAATTGGCAGATATTTTTACAAAACCTTTAAATGAAAATACTTTCATTAATTTAAGACGAGAACTTGGAATCGTCTCTTTTAAAGATTTATAAATTTTTCATAATTTTTTTTATATATATACTATTTGTATTTTTGCAGTTTTCATAACACAATTGGATAAAAAAAAATATAAAAACTTTCATGCAAATTTTTGACAAAAATAAAATTTTGTGACTCTAGAGAGACTTGAACACATGATCTCTTGGTTATAGAATTACAGTTGTTTCTTGCCATTTGAGCTATGTATATTTCTTAGCTCAACTAGAAACTTGATTCTAATTATTCTTGAAAATTTCGGTCAACAAAAATTAATGTAGCCGCTGGAGCTCGAACTCTGGTCTCAAGGCTGGTAAGTCTATACTTTACCAGTTATGCTACATTCTATTTCTTGCTAAGCTACATATTTTGCTTTATCTTATACTTCATCAGCCCATAACCATTAATCTTTAAAAAAAATCATCCATTCCCTACATATGTTTTTTCCCTAACTATTAGTTCATTGCAATATCTGACCATAAAAACTCTGCTCCATCTCCTCTATAAATATGTATTTTTCATATTATGGCTATCATCTGTACAATTACATATTCAACATTCTCAAACATTAACTTCAAGCTCCTAAATATTTTTCAATGGCTTCTCACAATTCGTATGACTCCTCCAACTCTAAGTTATCTTTTGCCACACCAACATCTTCTAGTAGCTACCATTCTTCAAGTAGCTCAACTCCTTCTTTGGCCACTCCTACTACTAGAAATGAACCAGCTCATGATTGGGGATAATATCACACTGGATATACACCAAAAAACAAGAAGTCAAGGAGATCACTTCTTATTTCTTCAAAAAACTAAAAAAAAATAGACGACATCCACCGTTATCAAAGGGAGCAAATCTGTATGAATATGCGCTTATATGTTTTTGTTTGATGATAATAGACATGTATATTCGTTTAAATGTATTTGTTAATGTACTATTTTATTTTTCATAGATTAAATAAATATTTTTTGAATAAAATAAACTACACAGAATTTGAATTCAAACAAATATTTATTCAAACAAATATTTATTACAATCTTGAACAGTACAAATTCAAGCTCTCACTATACATTTACATTTTTTATTACATCACAATTACATCACAATTCAATTTACATAAATTCCTCACTACATATCACTCACACTCGTATTTTGTCTTCAATTGCATTCCAGTTTGAATCCAGCATGTGAGCAATCTCCAAAAATATTCACTAACGCAGTAAAATTGAAGAAGAAATATTTTTGCAATATAAAATGAAATATGATTTTTGAAAATATTATTTGCCTCAGTTATTTGGATTGTTCGTCATCATTCACATTTGAATTCATCACACACGAACAGTGTGACATGCACAGTGCATCACTGTACATGCCACAAGGCCGTGCACATCGATATACACTTGATAATGCTACAGGGACAGGTGAGCACAGGTCAAACCCAAATGTAAAGCCGGGTTCAACTCACGTGCAATATACTCAAAATCATGACACGAGCTCAAGGTCAAACCCAAGTTTTTGAAACTGGATTCAACTCAAGTGAAATTTAAAAAATCAACATGAATGGATGCAAAGACCAGTGATGCAAGCAATGACCAGATCAAAGAGAAAAATGATACAAGGCATAGCAACTGCACAGTCCAATGAACAAGACACAACAAAGTTCACAAGTGCAGACACAAGGGCAATGGACAGTACAGGCAAACTGGCAACAACAAGTATGGCGGTGAAACTCAAGGCAACAGTGTAGTACAGCTACATAATGCACCAAGTAAGTAACAGCAAGCAACATGGTCAGACACACCTCAAATGAACACTACAGACTCAAGAAAAGTTCAAGTCAGATCAACAACATCAAGTGAAACAATACAGCAATGAACTCGAGGCCGAGACTTAAAGGCATCAGAACTTCAACCAACAATGAAAGCTACAAATTCATGAACCAAGTATACAACAAGTAAACAAACTCAGGCAAATGTACACAGTTCAACATGACTGAAAGAAGTCGAACGTAACCATACACTTGCAACAGAAGTACACCAGGTAACAGCATGATACAAGGAAAATACATGGAACAATACCAAAGTATGGAGGGTGCAAGTGCAAATGACCAGAGCTCAACATACATGAAGTAATGCAATGCCTAAAGACCAAGTCGAAGTCGAACTGTTCTTAACAGTTCTAAGTATCCAACAACAATATGAATGCTATGTTCAAACATAAAACAAGACTAAAACCAGACAACAACTCACATGTTTGAAACCACAATGCAGTATGTACATGAGCAAATACACAAGCACATGTGTGCAGACCACAAAGAAATGCCATCAAGCAAACAAAGACCAGAAAGTAGCAAGCTGAATCAACACAACAGCTCAAAGACCACAAATGTACATGTACCAATGATACAAGAGAAGTGAACAAACAATGCAACAGTATGGAAGTCGAAATCACATGGAAGTATGACATGAAGCATAAACATGGATGAAAAGCAATGATCAAGTCAAGTCAAATGAAACTGGATTCAACACAGTGACCCATTGTGATGATCAGAGCTACAGACCGACAACTACATACAGGTGAATAGAAATGATTCATGCAAGCTACAGATATATGGCAATGCACATACAAGTATGCTAAAACAAAGTCAACCAAGCTACTAATGAATGGAACTCGAGCTTCAGACCACATACAAGTCCAAAATTCAATGACTGAAACAACTCAACAAAGTAATGGCAACAAACTCAATGAATTGAATAAACAAGACCACCAAGTACAACAATCGAGTATCATGTCAATAACACAGGTGATACAATGTCAATGCAGACACAAAACAAAATCAAACAGTGATACAATGTCAATGTCAATGCTAGAGACGAAGCTCGCAAGGATGAAAACAGTGATGGTCGACGTAATGCAGAGTCGTGGAGTGGATATGATTCACGAAATCAAAACAGTGCTGTGATGATCAAGACGCAAAATCAAAGTCAGAAATCAAGTGTTCGTATCTTTGAAAAAGTCACAAAGTAAAAGAGGAAAGTTTTTTTGCCGTATCAATCAAGTAAATATCGAACGCATCAAAGTCGTGAGCATCAAGTCAAAATTATATCAGGAAAGCCGTGCGCATCAGGCAATCAAAAATTAGGAAAGTGATGAAGTCATGTAAATGAATACGAACGAACTATAGGGTCTCCTAATTCATATAAATACCACGACCAAAATTCATCATTGGCAATCGAGTGAAGCAAACAATCAAACCAGCAACGAAAAAGATTACATACCGCAACAGTGAACTCGATCGTCTCGAAGCAAACAAGTCCAATTTTCATAAAACAATCAAAGGAGCAGCTGCGAATGAGGCAAGCAACGCAAACCATCGATTATCAGAGAGCCGTGAACAAGAAAATGAAGCCCTAATTTATGAAGGGAACAAAGCCCTAATTTGGACGAACGAAGAAGTAACAAAAGCTGACATTTCTTTCACAAGTCAGAGAAAAGGATCAGGTTAAAGATTAAAAGGGTCGGGCCTTGTTTTATTTTAAAGGGGTTTTTTTTGGTGTTTATTTTAAAAGGTTTTTTGATTAATTATTTTGAGTTTTGTTTGAGCAAAAATTATGGAGTCAAGTTTGTATTTTAATTTTTGCTCCTGCTTTTATTTTTGAAATCTGTTTTTTCTTTTCGAGTCAAAGTATTGGTAAATCACCACCTAGATTGTAGGTAGTGTCAGATTGTCTAGTTAGAATTAGTAGAGTGAGCAGGGTTTGCGAGTTTGCAAAACTCTATAGGCGGGAGGAAGGGTTTGCGAGTTTGCAAAACTCTATTGGCGGGAGAAGGGGGTGCGAGTCTATTAGAGTGTTTGTAAGAGGGAGCAGGGTTTGCGAGTCTGTTAGAGTGTTTGTAAGCGGGATACTGTTTAATTCTTATAGAAATATGGGAATGCAGCAGTAGGCAGGGGTTGCCGAAGCTGGGTAAATTTTGTGTGTGATTTACTTTTCAGCATATTTATTTCTGCAGTTTGCTTCTATGTTGAAATCGAGAAAATTTGCTATAACCTTATTCACCCCGCCCCCTCTAGGGTTAATCTAGATCCTACAAGTGGTATCAGAGCATGGTATTTTTCTTTAACTCTAGAGTCATGAATTCATCAAATAATGCTTTTTCTAAGGGGCAATCTATTGTTAGGCCACCCATGTTTAATGGGAGTGATTATGCTTATTGGAAGGTTAGGATGGGCATTTATCTTAGTTCTATTGATTATGATGTTTGGGATATTATTGAAACTGGCTATAAATTTCCCACTATAATTGTTGGTGATACTGAGATTCCTAAACCTAGGGATAGGTGGGATGCGAACGATAAGAAATTAAAAACTACAAATGCTAAAGCCATGAATGCTCTGATCTGTGCTCTTGATAAGAATGAATTTAATAGAATTTCTCATTGTAAAACTGCTGTAACAACCCGCATATTTATCGATTTTATATTTAAATATTTTATTTAAATATTTTATCAATACTCGGAATTTAGTCCGAAAAGCTACTTTTTGCATACGGTCGAATTAGGACTCGGGACCACTCCCATTGAGTTTAAAATGCCGTTTGCGACCTTTTTGAGTATAAGCTTCGATATGTTTGGAGAAAGTTGATTTTTGCTACTTTTCACTTTGGGTTTGGGTTCAGCCCTATGTTTAACTTATACTCAAAACTGAGCCACTCCTCCCCATTCACCCTCATTTTCTTCTCTTTTCAGTTCTAAAGCATCAATGGTGGGAGAGATTGGAAATTAAAACTCCAAAACCCTAGTTCCTCTTGCAACCTCAAATTCCTAGCTCCAAATTCAAGAGAACCCGTTGGTAAGCATTCTCTTCTTCTTCTCCAACTTATTCTCTTACCAATTTCAGAAATTCCTAAACCTAATTTTGGGAATGTTCTTGTTTTGAGCATAGATTCAAGCTCATTTGGATTGTGTTGAAGAGAGGTTGATTCTCCATTTGCTTTCAAGCTTCTTCTTGTTTGATTTTGTAAAAAGGTGAGATTTTTATCTCACATCTTAGTCTATAATTATCTTCGATTGTTAGGTATGAATTCCTAACACTTATTCTTGTGCAATTGATTTCGGTTTGGATTGATTTCGCGTATATTCCAATTTTTGGGTGTTTTGGTCTAATTTATGAAAATCCTATTATGGAGATTTGGACATTGATATTTGAGGCGTATCGAAGAGCCGTTTAGGCTGGGTTGTCGCTCGACGTAATTCCTTAGTCGTCGTCGCTCGATCGATCGCTTCCGGTATCCGTTTGGCCATTTTTGGCCTAGATTCAGGGAATGCCCTGAACCCTTCATTCAGACGTCTGAAACGTAATATTCAGACGTCTGAATATTGTCTGGGAAGATTTCTATTCCCAGATTCAGACGTCTTTATGGTTTCAGACGTCTGAATTGGTTCATTTGGAACCAGAAAGGGAATAGGCTAAAATATGCCTATTTCAGACGTCTGAAACACTTGATTCAGACGTCTGAATTGTGTTCTGGAAATCTTTATTTTTCCTGATTCAGACGTCTGAACCACTTGTTTCAGACGTCTGAACCACTTGTTTCAGACGTCTGAAACTGCAGTGTTTTGCCTATTTGCCTATTTGCGTGAGAATTCCAATTTAAATCGATTCGTGATGATCCTATTTGTTGTTATCATTTATTATGACTTTGATGACTCCTTTTTAGGGACTTTTGAATATCCATTTCGATGGATTCTTTATCGGTTTCTTTGGATTTTATTCACGTTTTTGAATGTGAATTTTAGTGATTGATTGTTCCTACAATCTTCTTTGTGATTTGTCACTTTAAAAATATAAAGGTTTTCTACACTAGTAGTAAATAACAAAATTCTCTCATCAAAACGATTTCAACACTATTTTATTACAAAGCTCATTTCTTAAACCGTTTTCCAATCTATTAGTATATACAAGCCTTTACCTCACTCGTATGAGAAATCTAATTAAACGACCTAGTAAAACGAGTGGTATGAAACGCTCGCGTTTACTTCGTCGGTTAATTCTTGGACTTGTTCGATTGAAACTCTTGTGACAATTTTCTAGTGGAGACCTACAATTTGTTCGTAAATATTTAAGTTAAGCTAGTGGTTATGGGACATGATGCTAAGCTCATATATTTACTAGCTTACTGTAATCGACACTTCTTGTTGATCATGACGATCATCTTTGTGATTTAGACTAGCAATGTGCGATGTCTCTTTGTCTACGAGGGAGACTAAACCCCGTTTTGTGGAGTTTCGACTCAATTTGGTGGGGTAGCAACCCATGGTCTTCGGGCCGTTTGTGGAGCCTCGGCTCAATTTGTGATGGTTAGCAACCATGGAATTAGCGTTCCGTTTGTGATACACGTGTTGGTGGGCTTTATGCTCCCGTTTGTGATAGGCCTTCCCCCTTTTTGTGATTTCTGGATTTCTTAAGATGATTTCTAGAATTTGTGCTTCACCAATTTTCGTGATTTCCATTGATAAGTTTTATCAATGTTTGTGCATTGGTGAATTTGTGTGTCGCTGACTTTTGTGATTGGCATTGATATAATATGTCATTTATTGTGATTTGGTGAACGAAATGAGGAGTATGACATTTCTTTGATTCTTGTGTAGATTTGGTGATATTGATTAATCTCTCGTTGATTTTCAATTACTTATATATATCACAGCTTGGCATTGTGATTATTATGTGTTTAGTCATATCTCTTATTCTATATCATTTCATCTGATATTTATAGTTAGACTGATCCGTTTATTATTTTCTTATTAAATAATACTCGGGTCAGACCGAGATGTTACAGGTGCTTCTGCTTGACTTCTCCCCTGGGATTGTTTTCTCTGACTTTTGGTTAACTACTTAGATTAGTAGTTTTGGTTTGTATACATTTGAGAGATAGACTCCATAATGTATACTTATTCTTTTGTGTAGTTCGTGTAACTATTCTTTTGTGATATTGTGGATCTTTCTGACCACTACTCTGATGTACACTTTTATGTGTAATATTCATATCTTATTCCGCCTTTGTGATATGAATTCTCTGCGACTGATTTGTGTTATATTTATTTCTATATTTGTTTCTGAAGATATTACAGCCACTGTATAGTAGCTTTGAGTTTGTGTCGGTATGTCGGATTTCCCTCTTGATAAAGAAATGCATGTTATACTATCTGACATATCGATGCTCGTGCAAAGCAATTACACGGATGGTCGCTCCTCAACAGCCTTATTCTCCGTGCTAGTTGACAGCATTCACTGTAATGTTCTTGGCTAGCGTGGGTATAGAGGTGGGGCGTCACAGCTTGGTATCGGAGCCAAACTTCCGAACAATGTAGAGTAACTTAACAAGGATCATCGTCCTAAGTCCATCTTAGGAGTTATACCTTAGGATTAATTCGAGTCTTCGTACCTTTCTATCCTATTTTCTTTTATGATTCCTTGTTTTATTTATCAAGATTTCTTGATAATTGTTTGGTGAATAACCTTTTTCTTCTTCTTCTTTCTTTCTTTCTTTCTTTATAAAGGAAGAGAAATGCCTAGACCAGGCCGCCCCAGAGCCGTGCCATCTAGTACTCCACCCCAGGATGGAGTTTTTATGACTGCTCAACAGCTTCTTGATTTGGTAACTAATGCTCAAGCAGCTGGAGCTAACCCGGAACCTACCCACCCAAAGTCGGGATTTGCACGCTTGTGCAGCGATTACACTAATTTGGGTGGGGAGCCATTCAAAGGTTCCGAAACTGTTATTGAAGTACAGGCTTGGCTAAGGTCATGCGATCGAATCTTTTCTCGCATGAATCTTATTGACCTTCATCGAGTTCAGGTGGCCTCTAGTATGCTCCGAGAAAGAGCATTGGACTGGTACGAGCTTCTTATTTCTGAGATTAATGAAGCGGATCTCACCTGGGGGCAATTCCGAGAACGCTTCGAGTTGAAATTTGTACCAGAAGCAGAGAAAGTGACATTGGCTCGACGATTTATAGACCTTGTTCAAGGTGAGTCCTCCGTGACTGATTACGTCGCCTCCTTCGAGTCACTTTCCAAATATGGGGTTGAATACATCAACACCCCTTTAAATAAGAACCAGAGGTTCGTCTATGGCTTAAACAAAAATCTCAAGAAGCCATTACTTCTAAAATTAGAAGTTTCTTTCGACCAACTCGTTGATATCGCTCTTCGCCTTGAAGAGGCAGATAGGGAGAATGATGTTGAAGTGGTGGGTTCCAAACCAAGCTTCAACCACAACAAGAAGAGGCCAAACAAATTCAAAGGCCCCTATCCTAATAAGAAAGGGAAGCAAGCAACCTCCGTGGCAAATACTTCTTCCTTTGGTCGTGGGGAATGCTATAATTATGGTTCGAAGGACCATTATGCGAACAAGTGTCCAAAGTCTCTCTCTTGTCGCTACTGCAAAGGTCCCGGTCATGTTATATCCTCATGCCCCAAGCTTCAGGGCAGGAAAGAGGGAAAGCTTAATGTTGCTCAAGCCCCTGGCAACACATCTCGTGGCCAAGGTATTTCTCATTCTATTCTAGATGGAATTATTTTATTTCGTGATCATCCTATTCGAGTTCTTTTTGATATGGGTGCGTCCCATTCTTTTATATCAAAAGAACTTGTTGATACTTTTTCTTTGGATTTTTTGTGTTTAATGACTTCTTTGAGAATTGCGAATCCGGTTGGTGGATCCGCGACAATCAGTTTATTGTGTAATGATGTCGAGATTATTTTGTGTGATTTTTCTTTCCGAGCCGATTTGCATGTCATGCGTTATTTAGGCTTTGGAATGATTTTGGGAATGGATTGGCTTAACCGTTATGAAGCTCATATCCTATGTCCTGAGCGGACTATTCATCTTCGACATCCTCAATCTGTTAAGCAGATTTCTATTAATCTTAAAGATTCAGATTCCAGCTTGGTTGCATCTTTATATTCTTTAAATCCTCGTGATGACGATGATGATGATGAGGGTGATATTATTTCTCTTATTCACGTCGTTTGTGAATTTTCCGACATATTCGAGCCCGTTTTAGGACTACCACCTAAGCGAGCAATTGAGTTCATAATTAATCTTATTCCTGGAGCTCAACCTATCACTCGTCCTCCGTATCGTATGTCCAATAAAGAAAACGAGGAGATGCGTAAACAATTATCTGAATTGGAGACGAAGCAATTTATTCGCTCTGGTTCCTCGCCTTGGGGAGCTTCAGCTATTTTTGTGAAGAAACCCGATGGAACACTTAGGCTTTGCGTTGACTACCGCAAGCTTAATGATCTTACTATCAAAAATAAATATCCTTTACCTCGGATTGATGATCTATTCGATCAGCTTAGTGGTGCTAAAGTCTTTTCACAATTAGACTTAGCTACTGGATTTCATCAGCTTCGTATTGCAGAGGATAGCATTCCTTTGACATCGTTCCGTACTCGTTATGGATCTTATGAATGGCTTGTTATGCCATTTGGGTTAACAAATGCCCCGGCTTATTTCGTTGACCTTATGAATAGAGTTTTCAAGGACTTCCTCGACCGGTTTGTTCTCATCTTTATTGATGATATTCTTGTGTATTCAAAAACCGAAGAGGAACATGAGAAGCATCTTCAGATTTTGTTGGAAACTCTTAGGAGTAATCAACTGAAAGCAAAATTTTCTAAATGCCATTTTTGGCAATCTCGTGTGAAGTTTCTCGGTCGTATTATTTCCGAATCCGGAATTTCCGTGGATCCTTCAAAGATTGAAGCGATTCAAGATTGGAAGAGACCGGAGAGTGTGACGAAGATTCGTAGTTTTCTTGGATTGGCGGGTTATTACCGCCGTTTTATCAAAGACTTTTCTAAAATTGCCGTGCCTCTCACTGGCTTAACCAAGAAAGGCGTTAAATACATTTGGTCGGACAAATGTGAAACTTCTTTTCAGAAATTAAAAGAACTCCTTTCTGATGCTCCTATTCTTGTGATTCCCATGGGAAACCAAGATTTTATTGTTTATACCGATGCTAGTCGCGTTGGTTTGGGTGCCATTCTTATGCAAAAAGAACGTGTTATTGCTTATGCTTCTAGGCAATTAAAGCCAGCCGAGACTAGATATGCCACTCATGATTTAGAGCTCGCGGCTATTGTTTTCGCTCTTCGGATTTGGCGTCATTATCTCCTAGAAGAGAAATTTGTTCTTTATACCGATCATAAGTCATTGAAGTATTTATTCTCCCAAAAGGAACTTAATTTGCGTCAACAGCGTTGGCTCGAATTTCTTGCACCATATGATCTTGACATCCTTTATACTCCCGGAAAGGGAAATCGTGTTGCCGATGCACTTAGTAGCAAGCAACAAGCGGTTGTTTCTATGATGATATCCGAATGGAATGATCTCGAGATATTATCCTCTTGTGAGATTCGAGACCGTGTCTCTGATTTATGTTCATCACTTGTGTTATGTAGCCTTGAGGCTCATCCTTCTCTTTTAGACCGCATTCTTGAAGCTCAAAGGCTAGATCCCGAAATGGCTCTTCTTGGCCAAAATATTAGGGATAAAATTGATATTGAAGGATTGAAAGAATTTGATGTCGATTCTCGTGGCGGCATTCGAAAATTTGGTAGACTTATCGTACCAAATATTATTGATCTTCGTAAGGATATTTTAGAAGATTCTCATCGTTCTAAATTCACCATTCATCCCGGTAGTAGTAAAATGTACGCAGATATGAAGCGACTTTATTATTGGGAGGGAATGAAACTTGACATCGCTAACTTCGTTAAGCGTTGCATGACTTGCCAACTCGTTAAGGCCGAACATCAAAGGCCCGATGGGTTATTGCAACCTTTAGAAATTCCAATTTGGAAGTGGGACCAAATTTCCATGGATTTTATAGATGGCCTTCCCCGTTCTCGTTCGGGTCATGATAGCTTATGGGTGATCGTTGATAGACTTACTAAATCCGCCCATTTTATTCCCGTTCGGTCTAACCGAACCATTCCTCTTTTGGCCAAACTCTTTGTTAAAGAGATTGTTAAATTGCATGGAGTTCCTACTTCTATTGTTAGTGATCGTGATCCATTGTTTACTAGTGGGTTTTGGAAGAGTCTTCAAAAATCTTTGGGAACGAAGCTCAATTTTAGCACCGCTTATCATGCTCAGTCCGATGGACAAACTGAGCGTGTGAATCAAACTCTTGAAGATCTTCTTCGTGCATGTGTGCTTGATTTTGGGGGAAGTTGGGAAGATCATATTTCACTTGTTGAATTTTCCTATAATAATAGCTTCCAATCTAGTATTGGTATGGCACCTTTCGAGGCACTCTATGGAAGGTCATGCCGATCTCCTTCTTGTTGGCTTGAGGCCGGTGAGAAGCTGGTTTTAGGTCCAGATTTTATTCGTGATTCCATAGAAAAGATTGATCTTATTCGTCATAGGATGAAAGAAGCCCAGAGTAGACAAAAATCCTATGCCGATAACCGGAGAAAGAAGTTAGAATTTTCTATGGGAGATCTTGTGTTCATTCGTATTTCACCTATGAAAGGTGTTGTACGTTTCAGTCGATCGGGAAAATTGGCGCCTCGATATATTGGGCCATTTACTATCACTGAACGTATTGGTTGCATGGCTTATCGCCTTTTATTACCGGCTCAATTTTCTGCTATTCACAACGTGTTTCACGTTTCTCAATTACGGAAATGCCTTCGAGATTCCGATTCTATTCTTGAGCCCGGTGTTGTGGAAGAGATTGAAGTTTCGCCTAATTTAACTTATGAGCAGCATCCTATTCGAATTGTTGCTTCGGAGGTCAAACGACTTCGAAATAAAGATGTTCCACTTGTTAAGGTTCAATGGTCTTCAAATCCTAAGGATTGTTCTTGAGAATCTAGGGAGTACATTGAGCGAACACATCCGGACTTACTTTCTCGTGCTCTTTGAGGTGAACTTCTTATTTAAAATTTCTTTTGTGTTGAATATGCTTTTATGGTTGTTACTACATATCTTCTTCTCAAATATTGCGAGGACGCAATTTCTTTAAGGAGGGGAGTCTGTAACAACCCGCATATTTATCGATTTTATATTTAAATATTTTATCAATACTCGGAATTTAGTCCGAAAAGCTAAATTTTGCATACGGTCGAATTAGGACTCGGGACCACTCCCATTGAGTTTAAAATGTCGTTTGCGACCTTTTTGAGTATAAGCTTCGATATGTTTGGAGAAAGTTGATTTTTGCTACTTTTCACTTTGGGTTTGGGTTCAGCCCTATGTTTAACTTATACTCAAAACTGAGCCACTCCTCCCCATTCACCCTCATTTTCTTCTCTTTTCAGTTCTAAAGCATCAATGGTGGGAGAGATTGGAAATTAAAACTCCAAAACCCTAGTTCCTCTTGCAACCTCAAATTCCTAGCTCCAAATTCAAGAGAACCCGTTGGTAAGCATTCTCTTCTTCTTCTCCAACTTATTCTCTTACCAATTTCAGAAATTCCTAAACCTAATTTTGGGAATGTTCTTGTTTTGAGCATAGATTCAAGCTCATTTGGATTGTGTTGAAGAGAGGTTGATTCTCCATTTGCTTTCAAGCTTCTTCTTATTTGATTTTGTAAAAAGGTGAGATTTTTATCTCACATCTTAGTCTATAATTATCTTCGATTGTTAGGTATGAATTCCTAACACTTATTCTTGTGCAATTGATTTCGGTTTGGATTGATTTCGCGTATATTCCAATTTTTGGGTGTTTTGGTCTAATTTATGAAAATCCTATTATGGAGATTTGGACATTGATATTTGAGGCGTATCGAAGAGCCGTTTAGGCTGGGTTGTCGCTCGACGTAATTCCTTAGTCGTCGTCGCTCGATCGATCGCTTCCGGTATCCGTTTGGCCATTTTTGGCCTAGATTCAGGGAATGCCCTGAACCCTTCATTCAGACATCTGAAACGTAATATTCAGACGTCTGAATATTGTCTGGGAAGATTTCTATTCCCAGATTCAGACGTCTTTATGGTTTCAGACGTCTGAATTGGTTCATTTGGAACCAGAAAGGGAATAGGCTAAAATATGCCTATTTCAGACGTCTGAAACACTTGATTCAGACGTCTGAATTGTGTTCTGGAAATCTTTATTTTTCCTGATTCAGACGTCTGAACCACTTGTTTCAGACGTCTGAAACTGCAGTGTTTTGCCTATTTGCCTATTTGCCTATTTGCATGAGAATTCCAATTTAAATCGATTCGTGATGATCCTATTTGTTGTTATCATTTATTATGACTTTGATGACTCCTTTTTAGGGATTTTTGAATATCCATTTCGATGGATTCTTTATCGGTTTCTTTGGATTTTATTCACGTTTTTGAATGTGAATTTTAGTGATTGATTGTTCCTACAATCTTCTTTGTGATTTGTCACTTTAAAAATATAAAGGTTTTCTACACTAGTAGTAAATAACAAAATTCTCTCATCAAAACGATTTCAACACTATTTTATTACAAAGCTCATTTCTTAAACCGTTTTCCAGTCTATTAGTATATACAAGCCTTTACCTCACTCGTATGAGAAATCTAATTAAACGACCTAGTAAAACGAGTGGTATGAAACGCTCGCGTTTACTTCGTCGGTTAATTCTTGGACTTGTTCGATTGAAACTCTTGTGACAATTTTCTAGTGGAGATCTACAATTTGTTCGTAAATATTTAAGTTAAGCTAGTGGTTATGGGACATGATGCTAAGCTCATATATTTACTAGCTTACTGTAATCAACACTTCTCGTTGATCATGACGATCATCTTTGTGATTTAGACTAGCATTTTGTGCGATGTCTCTTTGTCTACGAGGGAGACTAAACCCTGTTTTGTGGAGTTTCGACTCAATTTGGTGGGGTAGCAACCCATGGTCTTCGGGCCGTTTGTGGAGCCTCGGCTCAATTTGTGATGGTTAGCAACCATGGAATTAGCGTTCCGTTTGTGATACACGTGTTGGTAGGCTTTGTGCCCCCGTTTGTGAAAGGCCTTCCCCCTTTTTGTGATTTCTGGATTTCTTAAGATGATTTCTAGAATTTGTGCTTCACCAATTTTCGTGATTTCCATTGATAAGTTTTATCAATATTTGTGCATTGGTGAATTTGTGTGTCGCTGACTTTTGTGATTGGCATTGATATAATATGTCATTTATTGTGATTTGGTGAACGAAATGAGGAGTATGACATTTCTTTGATTCTTGTGTAGATTTGGTGATATTGATTAATCTCTCGTTGATTTTCAATTACTTATATATATCACAGCTTGGCATTGTGATTATTATGTGTTTAGTCATATCTCTTATTCTATATCGTTTCATCTGATATTTATAGTTAGACTGATCCGTTTATTATTTTCTTATTAAATAATACTCGGGTCAGACCGAGATGTTACAGGTGCTTCTGCTTGACTTCTCCCCTGGGATTGTTTTCTCTGACTTTTGGTTAACTACTTAGATTAGTAGTTTTGGTTTGTATACATTTGAGAGATAGACTCCATAATGTATACTTATTCTTTTGTGTAGTTCGTGTAACTATTCTTTTGTGATATTGTGGATCTTTCTGACCACTACTCTGATGTACACTTTTATGTGTAATATTCATATCTTATTCCGCCTTTGTGATATGAATTCTCTGCGACTGATTTGTGTTATATTTATTTCTATATTTGTTTCTGAAGATATTACAGCCACTGTGTAGTAGCTTTGAGTTTGTGTCGGTATGTCGGATTTCCCTCTTGATAAAGAAATGCATGTTATACTATCTGACATATCGATGCTCGCGCAAAGCAATTACACGGATGGTCGCTCCTCAACAGCCTTATTCTCCGTGCTAGTTGACAGCATTCACCGTAATGTTCTTGGCTAGCGTGGGTATAGAGGTAGGGCGTCACAACTGCACAGGAAATTTGGCATACCTTGGAGGTGACGCATGAAGGAACTTCTCAAGTCAAGGAGTCTCGTCTAGCCCTATGCAGCAATGAATACGAGAACTTTGTGATGGACAAAGGCGAGAGCATAAAGGACATGTTTGGACGCTTTTCAACTTTGCTGTACAACGCTAGAGTGCTTGGGAAGGTATTCACTGAGGTAGAGCTTGTGAGGAAGGTGCTACGAGTTTTACCAATGAACTTTGAGGCAAAAGTCACGGCAATATAAGAATCGTAAGATCTGAGTAAACTAAGCATGGAGGAGTTGATTGGCAACTTGATGACATATGAGCTTGAGCTAAAAGCAAAAGAGGAACGCAACAACTCCGAACCAAAGAAGAAGACGATTGCCTTAAAGAGCAAAGAAGTGAGCGATGATGAAGAAGAAGATCTAATTGAAGAGCTTGCAATGGCTGTCAATAATCTTAGAAAATGGTCAAGATTCAAGCCACGCAAGAAGAAAACAAGTCGTAATAGGCCAAAAGATTCTGACAATTCCGATAATGAACCGACGTGCTTTAACTGCAACAAGCCTGGCCACTTCAAACAAGAATGCCGACTTCTCAAAAACGAC
This sequence comes from Allium cepa, assembly GCA_030765085.1. Classification (NCBI taxonomy): domain Eukaryota; kingdom Viridiplantae; phylum Streptophyta; class Magnoliopsida; order Asparagales; family Amaryllidaceae; genus Allium; species Allium cepa. The sequence goes on from CM060937.1 coordinate 429,935,627, forward strand.
AAAGGAAAGAAAAAGAAGAAGAAGGCCTTTGCAGCGACTTGGGATGATGAAGAAGAAGAGGAAGTTTCGAATAATAGCTTAGATGAGACTAACTTGTGTCTTGTGGCAAAATCAGATTCAGAATCAAGCTCAGAGGAATCTAGTGAGGTAGGTGACTATTCTTATAAAGAACTCGTTTTTATGTGTCTTGATCTTACTAAAGTAGTCGATACTCTTGAATCTAAAGTTGAAAAACTAAAATCTGACAGGAGAGAACTTGCTTGTGAAAATTTTAGGTTAGAAACTGAACTTGAAAATATTCAAAACCTAGAATGTAAAAAATGTAAAATTTTAGATTCAGAATTATCAAGACTTAAGAATAGCTTTGAGGATCTTGAAAAAGAAAACTTGAGTCTTAAGGAAATCATTGACACTAGGAAAAAGGATCTTATAAATAGATGCACCTCACTTGTCACTGAAAACACAACACTAAAAACCAAAGTCCAAAACCTTGAGAAATCTCCGAATAACTTTTCAAGAGGCGAAAAATCTTTCAACATGCTATTGGGAAATCAAATTTTTGCTAACAACAGAAAAGGACTAGGTTTTGGGAAAACACAAGTTGATGGTAATGCAAAAGGTAAGAGTGTCTTTGATAGATGTGAAATAATTGAACATCGTGTTGAAAATTGTAGTCATAGGAACAAGAACACAAAATTTATACAAGTTTGGGTTCCTAATAATTCTACAAACAAATTTCATGTCTATTGGAACAAGAATGAAAGGACTAAACAAGTTTGGGTTCCAAAGGGATTATTTATTCACAATGCTTCTGCCACTAGCAATCATGGACCTATAAAAACAAATAGGTCACAAAAATCTTTCATCGTGTAGGTATGGTGGCAGGCTAAGGAACAACAACAGTGTTCTCTGGATTTTGGCTGTTCCAGAAACACAACGGGCAACAAAGAAAAGTTCCTTAGCCTAGTACAAAGGTGACAGAATCACAAATGGGCAACCATGAAAAATTATCGTAAAGGTAAAACAGGTAAAGGTATATTTATTTGATCGATAAATTAAATGTGATCATCTGCACCATATTCTGAATGAAATCAGCCAATATTGAGATGTTGTAAAGATGACTTGTTCGACATAGTTGGCCAATTATATTGATGCCAAAAACACCATTCTTTGAATTACTTCATACATATATGTTTGGATTAAACATAGTGTTTTGTTGGATGATAATATTGGCTAACTCTATATTCACGGTCTTCTGATTATTTACATGGCTTCAATCCAAATTCAAGAGAATGTCATTTAAAATGCTGTGAAAAATTGAGTTTGAATGCACACTTCATGGTCTGGTCTATCAAATTTAATTAGTGATGTTTTTGAGTGAAAAGGAAATTCAGATGCAGATTACACTGGTAATCTAGTTGATAGAAAAATTACTAGTCGAACGTGATTTTTGAGACATTTAGTAATTACATTGTTCTTTTCAAAGAAAATATCTGCATATTTTTCATTACAAATAATCTTCAAATAGCAGAAATTATTTTCTCATATAACCCCTTCAAGAAAATCATTGTTGACCATATTTTCAGATTAGTCATTTTTATTTGATTTTAAATGACAAATTTTGACTAATCTGACTCCCTACTAATTATCAAAAAGATAAATAGTGATTGAAAAGGTGATAAGTGTTGATATTTAACATACATTACTCAAGAGAGTATATTTGGAAAATTTCTTTAGGAATTCAAACAAGAGTTATAAAACTTTTTGTTGGGTAAAGATTCCATGATCATTTCTATATCTATCATATTTCTATCGACCATTGTTTTTCATAGCTTAAATATAGTTTGTTGATATGTGGTACTATAATCAGGGATCATTTGTTTTTCATTTCATATTTTTTTAAATAAATAAATATCCAAAGTATTCACTCTCATTTAAAAGTCCTCACGGTTATGCATGGGTGAATTACTTGGATTTTTGATTATGTGCTTCCATGCTCATTTAAAAGTCCTTACGGTTATCCATGTATGGAACGCATATCAAAATTAATTGATTAAATAGACAAGTTGATTCTAATCCCATTTAAAAGTCCTCACGGTCATGCGTGGTTAGAAGATACTTGATTTCATTTTTTAAATTAAATTGGAATACTACTAATCTCATTTAAAAGTCCTAACGGTTATGCATGATTAGTAGATATTCAAATTCCTGATATAAATGTACCACAAGTTGATACAATTGTATGATTTTATATGAGAACATCATTTCCATCATTCTAAAAGTGGAATATACGCCTAACAAGGGTAGTTATGATTTTTGTTTGATTTTTATTGAAGTTTAAATATTTATATTCAATTTGAGTTTAATGTTGGATTAATATTGATCACTTTATCTCTATTTTCTCTAACACTATTATTCTTTTGCTAATAACAAAAGGGGGAGAGAAAAGTTAAGATTTTGTCAAACAGAATCAAGCAAATGTCAAATAATTTTCCATTTGCATCTAGGCTCATTTATATATTTCTATTTGTATGCATATATGTAGGGGGAGCATCATTTAAATAGAGGAAGCATTTAAATAGGGGGAGCAATTAGAGTATATCATTGATCAAATACATTTAACACGGTCAAAATCTTAAATATATGTTTGTTATCAACAAAAGGGGGAGATTGTATGAATATGCACTTATATGTTTTTGTTTGATGATAATAAACATATATATTCGTTTAAATGTATTTGTTAATGTACTATTTTATTTTTCATAGATTAAATAAATATTCGTTGAATAAAATAAATTACACAGAATTTGGATTCAAAAAAATATTTTATTCCAACAAATATTTATTACAATCTTGAACAGTACAAATTCAAGCTCTCACTATACATATACATTTTTGATGTGACGACCCGAAAATTTTAAGCAATTTAAATTGGGATATTTAATTAATTTGGAGTATTAAAAAGTTTAATTTTAACTTGAACTTCAAATATCAATATTTATTGGATAATTAATTGATGAATTTAATTTTTGAAAATTGGGTAAAATGTGAATCTGGAATTTTAAGCCTGTTAAAGCCTGTTAAAGATAAGTTGAAGGCTTGTAAAATTTATATTGATAACACTGGAAATCATAGAAGTTGTAAAATTGAAATTAACAGTGGTTTGTTCAGTTTTAAAATTTTGATTGTTTAAATTGAATTTAAAAATAACCTTTCGAGGCACAGTCTCGGAATTTGACGGAACCAGTTCCATTGGATCCGTAATATTGAATTATTATCGGATTTCAAATTTCGTAGTGTTTGGGATTGTTGTGTGAGCGTACGATATATAACGCGTTGAAATTTATATAGAGACAAATTGAATTTAAATAAAATAATAGTGGTCTACGCAAATTTTCTTTCAGCCGTAATTGCATCCCGTCAATACTTTTTCGTTTGATCTCAAATCACTGTAGCTTTACAGAATTCTCACGCATCTTCCTCTTTACGATTTTAGCCAAGCCTTCTCGAACACACTTCCTTCCAAGAAAATAATCACGTTTCCCCTTTCATTTCATTTCAGAGTCGTTCCCTTTCAATCACGAAAAACAAATATGGTCGAGATTCCTTGCTCTTCATCTCTTCCCCCTTCTGTTCGATTTCAATACGAAATTTCATCGTTCATTCCTTTCATCACTCAAATCGACTTCCCAGCCAAATAAATCGAAGCGAACGCCGTCTTTCCCTCTTCTCTCTCTCAAGCCCTAATTCCATTCTCGTATAACCTAATCACGAAAACAAAGGGGAAAGACATCGCGACCCGTGAGGAGCGTTTGAGAGCGGGGTTTAAATTCGAGATCGCGGGATTTGGGATGTGGTTTTTGCGGCGAGTCTGGTGTGTGGGTAGTTGTGGATGTGTGGCGCGCGCACAAAAGAGTGGGAGGCTCGCAAATGCGTGAACTAGGGTAGGGGCTTTTGGACTGGATCGAGCGGCGAAGGCTAGTTGGGATCGCAGGAGAAAGGGAGCCGTGCTGTATGATGGAGGAGATTCGCGATTCAGGCATGAAGGGGAAGCGACGGGCTGCTATCGGGGTGGTTCGAGGTTGTTGGCGATAGTGCGATTTCGTGGGTCTGGCATCGCGGATTTAAGTTTTGGGCAGCTAGGTATTGCTTTGATAATTTATTTAATTTAGTTCCTAAAATTTGGTTGTTAACCTTGACAGTAATAATAATAATTACAACAAAATTTGGACAGTTTTAGTTTTAAGATTTAATCAGTCATATATTTACAGGAAAGCAAAGTATATTGTTTCACTAACAAATGCAAATTTTATTTAGTATATATATAAGAATCTTGAATGTAGAAGAGTCTTATCAAGTTAGATTTAAACAGTTTGTTTAATTTAATAGATATGATTTTGGGAAATAAAATAAATAAATAGTTTAAAACTAAATTTTTGGTGTAGACCCAAATTATTAGTTGAAAATAATTTATTGGTTAATTAAAATTTTAAAATGGATAATAAATTGTTTAATTAGTTTAAGTTCAAAATATTAAATTAAAGTAAATTATATAAAAGGAAATTAATTGTTCGGTTAATTCAAGTATTAATAAATCATATAAATTTTTATTCAAGGTCAAAATGGGGAAACCAAGGCAATGTTGAAGTGATGGCAAACAGAATTAAAGGTGAGTTAATCTCACTCAGTTCGATTTAATTTTAAATTTAATTTAAATGATTAAATTTAAATAATTGTTTGAATGGTTGAGTTGATTGATGTGCTATAGTATGGTATATCTTGGAATTGGTATTGTATGTTGTGCTGACGTTTGTGGATGCAGGGAAAACATGTTGGAGGGACCCAACTGGGTCCCTCATCATGTATATATGTTGTTTATTTATTCTCTGTTATGCTTCGTGGATATTCTGTGATGAATTATATTGAAATATTGAATGCTATAGTTGCTTGGATATATTCTGGACTCTGAGTTATCAAATTATATAGCATTGGATTTTTGGAAAGAAAAAAAAATAAAAGAGTAAATTTTTAAGAAAATAATTATAAAGAATGTGAATAAACAAAAATGAATTGGATAAGAATATTAGTGTTTTCAAAACGCTAATTAATAAATTATGTGTGTGAAAAGAAATTTATGAATAAACAGAAAGTTAAGAAAAACTTAAACTTCAATTTTACTGTTTAAAAGAATAAAATAATTATTTTAAATTTAGGATTTAAATTATTTAAGAAAAATAAAGAAGGAATTGGGAATAACCTGAACTTGGGTATTTCAGCTAAAGGATTTAAAAATCAAACTGAAAATAATAATAAAATCCATAATTAATGAAGTTTGAAATGAACTGATAAGTAAAGAAATTTATTTTAAATGAAATGAATTGGGAATCAACTTTGGAAAATTGATTTAAGTGATCGAGATTGGGAATTTCTTTCTGAATAACCAAGTATGTTTTCAAAGTAAGTTTTTAAATATAAGTTAATAGTTTTAAAAATGTTTAAAAGGTATGTTTTGAAAAATTTATTATTTCAAATATTTAATTTCTAAAGCAAATATTTCCTTTTAATATATCATAGCATTAATTATTTAAAAGTGACTTAGTATTTGTTTTAAAAGTGAAAACCTGATTTTATACTTTATAAAGTAACCTTATTTTTCTCAAATTTATATAATGTGTATTTTTAACAAATTATTTAAGTAGTTTTATCCTAAGTGTTTTAAAGTATATATATTTCAAAGTAAAGTATTTACAATTATTTTTAAAAATCTATTTTTGTGCTTGGAGATTTCAGAGGAGATAGTAAATATTCGGGAAAGTTTATCCTGAAAGAAAAGATGGTTTTGAAACTGTTTTCAAAGGATGGAAAATAGAAATATATCTTTGAGGATATTTTGAGATAAATAAATAATTTGGAAAATTATTTATTGTTTGATGGATGTTTGTGAATATTAATTGATAGTTAAGTCACCGACTATCAATATTGGACAAATGCGCTGATCGTTTCGAAGAGACCGGGATCGAGATTTATTTCTCGAAAACTACTTCGATCCTGTTTGTACGTTTCGTGTAAACGATTTTGGATTCGAAGATGGAGCAGTGAAGTGCAAGGGCTAGTCGCTACTAATCCTGAGGATATTTCCAAAATGGATGTAGTAGGAGTAGTGCCTTCGGTTCCGTTCGAACCCGGGACGGACTTGTATGAATGAATGCTTGCGAAACATCGTCAGGTGGACGATGGGCATTCTAAGTGAAACGTTCTAAAAAGGTAACGCTTGGCCTCAAGCCTCATCAAATGGGAATGACTGAAAATCAGGGGTTATGCAGCAAGGCTAGGTGGGTAGCACCCAAGCAGGGTGAGGTCATTCCAGTCTAGATGTCCCCTTTTATTTTTGGCTTAGTGGTGCGGTTACTGATCCCAATCGTGGGGTGATTTCACTCGGGACTGTCCGGTAAGGGATGGTTCCGGCCTTGTGTTGCAGGGGATGAAGGGAGTAATCCTCGGTACGGTGATCTAGGCCACGTACTGTGACAGGTGGTACCCCAGTGCCTAGTCATTGGTTGGAAATCCATTCTCCCTACGAGCCTTGTACGAGTTTTGTTTGTATTACCCACTTTGTGGCTAGTAGCTGAAATTTAATGAATGTAACAATTTCGGCTATTTTATAAGTATTTGTATATAGACCCTATTATAATATCAGAGGATTTCTATAAAAATTGTTTTAGCTATCGTAAGGTAAAAACCCGACATGTTTATTTGTGGCATGGTCTTACGAGATGCTTTTGTTTTCAAAGGATTTTTGAAACTTTAATAATCAATTGGGTGTGATTTTCTCACGCTGGTATTCCAGACTGACTCGGGTGTTATTTAACTGTAATGCTCGGGTCAGACAGAGTATTATAGAATATAGGAGATGATGTTGTGGAGCTCAGGAGACGGGCAAGATGACGATACGTACATTCGTACTTGTTTTATATATATATTCTGCTGTTTTGTTTAGCTGTGTATCCAGTTGTACGTTATTGATGTGAGCTGTGATTGATGTACTCTGATGATGTAATATATGTAAACAGATATATTTGATTTTAAGTAAAGATTATTGATTATCTATTATATTTTACTCTGCTGCGATGGTTAGATTCTGTTGTTGCTTTCAATTTCCTTCTTCTACCTCGTCTTCTTTAACTCTAATGGTTCGTATTTCTGTACAACTTGAGTTGATTGTTGTAGAATAGTGCTGACTCAAGGGGTACGGATTTACGGGTCGTTACACTTGGTATCAGAGCGTAGGTTGGAGATAACCTTGGCTCTGGTGGGAATTACTCATTTAAAATAGAGTCCGTAGTACTCTATAATGAGTTTGAGCGTATTAATAGATATGAGCGCATATTTGTTAGTGTATATAAATTGTTTTAATATTGTGTTGATCGGTTTATTGAGTGGCATATGAACCTTCATCGGCACAGTCTGTACAACTATATCGAAGGGGTTTCTAAACACTTGAATAGAACAATCGACACGGTATTGTTTTAAATGTGGATAAATGAAATAATTTTACCCAAAAACATATTTTGATATAAAGAATAGTTTTTGAAAACTATTTAGCTAATATATGGTTGCTTGGATGTTAGGAAGAATAATGTTAAAGCATTATCATTGATAAGTGAGAATTTGACTAGAAATGGAAATATAACTAAAATTTAAGGAAATAAATCCATTATAAAATGAAATTTATAAATATGTATTATAAATGTAATTTATGCATTAAAATACAATTAAATAAGAATTTGTACAAATAAAGTGTACAAATGAATTATAGATAAAATTTATCTAAGCAGGCTTTAGCAGTTTAAAATCCCAGAGATTTGGAAACGTTTATCGAAGTGTTTTAATGATAAATGATGGCATTATTGTTTTGGAACTAATTCCAAATGGAAATTTTTTTTAAAATGGATTTTGGAAGTGAAATAGCATTGAATTCACTTCAGTTACTGGAAAATAACTTCGGAGATGACTGCAGCATCATCGATGTTCATTTTCGAATTTCTAAGTGATGGATTGCTACCAAAAATTGATTTGCTCGGAAAAGTTAGTTGTTTTGGTAAATTTCGAAGGAAATTTGTTGGGGAATAAAACCAGGATTGGTTTAATTTTTGAGAAGTGTGATTTGAGATGTTGAAGATTTCAAAATGATTTGAAACCAAAAGCCGTGTGTTTAAAAATCCTGATGAGATAAGTTGTAAGTTTATAAATTGAGATGATTTTTAAATCAGGAAGGAAATATAAGCTTTTAATGTTCGAATGTAAATTTAAAGAGAAAGGTTAAAAATGAAATTTACTTGGATGGGAAATAAAAAAAAATTTGACTGGATTGACATTAATTGGATAGGCTGAAAATAATATCCAGTTGTATTTAAATTAAATTGAAATCGAATTGAGTTATCAAATGGAATTAGATTCTTACCTGAATAAATGGAAATAAGTTGGATAAGGATTGAATTGAAATAAATAAATCAGAATAACTTATAAGAGAATTAAAAATCCATAGGAATGAAATATGCTTGGGTTATAAATAAGCATAAGGCTTGAGTTAAAAATAAAAGAATAATATATTCAAGCCTATGAGGAATGGAATAGTGTAAATAATAAGTTGTGACTTGTAAAATTGAAAATGGAATACAAATCCAAAATAAATATTTTGATGAAGTGGAAAATAAAAGAAAAATCCAAACTTGAATTGTAAAGTATATTGAACTTAGGAAAATAAATGAAGTGATATTTGGAATAAAAAAATTCAAGTGTTGGATTATAAATAGGAGAACTAATTTGTTAATAAATTAGTTAATAAAATTGAATTGTGAGTTTATGATGAGGTTTGAAAATAAAACTCAAGTTATAATTAAATTTGACTTACATTGTCGATGAAGAAAATATAATTAAAAGTGGCCTTGAAATTAATTTATTTATTTTTGAATGAAATCGCAATGTAAGTTAATAAAATTGGATGGTAATTTAAAAGTGAATGGTAATTTGAAAATGAATAATGGATCCAAAACTTGAGTTATAGATTAAAATTTAACTTGGAGTGTTAACAAATTTAATATAATTGGGAATATATCGAATAAAAATGTGATTTGATTAAAATAGTAATGGGATGGTTTGTATTGTGAATAAAATCCAAATATGTGGAAATAAATTGGATATAGCCTTGTAATCAATTGAGTTAAGCTGAGTATAAAAGAGAAAATTTACTTGCAAAATGAAAATGAGCTTAAGTATAAATTTGAAAAAAAAAACTGAAGTAAATTGACTTAAGCTGAATAAATCGAAGAGAGTTGAATTTAAATCAACTTAAACCAAGTTTAAGGATGTTGGATTAAATTTGAATCAAGTAAAAATAAATATGGATTGAAATAGAACTGGGTAGGTTGTAATAATATTTAAGAAAATGGAAAATTCGGAATGGATTGAGTGGATAAGTTAATTATATTGAATAAGTGAATGGATGGGATAAATAAGAACCAAAGGAAGTGTTGGTTTAATTAAGTTGAGAAATGGTTATTAAATGAAATAGCTTGGATTGTTTTTGAGCTAAATAAAATAGTTTGGAATAAACAAATATGGAATGAAATGTAAATAAATGAATTGTAAATAAAATTTAAATGGAATGTGTCGAGCTAAATAAATGATTGTGAATGGATTAAAATAAAAGGGAAGTTTATTTGGTAAATAAGATGAACCTAAATTGTTAATGGTTTTGAATGGAACTTGTTTGAATAATGGAACTAGTTGGGTTAATAAATGAAATACAAGTGAATGTATTCAAATCTGAAATGGAAGCGAGGATAATTGGATTGTGAATAAATTTGGAAATGGAATAGAATTAAGAATAAAATTGAGTGAAATCAATTTAAATTGGTTATAAAACATAAATACCTATTTATTCACCTAAATCTCGTCAAATTGCATGGAATAATTTGTTGTTTGTTGTAAATGGGGTAATTAAACATTCTATGAGTGAGAGTAGTAAAATAAATTGATTTTGAAAGCAATTGAATTAAATATGAGCTCAGTTTGTTTAAAAATAAATTAAATGTAAATGATTGAGATTAAAACCATTTTAAATTGATGAGGTTGTATACGAATGGATTGAAAACCATTCAAATTGCATAAAAATGGTTTATAAATTAATTGGAACAGTTGAATTAACATGGAAATTGTAGAAGTTACTTATGGAAAAATGTTTGGTGTGAATTTCTTTTAGAATTCATATGTTTTAATTATTGCAAGTAAGTGAAATGTGTTAAACTTCTTATATTTGACACTTACAAGTTTAAACTGAGTAAGTACAGGTACCTGGAAGCCGTGAGGCTGGATTGGGTTGTGCTATATGCTAAAAATAATAAGCCGCTTGCTTAAAATGCTAAATAAGGTACGCCTACGCAATAAAAATAGGAAATATGAACTGTTTTTGGTTTTTCCAACCGTGTGGGTCGATGTATATATTTATCTCTTTTGTCAAATTGCAAAAGCTCCTCCGTACAAAGGGGACTCTGCCAAAAATTTTCAGAAATTTTGGGAGTTAGAAAATTTTTGAAATTTTTGGAAAATTTATTAATGACAAAACAATTTCAAACTAGAAATTGAAATAAGTTAGTGAATGAAACTAATTAAAATAATGACATGAATTAGTTATAAATGAAGAATAAAATTTAACATTTGGAGTTGAAAATAAATTGAATTCGTATGAAAATGAAAGAATCAAGTTGAATAGAAATGGATGTAAATTGAAGTGGTAAGAAAGAAATAAATAAAGAAACATATAAAATGCTTATGTTAACTTAAGTAAGGAATGATAAATGCTTAATTGAAAATTTGAATATTGCAAATATATTCTAAGTGGATATTTGGATGAATATTGACATTTGTTAAGGAAGTCGATAAAATGTTTTTGGAATATTGTAATTGGATATTAGTGATAAGCAGGATATGCAGGTACTATAAAAGAAAAAGGGAACTGGATTAGATTTCAGAAAAATGAATTTGAAATGCTCGACAAAAAGGTATGTATTTACATTTGGTGTGAATTTGATTGGGATTTTGGATTGAGCCACTTGGCTTTTTGTTTTCTTTTTTGGATTTGGGAGGTCGTAGAGCCATTTGGTAGTTGTACCGAGCTAGCCGTGCAAAGGAGATGCTGGCGAAATTTTTCGGGAATTCAGGGAGTTAGAAAAATTTTGAGAAAATTTTGATAATTCCAAATTGGTTTTAAATTGAAACTTGAATGATTGGGAAAATAGGTTTGCTTGCAAATTAGGGAAAGATTTGGAAAGGTAATAAGAAAGGAAATGTGTCGTTTATTAAAAAGATAATTGGTAGGATGTTAAATGGTTGGTTTTGGAAAAATAATAACGGGTATTGGACCATTCTTCCTAACTAGTAATTTCGGGGACGAAATTCTTTTAAGGGGGGAGGAATGTGACGACCCGGAAATTTTAAGCAATTTAAATTGGGATATTTAATTAATTTGGAGTATTAAAATTTTTAATTTTAACTTGAACTTCAAATATCAATATTTATTGGATAATTAATTGATGAATTTAATTTTTGAAAATTGGGTAAAATGTGAATCTGGAATTTTAAGCCTGTTAAAGCCTGTTAAAGATAAGTTGAAGGCTTGTAAAATTTATATTGATAACACTGGAAATCATAGAAGTTGTAAAATTGAAATTAACAGTGGTTTGTTCAGTTTTAAAATTTTGATTGTTTAAATTGAATTTAAAAATAACCTTTCGAGGCACAGTCTCGGAATTTGACGGAACCAGTTCCATTGGATCCATAATATTGAATTATTATCGGATTTCAAATTTCGTAGTGTTTGGGATTGTTGTGTGAGTGTACGATATATAACGCGTTGAAATTTATATAGAGATAAATTGAATTTAAATAAAATAATAGTGGTCTACAGAAATTTTCTTTCAGCCGTAATTGCATCCCGTCAATACTTTTTCGTTTCATCTCAAATCAATGTAGCTTTACAGAATTCTCACGCATCTTCCTCTTTACGATTTTAGCCGAGCCTTCTCGAACACACTTCCTTCCAAGAAAATAATCACGTTTCCCCTTTCATTTCATTTCAGAGTCATTCCCTTTCAATCATGAAAAACAAATATGGCCGAGATTCCTTGCTCTTCATCTCTTCCCCCTTCTGTTCGATTTCAATACGAAATTTCATCGTTCATTCCCTTCATCACTCAAATCGACTTCCCAGCCAAATGAATCGAAGCGAACGCCGTCTTTCCCTCTTCTCTCTCTCAAGCCCTAATTCCATTCTCGTATAACCTAATCACGAAAACAAAGGGGAAAGACATCGCGACCCGTGAGGCGCGTTTGAGAGCGGGGTTCAAATTCGAGATCGCGGGATTTGGGATGTGGTTTTTGTGGCGAGTCTGGTGCGTGGGTGGTTGTGGATGTGTGGCGCGCGCACGAAAGAGTGGGAGGCTCGCAAATGCGTGAACTAGGGTAGGGGCTTTTGGACTGGATCGAGCGCCGAAGGCTAGTTGGGATCGCAGGAGAAAGGGAGCCGTGCTGTTGGATGGAGGAGATTCACGATTCAGGCGTGAAGGGGAAGCGACGGGCTGCTATCGGGGTGGTTCGAGGTTGTTGCCGACAGTGCGATTTCGTGTGTCTGGCATCGCGGATTTAAGTTTTGGGCAGCTAGGTATTGCTTTGATAATTTATTTAATTTAGTTCCTAAAATTTGGTTGTTAACCTTGACAGTAATAATAATAATTACAGCAAAATCTGGACAGTTTTAGTTTTAAGATTTAATCAGTCATATATTTACAGGAAAGCAAAGTATATTGTTTCACTAACAAATGCAAATTTTATTTAGTATATATATAAGAATCTTGAATGTAGAAGAGTTTTATCAAGTTAGATTTAAACAGTTTGTTTAATTTAATAGATATGATTTTGGGAAATAAAATAAATAAATAGTTTAAAACTAAATTTTTGGTGTAGACCCAAATTATTAGTTGAAAATAATTTATTGGTTAGTTAAAATTTTAAAATGGATAATAAATTGTTTAGTTAGTTTAAGTTCAAAATATTAAATTAAATTAAATTATATAAAAGGAAATTAATTGTTCGGTTAATTCAAGTATTAATAAATCATATAAATTTTTATTCAAGGTCAAAATGGGGAAACCAAGGAAATGTTGAAGTGATGGCAAACAGAATTAAAGGTGAGTTAATCTCACTCAGTTCGATTTAATTTTAAATTTAATTTAAATGATTAAATTTAAATAATTGTTTGAATGGTTGAGTTGATTGATGTGCTATAGTATGGTATATCTTGGAATTGGTATTGTATGTTGTGCTGACGTTTGTGGATGCAGGAAAAACAGGTTGGAGGGATCCAACTGGGTCCCTCATCATGTATATATGTTGTTTATTTATTCTCTGTTATGCTTTGTGGATATTCTGTGATGAATTATATTGAAATATTGAATGCTATAGTTGCTTGGATATATTCTGGACTCTGAGTTATCAAATTATATAGCATTGGATTTTTGGAAAGAAAAATAAATAAAAGAGTAAATTTTTAAGAAAATAATTATAAAGAATGTGAATAAACAAAAATGAATTGGATAAGAATATTAGTATTTTCAAAACGCTAATTAATAAATTATATGTGTGAAAAGAAATTTATGAATAAACATAAAGTTAAGAAAAACTTAAACTTCAATGTTACTGTTTAAAAGAATAAAATAATTATTTTAAATTTAGGATTTATATTATTTAAGAAAAATAAAGAAGGAATTGGGAATAACCTGAACTTGTATATTTCAGCTAAAGGATTTAAAAATCAAACTGAAAATAATAATAAAGTCCATAATTAATGAAGTTTGAAATGAACTGATAAGTAAAGAAATTTATTTTAAATGAAATGAATTGGGAATCAATTTTGGAAAATTGATTTAAGTGATCGAGATTGGGAATTTCTTTCTGAATAACCAAGTACGTTTTCAAAGTAAGTTTTTAAATATAAGTTAATAGTTTTAAAAATGTTTAAAAGGTATGTTTTGAAAAATTTATTATTTCAAATATTTAATTTCTAAAGCAAATATTTCCTTTTAATATATTATAGCATTAATTATTTAAAAGTGACTTAGTATTTGTTTTAAAAGTGAAAACCTGATTTTATACTTTATAAAGTAACCTTATTTTTCTCAAATTCATATAATGTGTATTTTTAACAAATTATTTAAGTATTTTTATCCTAAGTGTTTTAAAGTATATATATTTAAAAGTAAAGTATTTACAATTATTTTTAAAAATCTATTTTTGTGCTTGGAGATTTCAGAGGAGATAGTAAATATTCGGGAAAATTTATCCTGAAAGGAAAGATGGTTTTGAAACTGTTTTCAAAGGATGGAAAATAGAAATATATCTTTGAGGATATTTTGAGATAAATAAATAATTTGGAAAATTATTTATTGTTTGATGGATGTTTGTGAATATTAATTGATAGTTAAATCACCGACTATCAATATTGGACAAATGCGCTGATCGTTTCGAAGAGACCGGGATCGAGATTTATTTCTCGAAAACCACTTCGATCCGGTTTGTACGTTTCATGTAAACGATTTTGGATTCGAAGATGGAGCAGTGAAGTGCAAGGGTTAGTCGCTACTAATCCTGAGGATATTTCCAAAATGGATGTAGTAGGAGTAGTGCCTTCGGTTCCGTTCGAACCCGGGACGGACTTGTATGGATGAATGCTTGCGAAACATCGTCGGGTGGACGATGGGCATTCTAAGTGAAACGTTCTAAAAAGGTAACGCTTGGCCTCAAGCCTCATCAAATGGGAATTACTGAAAATCAGGGGTTATGCAGCAAGGCTAGGTGGGTAGCACCCAAGCAGGGTGAGGTCATTCCAGTCTAGATGTCCCTTATTATTTTCGGCTTAGTGGTGCGGTTGCTGATCCCAACCGTGGGGTGATCTCACTCGGGACTGTCCAGTAAGGGATGGTTCTGGCCTTGTGTTGCAGGGGATGAAGGGAGTAATCCTCGGTACGGTGATCTAGGCCACGTACTGTGACAGGTGGTACCCCAGTGCCTAGTCATTGGTTGGAAATCCATTCTCCCTACGAGCCTTGTACGAGTTTTGTTTGTATTACCCACTTTGTGGCTAGTAGATGGAATTTAATGAATGTAACAATTTCGGCTATTTTATAAGTATTTATAGACCCTATTATAATATCAGAGGATTTCTATAAAAATTGTTTTAGCTATCGTAAGGTAAAAACCCGACATGTTTATTTGTGGCGTGGTCTTACGAGATGCTTTTGTTTTCAAAGGATTTTTGAAACTTTAATAATCAATTGGGTGTGATTTTCTCACGCTGAGACTGACTCGGGTGTTATTTAACTGTAATGCTCGGGTCAGATCGAGTATTATAGAATACAGGAGATGATGTTGTGGAGCTCAGGAGACGGGCAAGATGACGATGCGTACATTCGTACTTGTTTCATATATATATTCCGTTGTGTTGTGTAGCTGTGTATCCAGTTGTATGTTATTGATGTGAGCTGTGATTGATGTACTCTGATGATGTAATATATGTAAACAGATATATTTGATTTTGAGTAAAGATTATTGATTATCTATTATATTTTACTCCGCTGCGATGGTTAGGTTCTGTTGTTGCTTTCAATTTCCTTCTTCTACCTCTTCTTCTTTAACTCTAATGGTTCGTATTTCTGTACAACTTGAGTTGATTGTTGTAGAATAGTGTTGACTCAAGGGGTACAGATTTGCGGGTCGTTACATTTGATTACATCACAATTCAGTTTACATAAATTCCTCACTACATATCACTCACACTCGTATTTTGTCTTCAACTGCATTCCAGTTTGAATCCATCATCTGAGCAATCTGCAAAAATATTCACTAACGCAGTAAAATTGAAAAAGAAATATTTTTGCAATATAAAATGAAATATGATTTTTGAAAATATTATTTGCCTCAGTTATTTGGGTTGTTCGTCATCATTCACATTTGAATTCATCACACACGAACAGTGTGACATGCACAGTGTATCACTGTACATGCCACAAGGCCGTGCACATCGATATACACTTGATAATGCTACAGGGACAGGTGAGCACAGGTCAAACCCAAATGTAAAGTCGGGTTCAACTCACGTGCAATATACTCAAAATCACGACACGAGCACAAGGTCAAACCCGAGTTTTTGGAACTAGATTCAACTCAAGTGAAATTTCAAAAATCAACATAAATGGATGCAAAGACCAGTGATGCAAGCAATGACCAGATCAAAGAGCAAAATGATACAAGGCATAGCAACTGCACAGTCCAATGAACAAGACACAACAAAGTTCACAAGTGCAGACACAAGGGCAGTGGACAGTACAGGCAAACTGGCAACAACAAGTATGGCAGTGAAACTCAAGGCAACAGTGCACTACAACTACACAATGCACCAAGTAAGTAACAGCAAGCAACATGGTCAAACACACCTCAAATGAACACTACGGACTCAAGAAAAGTTCAAGTCAGATCAACAACATCAAGTGAAACAATACAACAATGAACTCGAGGCCGAGACTTAAAGGCATCAGAACTTCAACCAACAATGAAAGCTACAAATTCATGAACCAAGTATACAACAAGTAAACAAACTCAGGCAAATGTACACGGTTCAATATGATTGAAAGAAGTCGAATGTAACCATACACTTGCAACAGAAGTACACCAGGTAACAGCATGATACAAGGAAAATACATGGAACAATACCAAAGTATGGAGTGTGCAAGTGCAAATGACCAGAGCTCAACATACATGAAGTAATGCAATGCCCAAAGACCAAGTCGAAGTCGAACTGTTCTTAACAGTTCTAAGTATCCAACAACAATATGAATGCTATGTTCAAACATGAAACAATACTAAAACCAGACAATAACTCACATATTTGAAACCACAATGCAGTATGTACATGAGCAAATACACAAGCACATGTGTGCAGACCACAAAGAAATGCCATCAAGCAAACAAAGACCAGAAAGTAGCAAGTTGAATCAACACAGCAACTCAAAGACCACAAATGTACATGTACCAATGATACAAGAGAAGTGAACAAACAATGCAACAGTATGGAAGTCGAAATCACATGGAAGTATGACATGAAGCATATACATGGATGAACAGCAATGATCAAGTCAAGTCAAATGAAACTTGATTCAACACAGTGACCCAAGTTGTGATGATCAGAGCTACAGACCGACAACTACATACAGGTGAATAGAAATGATTCATGCAAGCTATAGATATATGGCAATGCACAAAAAAGTATGCTAAAACAAAGTCAACCAAGATACTAATGAATGGAACTCGCGCTCCAGACCACATACAAGTCCAGAATTCAATGATTGAAACAACTCAACAAAGTAATGGCAACAATCTCAATGAATTGAATAAACAAGACCACCAAGTACAACAGTCGAGTATCATGTCAATAACACAAGTGATACAACGTCAATGCAGACACAAAACAAAATCAAACAATGATACAATGTCAATGTCAATGCTAGAGACGAAGCTCGCAAGGATGAAAACAGTGATGGTTGACGTAATGCAGAGTCGTGGAGTGGATATGATTCATGAAACCAAAACAGTGCTGTGATGATCAAGACGCAAAATCAAAGTCAGAAATCAAGTGTTTGTATCTTTGAAAAAGTCACAAAGTAAAAGAGGAAAGTTTTTTGCCGTATCAATCAAGTAAATATCGAACGCATCAAAGTCGTGAGCATCAAGTCAAAATTATATCAGGAAAGCCGTGCGCATCAGGCAATCAAAAATTAGGAAAGTGATGAAGTCGCGTAAATGAATACGAACGAACTATAGGGTCTCGTAATTCATATAAATACTACAACCAAAATTCATCATTGGCAATCGAGTGAAGCAAACAATCAAACCAGCAACGAAAAAGTTTACATACCGCAACAGTGAACTCGATCGTCTCGAAGCAACCAAGTCCAAATTTCATAAAACAATCAAAGGAGCAGCTACGAACGAGGCAAGCAACGCAAACCATCGATTATCAGAGAGCCACGAACAAGAAAACGAAGCCCTAATTTATGAGGGGAACAAAGTCCTAATCTGGACGAACGAAGAAGTAACAAAAGCCGACATTTCTTTCACAAGTCAGAGAAAAGGATCGGGTTAAAGATTAAAAGGGCCGGGCCTTGTTTTATTTTAAAGGGGTTTATTTTAAAAGGTTTTTTGTTTAATTTGTTTTGAGTTTTATTTGAGCAAAAATTATGGAGTCAAGTTTGTATTTTAATTTTTGCTCCTGCTTTTATTTTTGAAATCTGTTTTTTCTTTTCGAGTCAAAGTATTGGTAAATCACCACCTAGGTTGTAGGTAGTGTCAGATTGTCTAGTTAGAATTAGTTCAATGAGCAGGGTGTGCGAGTTTGCAAAACTCTATAGGCAGGAGCAGGGGGTGCGAGTCTATTAGAGTGTTTGTAAGCGGGAGAAGGGTTTGCGAGTCTGTTAGAGTGTTTGTAAGCGGGATACTGTTTAATTCTAATAGAAATCTGGGAATGTAGCAGTAGGCAGGGGTTGCCGAAGCTGGGTAAATTTTTTGTGTGATTTACTTTTCAGCATATTTATTTCTGCAGTTTGTTTCTGTGTTTAAATCGAGAAAATTTGCTATAACCCTATTCACCCCCCTCTAGGGTTAATCTAGATCCTACAAAATCAACTTGCAAAGAGAGATGTACTATGAACAACGAATGAATTACAGACATCTTAGCCTTATAGAATCAATTGCCCTCAAATTCTGTGGCAAATCACCAAAGAATGACGTTATTGAACCCTCAACATCTCGTCAACCACATACATCTGGATGGAATCAATAGGAGAAAATTCCACAGCAACCTCAGGCATCTCCAAACTCTTGGGAATGCCAAAACTATTAGTCTCCTCTACGACATCATGTTGAGATCACCAAGGTTGAACGAGATGAATGCTCTCCTAAGACTCCAAAAAAATCAATCTTCTTGTGTTTTATTGTTCTATATTCATGTTTACTTTATTCTTGTATGTGTTTGTTTCATTAATCTTTGAATAAAATTAATAGAAAACTGTTTTATAATTAACTGAATTTCTTGACTACAGCCAGTCGACTGAAACATATAGTCAGTCGACTGTTTACAGGGGTATAAAACTCTCGGGTTGGCAACCAGTCGACTGAGGCGCATAGGTCATTCGACTGTTTACAGAGATAAAAACTCTCAGGTTGGTGACCAGTCGACTGACCTACCCCGACCAGTCGACTGACTGTACAAAATAACTACTGTCTCCTCTTTTTTTAACCCCCTTTACCCTTCTTTTCACTTTACCTTCTTCATAATTTTTTCTTCCTCCAGAAACCTAGCCCTCATTTTTTTTCAAAAAACTCTCAAAAACATCAAATTAATGGCTCCTCTAAGATCAAAACGTTCAAAACAAGATTCTTCATCTTTTGTTGATATTCATGTTGCTCATTGGCTATACGACACAACCGCAATAGAAAGATGAGAGAAGATGAAAAATTCTAGAATCTTTGAAGGTTCGTTCATGGTATATTTTGATTTTTGAGTTTATTCTCTTCAAGAATTAATGCGGAGATGTGGATTAGAGTCGCTACTCGACTACAATTCAAATCGTCACAACATTAACCATCTAATGGTAAAACTTTTGTTTGCAAATCTTAATCTTGGCCACCAACAACCATCTAATCCAAATAATTGTGTATGGAGTTTGGTCTATGGACAACAAGTTTTCTTTTCACTTGATCTAATGGCACATATCCTTCAATCTCCAAATGAAGGTATTGATTTAAATGATGTCGAGTGCAATACAAGACAAAGAGATAGAATTAGTCACATGTTCATGGGTGACGACATGATTGCATTGCGTTCTAAGCTTCTACGGCCTAAAGCAAGAATCTTGCACAAGACTCTTATGCGATCTATTCTCCCACTAACCAGATCATATGAGTTAATATATTCGGAAAATTTCAAAGCGCTCTTGCGATATGGGGAAATATACGTGTAAATTGGTTACGTTGTATTTTGGATGAATTTCTCACATTCCCCTATGAGAATATGAATGTTATTTACTTTGGAGAATATA
Source organism: Allium cepa (assembly GCA_030765085.1). Classification (NCBI taxonomy): domain Eukaryota; kingdom Viridiplantae; phylum Streptophyta; class Magnoliopsida; order Asparagales; family Amaryllidaceae; genus Allium; species Allium cepa. Next base: position 429,955,831 of record CM060937.1, read on the forward strand.
TAATGAGACTTCTTCTAGATGTTGGTGTTCGTCAACCTGATTTCGAATTCGCTACTGTCGGAATGATAAATACAAGGACCATCAGTCTTATGATGCTACCAACAAGACCTCCACCTATTACGGCATATGAAGATTAGAAGCATCAACAAGCTCAATAACAATCTGGAGGTCCTACAATTAGAGAACCGGAAGCACATCAAGAAGAAGGCGAAATTCGTTTAGCTACCTCCTCCAGCACCCGTGAATCCATTGAAATCCTTTCCCGAAATCAACTTAGGATTTAAGGCTAAAGAAAATGGATAAGAAGCTTGATAAGATCAAACGTTTCTTCTCTACTTTATGGGATGCCTTATCATGTTCTTCTTCCACTGCTGCCACATCTGTCGCCCAAGGCAAGCATCCAGCGCCTCGATTTACATGGTCTGCATCAGAGGAGCATACTAGTAGCGACACTAGTGGAGCAGGAAGTGGTGCTCAAGGCACTACTAGACCCGGAAAGGAGACTGCACCGGAAGGAGAGTATAATTGGGATCTTGATGAATAAGTTTTTGGTTGGTAAGTTTGGTATGTACTATTGTTATTTGCTTATTGGAACCTATATTTTTCAGTTTGAACATTTGGATATTTGTTTGCTTATTGATTATCTTTGAGACTTGTACTAATTAGTCTCACTTTGGATTTTCTTTCTGCACTTTGTATTGAAACTATTTTGATATATCTCCTTTTTGTCGATGATAAAGGGAGAGAAAAATTGTACTAACCATTTTGATGCAGGTACAAGAAGTGTCATATATTCAGGGAGAGTTTTTATATGTGTTCTCTAGGATTATTATATACAGGTTTGTCATCAATCAAAAAGGGGGAGAATGTTGAATCACTAGTTTTGATTCATGACAAAGCAATTTAGAAGAAAAAGAGAATACACGATTAATCTCGACAAAAAGAGACAGTCAAAGGACTATGGTGATATAGACTTTGAATCTATGTTTTCACCGTCTATTACTTGTGGTCGAGTCTTAGAAATTTGTTAAAATCTATCCTCAAGTAGTCCGCACTTCATTGTTCTCAGTTTTTAGTCAAAACGGAGCTAATTGTGTAAAAAATACCACAGCCAGTCGACTGACTATGAACAACCAGTCGACTGATTGGTGTACATACACGAGTATGCACTGCTTATTTTTTTAAACTTGTTGCATAGTCAGTCGACAGACCAAGAACGACCAGTCGACTGACCTGAGCCCAACTGCCATTTCTAAATAGACATCTTCATTCTGCGAAAGGTTGCGATCCTTCTTTGAACAGAAATGGATGCTCCTTTTGGTCAGAACTCTTCACCAATGGTTGTTACTCTCTGTCTACTATATATACACGTTCCCAAACACTTCGCATTCACCGAAATTCATTCTAACTCTCTTATATTCTTCTTGTACTCTCATACTTACATTCAAACAGCAAACAAGCATTTTACTGCTTTGAATCATCAAATAAATTTTCATAATCTTTGATTCTTAGTATTACATTCTCTTTATATCTTCACATACACTTCATATACTTGAGGATTTGATTATAGGAGGTTTGTACTATCAGAGACAAATCAGTGTTAATCAAGAACACACGTTGTCAGATATTCTTTTGTATTAGTAATGTCATCTTCTGCTACTGAGGTGAAAATCCTGTTCTGTTGCTCGGGTGTCTGTTCTGCTGCTTAGACTATATATACCTGTTCCTTCGGGTTAAGTGAGAGTTGTTGTTTTAGTGAAATTCCATAAGGAGTCTGGAACTGGACGTAGGACGGTGTTTCGAACCAGTATAAAAATCTCAGGTGTTATTTTTATTATTATGTTGCTTTTATATTCCGCACTATTTTACTACATTGCTATTATCTCTATACTCTACATTATTGTTTATCCATATTGCACGGTCCTATAAACTTTCAATACATACTATGATTTGGTATATCTCTTGCATCATGGTTTGTACGGTTGTTCTTGTAAATTAAATGGTTAATGTATTGATATGAATATTACCCGATGCTAAAGTTCATGTAATATTTAATGGTTGAAATGTTATTTTTATTAAATTCGACCATGTGGTTTTCTCTTTTTATTCATTGTTTTAGAGTTTTTTTAATCTTACCTATCCACGGTTCACCATCTTCAATATTTGAAATTAGTTGTAAGTGTATTCTTACATCATTTTAATTATTTTAGACGTTAAAATTAGTGGATCGTCACATGCAGTCCCAACATTTTCTATTTATGGTAATTATTCTTGTCTTAATTGGTTGGTCAAGAATTTAGTTTCATTTTCAATGCACCGTTTTATCGTGACCATTTTTTAACATTTAATTTTGAATGAATCAGCCGATTTTCATTATTGTTTTCCTCTTTCATTCTTATATGTATGCGTGTGTGTATATATGTATGTATGTATATTGTGTGCGCGCGTGCTCATGCATTTGTGTGTGTACAACATATATTTGGATCACACAATTTTAGCAAAAGCAACACTTTAAATCCGTACTTCTTAATAGTGATCATTGATGATTAAAGAAAAATGACTTTCCAAAAAAAAAATCATTAAATGTCGCTGAAAAGAAAATAATTTTTTCCGTAAAAATTCCCATAGATAATTTAGTATTTTATTTAAAAAGTCAGATGTCTTCATATATTTTTATGTGAAAATGTCAAAGTTTTGTTAAGATCTTCTTTTGAGGTAAATAAATTTTGTTTAGAAGCAAATCAATTCGGGTAAAATTTTGAAACTTCACCAATAAACTTGGAAAATGGTTAAGTTTATTTGTAAAATGATTTCAAAGTTCTCAATAATAAGTTAATTCATCGAAATTTGCAAACATTTAAATACTAACTATTATACCAAAAAAATTCTATTTTTTCGAAGAATCATAAAGAAAATGGTTAAGCCAATAATATTGACCCAGTTGGTTGACAGTTTAGACCATGAGGTTAAACGTCATTGGTTCAATATCGAAGATCAATATTTGTTGGGATTAATGAACCATATTAGGCAAAAAGAAAACTGTTAATTGCTAACCAATAACTTTACAAAATTATCAAAAAATCACATCAAATTTAAACTAAATTCGAAAACGATGATAATGATGATGAAAAAAGAAAAAGAAGAAGGAGATGGAAACAGCAATCATCAATATTCATTGTCGTGCTGTACTACGAGAAAGTGAAGTTTGTTGTCTTCAAATCACTATGTTACCATGCGCTGAACTAATCATATTTTTCTAATTTTTTTTCCACTATAATAAATGAAAAGAATAAATATTTAATCGAGGGATGAGATTGATTGGAGGTACTAGACTTTGTCAAAAATGAAAACATAAGATTTTTTTTTTTTTTTTTACTAGTAATTATAATTCTTATAAAACAATAACCACTTCATGTCGACATGAACCTTACTTATCTATATATATAGGGATTATAGTTCTTCAATTTGATTTATGTGTTGATCTAGATTTCAAACCTTTTGTTCTTATTTCTCGCAATTGCTTTCCCAAGGTCCACAGGCAAACTGACTAGCAATTAAATATCGTCCAAGAAAGAAATAAGCATTTGCAGTATTTGTGGACGCCCTACTTAACGTAACACGTGAGGTCATGAGTCGGCATATTCTGCGTCGTGCCCGATAAACAAGATAATATTCATCTGCCCCATTCAAAGCCAACTACGTTTCGTCTTGTCAGCGTGTCCACACAATGAAGATTCCAAATTTTCAGTTAGTACGAAATCGAATATGTCCAAATATCTGGGGGGTTTTATGACTAATTCCTAACAAACAATCAACATATCTGTGTACCCCTTAAACGAACTCTTCATAATTATTTTCCGAAATTGCAACTCGGCCGCAGCATCACACGTTGCATCTCGTGCCGAGCTAATTCATCGCCAAATTAACCCAAATTCAATTTAAAAACTGCCATTTTTCCTCCTTCCATTGGCGTTAAATGAATTCTACAAAGCCTTCGTTGCCAACGTGGATGAGCGCCGCATCAAGATTCGATTTTGAATCCAAATTTGCATCGATGTCCGATTCTTCTTCCTCTTCATCAACGTCTAGTTCCGTCCCTGCTTCCTCGGAAGACGTAATGGGGTTCGCTGAGAGGTCCATGTCAGCTGCTGGTGCTGCCGTGTTGTCCGCTATTATTGTTAATCCTCTTGACGTCGCAAAGGTTTGTTTTTTGCTGGTGTTTTGCAGTAGTCCACCTGTAGTTTTTATTATTCCATAACTTTGTTAATGTGTAGGTGCCGACGATGGTGATTTCGTTGTTGGTTTAAGGCTTGTTAGGTGAATACATGTTAATGTTTGTTTTTTTGTTTGATGCAGACGAGGTTGCAAGCGCAAGCTGCTGGAGTGTTGTCTAATTCAACACAGGAACATTTCATTGGACGAATGGCCTTAATTACGCCCAATACTGTATTTTTTTTTCTTCTTCCGCTTTTGTTGTAATTAAATTTGTCATTTCGTGGAATAGTTTGTTTATAGATTTGTTGTGAAGGGAAATATTAGCTTCGATAAGGGATATACGGTTTATCTTCGGTAATGCCTAAAATGAATAGAAATGTAATTGTTAGCAATTGATTAAGTAAGTTAACTACAGTGCATCTCGTGCCGAGCAGATTCACACATTGCTTATTCTAGAACCTTTTGAATTTGCTGGTATTTTGATTAGTTTATCTGGTGACTATTTTGCATGCGCTAGAATATGGTTATTATGAAGTATAAACAGTAGCAAGGCTCTCTGAGGTTACACTCTCTTTCTGTGGCACTAGGAAGAACAGCTGTTTGTTGTAGTGAGATATAATACATATTTTGTGCACCATCTTTTCCAATTTTATGGCCTTCATATTCCAACTCCAAGCTGATAAAAGCATTACCATTATATTATTACTTTTAATCTTCAGTGTGCAAGATAATGGAACACAAATTTTCCTTACGAGAGCGCAATTCCCCTTTTGATTGAGAGTCGTACATGTTTATCACCAATTGTTAATTCTTGGTGGCCACAATTTTGGGGAAAACCGAGCCCCTGGAGTGTCTAATAAAATGGGAGGGAGGGAACAACCATAATTTAGGCAGAGGTTAAAAATATGAAATGCAGAAATGTGAGTGATAAACACACTTGGCTGTGAAGTAATGAGCCGTAGGATAGTTATCTGGGATGTCTTAAATTACAAGGGTTACACATCTACTGCTAGTTATATTTAACTATGCCTACATGACATGCAGGCGAGACCATGATTTGAAACTAAATAGGCTAATTAGCACCTTTGGTTCTTTGGTTGACATTTATCATACGTTATTAAGTTTGAAAGGATGTACTGCTATATGAGTTAAGCTTAGCTTACAAGCTAACCAATTTGAACTTGGACCTGTTAAGAACAAGCATAAGAAAAAGTAAAACATTCATCTTGGATGAAGTAAAAAGGAGCCACCTGGCAGCTGCGAGCAACTTTTTAGTGCTATATTACATTAAACTTTGCTACTTCATATATATCTTTCACTAGTAAACTGTTATTTACACATATAACTGATAGTAAACTGTAACTTTCACCCTAGGATCCGAATTTGGTTCAAGTGCTCCATGAATAGTGTGTATTCATCTTTAACCGTTTGGTCGAACATTCATATATTATTAATTTGTGTTGTGTTGCTCAACTAAAGTTTAAATGTTTCTTTCAGCTTTTCTCAGATTTCAGTTGCTCAACTTCTTGTACACGTGCTGGGTTGTTTGGTACTGCTAAATTTTGCCCACCTGATTGTTTCCAGTACAAGGGGACACTAGATGTCTTCTACAAAGTCATTAGACAAGTACGTTCAAATAACTTCTAATGGTGATTTCATGACATCAATTTATCTGTTCAGTTTATCTCACATTTATCGCTCGTTGTATGTTATTACCTTATCTGTACATACTGCGGTAATTGTTGTCAAAATCCTATAATCCTACGATTTAAATCCCGATTCGGATCGGATCTCTTCCTTAACGACTCGATTTACATTCCGATCCAAACATAGTCAAAATCGCAAATAAAAAACATTCTATTTGTATACTAACGTACTTAATATGTTTATTTGGATTCAAAATTCAAAATACAATGTTTTCAAAATAAAATAAGGGAGGAAATTGAGTTTTATATTTAATTGTATAAGTTCAAACATCAAAATCAATTTCAAATTGTGTGCAATCCTTCAAATACGAATCTTTTGAATCTACGATTTATGATTTGAATCTCGTTTCGATTTAAAGTTTGAACTTTACGATTTACGATTTTAAATCTCATTTTGAAAACATTATATTAATGCAGGAAGGATTTTCTAGATTGTGGAGAGGTACAAATGCAGCCTTAGCCTTATCTATACCGACTGTAAGTTTTATTTGTGATGACAATTCATTGAGTTTAGCTTGTATACATTTCCAATTCAATACCATGTACAACTAATCTTCAAGGCATGACGTGTAAATATATGAATCGATCCATTAGCAGCGTAGATATTCAAACTTCACATCTTCTACTTCCAACCTGTAAAGGGGTTGAAGTGTCATTAAAAATTTCAGACTTACGCAGACATATTTGTCATTACAAATATCCACTGACCTGCCTATGGTAGTAGCTACGTATGGTTACTTGAAGAACTTTACTACAGCAAGCCTAAATAATGTATTTGTGATTGTATTTCTACAGGTTGGTATTTATTTGCCTTGTTACGATGTTTTCCGTAATTGGATTGAGAACTACACATCGACCAACGCACCTACTTTGACACCATATGCTCCACTTGTGGCTGGATCTGCTGCACGATCGCTAGCTTGTGTTGTATGTTCACCTATCGAACTGGCTAGAACACGCATGCAGGTAGGTACATGCTATGGCCTACCTTTTTTTTCTTTTTAAAATTTGTAATTGATGTCTAAGAGACTTGGGATATGTTTGATCCCAATACTTTTGAAAGGCCTTATTTCAGGTTAGTTGTCTTACGTGCATGATGAATTTTATCACTTCGGACACCCACTCATCCCAAGATCATAGAGGACCATTGTTATTAAAGCTACAAATTAACATATACATGCTTTATATACTTTAATTAATGACAAGTTCAATTCTGTCATAAAATTTGCTGCGTACAATTTAAGCTCACTGTATATTATTTATGTTCTGTATTTTTAACATTTAATAGCGACCAAAAAAAATTCTCAACAAGTTGATATAAATATGAAATATATTTGCATCATTATTTTTCTTGGTTTTATAAAGATCAAATGTCCTCTGCACATGTGACTAATACAGTAGCATGTGACTGATAAGTTTGCACAATAGATAAATTGTGAATAAATATTGCACTATATGTTCATATGTGTAGATGGTCGTGCTAATCTCTATGGTTTTACCTCCGAATATCATCTCTTTTGCCTTGCTCTACCAACCAACCACCCCAGCCCCCAGAAAAAAAACCACAAAAACACATGCGGGCGCACAAACGGGTATTGTATGACATGCATGATGCACACATGAACGTATTGGTGTAGAGATTCAATAAATTATGAAAATTTGGAAGTGTATTTCTTTAACTTTGATGACAATACATTCGATTTTCTTCGTTAATAGTACAAATGTTTAAGACTATTGATGTCATTTCGTGACATCACGGATGAAATTGCATTTTTTCGTTATTAATAGTACAAGTGTATGATAAACATGATGTGCCCATGTAAGCACCGGTGTAGAGATTCAATAGAATTTGGAAATTTGAAATGGTAATTATGTAACTTTGATATCAGTACAATAATTTGTTTTTATTAATAGTAAAAATGTTTAAGGGCATCGATACTACTTTACGGAGTCATGATTGAAGTATATGCATACACTTTGTTTATATATTAGTTTGATTTGCAAGTATAAATCAAATTATTTCACCTGCCATTTAATAAGGGTGGTACTTTCTACACACACCAAACGTACATCTCTCACTTATTTATCTCCTCACCCACTATATTACTTCATCCACCCATTTACATCCAACAATTAAATTCTCCTTTTTCATGGGTGTGTTTTCCCTTCCCTTGAGATAAAATGATAGTTGTCCTAAACCAAATTTCCTATCTGTAAAAAAAATCCTCCTCAAATTAGACTAACGCATAAAATCGACTACAGATAAAAAAGGAGAAATAAAAAAATAAAAATAATATTGAAGAAGAGGAAACTAAATTAACTTTTCATGGTACAACGAGACTATTTTCTAACAAATATATATAACTTGGCATTCATATACTCAATAGCAAATAAAAAGGTAGGGAAATTTTCTCATGAAATTACTCATCTCTATAAAACCCTACAACATTAAAATAAATTCAAATAAAAGGGATCCAAATAAATTTTCAAAACTAAGGTTTATGATTATCACAGCTACAAAAAACAATAAATGAAAAGAGGAGAAAAAAGAAATAATTTATATTATTTTTTGGTCGACATGAGCACACAATTTGAAATCTTCTTCTAATTTGCTGCCAAATTGAGAATTTAATTGATATGAATGATCTGGAGTTTTAATTTTTTGAGGTGGAGCCTTGACGCAACGGTTAGGTCACCTGCGTGGTGATCTGGACGTGAAGGTTCGAGTCCGAAAACAGTTTCTTTGTAATGCGAAAAAGAGACTGCATACATTATCGATCTCCGCAGAGCCGCTATCGTGCGGGAGCCTCGTGCACTGAGTTCTGCCTTTAATTGATCTGAATAAACTGAAATTTTAATTTTTTGAGAGGGGAAGATGAACTTACGGTACCGAGGTGCTTGTTTTGGTTTTTTTATGTCAATATCGTTCGGTTATGCAGTCCACTGTGTTTTGCATAACCAACCAGAGTGGGTGTTTGTAGTGTTTTATCCAAATTAAATTTAATACTTGCTTAGATGACATTAGTGATAGTTTAGATGTGTGCAGATAGTAACACCCTTTAAAAAATTCTTGCATTCGCCACTGCTTGCATGTTATGGCCTTGACCTATTCTGATCCTCCATTCATCCTCTATGGAATTTTTCTCACGCACATGCTAATAATTTTGTATTAAGTTAATTCTCTTCGGGTGAAATATGAACACATTGCTAATCATATGTTCGAAATTATGTATTATTTTTGAACTTCTAAACATCTAATTTTCACACATATATCGGTATAAGCACAATCTTCTTTGAAAGTAATATCTATTGCTAGGGGTGAGCATTTGATTGTTCAGTCGGTTTTGAGGTAAAAGATGTCGTAAGGAATTGAAATAAAAAAAAATTAAAACCAAACCGAATCGAACCGAAATAAGTTCAGTTAATTCGGTCATAACCTATTTAGTGGAACTAAAAAGCATGTTATTATTTAACCGATTGATTTACTCAAAGGAAAATTTAATTTATGTTTGAAGAGATTTTATTGAGTATCTTTTATGTTTATAAGAAAATTTTACCTATTTTCAAAAATTTTACCTATTTTCAATAGGTAAACTTTGTTACTTATTACTAAATCTATATAATAAAAAGTTCGGTTAATTCAGTTAGACTAATGAACGATTATTTATTTATTTTACAAACTGAATTCAAACCTAGTTTGGTAACCGAACTGAACCGACCGAAATAAATCAGTTTGGCCGGTTAATTCGGTTCTAACTGAATATTGCTAACCCCTACCTACTGCTTGACAAAATAAAAGAGCCTACAAAAAATAGCTATCCCAGCCGGTAATTGGTAATGCTGCGTTACATGCATATTAAGAAGGAAAAACAATTTTTTTTTTTGAAAAAAAAAAAAGGTTGTAACTATTTATTTAAGGATTTTCTGTAATTTTATCTGCAACCATTGAATGGGATTTGTTCTCGTACTAGATTATCATTGTATTTGTTATTCTTACTATATATTTTGTTTGAATATGAACAGGCATTTAAAGCAATGCGAGATGGCGTCAAGCCTCCTGGCATTTGGAAAACCTTAGTTGGGGTTCTACCGCCGATTAGCAGTACAAATGTTAGCCACAGCTGTATGTATTGTCTTTTTATTTAATCTATGTTTTGAACACTTCTCTTTCAATTTATATGGTGATCGTTGACGTCTGTATCAGTACATAGCTACCGTTCTCTTTGGATGGGAGTTGGGGCTCAACTTGCTCGTGATGTTCCTTTTTCTGCAATCTGCTGGTCAACCCTTGAACCTGTACGTCATTTCTGGGCCATAAATTTCTACTGAGTTTTTTTTGCCCTCTTTTCTTTAATTTGAATTGTTTCTTCTATATTTTATTTTATTCTTACTAGTATGGGCCGGTGCTCCGCACACAGCCTGTTTGTGTTATTATACACGTTGTGTGAGCGTAAATATGTAAACGAAAAGAAATAACGTTTTTGGAATTTCAAAAGGACACTGAGTAAATTAATTCAACGAATTTTCTTTATTAGTAGTAGAGATAAAATAAAGTCGACGTATCTTTGATTGCTTTCTAATGCTACTTGATCAGTTCAAGCATTTCATTGTACATTTTGACATTATGTCCCCTCTCTCTGCAGACTCGAAGAAAATTACTTAAGCTAGTTGGTGAAGAAGCCAATGCAGCTACCATCTTAGGAGTAAATTTCTCCGCAGGTCTTATTGCAGGTAGTATTGCTGCTGCAGCCACGTGTCCTCTTGATGTTGCAAAAACAAGAAGGCAAATTGAGGTACTGTCTAGTTGTTTATTTCCAGTATATAACATGCTAAAAATTGAGGTTGTCCTTTTTTTTTAAGTGCAAGTTAAAAGCTGAAATAAGTTTTCTTCATGTTTGCTAACACAATCCCGAAGAGTCTTATATTATATGACACAGTAGTTAAATGGGATAAACACAACATCATGATTAAAAAACACCAACATTTCATAAAGCCTTGGCCATTTACTTTGAATATTTGGTACGTTTGCTATAATTTTCTCACTTATCCTTTTTAACCTTCTTGTTTATTCTGTCCCAATTAATGTTTAATTATGAGATTATAATCAAAGTTGGAGTGAAGTAGGTGCTGAAAGAGTCACATGGAAGTTTTATGCAGGTATTAGGAGAATTAGGCATGCTAACGGATACTTTCAGATGCAGATATTGTCATATTCGCATCTGCATCCAAAATCATCTGCGGATGGTGGACGGATATTATCCTATTCTCTGAAAATTGATAAAATTTGAAAACATACATAACATTATATTGTTTCGGTTCCATTGATTATAATAATACGAAAAAATATGATGACATATAATTGTTTTTAGCAATGAACTTGCATTTATATCATGGTCTGAGATCTCGGTTTCTGTTTTGGTTTCGATCATTTTTAATTTTAGGAATCTCATATAATTTGTAAATTTTGCGAATTTTAGTTTTAGATTGCATTAATAATTTTTTTAAATAATTACTAGTTTATTGAAATATAATGTATAATTTATCTTTAATTAAAAAATAAGATACAAACGAACAATAGTGATTAATAATAAATAGTTATAACACTAAAAAATGTTTATTTATTACTTTGTTTTTAACCTTTTTTAGTTACACTATTTATAACATATATTTTGTGCTTTTATATGTTTTCTAAGTTAAAATTATAGATTTTTGAATATTCGTATGCTTGAAACTTAAATTAATTCTTTTTTTGAGTTTCTTTTTGGGTAATTTGAAGTTTGGTATTTTTTAATTGAACAGATGTTTTAGTTTGATTTCGTTTTAATCTCCACTAAAACCAAAACCGAAATGAAACGATCGGAATCTAACCCCAAACCATGATTTATATACATATAGTATAAATCACAATCTTGGTAACACAATAAATACGTATCATTTGTTATACTAAATACACATAATATGAACTATTATCTTGATAAAAACGAATAAATAATTTTCGGATGCATATATCTTCATATTCGCATCCATATCCAATATCCATATTTTCGGATATTAGATATTTTTTATTTTTCGGATACAAATGCGGATAGATTTTGAATTTTTCAAGTATGCATTGCCAAGCTTAAGAAGCATACACCCACGGATGGGTTTACTTTAGGGCAAGGGAGATTAAATGCCCTCCCTTGATACAGTGGTAGAATTACCTATTGTAAGTTAGTTTGAGTTTGAATTGCAAAATAATGGAGAAGTGATCTTGTAAATTGGTGAGGAAATTCAAGTTTGTACCCTTAATGTGGTGCAAGTAAGAGATTATGGTTTGTCAAACTGAGGGAGGAGAGGTCGAGAAAGATGAATAGATGTTATGTTCACACTTCTAATCTGTTCACTCTGGGGCACTTCTAATCTTTTCACTCTGGGAGTGGGTTCACTTTATCTTCAATAGCGTATCTTTAGAAGATGTGAGCCTCAGTTTTATGATATTTTGAATCAAACTAATCGTAGGTAAATGTAACATAGGAAGAAAAGGATAAAGTCACATTCGTGTAGCTTTAACAATTTAAACGTATCAGTTGGATATTTTTATGGTGTTGTCATAATCTCTCGGCTACCATGTGGTATGGGTAAGTTGCACAAAAGAACTACCATTGTTGTAATAAATAAACACGTTTTCCAATTATTGCAATTATTTTTAAAAGAATATAACCAAGTGCGACATGTACAATTTATCACCTCGATATATATCTTGTATATATTAATTACTATCATTAATAGTTAACCAAGATTCTGAAAGAACAACTTCATATAAATATACACAACTTTATTTTTAAATTATGTGGAAGTTTACCCTCCCTAAAAATTCCGCATTTACCCCTAAATACACCAATCTGATGCCAACCTTTTTCCAGCTGGTTTGATTCTTGTTTTGAAGAAAAATATGAAATAATAAAAATAGAAGGAACGCACTACAGTCCTTATATATTATTACCATGATTTATAATGTAAAACATTGAACATGCTAGCTTGGAATATTTTTATTAATGTCTGAAAGAGCCTCAAACCAGGCAGACAGAAGCAAAATCTTACATTGTTCATTGGTTAAGGGTTTCAATGTGTACATGAAATAAAGTTATTCCCTGATGTTGGACTGAGAAATATAATGTTACCCATGTCAGTTGAAAGATTTTTCATGTTTTGCCTTGTTTGATGCTTACCTGCTGCAATGTAGATGTCATGTGGTGGTATGATATTTGTTTAGCCACGAAGTTGGTTGTGCGGAAAGTTATTTTCCGAGTTCAAACATAATTAAATTGGCAATGAATGGTGGAAATAGTAGCCTTCTTGTGACAAACTGAAATGCAATGTTATTTCACGGACTGAAATGCAATGTTATTTCACGGTCAAAATAGTGTTCATTATTGATTAGTTATCGTGCAATCTGTTTTCCGTTGGTATATAATGAATTCAATAAAACAAAAGAAAAGAACTTGTGTAAAATATTTTTTACAGACAAAGAAAATGAAGGAGAAAAAACTGTATATAAAAATATAGTTTTTTTTTACAGTCTGTGTATCAGTGGCACTACTCTAATGTCCATCATCTTTTTATGGATGTCTAAGTCGTAACGGAGCTGGAAAAAAAAATGCTGCAAATGTCCTCAACTCTTGGGCTATATTTTGAACTAGTTTACGAACTGGAATTTGAAATGTTGGGCATGGCACGATTATCTGTTTGATACTTTTACCTAGGCCTAACATTGACATATAATAAATAAATATCTTTAAGATCTGAATAAGAATAATAAATAATATTGTACAAAATACTTTCCACACAATAAACTTATAGGTTTAACATATAATAAAAATAAATGAACATCTTTCTTTAGATTTGGTCTATCATAGGGTTTTGGTACTAGGGTACCACCTGTCAACATAAAAGGATTGAGGCATAATTGGCCAAACGTGGAATTAGTACGTGAATGTAGGGTTATAAAATGTACATGGGCACATATTATATTTACTTATTATTAATTGTATGTGTGGTTCCGATATTTGACCTTTGATTAATAATGATCAAAAGGGTTATAGAAATGTTCTTGAGATAAATTATTGGTGCTTGCTAATTATTAGCACTGGAGTTTTTTGCATGCATAAAGATATTACTTGGAATTTCATGCCACTGCACATCATAACAGAATAAACATCAATACATTACTATGACTTAGAATCCTCCAGATTCCGCATTGCACAACTAATATAAAATATAAAATGTATAAACATGTCCTTAATATTTTATTATAACAATAGGCACAAAGAAGACATCATCAATTCACCATTATCTAGTGACTATCTTAATAATATATTCAAATTTTATTTTCACTGTCGATCCATTTGTAATGCTAAAACTGATGGGTATATATGCCTGCTCTACTCATAAAAATAAGCATCTAATCTACTTTTATAGGAAATGTAAAAAGACTGCATTTTATGAAAATTTGTCCAAGAAAATTGTTTTCGATATATATGTATATGTGTGTGTATGTGTATGTATGTATGCGTATATGAATATTATTATGAACAAGTAACGTGTCATTAGTTGGATTATTAGATGCATTTTATGAAAATTTGCCCAAGAAAATTGTTTTCGATATGTTTATGTACACGCGTGCATGCACATGTATGTATGTGTGTATATATGCGTCTATGAATATGATTATGAACAAGTAACGTGTCATTAGTTGGATCATTAGACATGAGCTATTAGTAGTTCATGTTGATGAAAAACCAATTTTGATTAGCAATCAAATAACTCTCTCTACGATGTTAATAGTAAGTCGTATACACAAACATCATCCACATGCATTTCCTGCATTATATTGGTTTGGATGAAAAACAATATCATCATGTTAGTAGTTAGACACCACTGTATGCATTTTTTCTGTGCTTGTCTTTTAGCTTTGGGAACAAGAGTTGGATGTTAGTTTGGCAACACCTTTTGCATTGATCACACTTTTCTTCACATCTTTATTGCCCTTCCAATTTATAAAATTTCTATGCACTATATATCAAAACTCACATATTAACATGAAATGCATATAGTTTTCACATATGAACAAAATCGTGGTTATGTCTTGTAATATCAACACACTTGTGTTTCAATGCATATGCACGCTTTTCCTTAGTTATGCCACAGCAGAGAAAACACATTACATACTTCCTGTATCCCATATGAATTGTTTTCCTCACACATCTCTTCATAGAAAATCAGCTTACCTTATAAGGGAGATTGTTTGGATGAATAGAATACGTTTGTAGTTATGGTCACTTCGATGGTATAAAGGTCCAGTCAGCCCAGGAGCAGATTGGATCATTAGGTCTTCATCCCGTTGAAGCGACCATAACTTAAGTACTGGTTACCTCAATACTTCTCTATGTTACAAGTGTATTTTGCTTCTCTATGTTTATTTGGAGATGATATGCATTTAAACTGTTTCCTGAGAACTAGCTTTCTGTTCTATTATATAAATATGCTTAAAAACTTTTTTTCAACAAGCATTAACGGAGTCTTATTGTAATATGTTCACCAGAAGGATCAGGTAAAGGCACTAAAAATGACTACGAGGAGAACATTAGTGGAAATTTGGAGGTATCAATCTATTTATTGTATTCAAATATCATTCTAGCTGTCCTGCCTATCTAATTCACAATAATAATAAAAATAAATCTCGAATATAGATTAATAATGACGTGTTAAATTTGATTTGGCAGGGATGGAGGCGTGAAAGGTCTGTTCACAGGTGTTGGCCCTCGGGTGGTGCGTGCAGGACCCTCAGTTGGGATTGTCGTGTCGTTCTATGAAGTTGTGAAGTACGTGCTACATCAAAGATACTCAAACTACTAAGAAAAGCATCCTAAATTTTGTCTGATTCAAGTTGTCAATGATGTGCTCCATATAGAAAGCATGGAGACTGAGTGCTTTGCTTTGTTTTTAAGGAACATCATTCGATAGAATATTTTTAGTTGGAAGGAGTTAAAATATGCAAAATGGCTCACTATCTTGCTAGTATGCTACTAGTAGTTATAGGACAAACTACTTTTTTTTTGCCACGGTTGCGAAATGAACTTGTAGTGGTAGTTTCTATCCCTAAAATGTTTATTGTCGCGAAATGAACTTGAGGATCCGTTCATCAATTTTTGTTTTGTTTGCATTTATCATTTTTGCGAAGTTATTTGACTATCTTTTAACTTATAAATGTAAACGCATTACAACGTGCCACTGCTCTGCAACGCTGGTATCCTTTTTTAATTGAATTAGTAATTGGCAACTACTTAATTAAATGGTAGTGATATGGAAGAATTCGATTTCTTTTTTATTGTTTGCGACACTTTCAGACTTCTTAATTCTCTGTTGCTTTAAGCTTCATATTTGTTAGAATCGGGTGTATCTTATTTTTTTTTTTGGAAAATAACAAAAGATGTGTATTATTTAATTCGAAACACGTGGTTGAAATTAGAATGATTCGAGATATAACAAAAATGAAATGTATATAATACCAAATTGATTTACCTATATCGTCGAGTAGTTAAAAATTCTTTTATAGTAAATATTAAATCGGTCTTGCGGTGGTTACAAAATTGCATGCTACAAATTGAGGGTCGAACTATTGTTGCTTTACGTTTCAAAACTATTCAGTAATTTTTTCTTTATTTCTTTAATTTTCAATTTTACGCAGTAACTCATGATTTAGGACCCTCAGGAAGAGGAAGTTCTGTGCGACTTCCTTGGATTTGTCGACGACGACAATAAGGATGCATAACATTGAATACAATTCAACCTAATCTGTATCTCATCATCACAAAAGCAATATTCATCTATTTTTTCAGTATCCTTTTGTTGCTGTTGCAGTATGTTATAACCGATTAACTCTAGCTTAGGGATTCTTTTTCTGTGTATACTATTTTTTAGGTAAAGAGAAGATATATACTTTTTTTAGTTAAAAACTCGCAGAATAAGCCAGAAGGTTAGTATTACAGATGACATTCATGTCAAACTATATTTTCTAACATACAAGATATCCAACCTTTTGATCAGACAACATTTAGACTGACTTGATGAATAGAACTTGAAAGCCATCGAGGTAGAAGGCCTGGAGGGACAGCTGTAAAGTCCAGAAATCAAATAAAACCGAGATCACAAGACGAAAGCAAGGCGAACCCAAGAGTTCAACAAATTGATCAACCAACTTGATGGATTGAAACCGATCCATAGAATCTCCTCCGAATCATCCCATTTTTCGCACCGAACCTTAATGCCAAAAGCCTATTCCTTGATCCATAGATCGTTCGCATGTTAATGGTCCAAGCATTGTAAGCCAACAAGCTTGATCCTCCATCGATCCATCCAATTGGCTTGGAAACATGCTCATAGCTCTAGTTTGGAAACACAAGGCTGATGATATATCACATCGATCCAAAGTGGCTAGAGCCATCCATAAGTCAACCTCATGGATCGGTACCGATCCATGTCTATGGATAGGTACAGATCCATAGCTGATTGCTGACTTGACCACGTTTTCTCGAGTGCAACTACTGCTACATCATGGAGATCATGGAGGAAAATGTGGTGGAACATTTTCCACCGACCTACGGCTATAAATATGCATGAAGGGATATCATTTCGGGGATTATTTAGTTCTCTAGCTATCTTTTACATATTTCTTGTGATTGGCTATCGAGTGGTAACAAACCATAAGAACAACGTCTGTAAAACATCAATATCATCAATAAAAATGTCAAGTGGATATATGTAACAATTAGCCGAACCACTATAAACATGCATTATTCGTTTTTACTAATTTAAATTACTTTCATTATTTTTATTCTCTACTTAATACATTGAGTGTTGGTGCCACATTTTGATACTAACATTTTGGTGCTTTCATTGAGAACCAATACTCATGCCTATTTGGATCTATCATCTAGTATTGGATTGTCTAAATTCAAGAGATAGATCCAGTTTCCTTCATTTTTTAAAATTTCTAACAGCTCAGGTTTTCAAGAATCTATACAAATACTTTCTACTATGGCCTCCATGAGTGATCGATCCACCACTTGGCATGCTACTAAAGACGTTAAGGAAGTCGATCCTCAACATGTTGTAGAAGTTACGCAGCCGGATGCTGTAGATATTCAAAACCCAGCAGATGTGATTACGAGGGTTGAGATGAACAATATGATGAAGCAGCCAAAAGATAAGATCCGGGAAAGTCGCAATGAATTAAATGCACAGATGAAGCAGAGCTTGGATTGTTAAACTAGTTGATTAGCAGTCCTAGAAGAACCAAAAGAGATAGAACATCTTCCGATTCAGAGTCTGAGAGTTCCTCATCATTAGAGCATAGGTGGAGGAACGGTAAGCAGAGGATGTTCAGGAAGGATAACTGGAAGTCGAAGCAAAAGATGGACCAACCCACAGCCATGGCTTATGGATCTGTATCGATCCATCAAGAGGGATCGGTACCGATGGATCGGTACTGAACCATCCCACCTGGGTGTGAGTGGTTGACTCCCGGGCGATGGTACCGGCTTGACTTCTAGACGTGGTGTAGAAGGCCAAGACGTTGAAGGTCAAGTGGCTATTGTGGATCCACTTCAAAGAGACCATGTACACGGAACTGTTGAACGAACAATTCTCTCAAGGTCAGAGGAACCTTAGTATCATGAGACTAACTAAAAGTGTTCGCCGGGACAAACACTCGGGGCAGATTACGGTTACTGTCGTTTGGTCGATCCATCTGAGTCAGATCTGACTGAAATGGTCAGAAGATTGATTAATGAGAGCTAGCATTGGACAAATGACAAGTGGGGCCACCTCCCCAAGTTGGAACCCGTATAGGAGATCCTGCATGCGAAGTACCCGAGGAGATTTGTAATACCAATGATGCCATTGTACGATTGGAAAACGGATCCGAGACAACACTTATTGAAATATGAATGACATATGGATTCTGCCAGAGCTACTGATGTGGCAAGATGTCGTTGTTTACCAATTTTGTTGGAAGGGGAAGCGATGATGTGGCTCACCCGGATGCCGCCGAGATCCATATCGTCTTTTGAGCAACTGTCACGAATGTTCATCGAATAATTCCATATGCATTCAATCCGTTTGAAGGATGTTATGTCACTTTCTAACCACTTTCAAGGAGCAGGATAGTCTTTGAATGATTTCTTACAGAGATTTCATACTATAACGGTGGAATAAGCAATGCTCAGGAGGATATCATACTGATGACAGTTCTAAGGAGGGATTCATCCCGATACTGATTTTGAGGGATGATTGGAAATGAAACCCCCATCAACGATGAATATTTTTTATAGGAAGGCTAATCATTTCTTACACCTAGAAGTGGCACACACTCATCTCCAAAGGGATGATGTTGGGCATTTAGCTGAAGTGATATAGAGTAATTTCGTTGTGAAACAGTATGGAGGAATTTTCAAAAATGTTGATGTGAATATAGAGAACCGAAGTGGTGGATAAGGCAAGAACAATAACGAAGATAAATACAAGATGTCAGATTCAAGGAGACGTCCAAGAATCCCGTAGTTTGACAATTACACTCCATTGAACAACTCGAATGAAAACATTTACTTGCCTACCCAGGGTGAAGAGAAGTATAGGAAGCCGACTCCCAGGGAGTTCGACTGAGAAGGAAAAGAAATCTGATAAGTTTTATGGATTTCAAGAGACATACGGTCACAATACCAACGAATGCATGCATTTGCGTGATGTGATTGAGAAATTGATTCGTGAAAAGAAACTATATCAGTTTATGCAAGCCCCCTAGGTGGCAGGCAAGGGACTTCTAACCCCAGTAGAGGAAAGCCGAGCCTAGTGTTGATGAGCCAGGCAGCTTGAGAAACACCTTGTGATTAACACTATAATTAGTGGACTGCATCCAGCTGAGAAGAGTTGGAACAAGATAGAGCGATATGTTGGTGCTTTAAAGCATGCTGTGAATGAGAGTTGTTTTACCACCGAAGACGGTGTGCGAGAAAAGTAGCACAGTAGTGTGACAAATGATATTGTTTTCTGTAACCGAGATGCCGATGTGGTAGAGGCCTCAACTATTGATCCCATTGTTATTTCGGCCATGGTTGGCCTTGCTATTGTAAGAAAATTTTTGGTTGACTGTGGAAGTTCAGTCAACATTCTATTCAAGAGAGCCTGTAATCAGATGCTTTTGGAGGCTAAGAACTTGAAGCCATGTAAATCTCGGATCCAAGGATTTAACGGGACGACTATTAAGCCAGTGGGATGCATGGATCTACTGGTGGTTTTTAGAGAAGGAGATCGCAAGAGAGTGCAGGTCTTGCCTTTTGTTGTGTTAAATATTTACTCTCCTTACAATGCTTTTCTAGGCTAACTGGCTCTTGTTGAATTCAAAGCAGCCATCGCTCCTTAGTATTTGACGATGAAATCCCCTACCGAGAACAGTGTAGGGATTTTTCAAGAGGATCATGCACTTGGTCGTTAATGCTACGTCGCCCGAATTGAAAGAGGCAAGACGAAGAGAAAAAGGAAAGGGTGTAGAGAGGACTCTCTGCATCAAGGCTATGGATGCATAGATACCACTGCTTGAGCCCTAGCTTAGGCAACATAGTTGGTTCCATAAGGATATGGTTCCGGGGAAAGTGCCGAAGGGTGGAAGAGTTGCACCAACCGAGTTTACGATCAACATCTTGATCAATTAGAACGACCCCACGCTGGTCCCAAAAGTCGGATCACAGCTAGGCATGAGGTTGATGAAGGAGTTAGTTGGTTTTCCCCAGGTGAACCTGGTTGTGTTTGCCTGGACTCATCCTGACATGTGTGGAATATCGCCAGAGACAGCGAGCCATGCATTGAACATAAATCCTAAACGCATTCCTGTGAAATAGAAACATCGTAGCATGGGTCTGGAGAAATCCACTGCACTTGAAGAAGAAGTGGAGAAGTTGAAAGATAACTGCTTCATCCGCGATGCACTATACCTGGAATGGGTGTCATATCCAATTTTAGTGAAAAAGTCAAATGGAAAGTCATATCCAATTTTAGTGAAAAAGTCAAATGGAAAGTGAAGGAGATGCATCAACTATTCTAATTTGAATAAGGCATGCCAAAAGACAAATTCCAACTCTGGAGGATAGATCAGCTGTTGGATTCGACAACTGGACACGGGTTTTTATCGTTTACCGACGCATACTCTAGATACAATCAAATCCTAATGCACATACCAAACCAGGAACACACTAGCTTCATAACCGATCGGGGACTATACTACTATCTTATCATGCCATTTGGGTTAAAGAATGCCGGAGCGACTTACCAAAGGCTGGTAAACAAAATGTTTAAAGATCGGACGCTCGATGGAGGTATATGTGGACGATATGCTCATGAAGTCATGACGATTAGAGAACCGCGTTGATGATTTAACAGAGACGTTCAGCGTTTTTCGAAAGTACAGGATGAAGATGAACCCTTTGAAATGTTCATTCAACGATGCATTAGGGAAATTCTTAGACTTCATCGTGAATTCTCATGGGATCGAAGCTAATTCGAAGAAGATTGAAGCACCAAGGAACATACAAACCCTGGAGATAATCAAATACGTTCAAAGCTTGAATAGGAAGGTCACTACCCTAAGTTGATTCATCTCTAGAGCCACTGAAATACATCCCTTTCTTCGATGTAATCAAGAAAGGGAAAAGAAATTTCACTTGGATGCAAGAATATATAGATGCATTCCAGGCTCTAATGGATCACTTAAAGAGACCTCCCATTCTATCGAATCCATCGGATGAGGACTTGTTTATTTATCTAACAGTGTTGGTGCACACTTTATGGTTCGCACTCGTGCACAAGGACTTCCGAATCCAAAGACCGGTATACTATATCAGTAAGCGATTGACTAGAGCAGAAAGAAATTATCCAAAATTGGAAAGCTTGCATACTGCATATTGATTGCTTAAAGGAAATTCCGCCCCTACTTTCAGGCTTATCCGATTAAGATTCTAACTGACCGGCCTTTGAGACAGGTCTTGTAATAACTTAAGATCTCTGGAAGGCTGTTGCCAATATGACATAACCTATCATCTCTGAGGGGTGATCCAGGTCAAGCTTTGGCAAATTTCATTGATGCATACACTGCACGAGACGACACTCCAGAGAGTAGTGGAGAGCATAATGCCAGATGGAAGATGTACACGGATGGTGCATCTAATGAACGTTGTTCCAATGCCGTAGTCATGCTAGTGACTCTTGAGGAACATTCGATTTTTTATGCCTTAAAACTCGACTTTTTCGCAATGAATAATGAAGCAGAACACGAGGCCTTGATTGCATGACCCAAGATTGCCAAGGAACTAGGAGTTAAAACTACGTATATCTTCTGCGATTCCTAGTTGGTGGTACGTCAAGTGCAGAAGGAGTTTCAGGAAAAATGAGCAAGGCTAGCCCCTTATCTAAAATGAGCCCTTAGCTGCTTAGTGATATTGAATATTATATGATAAATCATATTCCCATAGAGGAAAATGAGAAGGCCGACTCGTTAGCTAAATTATCTAGTTCTGGAGATGCGCAGCTCATGGGCCCAGTTTCGGTGGAAGTACTATCACTTTGACCATCGACCGAATGGATGTCGATTGGATCTTGGAGGCTGAACCTGAGATGGAGTCATGGATGACTCTTATAAATAACTATCTATAAAGAAGAATCCTTCCAAATAGGAAAAACGAACGACGTTAACTCCTTTGTAAAGATTCAGGATTCATCATGTAAGAGGGAGTACTTTACAGGAAAGGATTCTTGGTTCCTATGCTTTGGTGTATTGCCAACGATGAGGCCAAGAAAGTTCTGAGAGAAGTTCATGAAGGGGATTGTGGCGACCACACCAGGAGGCAAACCCTAGCCATGAAGATCCTTTATTATGGTTATTTCTGGCTAATTGTCAACCGAGACGCAGCTGATTACACCCGAAAATGTGACAAGTGCCAAAGATTCGCCAAGATTCCTAGATCCCACCAAAGGAGATTATGCAAATTGTTAGTCCCTAGCTGTTTGCTATTTGGGGAATGATATCATTAGGGTGCTGTCAATATCTAAAGGTAGCACAAAGTACGTCGTCATCATAGTTGACCACTTCACCAAATGGACCGAGGTAGAGCCATTAGCCATGATCACAACAAAGAAAGTAATCAATTTTGTAGTTATAAACGTTATCTATCATTTTGGAGTTCCACAGGCGATTATTTCTGATAATGGGACTTAATTCAATAGCATCGAGTTTAAACATTTTTTCCTCAACCATTGCATGGAGAAGAGATTTGCAGCACTGGCGCACCTTCAGGCGAATGGACAGGTCGAAGCAGTTAATAAGATTATCAATTCCATTCTTAAGAAGTGATTAGAGAAGCCTACAGGCAAGGGGGCCGATGAACTTCCATTAGCACTTTGGGCTTATCGAATGATCCACAAGTCTATGATCGACCACACTCTATTTGCCCTCACTTATGGGTCAAAGGCTATGATCCTAGTTGAACTTGAAGTACCTTCTCATCAAATGACTCACTATAATCCATAAACAAATAAGAAACTCCTGCTAGAGTCTCTCGATATGATTGACCGAGTCGTTCGAATCTTTAATACTAAGGTCAGGACTCGAACCTTCGAAATTAGCAATCTCATTCTCAAACGAATATTTTTTGGCCTTGGGAACTTGGTTTCGACATGGGAAGGTCCATATGTAATTGAACATAGATTTGGAGACGACACGTTCAAGTTAACAACGGTGTACATAATCGAACTCCCGTAGGCGTGGAATAGCGAAAACCTGCGACGCTATTTCACTTGAATGTAAATTTGTATATATATCTAATCAAAGCCGTGTAACCAGATGGAATCTTTCATTTCTAGTTTTTATAAAAGAAATGACTTTCGAAGCTTATGAATTTGTTTGTGCTTGATTTTACATGGGGACCAGTGATATTTACATAGACGAACTTGCATGTGCAAAATGCAGGTGTGAAAGTACCCGGAGATAGGTGCCAACCAAGCTTCCAAAGTCCATGATCGGATGCACGAAGCTCAACAACACATGGTACCTAGAGAGATGCTAAACAAATGCTCTTACCTGCTACTTGGGGGCAGAAGTGTAAACATTCAAAGGATGAATGAGACAATTTGCCTCTACTGCTCTTTCCCCTCTACTGCTCATGCATAGAGTCTGGTAGAGCATCCACACCTTGCTTGAAGTAGGCAGGGCAAACGATCCACGCCTGGAGATAGGAGAGATCTTACTTGTATCGGTCAACACCCAGAGTTGGGCACGATAAAATACTTATGTCCCAGAAAATGATGCTTAAACCACTATGATTAAATCATCAACTCTGACCCATGCCCGGAGTTTGGCATGGTCAAAGCATATATTTCGAAGAAGGATGTCCAAAGAGACATTGGATGATGAATTGCCTCGATTGATGCCCAGAGTTAGGCGTAATCACACTCGAAACATCCTTGAATGGATGTTTAAGTTAACTCTCCAATCAAGTAGAGTTTGACCAAATTTCAGATTCAAACGTGGTAATATGCGAACAAATGCACTGTGACCATTCTTTAATCGCAAACGATGGAACAAACTAATAACTTAGTCTGATGATGATGAGGGGAAACGAACGGCAAATACACGGAAGATGAAGTGCATTTCTCAAAAATTTAGACAAATTTACGCAATATTTGAACAAAATAAAAGGTTTTTATTATTCACAACCAAAATAAGACGTGGAAGAAAAAGTATAAGTATTATTGTAAACTAGACTAAAAGCAAAAGCGAGGGCCGAATCCACACAAAACCGGCCTGAAAACAAAAGCTGGTTCCTAATACTATGCAACCAAATGCACAAAGGAGATGGATAATCATTTCTTTGTTCTCTTCCTTTTCTTTTTCTTCTCCACAGAAGATGGCTTACTAGATCCCTTTAGTTTCTTCCTTATTCTTCCTTCATTACCTTTGCCCTTCGAAGGCGAGCTAAGTAACGCGACGACAGGCATGCTTTAAGTGCTCCCAGTAGCATGACCAGAGCGAAAACGGTCTCTCCGGGTAAAGCTATTTATAGAGGAGGAGGAAAAAATCATTCTTTTCTTGCTTATTTTCTACAATGGACTTGAGCTATTGTTCAAGAAGTTCGCTTATTGAAAGTCCTTGAGCAAAATCAATCGTCCTAGTGATCTCAACATCGTCAACTGCATGTGCTATTCGAAATTCACCAGGTCCTTCTTTTTGCAATGTACTGATCATTTGTGCATCTGTACTGAGGACATCATTAATTGGGATGCTTGGGATTACTTCAGAGATGGTCATGATCATTGAATCAGTCGTCGTTGATTCTAGTCCTGGCTATGATTCCTCTTTGGGAAGACTAGGAACTATAGGCTAACCTGAAATTAAAGAAAGTTGAAACGAGAGATTTGCTACATTGACTGACATCATGTGGGTTCTCTCCAAATATGGGTGAGGTCAACGATATACCTCCACTCGACCGAGTCTCAATTTGAGCAGGCATACCATCCGAGCTTACCTCGTAGATAGGAGATAGCATGTTGGGGTTATGAAGTTGAGGTTCATCCGGATTATACCTAGGGTCTGATGAAATGACAAAGGAAGCTAGAGGCCCAAAGGTAATACCTGTCATGATATCCCAAGGAGTAATGTTGAAACCTTCGGCTTGATCTCTTCAAAAAGTATCATCCAACTCTAGATACAAGATAAGCTCACCTGCTCTGAGCGCCTCGATCTCCTTTACACTTAAAGTATCCTTCTCCAGCTCTACTAAGTCTGTTTCATCCCCTTCAGAACGATCGTGCTCATCCCGCACTATCTTCTCCCATGCCATCGCCAAGGTGCGAGTATAAGCTTTACCGAGCGATGTTAAATCTTAGAACGTAAGAACATTGACATTGTAGTTGGTAATAAGTGGATCGAAGCTATCTTTAATCTGTCTCTCTACAGATGTCACCAACTCATCCACTCTTTTCACCTTATTTAGCACATCGTCTCTTTCCTTGCATGCGTCATCTCTCTTCTTGCGCGCGTCGAGCAGTTCTTCACATTGATTGTGAGCAGTCTGAAGAGCCTCATCTTTCTCTTTCTTTTCTTCTCCGAGCTATGCCTTTATTGTTTTTACTTCTTCAACCAGGTGAACGGACTCCACCTTGATTAGATGATCCGTTCTTTCTTGCTTGATCATAGCCTTCAAATCCCTAATTTTTTTATTGACGTTCTCTTAAGCCTTCTTTAACTTGGCAACTTCTTGGTCAAGATGAAAAATGATCTCGTCATTTTGGTCCGCTATGAGATCCGTTCTTGCAATCTCAATCTCCAAACTCCTAACATATTCCGAGATCTGCTTCGTCAGCGTTTTCCAAATGAAGT
The DNA here is from genome assembly GCA_030765085.1 of Allium cepa. Taxonomy (NCBI): domain Eukaryota; kingdom Viridiplantae; phylum Streptophyta; class Magnoliopsida; order Asparagales; family Amaryllidaceae; genus Allium; species Allium cepa. The sequence continues at coordinate 429,982,216 of CM060937.1, forward strand.
ACTGATCGTACACGTCATCAACGTAGGATACCATCTGCTCCATAGTATGCAGCGGAATGTCTTTTATATTTGGGACAAGCTTGATGCCTTTGAAATTGATATTTGGAAAATGATGTTGTAACTCAACAATCTAAGGATGAAGCGATCGGTTGTTCTTTTTCAATGACAGGCTGTTTATCCGGCTTCTCGATAGGTTCCTTATCAGATCTGCATCGAGAGGAGTAAGAAACAGTGGATTTTGACAAATGACGAGACTGCTAAGAGATATGAAACGATGTTGACTACTTAGTTGAGAAGGAAGAATGAGAAGTGTCATCATGAAGGATGCCCTCGTGGCAATTAGACTATTTTTCTGAACCTATGGATGGATGAGGGACTTAGATCAGCGCTTGGACGATGAATTATATGGCCTATAATCTTTTTCTCTACCGCTGCAATCATGGCGTGAACACCCATTGGAATCAGATTCAAGTTTGGGTTTGTGGGGATGGCGGTTGATTTGCACCTCGATTGATATCTCATCCAATCCTAGAAGACCTCATACATTCCACGTCGATCCATCAAATCTGCAAATGAAGCAATGAAAGATTAGCCTTGACTAAATTTGAACATGACACGAGATGATCAAAGTTTAGTGCATGCATTGCATGCAAGTGTCCTAGTGTCCCCCCGATGTACTATGGGCTTTAATTTTGTTAACATGAGTGATTTCCTCTGCTTTAGTGAAATGCACATCTTCAGTGAAACAAAGAGGGGATCTAACATCCCCAAGGCTCATGTTGGTAAAGCCCTAAGACTCGATTGCATATGGAATTAGCCCAAACTAGCAAAAGGATCCTCTGGATTCTGTATATGAGTCTCAAATATAAACATAGCTGGCGAAAGCGGGATCAGAGTCTTCTTTTTAGGAAGTTTAATCTTTAGGCTTTTCCTCTAAAGAGATTGCTGATCATCATCGCCTTCACATTCTTCATGTTCTTCTCTCCTTCATCTTCACCTCTAATCTCACCCTCTTCAGAGTGCTCTTAAATGTTGCCAGCCTCGATCACTGGATTTTGGATTGGAGGCATTGGCAAGTGGTCTCCATCTTTTTTAAATGAAGAAGCATCCCCATCACTATCGATGGCCTTCGGAGTAGCACCAACTCTACGATCAAGTTGTAATAAATTATAGGCACACATATTTTCATCACCGAGCAATGAATTGGCTTCTCTCTTCCTTCAAATTAAATGAAGTTGTCGAATAGTCTCTACCAAGGTTTCATTTCTAATCCTGCCCGGTATATCTAAAAGGAATGAAAAAAAACATTTAAAATTAGCTAAGCTACGACTGTGATGACCCGCAAATCCGTACTCCTTGAATATACACTAATCTCCATAGATTAACTCAAGATGAACAGAAATACGAATTATCAGTGTTTAAGAAACAGAAAAAGGTAGAAGAAGAGAGAAAAAGATAGGAAATAGAGAGAAAAGAAAATAGAAAGAAACAGAAAGAAAACAACAGAACAACATCAGAATCTCACAATCGCAGCGGAACAACATATAATAAATAAATGAATAATCTTTAAACAAAGAACTATATTAGTTATTACATTACATTACATTACACCATATCATCAGAGTGTACAACAACAATAAACAGCGGAAAAAGAAAATACTATATACTAGTGATACGCCATGCCATCCATCTTGCCTCCTGCAACTCCTGAATTCCAGAATATCCTGATAAATCTTAACTCTTGACTGCCCGTGTGTAAATTGGTGGGCACCCAGAGTTTAGGAAGGAAAACAATAAACTCCGAGTCAGTCATGTGACTGGTGTGAGAACTCAAAATAGTTTATTTATCTTTAAAATCAAAATAGAGGAATATTTTTAAAGTCAATTCGCAATGCTTTTAAAAATGAGACTACCATAAGACCTCCCACCACACGCACAATGCAAACGCAGACTTGGAGGAGATTTCTCCTTATGATAGTCAAAGATGCTTGATACGCATTTAAAAAGAACATTTTATATTATTACTAGTGCATAGTGTAGGAAAACATTTTGAAAGTAGAATATAAATCTTAGCCAGCATAGGTACCATTATATTATGCCTACTATAGCTACCTCCTGAGGAAGCAGGTTCTACAACTAAAACCGTACAAGATCGTATTGTTTCTTTGGATTTCCACCAAATGGTCAGGCCAAGGAACTTCCCATTGCCACATGAGAACGCCTCTGGAAGGACGTCCCCGAGAACCAAACTGGATCTCTGCCAACACAAGGCCGGGTTACCCCTAACTGGGTAACTACTGACACGAGTATGACATCCCCCGGTCCTTTGGGACCTTTATCCGAGAGCTCTCTAATCAACATCACACCATAATAATAAGTGTTTCAACATGAGTAAGCATCTGGGCTCCATACCATGATACCACCCTTTTCCAGAAGGAAATGCACATACCCTAAAGGGAGCTACCCCTCATAACCTTGCTGCATCTTTCCTGTTTTGACCATTCCGGGGTATGAGGCTCGACGAAGTCACGTCCACAAAGCCACGCTTTATACAAAAACTGTGCTTTGGGTCAACAAATGATCATAGAAATGATCACAAAGATAAACGATCAAACAAATGATCTTATCACAAATGATCAACACAATGATCATTTCACAGCAACACTCAGCATGTCACATTACCAAATTGGGAATATATCGCTAATAACCTTCAACTATATAACCTCTGAGCTCGTACGTCTCAGAGAAGGGTGTTAAGCTAAGAGAATAAATTCTCCGCCAACAACAGAAATATATTTGAAAGAAATCAGCTTTATATCTCAATTTGTAATGTCAGGCATACTATCCATACAAGTCTGTTACGGGATCGAACAGAACCGAAGGCACTTACAAAGAAGTCCTTGCAATCCGGATAATCTCTAATCGCGTCCGAATTTCCCATCACATATGGAGATCTCTATACCGGGGATCATCCAGTGCAGAGACAATCAACAAGAAACCCTTTCGTTTTCGAAAATATCCGGTCTTCAACACCGGTCTTCAAATGCAATTCATAACGACGTATCACATATGCGGAATGGGTTATACGACCCCAAGGTCCTTTCCCGGTTAACCCGAATAGTGAGCGCTTATTTTTAAAAAAAAATAAGTGTGGCATTCAAATTCAGGCAAATCACAACAAATACCCATTCAAAGGTAAATATTGATAATCGGTTATTGAACTATCAATGGATATGCACAACATCACCAGATTCCAAATAATTTTCCAAATTATTTATTTTCCAAAAATATCTTTACAAGATATATATATTCAATACTTCAAAAATAAATCAATATTTATTTTTAAACAAATTCCCCCTTTCATTTATAAATTCCATAGTGAATTTACATTCCAAAATATTTATGAATATATGATTTCCATTCGATTTCTAATGTTCATTTTCAATTTACCTTCAAAAAGATAAATTCAAAATATTCACTTTATATTGGAAAAACATTTCCATACTTATTAAAAATAAGTAATTCACAAATCTTTTTATTTTCTACACTTGGAAAATATTCAATATACTTAAATCGAAATTAAGTATATATTTCATTCTTTAAGGAAATCATTCTCTTAAACATATTTATTTGGGCCAAAACGAATGTTGCGTAAAACATCATTACGACAACCCAAAATCACTAGTACAGGGATTCGAAATTAAAATAGATATATAAATCCCAATACTATACAAAACATTTCCTTTCGGAAATCATTTACTATAACAACAGTGTTATAGTTCACCATTTCCTTCTATTTCTCGAAAACGTCTATTTCAACAATGAATGTTGAAATCTATGGTTTCGAATCTTAATACATTTTAAAACATCTTTAGATCATTTTAATTCTATTTAAAACATCACATCCAAAACATTTTCTTAAATATATTATTCACTATTCAAAAACGTGAATATACTTATTAACCAATTTCATCATTTCATTCCTTTTATTTTAAAGGATTATTCACTGTCTAAAACTTGAATATAACTTCATTAATAAATTACAACTATTTACTTATCAAAATAAGTCGTTGCGGATTTATAAAACAATGTTTATAAATTCCATTTCTATTTATTTTATAACACTTCCTTTTATTATTTCCTTTATTAATCTATTCAATTTCATCTCTCAATGATATACCGAAAGTCCATATTATAAGTTAAATACTTATAATTTATTTTTTTGCAAAAACGTTCTTTTAAACTTCCCAAATTTATAAATCTTTAATCTTATAAGATTCAATTATTTATCCAAAATCTATTTTTTTAGTAACTTTACAAATTTTGTAAACCTACTGCTTATAAAATTCCATTTATAACTTCACCGTTTATAATTCTATAAATTTCATTCATTTACGAAATTCATTTACAATTCGTTCTATCACTTATAAAAACTCGTTTTATAATTCCAATACTTTAACTTATAAAATATTAATTTTATAAATCTTTTATATAAATCATTTTATATTATTCTTTTTAAACGTCTTTAAACTCCTTTATAATTTCATCATTTTTGATTTATAAAATAATCAAATTTCATAAATCCTATTTTTAAACTTTTTATAATAAATTCAGAAATCCCAATTTTAACTATTTTATAAAATCATTAATCCCATATTTTCAAAAATCAACTTTTAACTGTATTTCTCAAAAATCATAATTTTTATAACATTAAAATTATAATGTTTATTTATTTAAGATGAACCAATTCAAAAAAATATATTTTATAAACGTATACTTTCAAAAATCACTTTAGAAATCCCTTAAAAATCAAAATCGTTATTTTTAAACTTCAAAATTGGATCCGATGATGCAACACATCAAATAGTCAATCACGACTTTCCAATATCATATATCGCTATGATAAACAATCAAATATCACAATATCTGAATCAAATAAATATTTGTGAGGAATCCAGTTGGATCCCTCCAACCTGTTTCCCTGCATCCACAGACATTGGCACAATACCAATCCCGTTTCAAGACGGGATATCGCGGTATGTGGGATTTATAAAATATAATCCGCTTAATAGGCGGCGCAATAGGTACTCATCCGCTATACAATGCGGGAAATCTACAACTCCAATATATACATATTCCAATATATATATATATATATATATATATATATATATATATATATATTGCTAATATATATAGATATATCCTACTACATCTAATATCACAACCAAATAGCAATCAATCAATAACTGCAAATCCAACTTATAAATTTTTGAGTGAGAAGTTCTCACCTTTGCTTTTTATTTTGCGATCCATTTCCATCTTGACTCGTTTTCTTGATTTATACCTTGTATAAATATTTACACAATTTATTAATATTAGAACAGATCGAATAATAGATTTTCATTTGATTTAACTAGTTTATAATTTAATTTGGGCTTAATCACTCATTCCAAACAAATTCCCTTTTAATTTTAAACAGATTACTCTTAACAAATTTATCTAATAAAATTTAAATTTCAACTAAATTTACTTAAATAAATTTATTTAACTAAACCTTTTAATTTCAAACTAACTTCCTTTTATTATTTAATCATTAATAGTTTTAAATTATCTAAAAACTTGTTTAAACCCTCTAAATTTTCGTTCCTTCTTCTTTAAGCTTAAAACTTGAATTTCTATTTCTTTTAATATAACTTACTCATATTTACTTATAATGTGATATATTATTTTTCTTACTGCAAAAATTTTCTTTTATTTAAATCAATTTTAACTTAAAACTGCATATCTATAAATTTTAAATTAAAATAACTGTAAATAAATTTTCTTTTTCTTCTTACTGTAAAATGTTTACATACATATTTTATTTTCTGTTTATAACTTTAAAACTTTACGTATATTTTTTGTATAATTATTTATACGTACTGTAAAACAAATTTCAAAAAAAAAACTTATACCTCACGCGAAATGAAGAGCACAGCCGCCCCCCTTCTGCTCGAGTCAACGCGACCCTCATTCGCCTCGCGTCGACATCCACCCAACACGCCATTGCTCGAAGCCCCAATCCACGGCCAAGCCGCCGCCTCCCTAGCGCACGTGCCCCTCATCCTTCACGCGAACGCCGACCCCCCTTTTGACTCGCGCGCCGCCACTATCCCAATCGTGGCCATCACGAATGTCGCCGCTTCATGCCTCGAGCGCGCGCCATCTTGCGATGCTCGAGATCGAACTCGCGAACGAAGATTGCAACCTCGGCTTTGATTAAATTTTGAACGAGAGGGGGGGAGGGCTTCGGCCATTAATGTTTTTCTTTTATTGATTTTGATTTTTTTTTTAAAATGAAGGAGGAAGGGAGTTTGAAGAGAAAAAAAGTAGCGGCCATTATTGTTTTACTTGCTGTTGATTTGAATGAAACAGAATTGAAAAGGGGGAAGGTATTTAAAAACGAACTGAGGCATGCTTTACACGATCATTGTCGTGATTTTAGGCGAAAATTTAGGCGTGATTGAAGGAAGAACGTGCTGATGTTTGACTCAATTTAAATTTAAATTTAAATTGAATTCGACTTAAATTCCCATGCGTTTACTCACCATGTGCTCACATATCAACTCCGAAAAATACGAAATTTGAAATCCGAGAATAATTCAATATTACGGACCTAATGGAACTGGTTTCGTCGAATTCCGAGACTGTGCCTCGGAAGGCTATTTTTAAATATCTACTCGAAGGATAAAAATTCAAAACTGATCAAAACAGTTTCAAATTCAATTCTGAAGCTTCTATTATCTTCAGTATTATCAATATGAATTTTACAAGCCTTTGAAATATTTTTAATCGGCTTAAAATTGAAGATTCAATTTTTTTATTCAACTTTCAATAGATTAAATTCTATAATTTAATCGCCAAATTCATTCTGAAAATTTGAAATTCAAGTCAAACCATCATTCAAATATTAAAAATAAATTAAATATTTTCAAATTAAATTGTTCAAAATTCTGGGTCGTTACAATCTTCCCCACTTAAAAGAATTTCGTCCCGAAATTACAAGGTAAGAAGAATGCCCTTATCCCGTCTATTATTTTTCACAATCTAAATAGTTTTATCAACTTTCTAAAACAAATCTTTTTTTTAGAGATTCATTATCATTTCAACTAGCTTTCCAACTTCACTTATAATTCCCAAACAATATTGTTCTCCTAACAATTTAAATTTAAATTTAAATTTCAAACTTTCAAATTTTCTCAAAATTTTTCTAACACTCTAAATTTTCGAAAAATTTCGCCAGCGTCTCCTTTGCGCGGCTAGCTCGATACGACTACAAAATGGCACCACGGCCCCTCAGAATCAAAAAGAAAAGAGAAAGCCAAGTGGTTGGAGAAGAAAATCACCAAATTTCATACTGAAATTGAAATACGTACCTTTTTGTCGAGCAATTCAATTTTATCTTTGAAATCAAAATTCCAATTCCATTTCTTTTAATACACCTGTATATCCTGCTAGTCATAATATCTAATTCCAACATTCAAACCATTTTGCCAATTCTATTACAAAATTTTCAATATATGCTTATTATACATTTTTACTTCACTATTGAAGTTACATATCCATTCTCATTCAATTTTACATTTCAATTCAATTCACAATTTCAATTCTAAATATTGAATTTTATCGATTAACTTTCATTTACTACTACTTTAAATTAGTTTCATTCACTAATTCATTTCAATTAGTACATTCACTTATTCATTTTAAATTTCAATTTTCATATTCAATTCATCTCGAATTTACTTAATTACTAACAAAGGAAATTTCAATTTATTTCTTTTACTTACTTGAATTTATATACAAATTCAAATTTATCTTCTTGGAATTCCATTTTCATTTTTAAATTCAGTAACAATTTATATTCACAATTTTTTTATTCATATATGAATTCATTTCCTCATGCTTCCAATTCATATTTATAAATTTTATTCGTCAAAATGAATTTATCTCCAAATCTTTGGTTATACATTTTTTTTTCTTTTTAATTTCTTATTTAATTCCATATAGTAATGATAATAATTTAATATTATCACTTCCTAACAATCATGCAACCATATACTATAATAATTCATAGAAAATCATTTCTTTTCTATACAAAAATAGTTTTGGGCAAAATTATCTTATTTACCCGATTCAAAAACAATTTTATATTCACTAACAAATACGCGTTCATATCTATTATTACACTCAAACTCATTCTAGAGTACTGCTGACTCTATCTCTAATGAGTAATACCCAACAGAGCCATGGTTGTCGCTTAACCATATGCTCTGATACCACCTGTGATGACCCGCAAATCCGTACTCCTTGAATATACACTAATCTCCATAGATTAACTCAAGATGAACAGAATTACGAATTATCAGTGTTTAAGAAACAGAAAAAGGTAGAAGAAGAGAGAAAAAGATAGGAAATAGAGAGAAAAGAAAATAGAAAGAAACAGAAAGAAAACAACAGAACAACATCAGAATCTCACAATCGCAGCGGAACAACATATAATAAATAAATGAATAATCTTTAAACAAAGAACTATATTAGTTATTACATTACATTACATTACATCATATCATCAGAGTGTACAACAACAATAAACAACGGAAAAAGAAAATACTATATACTAGTGATACGCCATGCCATCCATCTTGCCTCTAGCAACTCCTGAATTCCAGAATATCCTGAATAACCTTAACTCTTGACTGCCCGTGTGTAAATTGGTGGGCACCCAGAGTTTAGGAAGGAAAACAATAAACTCCGAGTCAGTCATGTGACTGGTGTGAGAACTCAAAACAGTTTATTTATCTTTAAAATCAAAATAGAGGAATATTTTTAAAGTCAATTCGCAATGCTTTTAAAAATGAGACTACCATAATACCTCCCACCACACACACAATGCAAACGCAGACTTGGAGGAGATTTCTCCTTATGATAGTCAAAGATGCTTGATACGCATTTAAAAAGAACATTTTATATTATTACTAGTGCATAGTGTAGGAAAACATTTAGAAAGTAGAATATAAATCTTAGCCAGCATAGGTACCATTATATTATGCCTACTATAGCTACCTCCTGAGGAAGCTGGTTCTACAACTAAAACCGTACAAGATCGTATTGTTTCTTTGGATTTCCAACAAATGGTCAGGCCAAAGAACTTCCCATTGCCACATGAGAACGCCTCTGGAAGGACGTCCCCGAGAACCAAACTGGATCTCTGCCAACACAAGGCCGGGTTACCCCTAACTGGGTAACTACTGACACGAGTATGCCATCCCCCGGTCCTTTGGGACCTTTATCCGAGAGCTCTCTAATCAACATCACACCATAATAATAAGTGTTTCAATATGAGTAAGCATCTGTGCTCCATACCATGATACCACCCTTTTCCAGAAGGAAATGCACATACCCTAAAGGGAGCTACCCCTCATAACCTTGCTGCATCTTTCCTGTTTTGACCATTCCGGGGTGTGAGGCTCGACGAAGTCACGTCCACAAAGCCACGTTTTATACAAAAACTGTGCTTTGGGTCAACAAATGAGCATAGAAATGATCACAAAGATAAACGATCAAACAAATGATCTTATCACAAATGATCAACACAATGATCATTTCACAGCAACACTCAGCATGTCACATTACCAAATTGGGAATATATCGCTAATAACCTTCAACTATATAACATCTGAGCTCGTACGTCTCAGAGAAGGGTGTTAAGCTAAGAGAATAAATTTTCCGCCACCAACAGAAATATATTTGAAAAAATCAGCTTTATATCTCAATTTGTAATGTCAGGCATACTATCCATATAAGTCTGTTCCGGGATCGAACAGAACCGAAGGCACTTACAAAGAAGTCCTTGCAATCCGGATAATCTCTAATTGCGTCCGAATTTCCCATCACATATGGAGATCTCTATACCGGGGATCTGCCAGTGCAGAGACAATCAACAAGAAACCCTTTCGTTTTCGAAAATATCCGGTCTTCAACACCGGTCTTCAAATGCAATTCATAACGACGTATCACATATTCGGAATGGGTTATACGACCCCAAGGTCCTTTCCTGGTTAACCCGAATAGTGAGTGCTTATTTAAAAAAAAAAATAAGTGTGACATTCAAATTCAAGCAAATCACAACAAATACCCATTCAAAGGTAAATATTGATAGTCGGTTATTGAACTATCAATGGATATGCACAACATCACCAGATTCCAAATAATTTTCCAAATTATTTATCTTCCAAAAATATCTTTACAAGATATATATATCTTCAATACTTCAAAAATAAATCAATATTTATTTTTAAACAAATTCCCCCTTTCATTTATAAATTCCATAGTGAATTTACATTCCAAAATATTTATGAATATATGATTTCCATTCGATTTCTAATATTCGTTTTCAATTTACCTTCAAAAAGATAAATTCAAAATATTCACTTTATATTGGAAAAACATTTCCATACTTATTAAAAATAAGTAATTCACAAATCTTTTTATTTTCTACACTTGGAAAATATTCAATATACTTAAATCGAAATTAAGTATATATTTCATTCTTTAAGGAAATCATTCTCTTAAACATATTTATTTGGGCCAAAATGAATGTTGCGTAAAACATCATTACGACAACCCAAAATCACTAGTATAGGGATTCGAAATTAAAATAGATATATAAATCCCAATACTATACAAAACATTTCCTTTCGGAAATCATTTACTATAACAACAGTGTTATTGTCCACCATTTCCTTCTATTTCTCGAAAACGTCTATTTCAACAATGAATGTTGAAATCTATGTTTTCGAATCTTAATACATTTTAAAACATCTTTAGATCGTTTTAATTCTATTTAAAACATCACATTCAAAACATTTTCTTAAATATATTATTCACTATTCAAAAACGTGAATATACTTATTAACCAATTTCATCATTTCTATTCCTTTTATTTTAAAGGATTATTCACTGTCTAAAACGTGAATATAACTCCATTAATAAATTACAACTATTTACTTATCAAAATAAGTCGTTGCGGATTTATAAAACAATGTTTATAAATTCCATTTCTATTTATTTTATAACACTTCCTTTTATAATTTCCTTTATTAATCTATTCAATTTCATCTCTCAATGATATACCGAAAGTCCATATTATAAGTTAAATACTTATAATTTATTTGTTTGCAAAAACGTTCTTTTAAACTTCCCAAATTTATAAATCTTAAATCTTATAAGATTCATTTATTTATCCAAAATCTATTTTTTTAGTAACTTTACAAATTTCATAAACCTACTGGTTATAAAATTCCATTTATAACTTCACCGTTTATAATTCTATAAATTTCATTCATTTACGAAATTCATTTACAATTCATTCTATCACTTATAAAAACTCATTTTATAATTCCAATACTTTAACTTATAAAATATTAATTTTATAAATCTTTTATATAAATCATTTTATATTATTCTTTTTAAATGTCTTTAAACTCCTTTATAATTTCATCATTTTTGATTTATAAAATAATCAAATTTCATAAATCCTATTTTTAAACTTTTTATAATAAATTCAGAAATCCCAATTTTAAGTATTTTATAAAATCATTAATCCCATATTTTCAAAAATCATCTTTTAACTGTATTTCTCAAAAATCATAATTTTTATAACATTAAAATTATAATGTTTATTTATTTAAGATGAACCAATTCAAAAATATATATTTTATAAACGTTTACTTTCAAAAATCACTTTAGAAATCCCTTAAAAATCAAAATCGTTATTTTTAAACTTCAAAATTGGATCCGATGATGCAACACATCAAATAGTCAATCACGACTTTCCAATATCATATATCGATATGATAAACAATCAAATATCACAATATCTGAATCAAATAAATATTTGTGAGGAATCCAGTTGGATCCCTCCAACCTGTTTCCCTGCATCCACAGACATTAGCACAATACCAATCCCGTTTCAAGACGGGATATCGCGGTATTTGGGATTTATAAAATATAATCCGCTTAATAGGCGGCGCAATAGGGTCTCATCCGCTATACAATGCGAGAAATCAACAACTCCAATATATACATATGCCAATATATATATATATTGCTAATATATATAGATATATCCTACTATATCTAATATCACAACCAAATAGCAATCAATCAATAACTGCAAATCCAACTTATAAATTTTTGAGTGAGAAGTTCTCACCTTTGCTTTTTATTTTGCGATCCATTTCCATCTTGACTCGTTTTCTTGATTTATACCTTGTATAAATATTTACATAATTTATTAATATTCGAACAGATCGAATAATAAATTTTCATTTGATTTAACTAGTTTATAATTTAATTTGGGCTTAATCACTCATTCCAAACAAATTCCCTTTTAATTTTAAACAGATTACTCTTAACAAATTTATCTAATAAAATTTAAATTTCAAGTAAATTTACTTAAATAAATTTATTTAACTAAACCTTTTAATTTCAAACTAACTTCCTTTTATTATTTAATCATTAATAGTTTTAAATTATCTAAAAACTTGTTTAAACCCTCTAAATTTTCGTTCCTTCTTCTTTAAGCTTAAAACTTGAATTTCTATTTCTTTTAATATAACTTACTCATATTTACTTATAATGTGATATATTATTTTTCTTACTGCAAAAATTTTCTTTTATTTAAATCAATTTTAACTTAAAACTGCATATCTATAAATTTTAAATTAAAACAACTGTAAATAAATTTTCTTTTTCTTCTTACTGTAAAATGTTTACATACATATTTTATTTTCTGTTTATAACTTTAAAACTTTACATATTTTATTATTATTATTATTATTATTATTATTATTATTATTTATACATACTGTAAAACAAATTTCAAAAAAAAAAAACTTATACCTCACGCGAAATGAAGAGCACAGCCGCCCCCCTTCTGCTCGAGTCAACGCGACCCTCATTCGCCTCGCGTCAACATCCACCCAGCACGCCATTGCTCGAAGCCCCAATCCACGGCCAAGCCGCCGCCTCCCTAGCACGCGTGCCCCTCATCCTTCACGCGAACGCCGACCCCCCTTCTGACTCACGCGCCGCCGCTATCCCAATCGTGGCCATCACGAATGTCGCCGCTTCATGCCTCGAGCGCGCGCCATCTTGCGATGCTCGAGATCGAACTCGCGAACGAATATTGCAACCTCGGCTTTGATTAAATTTTGAACGAGAGGGGAGGAGGGCTTCGGCCATTAATGTTTTTCTTTGATTGATTTTGATTTTTTTAAAATGAAGGAGGAAGGAGTTTGAAGAGAAAAAAAGTAGCGGCCATTATTGTTTTACTTGCTGTTGATTTGAACGAAACAGAATTGAAAAGGGGGAAGGTATTTAAAAACGAACTGAGGCATGCTTTACACGATCATTGTCGTGATTTTAGGCGAAAATTTAGGCGTGATTGAAGGAAGAACGTGCTGATGTTTGACTCAATTTAAATTTAAATTTAAATTGAATTCGACTTAAATTCCCATGCGTTTACTCACCGTGTGCTCACATATCAACTCCGAAAAATACGAAATTTGAAATCCGAGAATAATTCAATATTACGGACCCAATGGAACTGGTTTCGTCGAATTCCGAGACTGTGCCTCGGAAGGCTATTTTTAAATATCTACTCGAAGGATAAAAATTCAAAACTGATCAAAACAGTTTCAAATTCAATTCTGAAGCTTCTATTATCTTCAGTATTATCAATATGAATTTTACAAGCCTTTGAAATATTTTTAATCGGCTTAAAATTGAAGATTCAAAATTTTTTTTATTCAACTTTCAATAGATTAAATTCTATAATTTAATCGCCAAATTCATTCTGAAATTTTGAAATTCAAGTCAAACCATCATTCAAATATTTAAAATAAATTAAATATTTTCAAATTAAATTGTTCAAAATTCTGGGTCGTTACAACGACCACGGAATTACATGGCAAAAGCAAGAACTAAACTTATAGGGAGACAACCACCGCTATGCAAACCCAAGAGGATAGCGAACAAAAAAGACTTCTTCTTTGAAATAGCTTAATTTATTCTAAGTGCCAACTATAATCCAACAACCCCTGGATGGATCTAAGAAGACGAGGGAAGGATTTCCCTTACGACGCTTGAAACTGAACAGATGTCGAATCTTTTGATTATTGGAAACTAGATCAAAGTGGCAACCAAATATTATGAAGTAAATATAATGAATATACTATGAAGGAAGGCATAACTGTTTGGGTGGAGTTGTGCAGGAGCTAATCTTATGAAATATAGAACCTGTCGGATGAACTGATTAAATGGTGGAATGCCTCCTGCCATGCACATGTACCTATTACGCAGTATACCCATCTGGTGGATGATGTGCTATCTGATGGCGTGTTGGAACTAATACGTCCTCAAATGGAGTACTATATTTGCCACAAATCCTCTAAGATATCCTTCCTCGATAGTATTAGTGATGGAATCAACTAGATCAGCTAATATAACAGCGTCCTAAGGAGTGTCAGGAGCAGGTTCAACTTCTGGTCCTTCCGCAGACTCTATTGGAACTTTTAGAACCTATTGTTCTACTTGTGGATTTTCTGGTTGAGGTGCAGGCTGCACTAGAGTTTGCTGTGCAGAATGAGCTATAGTTGAGCTTAACTCAGTATTTGATTCAACGTGTCTTACAATTGATGGACCTACAGCTTGAGCAGAGGGACACTCGGAACGTCAATGAACCATAGCTACCAAAACTCAACACACAATTGATATTAGATAAATTAAAAGTTGTGCCCCATGCCAAACTGAAAGACTAGTGCAGTGACGTGCAGTGTCGTGCTGGTGCTGATTGTCGATATTATGCAATAATTCATTTTAAAGTCTGGTTTTTATCCGAAGTAATCATCATCGCTGATCGTTCACAGACATCACATTAACAACCATGCTTTGGAGATACTTTAAAACCAAGGAGATAAAATTCACCACAAACCATCGGTCCATGAGGCGAAGTTCACAAGTGAACTTGGAGTTCATGAAATTCACCAAGGGTTGATCGATACCGTCCAACCTCTTGGAAAAATTCTAGTCTCCTAATTTATCTCATTCCCTACTCTAAGTCATGGCCTCTCACATGATGATTTCCACCCTCATCCTCACCGTCACTACCCACCTAAAAGTACCAGAGCTCAAAACGTTTGCTAGATTCAAGTATTGAGGTTCGAATCTAAGATGACATTCCACACAAGATGGATCGGGTTCGGTCCTTTGTGTTCGATCGGTGATAGGTCCAATAAGGGGATGGTGGTCATTTGGAGTTGGGGTAATGGATGACAGCAAGGGTAGGAAAGGAAAATGGTGGCAGTTGGATTCAAAGATGAGATGCTTTAATGGAAGACCTCAAAACTTAGGCACGATTGTGTTGTCCAGCCTTTTGAGTAGGCAGTATATGGACTAACTTGAGGAGTCAAACTTGAAAGTTATCGATGTAAGAAGCCTAGAGAGATGGCCATATAGTCCAGAAACCAAGTGCATCCAAAATTACAAAGCGATTGCAAAACCATCTCAAGAATCCACAACTCAAGATCCACCAAGGTGTTGGAGCGATACCGATCCAACACCAGGATTGGCACCGATCCATCATACTTCACCCATTTTGCCCCGACTCTTTCTATTCACAAGTCTTGATGCCAAAAGCCTTTCGAATTCAAACGCATCGTTTCCATGCAATTCTCTATCGACCTCCTTGAGAACTTGAAGTCAACAACTTCATTCTTCCACTGATCTATATTTTGGACAAAAAACAAAATAATATTGATGTAAATAAGTTTCGAATCATGAATCTAACCACGAATCACACCTATCTAAAGCAATCGAAAATATCCGTAAGTTGATCTTATGGATCAGTACTCATCCAAGCGCATGGACCGATTACAATCCGTAATTATTGATGATGTGGCAACCATTTTATCAAGGGAACTGGTTTTAGGCATGGAGCACGAGGCGGTGATCATTGGGTGAGTTTTTAGGTAATCTACAGCTATAAATAGGACAGAGGCTCATTTTTGGAGTTCCTTTTCACTTCTTTATGATTCTCTTGTACTCCCATGGATTTATAATGATCTGCAAGAACAAAAGTGCAGTTAGCACTATAAACCATCAATAAAGTTAAGTGGATGTAAGCAACGATTAGCCGAACCACTGTAAAACTTTGGTATCTTGTTTCTTTGTGTTTTTATTTAATTTCTTCACTCTTTTCTCTATTACACTCATTTGGGTGTTTGTACCATTTTTGATTCAAACTGATTGCAAATAGGGTGAAGAGAAAGAGAAGGGAAGGCTTGAGTATATAAGCCGTGATCCAAAGGAATAGGTAGACAAGTTTCCATATTATAAGGCTATGGTTTGGCATTGATCCATACCCATGGATCGGTATCGATCGATCAATATATAACAATAACAATAACTATGGAATAAATATACATACACACACACATATCCAATGTTTCAAAGGAACTAATATGTACATGGAACCAAGACATGATGGGAAATCAAAGCATTTGTGTATATACAAACTCAACATCCAATAATTAGAACTAAATGTATGCAAATTCAAACAAGAAAATCCAGAAGAGGAATCAATTCAAAGTTATCGAGCTTGGAATGATGGATCATTAGAGCACACTCTGATTTATACTCTTAAATGTTAACGAAGTATCGTAACGAATGGCTACAGACATAATATTTCACCATAAAAAATGATAAAAACTATTCAAAGCATGGATTGGAGTCCAATATGGTAATTCAAACTTGTTTTGATTTAAAGCACATCGTGTTTGCAACAAGATGCACTGTGGGGGACAAGTGTTATCTAGCCTTTTGACTAGATAGTATTTAGACTGACTTGACGAATATAACTTGAAAGCTATCGAGGTAGAAAGTATGAAGAGATTTCCATAAAGTTCATAAACCATATACAACCGAGTTCACAAGATGAAAGCAAGGCCAATCCAAGAGTTCAACAACTTAACCCATCAACTTGATTGATTGGTACCGATCCATAGCTAAGGTTCGGTACCGATCCATAGAATCTCCTCTAAATCGCTCCATTTTTCTCACGCTACTTAATCTTGACGCCAAAAGCCTATTCCTTGATCCATAGATCATTCGCATGTCAGTGGTTGTCAAATGGTCCAACCACTAGAAGCCAACAAGTTTGATCCTCCACCGATCCATCTAACTGACTTGGAAACATGCTCATAGCTTTATAAACAAGTTTTGAAACATAATGCTAATTATATATCACTTTGATCCAAAGTGGCTAGAACCATCCATAAGTCAATCTTATGGATCGGTACCAGTCCATGACTATGGATCTATACCGATCCATAGTTGAATGCTGATGTAGCCATGTTTTCTCGAGTGCAGCACTGCTGCATCTTGGAGATCATGGAGGAGGACGTGGTGGAGCATTTCCTACAGATCGACCGCTATAAATAGGCATGGAGGGGCATCATTTCGAGGATTTAAATCACTAGCAATCTTTTACACATTTTTTGTAATTGGCTATCGAGTGGTACCAAACCATATGAACGTAGGCGGCGATTAGCCTAACCATCATAAACATATGCTATTTCATTTTTACTCATTTTAATTTACTTTTCATCACTTTTATTATCAACTTAATATATTGAGTGTTGGTGCCATATTTTGGTACTAACGAAAGGAAAGCTAGCAATCCGGACCGTATTGAAGAGGTTCTTGAGACACAGCATGGAAGAGTCAAAATATTTTTAAGCGACTTATAAATTTCCAAGTGCTCTCTTACTGAAATCGTCGTGTTAATTTAAATTTTCATATAAGTAATGTGTCACTATCAGCATCTACGTCTGTGCAATAGGCTATCAAATCATTTGTTTTAATAACTACGGTCGATGGGAAACCGTCAGACCAAGAAGGGTTTGGTCGGCAAATGCCCGCTGAGTGTGATGGCCTTTAGCACAAATCTGGATGCCGATAGCATCCACGTATTAGGGTCATGCTTCTTTCAGTCGGTATCATATTTTAAATTGGTATCATACTTTAAACAACCTTTTTTTCTAAGTACCACCCAAACTCATTAGTGACCCATCAGTTCTAAGTTATCTCAAAATGAGCAAATAAGCAAGTTGTACTTTATTTTCTTTATTTTTGGTTCAAGAAAGGTTATCTTTCTTTAAAGTAAATTAAAAGATCGAAAAATATACAGCTTAAGTCGAGCTAATACTTACTGTATTAAATATCATGATGATCCCATTAATTATGAACTAAATGATGATTCCTACTCCGATTGATTCTGTGTAGAACAGACAATCATGCATTGAGGTGGTGTCATCATGGCATGCATTGCAATAAGTTGAGTCTTTTCTTTGCTCCTTATTTTACTTTCACTGAATCATTTAGTTCTTCTGCTGATTTATTGGATTTAAGGCCCTCCGTTGCATGTTCTTCCAGCTTGGTAATCATTTTTTTAATGCTCTCCTCATACACGATATTATGTAACATGATAACCGCGACGAAATAGCCCTGCATACATGCATATGAATACGTTAATATTTAGTTTCACCATTTTATAAGTTTGAACTAAAAACAACAAATTTGAGTCTAGTTTCAACATTTGGAAGGATTTAAGACTAATATTATGATTTTACACAAATATCCATTTTATAAATCTTAAGTTAAATTGATGTACACACACAAATACCAAACATTGTAAATTATATTTCAAACCTAAAACAATATGTATATGTATATAATTTATAAAATATAATACATGCTTTGAAAATTAAAGTAACAAAATAAAGTCTAACTTTAATTTAAAAGGAAGTCAAAAGATCGACGATATTTTACACAAAAGCTAATTATAGTTATTTAATAACTTTTTTAATCAACATTCAAAATATGCAATAACCAAAAGATTGTATTTAGAACAACAAACACAAATTATATGTATAAAATTTCCAAAGTGATTTCAAATAGAAAACACATGCACTTTATTCATATTTTTGTATCTAATCATTAAAAGAATTATGTCATTAATTAAAACTTAGGTTTCAATCAAAAGTATTTTTAATCAACATATTTGAAAGCATAACAAAATAGATAAGATAAAATAGGCACATATATATTGGTTGCAAAGATTTCAGGTCTAAACTATGTGAACAATATGAACAATTAATTAAATATGAAATCATGTAGAATAGATCTAAAGATAGCAAGAATGAACATGTAAATCAAAGTATATCTTAAAATGGATTCAAATTAAAATAACATGATGAACATATATCATTAATTAATATATAGCCAAAGGGGAATCTATTCTATATAACCAAATAAACAAATATACAAATGAGATGAGATACGAGACGTATCCAATTCATATAAATAAGGTGATTGATGAATAAATAAAATTAGAATTATTACCTTGAGATGTGGCCAAGAGAACACACCTTGATTGATGAGATAGCTCCTTGATTCAAAAAATAAACCTCTAGATGTTGCAAAGATCAAGATATTGGAACCACCTTCTATTTTAATTTTATTCTGATTTTGGAATTTTTCATAAGCCTAGGAGGCCATTATTTCGGCTAGAATAGGAAAAAGGGGGGGGGGGGGGGGTGGAGGGGAAGGAACAAATGAATTGTTTGTAGAAGGATGGATGAATATGAAAGAGAGTTTGTTTTTAGAAAGAAACATTGAAACATTTCCAATTCCTTCCTTAAAATCTTCCCCACTTTTATTGCTCATTAAATCTCAATCAAATCAAATCCTATTTCTATTCATGTATGGCAAGATAAAGAATATTCCTAGATAAACCTTCAAAATTTCCAAATCGACTTAGTAATTAATTAACTTAAAATCAAATTTAAATGTTTATCGATATCGTATATCGATATGTACATATATAGCTTTTATAAACACACTTTATTAAATACTAATAGCATTCTAACAAGTAAAATAAAATTTAATAACTGTCGCTACAAATAAAGAAGTCGAATATGTAGGAGACATCTCAAAATTCAAGATACAGAAAGCAGTGGAACCTTAACATGGATATCGCACTTTGAGTGCTTCAAGAAGATGTCGAACACCTATTTAAGGATGGCATGATTCCAAGAATGTTGAATTCCAAGTGATTGACAAATGTGAGGGTTATCTAACTTCTACAAAGAGGAGATGTCATATAAAGATATTGAAGCTATAAGGATGCCGAACTACAAGGGCTGTCAAAATTAAATAAAAGAAGGGGAGATGTGGAACCTCAACAACCTTAGAGGTTGTAGGGCACATGAAGAGAAAGAAATGTCGTTTCTCAAAATAGTTCCTAAGGAAATTATGCACATAATAAGCTTGAAGTGGTATCAAATGACAATAGGTGCCAAAAAATTATAACAAAGAGATCATCGAACTTGAAGAAAGATAAAAGGAGACACCACATCATTGAAAGGTATCGAACATACAACCATAAAGAGGGTATATTGAAACTCTAGGTGTCGGGCCTTTACCACTATAACTATTGCAAAACATTAACAAGCGGTAAGTGGTCTTGTGCCAGATAAGCAACAAAGAATGCCGAGCTTTAAAAGGTATAACGAACATCGAATATCTATAGTTGTCAAGAACGCACATGTCATCAATGCCATCAAAGATGTCAAATGCCACTTATATGAGTGAGATGTTGAATTCCAATAGAATCATGAAGAACGTCGGATATCAACAATATAAAGGGATGTTGAATATTGACAAAACAAAGAGTGATATCGTAAATCACCAATCTAGAGAAGGATGCCATGAATCGTCAGTGCTTAAAATGATATCATAAATCATCAATATACAAAGGGATGATGTAAGTCATCAATATGAAGAATGTTGCCACTTGCCGACAACCCAATAAAGGACATCCAAAACTAACGATGCCAAAGCACATGTGGCAGCTATGCCGCCTACTGAAACTACTATAAATAGACCCCGAGGTCTTTCAAAAAAGGAAAAATTATTATGATTACGATTCTTATATTTTTAAAGTTGTAACACTAAATTGGATTTGGGATTTTGAACTTATTGCATTCTGATGGCTTGTGGCACATAAGGATTTGTACAATCAACTTTGCATAGCACATTACAAGTGAATAAAGACATTTGACTATGATTTATCTTATGACTTGCATATAACTCTTATGAATCGATATTTACGACATTTCTCAATAGTTGAAAGTCTAAAAATATATACTTCATATTGGATTTGTATATTTCTTTGGGCTAACATTAGGTTGAGCAAGCCTATTAATAATCAAGACCTATTTTCCTTGCACATATTTGGTCAACAAGAAAAATTGTTAATATTTTGGCTTTAGAAGGAGGGATTGAACCTACGACTCCCTTCATATCCCTATACATAACCATCATTGGCCTTCATATGTACGGTATAGAGGATTTATCCTTAACTTGCATATTCCTTAAAGGACTTTCCAATACTTGCATAACCTATCAAATCGTATAATGACTATATCTGAATAAGGATTTTCTTAGCCTCAGTTAGGCAAACTAGTTTACCAAATCACCCATGACTGTCAGTTTCATGAGGAATAAGTGTTGAAATTATTGACACTGCAAATTATAGAAGAAAAGAGACAACCGACTCCTTACAATCCGGATAACTGCAGCATAAGTCTGTTTCATATGGGTTTAACTCTGATTCATAGCTATTATTCTAGTTCAAGTTAGGGGAACACAAAATATGGATGGCTTGTTTTAAAGATGAGATGGCTATATAACTCCAAACCAAAGAAACTATATTTGAAAAGGAGATAACAAGAGATTTTGACAAATTTGCTCAAAAGTGGAAAAGAATAACTGAACATCCTCTCGCACCAGTCAGAATACAAAAATCTTTAAAGAAAAAACTTATGGATGATGCTAAAATACCAATTCGATACTACAGGAGAGTTAAAGAGGAACAAAAAGCATGAAACCCTCCTCGATCCCCTAGGATCCGTTCCCTTACCGCCTCTTACAAGAATACCTATCTCCTAATTGGAAAGAGATTGAACTATTGGTCTTCAAAGAAGAAGCGACCAAGAAGTGAAAGGAATCTCGAAGGTGTTTATAATCAATATCACTAAAGAAATGGATACTTAAACTAATTAATGTCAAACTCTAAAAGGATTGATTGAGAAATCTTAAGGAAAGGAGAACTCTAAGAATTTGGTAATAACATTAAAGCAAAAGATAAATGTATCAACAAAGGACAAGTGATCAATAAAAGTAAATACTTCCTAAAGAGGATTTATGAAAATAAAGGAAAAAGCCTTTGATCCTACCAAGATGGCCTGGTCAAAGCACCTCCTAAAGGAAAGTCATAGTATGCCTCTAGTTCTGCCTTTGAGGCCTGGCCAAAGCATTGCAAGTTTTCAGTCCCACCTAAATAGCCTGGCCGGAGCGCCTCCTAGAGGGAGGATGAAATATGCCTTTGATCCAACCTAAGACGGCCTGGTTAGAGCACCGATCGGCCTTCAGTCCCACCTATATGGCCTTTCTAAAGTGCCTTTTAGAGGGAGGGCAGAGTAAGCCTTTGGTTTCACCTAAGATGGCCTGACAAAAACACCAAACTAGCCTTCGGTTTCGCTTATAAGGCCTGAGTAGAGCGCCTTCTCGAGGAAGGATAGGTAAAACTTTCGGTTCTGCTTAAGATAGCTAACCAAATGCACCGACTAGCCTAAATCATTACTATAATGTAATAAGAGGTTCAATGATCATGAAGAAGGTGATCAGGGGCAAAAGACCTCAATCAAAGCCCAAATCATACCAAGAAGAGTAGTAAGGGGCAAGGGAAATCATTTAAATCCCGAATCACTATCAAAGAGTAGTAAGAGACCGTCTTCTAGAGGAAGACCAATTGAATGCAAATGAAAATCAAACTTTATCCTAAAGAAGGATGAGGGAGTCCTTTAGAGAAAGACTAGTCAAATGCAAAGGCAATATTCTAGAGAAAGAGCAGTCAAACATGTTTAATTTCGCATCAAGGCAAAGTTAAATCCACCTTTAAAGGGAGCATCAAACGCTGTCCATCACTCACAATTGAGAATTTTAATGTCAGGTAGTGACATCCAAGAAACTATTACTCGAGCCCGGGAGTTCATTCTTCAAAATATTGAATTATATGTTTGAATTCAAATTATCAAATAATGGAAATCTCCATTAATAATCAGATTTCTAAATAATGGGAATTTCAACTAATCGTCGGACTTCTAGTCCTCTTACTAGATAGAATTCTTGATTTGTTATCAGAAAAATTTCTAGATTATTACCAGATGAATGTATAGCCTTCTATTTAGGTTAGATTATGGTCTTCCATTCAAATAATAGCCATATGATTTCTTGGTCTTCTATTTCAAAGATATTACCGGACGATTTTTTGTCTCCCATTAAAATTATTAAGTAATATTATTGCCAAAAGTTTTCTAGTCTTCATTACCGATGAAATTGTTAGATGGGTGTACGAATGTATACTTCTTCAAGACTAAAGCTTGAAGCATCAAGCTCCAAAGTTCTAAGTGATAAAGTCAAAAGATAAAGTTGGTAAAAGCTTTATTCATCAAAATTTCAAGTTTTAAAGAAGATAAACCAATACTAGATCAAAGGCTACATATCGCATTGCATTAAACTAAAGCTTTAGAAAACAAGTTATGTGTCTCAAACAATTCGAAAAGAAGAATACAAAGTTCATTCAAGGTAACAATCATTCAGATAGAAACTTGTTTAGTTTACATATTATATACCAGAATTACTGGCACCAAGAAGGGGTAGCCAAAACGGAAATCTACCTAAAAACTCATAAGCGATGCTTTGTTAGATGTCAAGTTTCCATACCTCCCTTTTTAAATTTTTAATGACCAAAGGAGTATCAGTAATGTGACGAATCGCCTCATCTATAAAAATTTTAAGCTTCATTGTTGTCCTCCAAATAATGTTTGCATCATCAATGGAGCCAATTTGAACTTCTAATGCATGCTTAATTATTTTGTTGACTCCCTTTAAGGTACCCTACTCTTCAATTTCTTAATCTCTAGTTCAAGAGTGTATTTTTCACGTTCAGGTTTCTCAACCTGACTTTGATTATTATTAAGATATAAAGAAATTTTCTCATCCTATTGCCTGTACAAAAATTAAACGCATTCATATCTAAATCTTTGACTCCATCAGGCGATCCTACCATCATCTAGACTTGAAGGTGGGTTCAAAGAAGCAGAAAATTTTTCTTTTCCAATTAACAGGGTAGGTGTAGGAAGCTGGATTTGGCTCTGCTCACAATAAGTTCAAAGGATTGACAGCATACTTGGATCTTCAGTAAGTCTACTTTAAGATCCATAATCCTTTGATGGAATGAGCAATTTCTACATAAGTGTTAATATTTTGGACTGAAATTTTAGACTGCCCGACCACACTCATGCTTCGTTTTAACTTTAGAATTTCTATCTTTGATTTTATCTTCAAGTTATGAACCACCTCCTTCATACTATTTATGTAGATCTAAATTGATAAAACATTTTACGTCATTTTGTGCATCCGGGTTATCTAGAAATAACAAACTTGAAGAGTCTCGAGAAGAATGTTTCTCCTCAATGACCGACTTTATCTTGGCTGTGATATTGCCCAAATGAGAAAAGAGATTTTGACTGCTAAGTGTTAGCACTAGTTGTTTTTCCTAATAAAATAAGCAAATAGAAAAAGAAATTAACATACAAGAAAGTGTATTCTTTAGTAATGACAAGAAAGTTTACAAGCATAAAAAGATATAGGTTCTATATTCTTAAATTCTAAAGTCATCAATGTGGGCCTTTTTAAGCGATCTTGCGGATAAAAAGAGGGTGGAGTCAAAAGGAACATTAAATCCTGGAGGGGTATTAACTAGAGGGAATTGATGGTAGTCCAATTTTTCGGCTGGAAGACTGATAACCACACAACAATTTAGTGTGATTGGCTCATATCTTGCTAAGCAATCTATCCTTTTCATTACCTAAGAAATTAAAAAGAAAGTGTGAAAACAGTTTGTAAACTTCTTGGAGATCTCTAAGGAAACAATATTTCACTAGCCAAGAAGTTTTGAGAATTAATGATTTCTCTTTGACGTCCCTCTTTAATTTGAGAAATTTACTTAAGGGTTCCATGGAAACAGGACTATTCGATGACCCCTTAATCCGTATAATGATAAATAAGCCAATTTGCAAAGAAATAAGAAATTAAAACATCAAAACTCATAAAGCTATCTGAATTACAGATTAAAAATGAAATCATTTAGATTCATCAATATTGATTCTTTGTAAATTTGAAAATGAATAACTCCTTGTTAAATTTCGCTTTCTCAAGAGGAAGTGTATTTTGGGAAAGAGGAAAGATCGTAATCTTGGGAAGATTCTCGTATTCTCTTGGATGGGATCGGTTCCATGTCCATCCAAATATCTACTATCCAAATGCCCAAGCAAACCCGCACTTTTTTCCCCTAAGAATGAAAAATCAGCAAGAACATTTCTAGAGTAAACTTTATAGAGCAGCTTCATTAAGCTATCCTTATGATCAATTAGTATCCAAAAAAGAGTAGTTAGCTCTGTATTTTCTCTTATCACTCCCTCCTGATGAAGGCGAGACTTCTTAAATAACGAGGCTACTCATTTTTCTTTGAAGTTCCCTAACCATGTGGTGTAAAAAGAAAGGCATATATACTTATTAGATAATATTTTATGCTCCTCGATTACCCTTTCAAGTTCTCTATTCAATCGATGTACCTCCCTCTCACTCTTTTCATATAGAGTCTGATAATAATGTTTGGATCTTTCCTTTAACTAAAGTAATAAACTTATTAATTAAGGGCTAGTAGTTAACTTTAAGCATTTAAATAATGAATTTTATACCTGCACGATCGGTACCTGAGAAGCTAGGACTTGAACTTTTCCTTCAGCTGTTGAATAGGGGAAGCATCATCTTTTGGAGGGATATTTTCTTGTGAAGCGCCCTAAAGATCGAGTAAGTTAGAAAAATCTTCATCATGGGCAGACGAGCCTGACCACCTGATCCATTCCCCCCGTCTCTTGGTCCTTTAGACCCTTGCCTCTAACACCACCATCTTGATTATCATCATCATTATCACCATTATCATCATCATCATCTTTAATGTCATCCTCCCCTTTATCAAAATTTTCTCCTCCTTCGAGTGAGGGCTCATCAATAGATAACAACTTCTTCGGATTGACGGCTTCTTCTTTGGGGAATTTTCCCTGAAGCTATCCCTGGGCTCTCCCTAATATAAGATCAACTTTTCTCTTGAATTTTTCATTTAAGTCTCGGAGAGAAGGAAAATCCATCTTAGGGCATTTTTTAATATTGTAGTTGTATGCTACAAAGAGATCATCTTCATAGCAATTTTTGGTGATATTAGTAAGATCTCGATCAAGAAAGAAAGCGACTTTCCTCTTTGCGTCGTTTACAATGTTATTGGGATAAATCAAAGTGGCATCTCTTGTTTCCAATAGGCCGTCTAAATATTTTATCGTATCATTCATATCGACCTTTTCTTTCTCTAAATTCTTCATACTTTCCTCAAATGATAGTTTGGCTTTGTTTTCCTTACTAATGGAGGTGGCAAGTTTTTTTCTCAAGAACGACATTATCCTTCTCTACCGTAATACCAGTCACTTGAGCTGTTAGTGAAGAAACTTACTCCTTCAGCTCAACGATTTGATTAGAGGACCCTTGTGCTATGCTATGAAAAGCATGCTTAAGCATCGTTTAAACATTGCTTAAGCGGTAAATGCATACACAACCCTTAATATTTTGAAAAGGCAAAATGATTAAGCGATGAGAACTTGAGCATGCTTAATTGGCATTTATATGCGCTTTGCTTAAATTTTAGCAATGCTTAAACAATACTTAGCAAAAAAATTATTATATTTAAAACAAAAGGAATTGGAATTATAGCAAATAACCATATTCCTAACAAAATTTTATCATTTTTTATATATTGATAGATGGATGGTATGCATTAAGATATGATTATTTTATTTAACAAATGTGTACAGTTTGTATTCAACTTGAGCATGTTAACTTTTAATGAATAGCGAAAGTCAAATCCAACCTTTGAAACTTATGAATTTATAAGTTAACTTAAAAACTAAACTTTAATTCTTTATGATGAATTTATATGTACACATACTATAATCTCTTTGTAATATATTTTTATAGGTAGGTTAGAGTATACTAAAAAATTAAGTAGCGCTTAAGCGATGCTTAATCGACACTTAAGCAACCTTAAGCGAAACGAAACTTTTATTGCCTCGCTTCGCTTAGCGCTTATTATATCATAGCCCTTAAGAGGCATATTGAAGAAAGAACATGTGGTTGGCTGCTTGAAACATAAAATAGATATAAGTTAAGCGAGGTTATACCAAGTTAAAAATCTAAAATAGCTAAATACAAGAAGATTTACATCAACAAAAGTTATTGATAAAGAACATAAAGATGATCTGTTAAAGAAGATGATGATTGCAATGGAATCAGAGAAGTTATAGTTGGAGATTGAATAATCGAGTGAATAAGATTATCAAAGTCGATAGGAGCAGTTTGAGCTTGAGTCTCTGAAGGAAGAGAATCATTGGGGAGGGGAGATAAACCTAACTCCTTAAATGAGCACCGAAAACCCGAAGCTGAAGCGGGTAGCGATACGTTTAGCAAAGGGCTCAAGGTATGAACCTCCTCTGCATGTCCTTATGAATTTTGATTCGGAGAACCTAAATTAATCATGCTAAGATCTTGAGTGGTCAAGGAAGCATCCATATTAGATTTTTTTGGCAACAACATCTGAAGTTTAGACAACACAAAGCTTATGCTTTTTATTTGGATGGGGGATTGAAGTATCGATTGCGTCCTTGGTACTCGCTTTCCTATTTATAGCATCAACGGCTTTGGAAATAGAACTCCCAATAGGAGCGAACTTAGTTGATTCGTCCAAGGTAAAACTGCGGGTTTTAACTTTCTTAGACTTAGAAGCCACAAATATAGCAGATGAACCTAAATTAAAGAAAAATTCATAAGACACCGACATAAGAGACTTTGTTTAACTATGATATAAACATACCAGAAGAATCACATTGAAAAGAGGAAGAAGAAGAAGAAAAAGACTTTCGACTATTAACAACCAATCCTCATTTTTCGTAAAAATATCCTTTAACTATAGGAGGATCTCCAAGTAACCTATGGCTTTTTAAAATTAAAGAGTGTTTACGAAGGTTGGCTTTAGTCAGAAGTGTAATCCCATTCCCTATATATCTTAGAAGCCTTAATCAGGGTACTAATGGTGGTTGTAGTGGAAGAATCGGTCCCTTTAGAAGCAGAAGCTGAAATGGAACAATTATTATAAGAAAAAGTGCAATATGATATAAACAATGGGAAGTAACAAAACTTACCAGGAATAGAAAACAACCCTTTAATTCAAGGGATGTAACTGTTGACATAAAAGAATTAGTTCTCCCAATCCCTCCCTTTATTGATCATGTTAGTAACCAAGTTCTTCGGTTGAGGAATGAGATGATATATAAAACTCTCCAGTTGCCCTTTTACTTTTACAGGATTTTCCAATGAATGGAAAGTTTCAGCACCAAGTGAAGGGAGGTTGGCTTCCCTAGCAAGTATCTTCAAGCAACTCAGATAAGTATATGAATTAGGAGTTAGCCGAATTAGAGAATTATCTAGTTGTTCCAAGAATCGTATAAGAAATTCAAGAAAAGAAAAATAGCCTGAATGCCAGATTGGATAGGAGAGAAGGCAGAGAATCCCTGTGGAGGATTATCTATCCTACCAGATGGACCAGTGGCCATGTCTTCTATGTTTACAATTCCGAATTGTCGAAGGATAGTGTCCACCTCATCCTGGCTAACTATGAAGGATTGAGCCAGCTTATAATCTCCCTTCTTTGAAAAGGGAGAAGGCTTAAAGCTTTTGTCAGAATTCTTACTATCCATTTATCTGCTAGATGATGTTGCACAAAATCGGGAAAGTATTTCATATATTATTAAAAGATTCCATAATAAATAATTAATTGCTTAACCAATGTGTACTTGGTTAATTGAAAGTTATTCAATTCTTAGTGGTAAGATATCGGAACTAAGACTAGTTATAAAACTTATAACAAGTCAATAATCCATTAAGTGATACATTTCTAGATGTCAAACTTATAGTTAGATGTTGTGTTTATAGAATATTTGAAAATTTTATAACCAATGGGAAGTTAATTAACAACTATTGAATTTGCAACCAAATGTCGAGTTAATAACAGGCCAATATGGTTCAATTAAGGTGCTATACTAATATCATCTTACAGAAATTATAAAAGATGTTGAATTGGAAACCCGATATCGAACTTATAAGATTGTTGCGTTAAATTTACTTATAAATGTTTTAATCAATTGTTGAATTTGTAAGATGTCGAATGCATAAACAGATTGTAAGTCTACGATATAATAACTACATTCCAAACTCATGATGTCGTATTGAACTTAAGCAGGATATCGAACTTGTAGCCTTAACATCAACTATTTACATAGTTATCGAAAGTAGAAATAGCGGCTCACTACGAGTTGTCGGGAATAAAACTATCCCTCATAACCAAGTTATCAGTTTCCTAAATAAGTACCGAACTCCAAATTAATTGTCGAATTTGTAGCTAGTAAGTAAATCCTTAAAGATATAACAAATTTCAGATTAATTGTCGGCTTTCAAGAGATACTGAATGTGATGACTGATATTTCGAAAGGTTTAAGTCGAAAATAAACCACACATGTCCAACTCAAAATAATCTAGAACATAGATAATCAATGAGGTTAATTAAGAAAAATAAGAAAAGAAGAAAACAAACATAGAATCTCACAGTGGAATGACAAAGTATAATAATCAAATAAATAGTTCATAAAGCTGTTTATACTATACATTTGATTATAATTTATACAACATTTATCATAGTTATACATACAATAAAGAAAAATATAATGCAGCAAAATAAAAAGATGCAGTGGAATAGTAATAATAATATTCAAACCTTCATCTTCATCCTCTAGAATAATAATCTTCAATGCACTAAAATACTCAGGGCTGACCCGAGCATGAAGTAAAACAATACACTTGAGTCAGAACTAAAATATTCTTATGTGATTCAAATCAATATCACGTATAACATGAGTGTAATAGCGTCAAAGATGTTTACGAGGTTTTACATCTTCTATCCAGTGTATAATGTGCATGCAATAACTCAAGAGATGTAACGGGATTTTCCATCTCTTATGGATCCATCAAAACATCTACATATAGTAGAATATGCTATATATGTAATATATAATCAATAAAAATATTTTTCCTAGAGTTAAGACATTACATTAATCCCGTTTAACGCATTTTTAAGCATTGGCAGATAGTTTGCATATAACACCCAGTAGCATGTCGAAGGATATGGATGCGCCGTGGTACGACAACACTAAACAAAATTCATAGTGGTTTGTATAAGGATAAAAGTATGTCAAGGCATGTGAGGTAATGCCCAATGTAGGATACTACCAGTTCGGGCCGTAGGGTTGGTGGTAACACATTGTAGCCACGACCACTCACTGCGTCCATCCATCCTATATCAAGTCGAAGGAAGGTCATCCCAAATCATGGTGCACCGATCGAAACCAACATCAAAGGTAATAGTATGGATCGAATACAAAAGAATATCGAAGAACAGATGTCCGCAAGAGGTTGCTATCCTTACTGGCCCTATCAAGCCAACCAGTTTTAGCCATTTCAAATTGACACAAGTATCGGGGCTATCTATCATTGTTTTTCTTACTTCAAATCCAGCAATGTACACCAAATCCAACCACTGCATTCTGGAGTCTCCTCTACATACAAAATTGTTAAAGCGTCCCCAATATTGACAGAGAGTATGCCAATAAGAGGCCCCGGTCTCTTTAACAACCAAAGTCGTTTTACACACGGGTTGGTTCTTTTACATTTCAAAAATCGATTCATACTTGATATCGAAGTATCATATTCACTTCAAAATAATATTTATTTCAAAATCATCATATTTATTTAAAATATGTCCATTTCACTTGGAAATCCTTTTCACCCCAATAACTCAATTTCACTTCCCAACTCATTTCGAATATCAACTTAGGTTATAACTTCATTTTAACCAAACTTGCATTTAAATCAACGATTAGATATAAAAATTCCAACTTTGCATTGTTTGAATTTTTATAAAATAGTTTGAATAGTTTTAAATAGTTTAAAGATTTAAAAATGTTTGATATAAAATGGTTTGAGTATTGAAAATGGTTTATATGGTAAAATTGTTTGGAAAATCAAAATAATTTGAATATTTAAAAAGATAGATTTTTTATATTGAAATTATTTATTTTGAAAATAGTTTCAAATCAAACTGTTTCTTTCCGTTTCAACAAATATAGACCCAGGTCCAAATTTAAACCCAACCGATTCAATTCCAAATCTTTCAATTCAAATCATATCAATTTCGATTTAAATTCAAATCAACTCAATTTCGATTTTGATTCAAATTAACTTCAATTTCGAAATGATTCATTTCAACTTCTAATTCGATTCCTCAATTCAATTTAATGGTTCAAATTTCAATTCAGTTTTTGTTTAAACCATTTCATTTATATAAATTTCAAGTCCAATTTAAATTTACCAATTTAAATCACTTAAATCAATTTAAACTTCAATATTCAATTTAATGTTCAAATCTTTTAAAATAGTTTAATTCAGAGCTCATATTTGAAATATCCATTTATATCACTTTTACTTAGACAAATTCGAAGTTCAAGTAAAAGTTCAAAAATTAAAACAATTCAACTTCCAAGATTCAAGTCATATTTTAATTACAACTTCACATTCCAAATTTAAATTCTTTAAGACAATTTCTTTAGCAAATTTTAAATTCAACCTTTCAAAACTCGAATCCGAAATAAATTCAGTTCTTATAAATTAAAATTATCTTCTTTCTCTAAAACAAAATCATTTAAATAATTTTAAAACCTTGAATTTTAAAACCATTTAATTTAACCAATCCGGTGTCCGTATATAATTTTCTATCCTATGGCCAAGTGCATAGTTATTTCAATTTTTAATTGCAGGGATGGATATACATCATTTCAATTCAAAACTCAATGTCATGGGTATATATTTTTTCAACCTATTTCTTAATTTATTAGAAATAATTCAATTTATAGTTTTATACACTGTCAATAATATACAAGGTGATAACATGGATATATAAAATAAATAAACATCCAAATCATCCAATACATCAACCAATAGCATTCAGTTCAATCAACATCCAAATCAGCAAATAAATCACAGCAATTAACCAATTATCAATATCGGGTGTTTAACTAGCAATTTAATTTCAATTTCAAATTTAACTGTCGATTTAAATTCCTACCAGTTCAAACCATATTTAAATATAAATATCAGTTAAATTACCAAACAATAGTCAATAAAATAAATAACTACATGATTTCAATTTAACTATCATCGGAAATATTTTAGTATTCGTGAATGGGTTTAATCACTTAACTTTATTTGAAGCTGAATTTTTTTTAGCTTCTATTCCAATTTAACTCTATTTAGTAGCCTTCGTCGATACGGTCGCAAAGCGACATGCTTCATTCGAAAAGGACCTCGCATGAAAAAGTTATGCGATAATTAACATTTGAATATAATTAAAGTATAGTGGAAATTAGGGAGGCATCCCTATCATACTTTCATATTGTAAAGCGGGTCCCTGTCAAAGTTTCATTGTAAATCGGGTTCCTGTTTTCTGGAAACGAAGAAAAGTATTGCTGAAATGCCAGCAACTTTTATAAATAAGTGCTGATATTTCAGCAACTTTCCCTGTCAAAGTTTCATTGTAAATCGGGTCCCTGTTTTCTGGAAACGAAGAAAATTATTGCTGAAATTTTTAGCAACTTTCATAAATAAGTGCTGATATTTCAACAACTTTCATAAACTATGTTCATAATGTACATAAATGTTGTTGAAATGTCAGCAACTTTTATAAATAAGTGCTGATATCTCAGCAACTTTCATGCACTATGTTTACAGTGTACAGAATAGTTGCGGAAATGTCAGCAACTTTTATGAAAAGTTGCATCATGCTCTGCAATAATCGTGAATAAAAAAAGGGACCTAATTTACACTGAAATTTAGTGAAGGACTTTTCGTGAATTTTGAAACTTAATAAGGACCTATGCTAAAAGTACCCTAAAATATAATTAATTAAACTAAAATTAAATTAAAACTTAATTGTTACCCTAATTCCCTCTTCCTCCCGTTCAACCCCAAGCAACATGCGCAATTTTATTTTTTTTATTTTTTTATAAACTAACGCCATCCACCACCATCATCGCCGCCGACCAGACCCATCGTCGTGCCTTCCCCCAGTGCCGTAGCTTCCTTCCAACCGAGCCCCTTGTGTGCGCATCCCATTCCTAAACGTGATCCAAACCCTAAAACTGCTGCACGATGAAGGTCAATTTCTATCATGTCCCTGCTTCGAACATAATGGAACATATATTGGGAGCCAATTCTATCATATTTAGAAGATAATTTTTCAAATAAAATTATTTTAGTTAAATTCCTTTAATTAAACTCTGTGCGTTTCAAGCTCGCATTGCCAAACCGTAAGTCTGATCGCTACGAAACTTGAAATCCTACAATAATTCGCTCTTACGGATCCGATGATACTGGTTTCGTCGAAATCCGAGACAGTGTCAAAAAAGAATATTTTTATGCGTTAATTAAAATAAGTAATTTCAAAAATAAATTTATTCACTTTAAATTCAATTTTAAAATTTAACAGTTTTCATTCTTGTTTAAATAAAATTTAAATCGACTTTTGAAATCATTTTCATATCAAATTAAGGATTCTATTATTTAAATAATTATAATATTAAATTTAAACAATTAAATTATAAAATAAGTCATATAAATAAATCATTAAATTTTTATTCCTAACCATTTTTGTTCAATAATCATATTAAATTCAATAATTTAAAATTATTAAAAATACAGGTCGTTACAATCTCCCCCACTCGAAACTTTTGGTCCTCGAAAAGAAGTGAAGTAGAGAATCAAACTTTGATATATTTTATTCAAAATAATCAACTTACAAAACTTTGATATTGCCTAACTTTTACTACGCTTTCGCTACACCACTCCGATGCCGGCTTTATGGAAATTACAACTTATTTACAAAAACAAGTTACAAAATTTTAAAGTCTCAAAATTTTTCTAACACCTGAATTTACGGAGAATTTAGGCAGCGTCTCCTTTGTGCGGATCGATCGTAAAAATTTACTGTATATATATATGTATATCACAAATATAAATCTCATCTAAGTGATGAGGCATCCCGTAGGGAAAAATATAAAAGTACAGTATGTAATCCGAGAAATGTACTTAATTATTATTGATACAAGCAAGTTCGCTCATATTAAAGCGAGCAAAAGCATGTAACGTTCTAGATTTTCGACTTTCGAAAATCAACATTAATACGTCCATTGTATCAACTGCCGAGCAATTGAAGGCTGGAAAACCGTACCGTTAGGGTTAAAGAAGAAGTAGAAGATAGAAGAAGAAAGAAAAAGCAACAGAAACAATATCAGAATCTCACAATCGCAGCGGAACAACATATAATAGATAAATGAATAATCTTTAAATCAAAGAACTATATCAGTTATTACATTACATCACATTACATTGCATTATCAGAGTTTACAACAACAAACAGCGGAAAAGAAATACTATATACTAGTAGATACGCCATGCCATCCAGCTTGCCTCCAGATCCCCACAGCATCTCCTGAATTCCAGATTGACCTGATAACCTGACTCTAGACTGCCCGTGTGGAAATTGGTGGACACCCAAAGTTTAGGAAGGGAACAATGAACTCTAAGTCAGTCATGAGACTGGTGTGAGAAGTTAAAACAGTTTATTTTTAAAAACAAACAAAGAAATATTTTAAAATAGATCCGCAATGCTTTTAGAAAATGTAACTACCATAAGGCCTTCTGCCAAACACACAATGCAAACGCAGAATTGGAGGAGATTTTTCCTTATGATAGTCAAAGATGCTTACTACGCAAATTTCTTTGACATTATTACTATAAGTGCAAAGTGCAGGAAAACATTTCGAGAGTACAATATTAATCTTAGCCAGCATAGGTACCATTATAGTATGCCTACTATAGCTACCATATTAGATGGCAGGTTCTACAACTAAAACCGTACAAGGCTCGTACTGTTCTTTGGATTTCCAACAAATGGTCAGGCCAAAGAACTTCCCATTGCCACATGGGTACGCCTCTGGAAAGACGCCCCGAGAACCTAACCGGATCTCTGCCAACACAAGGCCGGGTTACCCCTAGCTGGGTGACTACTGACACGAGTATGCCTTCCCCCGGTCGTAACCGACCTAAATCCCGGGATTCACCAACAACCACAAAATAATAATTATGCAGCAACAACATAGGTTAAGTATTTGGGCTCCATACCATGGTACCACCTCTATCCAGAAGGAAATGTACATACCCTATGGGGGCGCGATCCCCAAATAACCTTGCTGCATTCTTCCTGTTTTGACCATTTCCGGGGTGTGAGGTTCGACGAAGTCTCGTCCACAAAGCTACGCTTTTCATAAAAGCCACGCTTTGATCAACAAATGATCAGCAACACTCAGCATGCCACGTTACCAAATTGGGAATGTATCACTAGTAACCATCAACTACATAACCTATGAGCTCGTACGTCTCAGAGAAGGGTGTTAAGCTAAGAGAATAAATTCTCCGCCACCAACAGAAATGTATTTGATAGAAACCAGCTTTACATCTCAAATTTTAACGTCAGACACACATCCATACAAGTCTGTTCTGGGTTCAAACAGAATCGAAGGCACTTCCAAAGAAGCCCTTGCAATCTGGATATTCACTAATCACGTACGGAATTCCCATCACAAAGGGTGATAAAATCTCTATATCGGAGATTAGCCAATGCAAAGAAATTCAACGGTAATCCTTCCGTTTTCGAAAACATCCGGTCTTCAACACCGGTCTCCAAATGCTATCCATTATGACATATCACTATTCAGAATGGGATTTATGACCCAAAGGTCCTCTCCCGGCTAAACCGAATAATGAGCGCTTATTTTTTAAAATAAGTGTAGCATTCAAATTCAAGCAAATCACAACAAATACCATTTAAAGGTAAATATTGATAGTCGGTTATTTAACTATCAATAGATATGCACAACATCACTAGATTCTAAATAATTTCCCAAATTATTCATTTTCCCAAATAACCTTTACAAGATATATTTTTCCACACTTCAAAAATAAATCAATGTTTATTTTTAAATCAAATTTCCCTTTCCTTTATGAATTCCATGGTGAATTTAAATTTTCAAATATCCACTGATATACGATTCTCAAATCGATTTCAAATATTCACTTTCAATTTATCTTTAAAAGATATCATCTCAAAACATTTCACTTCATATTGGAAAACATTTCCATACTTATTTAACAATAAGTAATTCATAAATCTATTTATTTTCAATACTTAGAAAATATTCAATATACTTAAATCACAATTGAGTATATATTTCATTCTTTAAGGAAAACATTCTCTTAAACACATTTATTTGAGTCAAAACGAATGTTGCGTAAAACATCGTTATGACGATCCAAAATCACTAGTATAGGGATTCGAAATTTAGATAGATATATAAATCCCAATACTATATAAAACATTTCCTTTCGAAAACCATTTACTATAGCAACAGTGTTATAGTCCACCATTTCCTTTCTTGAAAACGTCTATTTCAGCAATGAATGTTGAAATCTATGGTTTCGATCCTTAACACATTTTAAAACAACTTCAAATCGTTTTAATTCCATTTAAAAGATCACTTCCTAAAACATTTCTTTAATATATTATTCACTATCCAAAATTGTGAATATGAATCGTTTACTCAATTCAACACTTCTACATGTTTAATTTAAAGGATTATCCCCTGTCCAAAATCGTGGATATATCTCCTTTAATAAGCTTTCATATTTACTTATCAAATTTAATTGGTTTCAGATTTATAAAACAACGTTTATAAATTCATATTTATATATATTTTATAAAAACTTCAACTTATAAAATCCCTCAATTTACAAATTTTATTCAAATCTCATTTAAATGCCAAAATCCAATTTATAAGTTAATTTCTTATAAATCTTTTATTTTACCAAATCTATTCATTTTATAACATCATAATTTATAAATCTATAAATTTCATTTTAACACTTAAAAAAACTCATTTTTATAATTCCAGTATTTTATTTTATAAATATCAATTTTATAAATCTTTTATATAAACTGTTTATAATAATTTCAAAAATCTCAATTTAAACTATTTTATAAAATTCATTAACTCCATATTTCAAAAATCAATTTTCAACTATATTTCTCAAAAATCATAATTTTTATAACATAAAAATTATAACGTTTATTTATTTAAAATGAATCAATTCCAAAATTCAATAAAATGTATACTTTCAAAAATCACTTGAATATCCTTTTAAATTCGAAATCGTTACTTCAACATTTTTAAAACTCAAAAATAGGCCCAATGCTGCAACAACACCAATACATCAACCACGGCATCCAAACATTATATATCAATATGATAACAGAATATATCGCAAATATCTGTAAATAAATCAATACTGTTGAGGAATCCAGTTGGATCCCTCCAACCTGTTTCCCTGCATCCACAGATGTTAGTACAATACCAATCCTGTCAAGATGGAATACCGCGGTACGTGGGTTTATATAAAATATTATTCGCTATTATGCGGCGCAATAGGGTCTCATCCGCTATATAATGCGGGAAATCAACTCCAAGTATATATATAATACTAATTCCACTTCAAGGTGGAATATTGCGGTATATGTGTTTAATAAATAACCTCCGCTTAATATACGGCGTATAAGATCTATTTCAATACAACATATAGCAATTTATCATTCAATCACACAATCAAGCAATTTTAAATTTAACTATTTAAAATTTAAATCGAAACAATTTCGATTGAGTGAGAAGTTCTCACCTTGCTTTCAATAACAGTTTCAGTGTTTTAGTTCGAATAAAATTAAACGCGCGTTTAATTTTACCTGGAATTTTCACTAGCTCCAATCGATCCCAATCCAGCTCCATCTCGTAGTATTCGTCAATACGATTCCAACGCAAGTCGTTTCGTCAATTTTCGACCTCGTATGAACAAGTTATCACATTTTAAAGTTTAAACGAATTATATATATAATAAAATTTCAACATTTATTTTTATTTTTAAACCTTAAATTGATCTCGGCCATTGATTTTCTAGTAGAAACATCAGGCCGCTCATGCCCTCCTTCTTCCCAAACGTGACAATCACGTACGTGAACCCAAATTGGCCGCCTTCATCATTAATTTATCGAGCCGCCTACGATCATCTTTACATTGATCAGCAACCTCCATCACGAAGCCCTTCGCGAGCTCGACCTATGGCCGAAGACCGGCCACACTCGTCCCCCCTCCTGCGTTGGAAAACGTGCGCGAACCACGGTCGTTCGAGCTCGATTTGCCGTCAATCCATCGAGTTATTTTCGATCGTAGTCGTTGAATTTGTAGAGCTCAATGTTGTCTACAATATTGTAGTTGGAGATTTCTTGTAAAAGTTTACGGATTGGAAGAAAATAGAAGAGGAAGAAGTCAAATTCTCGGCCATTGATTTTAGGGCCGGCGGCTGAAGCTTGAACCCTAGGGTTTGATGAAAATTAAAGAAAATGAGGTCCTCATATAGAAAATTATGCGACACTATTCACCCGAAATTTTTCCGAACTCCAAACGAAGCGTGCCGCCTGGCAAATATAACGTTTTACCTCTATTCCGAACGCAATGGAATATATATCGGGAGCCAATTTGATCAAATTTGAAAGATAGGTTTTCGAATTGAATTATTTAAATTTAAAATTCACTTAAACCGATTTCTACGCGTTTTAGCTTGCCCCAGATAAACCGTAAATCCGATTGACACGAAATTTGAAATCTTGTAATAATATAATATTACGGATCCGATGAAACTAATTTCGTCAAAATCCGAGACTGTTTGAAAAATGGCTATTTTTACTCGTCAATTAAATATTAAAATATTCAATTTCCATAAATTAACTTTTAATTCAATTTTAAAAGTTCTATAACATCATTCTAACTCCAATATGATTTATTACAACTTTAAAAATTGATCTTAATCACTTTAAACCCAATTTCCAATTATTTCTGTAATTTCAAATATTAAATTATCGATTTAATTATCCAATTAATCTAGATATTCAAAATACAAATTTATTCGACTTATAAATTTTACTTTTTAATATTTAAAAATTAATCAAATATACGAATTTCAAATGACAGAAATTCTGGGTCGTTACAAACTTCCCCCCTTAAAAGAATTTCGTCCTCGAAATTACCAAGTAAGTAAAAGTTACAAAATCCATTAACTTTTCAAAACCATTCAAATTAGATTTCAAATTCACTTAAGTGTTTAACCTTCCCAAAATCCAATAGTTAAACTTCTTACAATAACTTTACTAAGTTTTCAAATCATACTTAGTTATCTTTTCAAAATTTTCAATTTTCTCAAAAATATTCTAACGCCTTAAATTTTCAGAAGATTTCGCCATAGTCTCATTTGCACGGTTCGATCCGAGAAAAATGGCAATATATATCACAAATATACATCTCATCAGAGTAATGAGGCATCCGGCAGGGGAAAAAGTGTAAAAGTACGATATGTAATCCAAGATATGTACTTTATATATTATTGGCGAGCATATACGGCTAATATAGCGTGAAAGCGAGCTCCAAATGCGAAGCAAGCGCCATCCGCACCTACTATACACTCAACAAACAAATGAGAAACATGTATATATGAAAGTAATATCAATATAAAACATATACCAATACAACAACTACATATGCCAATATAGCAAATGCAACAAAAGGCAACAAATCCAACCATTAAACAACTATCATCCAACAACGATTCCAATCATCAAATCAATATACATTCACTTCTCATTAATATTCAATGAATTAGTTTTTCATTTAATCACATTTGATTCATTAACATTGGATGTTTTCGCTAACATCCATTTATTCATTTTCAATTAGTTTGCATTCACTAATTTATATCCAAGTTTGTTCACTTCCACATTCAAATCAAATTACATAGCTTTAAATTTTCATTAATTCAATTTCATATGGATTTCTATACAATCAACTAACCATCATATAACAAACAATGTATATCCAACATTACCAAATTTCTTTACTTTGCTTACATTCATTCAATTTGGTTCATCACTTTTAATTAGCTTTAATGAATTAACACTTACATCCATTATTTCATATCAATTTATTTACACTCAATTGATTTACATTCAATTCATTCATTAATTCAATTGCTAATTCATTTAACAAATAAGGTTAAATTTCATTTATATAACTCAAGTTCACATCCATTTAATTCACTTTATTAATTTACTTCGATACCAAAATCAACTTCATTCAACATTACTTAAGTTATATTCCATTTCAAACATCATTTGTTTAACTTAACTTAATTTTCCACTTATAAATCCAATTCAGATTCCAATTCTAAAGTAAATTCTATTTAACTTTTACCGAAGTCAAATTTCATCACTTATTCAAATTCATATCTCGTTTTGCTTAACAAAATTTGTTTAACCATTTTATCATTTGGTTTCACTTACATTTAACAATTTCAACTTGGATTTTTTTAATTTCAAATTTGTTTATCACAACCAAACTTCAATTTTCAATTTATTTCTACTCACTTGAATTTTCCTGCAAATTTTAAACCATTTTTATTTAACTCACAATTCAAGTTTTAATTTAAATAATTCAACTTTTCTATTTCATGAATTAATTATTTCTCATATTAATTCACTTGGATTCAACCCATTCTATTTTTATTTTCCCCAAGTTTGGATTTTTATACAACTTAATCTTAATCAAATCTCACTTCAATTTATAAAACTCGTTTATACATTCATATTATAAGTCCACAACTCGTTTCACTTATATTCAAC
This sequence comes from Allium cepa, assembly GCA_030765085.1. Classification (NCBI taxonomy): domain Eukaryota; kingdom Viridiplantae; phylum Streptophyta; class Magnoliopsida; order Asparagales; family Amaryllidaceae; genus Allium; species Allium cepa. The sequence continues at coordinate 430,023,551 of CM060937.1, forward strand.
AATTTCAATTCAAAGTTCAAACTCATTTTTATTTTACAACTCATATTTATAAATATATTCATATAGTTTCACTTATTATATATAAGATTATTTCACGATTGTAAATCACATTAATTATAATTCCATCTTAATAATTCATTTGCTTATACAATTTTTCTTTTAATTAACTTATATATATACTGACATTTTCAACAACCAAACAACCATATATTATAAACATTTACGGGAAATTTATTTCTTTTATATACGAAAATAGGTTTGGGTAAAATTATTTCATTTACCCTATTTTAAAACAATACCATGTCAATTTATCTTGTTTAAGAGTTTAGAAACCCCTATCGAAACAGTTGGCCAGACTGCACCGACTAGAATATATAAACAATCAACCGATAAGTCAACATAATACAAAACAATTTTTTTATTCACAAACAAATACACGCTCATAGCTATTATTACACTCACACTCATTCTAGAGTACTACTGACTCTATCTCTAATGAGTAATTCCCAACAGAGCCAAGGTTGTCGCTTAACCATATACTCTGATACCAGATGTAACGTTCTGGATTTTCGACTTTCGAAAATCGACATTAATACGTCCATTGTATCAACTGCCGAGCAATCGAAGGCCGGAAAACCATACCGTTAGGGTTAAAGAAGAGGTAGAAGATAGAAGAAGAAAGAAAAATCAACAGAAACAATATCAGAATCTCACAATCGCAGCGGAACAACATATAATAGATAAATGAATAATCTTTAAATCAAAGAACTATATCAGTTATTACATTACATCACATTACATTGCATTATCAGAGTTTACAACAACAAACAGCGGAAAAGAAATACTATATACTAGTTGATACGCCATGCCATCCAGCTTGCCTCAAGATCTCCACAGCATCTCCTGAATTCCAGAATGACTTGATAATCTGACTCTAGACTTCCCGTGTGGAAATCGGTGGGCACCCAGAGTTTAGGAAGGGAACAATAAACTCCAAGTCAGTCATGAGACTGGTGTGAGAACTTAAAATAGTTTATTTTTAAAAACAAACAAAGAAATATTTTAAAATAGATCCGCAATGCTTTTAGAAAATGTAACTACCATAAGGCCTTCTGCCACACACACAATGCAAACGCAGAATTGGAGGAGATTTCTTCATATGATAGTCAAAGATGCTTACTACGCAAATTTCTTTGATATTATTACTATAAGTGCAAAGTGCAGGAAAACATTTCGAAAGTACAATATTAATCTTAACCAACATAGGTACCATTATAGTATGCCTACTATAGCTACCATACTAGATGGCAGGTTCTACAACTAAAACCGTACAAGGCTCGTACTGTTCTTTGGATTTCCAACAAATGGTCAGGCCAAAGAACTTCCCATTGCCACATGGGTACGCCTCTGGAACGACGCCCCGAGAACCTAACCGGATCTCTGCCAACACAAGGCCGGGTTACCCCTAGCTGGGTAACTACTGACACGAGTATGCCATCTCCCGGTCGTAACCGACCTAAATCCCGGGATTCACCAACAACCACAAAATAATAAGTTTGCAGCAACAACATTGGTTAATTATTTGGGCTCCATACCATGATACCACCTCTATCTAGAAGGAAATGTACATACCATATGGGGGCGCGATCCCCAAATAACCTTGCTGCATTCTTCCTGTTTTGACCATTTCTGGGGTGTGAGGTTCGACGAAGTCTCATCCACAAAGCTACGCTTTTCATAAAAGGCACGCTTTGGTTAACAAATGATCAGCAACACTCAGCATGCCACATTACCAAATTGGGAATGTATCACTAATAACCATCAATTACATAACCTCTGAGCTCGTACGTCTCAGAGAAGAGTGTTAAGCTAAGAGAATAAATTCTCCGCCACCAACAAAAATGTATTTGATAGAAACCAGCTTTACATCTCAAATTTTAACGTCAGACACACATCCATACAAGTCTATTCTGGGTTCGAACAGAACCGAAGGCACTTCCAAAGATGCCCTTGCAATCCGGATATTCACTAATCATGTCCGGAATTCCCATCACAAAGGGTGATAAAATCTATATATCGAAGATTAGCCGATGCAGAGACATTCGACGGTAATCCTTCCGTTTTCGAAAATATCTGGTCTTCAAATGCTATCCATTACGACATATCACTATTCGGAATGGGATTTATGACCCAAAAGTCCTCTCCCGGCTAAACCGAATAACGAGCGCTTATTTTTTAAAATAAGTACAGCATTCAAATTCAAGCAAATCACAACAAATACCCATTTAAAGGTAAATATTGATAGTTGATTATTTAACTATCAATAGATATGCACAACATCACTAGATTCCAAATAATTTCCCAAATTATTAATTTCCCCAAATAACCTTTACAAGATATATTTTTCCACACTTCAAAAATAAATCAATGTTTATTTTAAATCAAATTTCCCTTTCCTTTATGAATTCCATGGTGAATTTAAATTTCCAAATATCCACTGATATACGATTCTCAAATCGATTTCAAATATTTACTTTCAATTTATTTTTTGAAAGATATCATCTCAAAATATTTCACTTCATATTGGAAAACATTTCCATACTTATTTAACAATAAGTAATTCATAAATCTATTTATTTTCAATACTTAGAAAATATTCAATATACTTAAATCACAATTGGGTATATATTTCATTCTTTAAGGAAAACATTCTCTTAAACAGATTTATTGGAGTCAAAACAAATGTTGCGTAAAACATCGTTACGACGACCCAAAATCACTAGTATAGGGATTCGAAATTTAGATAGATATATAAATCCCAATACTATATAAAACATTTCCTTTCGAAAATCATTTACTATAACAACAGTGTTATAGTCCACCATTTCCTTATTTCTGGAAAACGTCTATTTCAGCAATGAATGTTGAAATCTATGGTTTCGATCCTAAACACATTTTAAAACAACTTCAAATCGTTTTAATTCCATTTAAAAGATCACTTCCTAAAACATTTCTTAAATATATTATTCACTATCCAAAATCGTGAATATAAATCGTTTACCCAATTCAACACTTCTACCTATTTAATTTAAAGGATTATCCGCTGTCCAAAATCGTGGATATATCTCCTTTAATAAGCTTTCATATTTACTTATCAAATTCAATTGGTTTCAGATTTATAAAACAACGTTTATCAATTCACATTTATATATATTTTATAAAAACTTCAACTTATAAAATCCCTCAATTTACAAATTCTATTCAAATCTCATTTAAATGCCAAAATCCAATTTATAAGTTAATTTCTTATAAATCTTTTATTTTACCAAATCTATTCATTTTATAACATCATAATTTATAAATCTATAAATTTCATTTTAACACTTAAAAAAAACTCATTTTTATAATTCCAGTATTTTAATTTATGAATATCAATTTTATAAATCTTTTATATAAACCGTTTATAATAATTTCAAAAATCTCAATTTGAACTATTTTATAAAATTCATTAACTCCATATTTCAAAAATCAATTTTCAACTATATTTCTCAAAAATCATAATTTTTACAATATAAAAATTATAACGTTTATTTATTTAAAATGAATCAGTTCCAAAATTCAATAAAACGTATACTTTCAAAAATCACTTGAAAATCCTTTTAAATTCGAAATCGTTACTTTAACATTTTTTAAACTCAAAAATATGCCCAATGCTGCAACAGCACCAATACATCAACCACGGCATCCAAACATCATATATCAATATGATAACAGAATATATCGCAAATATCTGTAAATAAATCAATACTGTTGAGGAATCCAGTTGGATCCCTCCAACCTGTTTCCCTGCATCCACAGATCTTAGCACAATAACTATCCCGTTTCAAGACGGAATATCACGGTACATGGGTTTATATAAAATATTATTCGCTATTATGCAGCGCAATAGAGTCTCATCCACTATATAATGCGGAAAATCAACTTCAAGTACATATATAATACCAATTCCACTTCAAGGTGGAATATCGCGGTATATGTGTTTAATAAATAACCTCCTCTTAATATACGGCGTATAGCGCCTATTTCACTACAACATATAGCAATTTATCATTCAATCACACAATCAAGCAATTTTAAATTTAACTATTTAAAATTTAAATCGAAACAATTTCGATTGAGTGAGAAGTTCTCACCTTGCTTTCAATAACAGTATCAGTGTTTTATTTCGAATAAAATTAAACGCGCGTTTAATTTTACCCAAAATTTTCACTAGCTCCAATCGATCCCAATCCAGCGCCATCTCGTAGTATTCGTCAATACGATTCCAACGCAAGCCGTTTCGTCAATTTTCGACCTCGTATGAACAAGTTATGACATTTTAAAGTTTAAACGAATTATATATATAATAAAATTTCAACATTTATTTTTATTTTTAAACCTTAAATTGATCTCGGCCATTGATTTTCTGGTAGCAACATCAGGCCGCTCATGCCCTCCTTCTTCCCAAACGTGACAATCATGTACGTGAACCCAAATTGGCCGCCTTCATCATCAATTTATCGAGTCACCTACGATCAACTTTACATTGATCAGAAACCTCCATCACGAAGCCCTTCGCGAGCTCGACCTATGGCCAAAGACCGGCCACACTCGGCCCCCCTCCTGTGTTGGAAAACGTGGGCGAACCACGGCCGTTCGAGCTCGATTTGCCGTCAATCCATCGAGTTATTTTCGATCATAGCCGGTGAATTTGTAGAGCTCAATGTTGTCTACAATATTGTAATTGGAGAGTTCTTGTAAAAGTTTACGGATTGGAAGAAAATAGAAGAGGAAGAAGTGAAATTCTCGGCCATTGTTTTTAGGGCCGGCGGCTGAAGCTTGAACCCTAGGGTTTGATGAAAATTAAAGAAAATGAGGTCCATATATAGAAAATTACGCGGCATTATTCATCCGAAATTTTTCCGAACTCCAAACGAAGCATGCCGCCTGGCATTTATAATATTTTACCCCTATTCCGAACACAACGGAATATATATTGGGAGCCAATTCGATCAAATTTGAAAGATAAGTTTTCGAATCGAATTATTTAAATTTAAAATTCACTCAAACCGATTTCTACGCGTTTTAGCTTGCTTCGGACAAACCGTAAATCCGATTGACACGAAATTTGAAATCTTGCAATAATATAACATTACGGATCCTATGAAGCTGGTTTCGTCGAAATCCGAGACTGTTCGAAAAATGGCTATTTTTACTCATCAATTAAATATTAAAATATTCAATTTCCACAAATTAACTTTTAATTCAATTTTAAAAGTTCTATAACATCATTATAACTCCAATATAATTTAATACAACTTTACAAATTGATCTTAATCACTTTAAACCCAATTTCCAATTATTTCTGTAATTTCAAATATTAGATTATCGATTTAATTATCCAATTAATCTAGATATTCAAAATAAAAATTTATTCGACTTACAAATTTTACTTGTTAATATTTAAAAATCAATCAAATATACGAATTTCAAATGACAGAAATTCTGGGTCGTTACAAGCATGTCGAATCGCATATACGTCCAACGGTCTTCATATGTGCCTATTTCAACTCAAGTTTGAAATATTAGTTGCTTATAAAAGGATGTAGAGACATGTATGAGTTTAATAGAACTATATAACATGAATTTTAAATCCAACTCATAAGCACAAGCACTAATACCTAACAAAATAATCATATGCAATAAAAAGCAATAATAACAATGATTTGTAACAAAAGAAACCATCCAACAATTAATATTCATCGAATTAATTCATAACAATCACAATTTACATTTCCAATGTCAATAGTTAATTTATACACTATCATTTCTTATTAACATTGATTCTTTACTAACGTCCAATTAGTTTACTTCCAATTTATATATATTTATTTTATTCAAGTTAAATTTATTCAAATTCAATTGTTTCATTTTATGTTAACACATTTCATATCAATTCATTTATGGGCCATTTATAAAACCATTTTATTAATTCAACTCTTTTCGATAAATGATTTTTTTTAGTTTAATAGAGAACGTAAGAACTAAACACCAGGTTTCTTTCCAAATCATTTTGAAATAATATATATACACACACTAATATCTTTTATGTATATCAAATTATATTTAGAATTTTAAATCAAAAATATGATTATTTAATCAAATGCATAGCAAAGCTACTAAGTGGAATCCTCCACTTTGAGACTCGAAAATGAATGTCGAGAATGCGACCGTCATCATCGAAATTATTTTCCAACGATGGAAGAGAGGATTTAAAATCCTTTTGAAAACAACTTCTATTCATAAATATTTAAATAATACTAAAGTTATTTTCAAAATCTTGGAAAATAATTTCAAAAGCATAGGGGTTTACATTCTCAAATGCTCAGTTTAAATTCATTTGTAACTTAAACTAAAATTAAATTTTTATTTCATAACTCATTAAATAAGTTAATAAACATCCATAAACTAAAATTAGTCAAGTTAATATTTACAAATTTGGTTTCATAACCTATTCATGTCATATTCAATTTATTTTATAAATCCGTTCATTTCATTATTTTGAACTTAAAGCTTAAATTATTTCTTATCACTTTTACTTAAGTGAGTAAACATTCCTTAATTCTAGTTCAAATTTATATAATACGCACATGTCCAAAAGAGTATATACCAATTTAGATATGTTTTATTTATCCAAATTTATTAAACAAATTTTCGAACCTTTTTATTCACTATTTTAATAGCTTGAAAAATTATATAATTTACGAACTACCAAAACGTGACGGATTATTTTTATTTATTTTAAAAATCTTTTTAAAACAAGTTCAAACACTTTTGAACTTTACCAAACAAGTACAAATACCTTTAAAATCCACATAATCACATTATAACCTTGCTTAGCTGGAAATCTCAAAATTTAAATGCCAAATTTTACATTTCAAAACATTTTAAAACAATATCATACATATTTGATTTGTATATCAAATTATATCTTTGAAGTATAATCAACTTGTTTTAACCAAAAATAAATTCCTTTTGGTAGCAATTCCCACTCAGAAACTCGAAAATGAATACCATCGATGCTGCAGTCATCCCCAAAATTATTTTCCACAAACCCAAGTATGTTCAATGTTTTCATTCCTCTTAAAATCCTTTCAAAATATAAATCTAATCAAAACACTTTCGAAATAATATTATTATTTTAGAAAACATTGAAAACAATTTTTGAAAATTAACTAGATTTAAATTCTAAAATTCTCAGCTTTTAAATCCTCCATGTCTATAAGGCATATTATAAATAAACAAATACAATTTCATTACTTTATTATGTTAAAATGTCACTAATTTACATCTTGATTATTGCAAACAATTCTTATTGTAACTAGATTTCAATTCAATCTAATTATCGAACACATCATGAAGTAGAGTTCACAATGTATTCGTTATTAGTTTAATTCAACCAATAATCGGTGATAACTACATATTATCATCTCCTAACAAACAACATCGATAAATAAATTCATATTTTCATAAACCTATACAGTTCTTTATGGAAGATTAGTTCTTTTTATATATAAAACATAATTTATGTAAAATTATTTCATTTACCAGAATTTAAAACGATATTATGTCGACTTGCCTCATTTAAGTGTTTAGAAACCCCTATCGATAATATGGCGCCTCATGTACCGACCATAATTCATAAATAACTCGACAGATAAGTAAACGCAATATAAAACGTTTTATAACACTGACAAGTATGCGCTTTCATATATATACACTCAAACAAATTCATTCTAGGGTATTACTACCCTATCTCTAATGAGTTAAATCCCTATCAAAGCTAAGGTTATCGCTAAACCAAAGCTCTAATACCAACGGTGATGACCCACATTTCGAAAGGTTTAAGTCGACAATAAACCACACAAGTCCAACTCAAAACAATGCGGAACACACATAATCAATGGGGTTAATTATGAAAAATAAGAAAAGGAGAAAAGAAACACAGAATCTCACAGCAGAATGACAAAATATAATAATCAAATAAACAGTTCATGAAACTGTTTATAATATACATTTGATTATAATTTATACAACATTTATCAGAGTTATACAAATAACAGAACAAAAAGATGCAGTGGAATAATATAATAATGATAATACACAAATCTTTGTCTTCATCCTCTAGAATAATAATCTTCAATGCATTGAAATGCTCAAGGCTGACCCGAGCATAAACTAAAACAATACGCTAGAGTTAGAACTAAAATATTCTTATATGAGTCAAATCAATGTCATGCAATACATGAGTGTAATAGCGTCAGAGGTAGTTACAGGGTTTTACATCTTTTATCCTGTATATAACATGCGTTCAATAACTCAATAGATGTTATAGGATTTTCCATCTCTTAAGGATCCGTCAAAACATCTATATATAGTAGAATATGCTATACATGTAATGTCTAATCAATAAAATAAATATGCTTCTTAGTGTTAAGGCTTTACATTAATCCCCCTTAGTGCGTTTTAAAGCATTGGCGTTTGCATATAACTCCCAAGAGGCACGTTGGGGGATAGGGATGCGCCATGATACAACAACACTAAACCAAACTTGTAGTGGTCTCATATAAGCATAAAAGTATGACAAGGCATGTGATGCAATTCCCAAGGTAGCATACAACCAGTTCGGGTCACAGGGTGGGTAGTAACGCATTGTAGCCACGACCGCCCACCATGTCCATCTATCCCATATCGAGTCAAAGAGAGATCATCCCAAACCAAGGTGCACCAATCGAAACCAACATCAAAGATAATAGTATGCACCGAGTCCAAAAGAAAATCGAAGAATGGATGTCCGCTAGAAGTAGCTACAATCATTGGACCTGTCAAGCTGTCCTGTTTTAGTCATTTCAAATTGACACAATTGTCGGGGCAATCCATCATCGTTCTCTTGCTTCAAATCCAGCTATGTACACCAAATTTAACCACTTCATTCTGAAGTCTCCTCCATGTATACATTTGTTAAAGTGATTCCAATTTTGATAAAGAGTATGACAATAGGGGTTCTCGGTCTCTTTAAAAACCAAACGTCATTTTACACACCAATTGGTTCTTTTACATTTCAAAAATCGATTCATACTTGATATTAAAATATCATATTCACTTCAAAATATCACTTATTTTAAAATCATCATATTTGCTTAAAATATTTCCATTTCTAGGGCTGTTAATTTTGTACAAGTATTCGATGTCCGTTCATGTCTATGGCCGAAATACGTCCGTCCGAGTTCGTTCGATTTTCAATTAGGACACGAGCCAGGACAACAAAATTTATACGAGCAAAAATCTCTTTCGGTCCGTGTTCTTTCGAATTCGTTCAAATTTATTATAATTTGGTATATCCTCTATGTTTCTCAAAACATATATGACAACTATTTGGTCAGTTAATTGAGTAAGGATTCATAAAATGCTTATACTTCAATACACATCGATAAAAATAATATAGCCGATGGAAATGTTAGTCCCTGAGAATATGGTTTTGATGACAACAATCTTAAAATAAGATTATAAAATAAATACTAACATTATAGTTTAGATATATACGTATATGCAAGATTTAACCATGCATGTATCAAGAATGAAGACTGTACGGTATATAGATTCAAGACTGAAGATATCAAGATTGAAGACTCATGAGAATCAAGATTATCAAGAGTTCAAGATTTCAATAATAAGTAATTTAGTTAAGAATTTTGTTAAAACTCCTTGAAAAACGCTGGCATCTTAAAATCCAATTTATTCGTGGAATGGAATCCACTTCGAGCCCGTTAAAGGGATGGAACCCTAAGTAGGATGGAACCTACGAAAAATCTAATGGAACATTGTTTTGTATCAACTAACTTTTATTCAAATGCTTTACAAATTTATATCTTGTTTTCAAAATGATTTCAAAATCTTCCTTTTAAAAGAATCAAAAACATCTATCCTGGTTTTAAAATACTTTTAGCCTTAAAAAAATCTTTATCTTCAAAATCAAATTATCGTTGGTTTTAAACTATCTTTTAATATATTTAACTTTTAATATTCATACTTAGATTTAAATATATAGTAAATTTTTATGTATACCAAAATATTATTCTCTATATTTATTTATGTATTTTAACTATAGTTAAGTATATTTATAAAGTTCAAAAATAGTTTTAATACAAGATAGAAGTTATTTTCAAAGAAACATAAATTACCAAAAAAACCATAGGCCTGTCGACAACCCCCACATACCCTTGTCAACAAGGTGGCAGTTTGTTTCAAAATTTTGAATTTCAAAGGAAGTGTATATTCGTCATATCCTTTCACGAATGGACATGGCTGTTGTTCTACTATAAATATGGGCTGTTTTAAATGAATTTAAATATATATTTTCTCTGATTTCACTCCTCTCCATTTTCCACATTTCTTTACATGCATTTTTACCATTACTCTGCCTAAATCACCATTGAATCTAACTAGACCATCTCTGGTTTGATTCTCTATCACTATCTCAACAAGATCTCAGCGCTATTCAGAGTTATAGGCTTCTTTGTAATTAATTGAGTCAGAAAAGGTGTGATTATAGCCTGTGAAATTAATCAAGCGAGAAAATGTGTGATTGTAGCCTGTGAAATCAATTGGGTGAACTTGTTGCCCGTAAAATCAAGTATCTCTACCCATAGGATTATGAATTTGGAGTGGTTTATCTCGTGGCCTTGAAATCGAGGGTGTAATTGTAAAAATTGATTTTGAAAGGAAATCCATACTTATGTGTGGAACTGGATGTAGGATAACTCCGAACCAGTATAAAATCCAGTGTATTCTTTCCTTTAGTGCTTTTACTTTATTTCTACATCTATGTTTGATTCTGTGATCATATTTATGTCTGAATATTGCATACATCTGTGTTCAAATTAATATAAATTCAAAAAGAATTTGTAATTCCTTAAAACACTATTCACCCTCCCTCTAGTGTTAATTCTACCCTTAAGATCCGTAATCCGCATTTCTCGCATTTGGTATCAAGGCAAGGTTTTCAAAGTTTCATAATATGATTTTTGAAAAAGCTTTTAAAATGGCTATGTTTAAAAAACTTGTTAATACTAGTTTAGAAATATTTAGATCATCATTGTCTCTTGAGTCTGTATATAATCAATATTCAAATTCAAGTTGTCTACCAAAATTGTATGATGTGCAGGAAACATGTTTTATGGGTGTTGAGGAATCAATTCACAATGGACAAATTGTGCAGATCAAAAAGAATAAATGGATACTCGATAGTGGATGCTCTAGAAACATGACTGGTAATCTAAATATGCTGAATGATATAATATACAATGACGGAGGACTGGTTAACTTTGGAGGCAATTCAAAAGGATATGTGATTGGCATCAGCAAAGTCGGTAACTCTGAAACTCCTATTATTACTAATGTTTTGCTAGTTAAGAATCTGATACATAATCTGCTACGTATTAGTCAACTTTGCGATAAAGGATATAAAATTAAATTTGAAAAAGATAAGTGTCACATTAAAGATAATAATTCAACCATAATATCTGAGGGAATTAGGAAAAAGAATATTTATATTCTTAGTATGAAAGTTTCAAATGATAACCTGTGTCTTTTGGCAAATACAAGTGACCCTTGGATTTGGCATAAGAGATTTGGGCATTTGAATTTCAAACTCTTATCTAGACTGTCAAAACATGATCTAGTAAGAGGTCTCCCTAAAATGAATTTTAAAGTAGATAGTTTATGTGATGCATGTCAATTAGGAAAACATAGAAAAATTTCCTTTAAATTAAAAGATATGATTTCAACTTCAAAACCTCTTGAATTACTTCATCATGATTTATTTGGTGCATCTCAAATTCTGTCAATAAATCATAATAAATATGTTTTTGTAATTGTAGAAAATTATTCTTGATTTACATGGACAATATTTTTGAAGCATAAAAGTGATACTTTTGAATGTTTTAAGAACTTTACAAAAAGGATTCAAAATCAACTTTCTCTAAAAATTATAATCATCCGTAGTGATCACGGTGATGAATTTGAAAATGAAAAGTTTGAGGAATTCTGCAATAAAAAGGGAATAACTCACAAATTTTCATTTCCAAGAACCCCACAATAAAACAGAGTAGTAGAACGTAAAAATAGGACGATTCAAGAGTGTGCGAGAACTATGCTTTTAGATAGTAAATTACCAAAGTATTTTTGGGCAGAAGTAGTTGCTACCGTCTGTTATATTTTAAATAGAATTTTAATTAGACCTTTAACTGATAAGACATTTTATGAACTTCTTCACTCAAAGAAACCTAAGGTATCTTATTTTAGAATTTTTGGAAGTAAATGTTTTATTTTAAATGCAAAAGATAACTTAGATAAATTTGATCCTAAATCCGACAAAGGTATCTTTATCGGATATTCTAATAGAAGTAAAGCATACAGAGTGTTTAATTTAAGAACTAACACCATCAAAGAAACAATATATGTTTTATTTGATGAAAGTCTCAAAAATTTTGAAGATACAAATGATGAAGAGGATTTAATCACTCAAAATCAAGATTCAACTGAAACTAATAATGAAATTAATCATCCTGATAAAAAGATTAAACTTTTAAAAGACCATCCTATAGAAAATATACTAGGAGATATGCAATCTGTTGTTATAACTAAATGTCAACTAAGTAAAATGAGCAATGTACCCTTTATATCAACTATTGAACACAACCATCCAAAAGAAGCATCAACTGATGATTCATGGATTTTGGCTATGCAAGAAGAACTAAATCAATTCACTAGAAATGATGTTTGGGAACTTGTTCCTAGACCTGAAAATAAAACTATAATTGGAACTAAATCGGTTTATAAAAATAAAATGAATGAACAAGGAGAGGTTGTTAGAAATAAAGCCTGGTTAGTCACTCAAGGTTATTGTCATGAAGAAGAAATAGATTTTGATGAAATCTTTGCTCCCGTAGCAAGATTAGAAGTCATTAGGATTCTACTTGCTTTCGCAAATCATAATAATTTCAAATTATATCAAATGGATGTTAAAAGTGCCTTTTTAAATGGATTTGTAAAAGAGGAAGTATATGTTAAACAACTACCACTTTTTGAAAATGAAAAATTACCAAATCATGTTTACAAACTTAAGAAAGCTCTATATGGTCTAAAACAAGCTCCTAGAGCTTGGTATGATAGACTAGGATCTTACTTATTACAATTAAACTTTGAAATTGGTAAAGTAGATAATACTCTTTTTATTAAAAGAAATAAAAATGATATTCAAATAGTACAAGTTTACATAGATGATATCATTTTCGGATCAACTAATTTTGAAATGAATAAAGAATTTTCTGAAATAATGACAAAAGAGTTTGAGATGAGTCATATGGGTGAATTAAACTTCTTTCTAGGATTGCAAATAAAACAATTAGACAATGGTATCTTTATTAGTCAAGAAAAATATGCTAAATACCTAGTTAGTAAATTTGGTTTGACCACTGCAAGTGGAAAACCCACTCCCACGGCAACCAATGAGTATCTAAGTAAAGAAGATCTCTCGAAAGATGTAGATCAAAAATTATATAGAGGAATGATTGGATCACTACTATATATCACTACTAGTAGGCCTAATATCATGCATAGTGTTTATTTCTGTGCAAGATATCAATCCCAACCTAAAGAGACCCACTTAAAAGCTGTAAAACATATCATAAAATATGTTAAACACACCTTCGATTATGGCTTATTTTATCCTAAAAATGATTCTTCTGAATTAATATCTTATTGTGATGCTAATTACGCTGGTTGTAAATTAGACCGAAAAAGTACAAGTGGAACTTGTCACTTTTTGGGGGCATTCTTTGATTTCCTGGTTTAGTAAAAAGCAAAACACAGTTTCTTTATCAACAACCGAAGCAGAGTATATTTCTGCTGCTTTGGCTTGTTCTCAAGTAATATATATGCAACAAATTTTAAAAGATTTTGGTTTAAATATCTCAAAATCACCAATTTATTGTGATAATAGTAGCGCAATAAATTTATCCAAAAATACAACTCATCATGCTCGAACTAAACATATTGATACCAGACATCATTTTCTCAAAGATAATATAAGTAAGGAAGTAATTACTCTCGATTATATCAATTTCGAGAACCAAATTGCTGATATCTTAACAAAATCCTTAAATGAATCAATATTTACTAAATTAAGAAGTGAATTAGGTATTTGTTCAATAATTGAAATATAGAATATAAATAACAAAGTATAACTAAAAATTAAATTAAAATAAATAAAATATCAAAAATATCAAGTACCTTGTCGAAAACCCTTTCTTACCCCTATCGACATGTAACGATTTTTTTTTTACTTTTGAAATTTTCCCACCAAAATTCAAATAAGTGGTTATATGTTCTTCTTATTTCGAAATTTTATTCATTCTTTCTGTCCTTTCTCCGATCTATCTTCTGAAACAATTAAACAATGGCCTCCTCTTTCAAATCAAACCAAAATTCAACCTTTTCGTTCCTTTCTCCTTCTACTAGACCATTTCAACGAATTACGCTTGCACGAGTGATGAAAACGGAGGATTCCATAAAGGATGCACTGCAACTAATGACTGAAATTTAAGTAGTGCAACTCAGAATGGCCAAAGAACAAGAACTGCAAGGCAAAATCCTTAGAAATTTGCAAAAGTTTCTAATGGACAATCACGCTAATCCGATCTTGATTGATGAAGAATCTTCAGGAGATCAAGTGTAAGAGGACATTGAGGAAGAAGAAGCCTTCATGGAAGAAGAGCACGTTGAAGATGACGACAAAGTTGTCTGTGTTGGCGAAGTATGCTTTGACAAGGATGGAAATCTGGTCGAACAATGTGGAAATTTCTATTTCCACTACCCAAATTGATCGATTCGTAGATCTCCCATTTTCAAGGACACACATTAATTTCTTTTCTCTCTCTTATTGTTATATGATCTTACTTTCGTCTTCTACACAAATGTAAATATAACAATATATAATTAATAAACAATTTGTGTTCTTGTATTTGATTTCTCACATTATCACTATTATAAGTATTATCATATATGGATTCTTAGTTAGGATAGTTGGTAATTGAGAACTAAGTTTTAGTTTTAGAATTGAGTGATGATTATTTATGACAACACTATCATTATAATCACGTGTCATATAGTATTAGAATAAGGGGGAGTTATATAGTTTGGAGTTAGTTTTTGTTGATGACAAAGGAGGAGAAGTATAAAATAGGATAGTTAGGCATAGATTAAGGGGGAGTTATTAGTTTTAGGGGGAGTTATTAGGATAGAAGTAATATTTTATAAACAAAGGTTGTCATCATCAAAAAAGGAGGTTCTTAGTCCCTGAGAAGATGGTTTTTGTCACGACCCGACTTCCAAACTCCGGGAAGTTGCATCGCTAAGAAGAAAGAAAGGGATAGAAAAGAGAAAAGAAAGAGAAGAAGAAGAAACAACACTAGAATCTCAACAGCGGAACGAATAAATTATATTAATAACATAAAATATTACATAGTTTACAACCATTATCAGAGTACACAGATTATACAACACATACTAGACAGTTATAAACACCTGTCTAGGATTTACAACATAATACAACTCAGAGACAATCACAGATCACACAGCGGAATACTATATATCTAACGCAGAAGCCTCCTACTCCATTACTCCTCCAATATTCGTCAAAGCTAACCTGAATCCCTTGGCAACTCGTAAAAATTTGAGTACCCAAGAGTTTAAGAAAACAAAAGATAAACTCCGGGTCAGACATGGGTCTGGTGTGAGTAACAGGTTAAAGTTGCTTAACTTTGAAAATCTTTTAAAAGAAAAAGGTATCACGTAAGACTTCCCACACATAAACATGGAAAAGTTTTTACCTTACGCTAACCAAAACATTTGATAGGAAATCCAGTGATATTATAATAGGGTCTAGGGTTTTCAAGTAAATAAGAAATAGCCAAAATTGTTACATTTATTAAATTCTAGCTACTAGCCACAAAAGTGGGTAATACAATCAAAACCGTTGGCACTTATTGGATTTTGGATTCCATACAATGGCAGGGTTACTGGGGTACCGCCCGTCACAGTACGTGGCCTAGATCACCGTACCGAGGAGTACTCCCACTCCCCTGCAACACAAAGCCGGACCCATTCCTTACTGAACAGTTCCGAACAAGACAACCCCGCAGTTGGTGTACATCCAACTGCCCACACAGCCGAAATAAAAGGGACCTCTAGACATGGATTAATCTTGCTCTCCAGTGGGAGCTACCCACGAAGCCTTGCTGCACCTCCCCTGTTTTAGCCATTTCCGGTTGATGAGGCTTGAGGCTACGATTACCTTTAGAGGACACATCTCTTAGAATGCTCATCGTCCACCTGACGATGTTCTGAAAGCATTCAATCCATACAAGTTCGTTCCGGGTTCGAACGAAACCGAAGGCATTATCTCGTTACACTCATTACGGAATCACCCATAGAGTTAACGACGATAACCCTTTCACTCTAAATCACCATCTCGAACCTATAAGTACTATTCCGTTAACTCATTACGGAATCACCCACAGAGTTATACTGACGTATAGCCCTTACACCTCGAGTCTTCACTTACTCCGCTTAGATTCACGACCTAACGTTATTTGGAATCGATGTGGTTTTCGGATATCCAAATATGGAAACCCGATCCCGGTCTCATCGAAATCCACAGCGTGTCTTTTAAGGCCAAGTTGTTTTAAAGGTTTAAAACCATTCAATTATCTATATCCATACAAATAGATAAATCATAGGTTCATAACAGAAAATTAACATTTCATCATATCAGATAAACCATATTATCACTATCAAAAAGATAATCTACATCAACATCACAATGCAACCAATGCATCCAAATCACTCAACATTAATTATCTCATATCTGAGATTCAACCATTCAGAGTAAACAACACCATCCAACCATATAAGCAATGATTAACCACACCAAATATAATTAATTTAAAATGAATTAAATTAATTACAACATTCTGTTAAGTTAAAGTAAAATTAAATTAATTACTTCACCAATATCAACTTGCTCATATCACCATTGATTAATTATCAATCACTTAATTAATCATCATCCAATGATTCATTTTAATTAATCATCCCTGATTAATTTACCCTTAATTACATTCAAGTAATTATCCACTAATTAATTTCTCAAATTAATTATATTTAACCAAATACAGTAATTAACCTTTAATTACTTCATTAATTAATTAACTATAATTACTTACATTAATCCTTAATTAATTACTTAAATTAATTACCTTTAATCACTTATTATTGATTAATTAATCTTAATTAATCAATCTTAATCACATCATTAATTATATTAATTAATGATCCCTAATTACATTTTAATTAATTACCTTATTTAAATTAATTACATTAAGGAATAAATCTTAATTTAAAACATAATTGCTAATCACCCTTGATTAACCCATTCAGTAATTAACCACCCTTAATTACTTTATCAAACAAATTAATTACCCCTTAATTAATTATCTCTAATTAATCCCTTGATTAATTCATAAAGTAATTATACTCAAATTACTTCAACCATCAAATCACCTTCAATTAATTACATACAGTAATTACCCATTAATTACTTCCCTAAGTAATTTCTCTTCATTTAATTACATTAAGTAATTATCCTTCACAAATCATCAAATGATTAATTTTAAATTAATTAAAATGAATTAATTAACTTAAACTAATCAATTTAACTCAATTATTAAGTAATTAATTCCTTAATTACTTCCATAAATAATTATACTTCATAACTTTCACAAATGATTATTTTTAAATTAATTAATCTAATTAATAATTAAAATTAATCACATTAATTAATTATTAAATAATCCTTAGTTAATGATCTTCATTAACTATTAACAACTCATTAATTATTTTCTAAAATAATTAACTTATTTTAATCATTATTAATTACGAATTAATTAATCATTAATTAATCCATTAATTAATTCCAGATTAATTAAATAATTAAGTGTTAATTAAAACTTAATTAATCCATTTTTACTTGATTAATTAATTATTAATCCTTAATTAAAAACTAATTTTATTTAATTAATTATTCTTAATTACAAATTAATTATTCAAAGAATAATTAATCCTAAACTCTTAAGATTAAACCTTAATTACTTTAAGTAATTAATTATTTCATTAATTTATTAAATTAATTATTCATTTAATTACCCTAATAATTAAATGAAATTCAAAATATTAAATTATTATTAACTTTAACAAGTTTAAATTCAATTTAAAACCTTTAGTTGCTAAATAATACTTTTATTATAAAAGAAATTTTACAAAAGTTAAAACAAATTTCTTCTTCAATTAAAACCATTTAGATTTTACATTATTATTCAAATTTGTTTTAAGCACTTAAATTTATAAAACTTAAATTCATTTTGAACCAAAGATTCAAAATTAGATTTGAATCAAATTTAAACTTTATTTAAACATTACTACCTATTTCAATTTCAAATTTAAATTCAAATTCTTTAAAAAAAACATTTTAAACAATAAACTCTTTCAAAGTTATTTAAAACATAATTTGAATTTAAATACTTAATCATTTCCAACTTTAAGATTCAATTCAACTTGAATCTATAATTTAAATTAGATTTAAAACTTAATTTAAATCTTTGCTATATATTTCAAATTCCAATTTAAAATTTGAAACAAGACAATTTCTAAACTTCAATCATTAGCCCGAGCTGACTCAAGCAACTCGAGTAACTCGAATAACAATTTTCATCCTAAAATCTATTTAAATCTCAAATATAAAACAGGTTTATACAAACCTGTGCTAACGGGTTTACCAAACCCTGTAACAAACTAAAAACCCGATACCTCATCTCCATTACTTCGAGTCCCCAACCCATCAGCTTCGAGACCATTATCCAATTGCTTCGAGCTCATCACAAAACTACCCGTTACAACACGAGCTCCTTCTTCCCAAAAAGAAACAGTTGACACGCCATTAAAATCGTGCACCTGCACCGTCACGACAACCTTCTCCGATCACTCATGACCACCCACACAAGTCATCGATCACCCCCTAAAGCCATTCCAACCTTCGAATCAAATCCAGAAACCCCAAATCGAATTTGAACCTTCGAGTTCAACTGAAAAAAAAATATCGAACCAGAAAATCCCCCAAAACCCCATACTCCGACCACCAGAACATCTCCACCTTCGGTCACAACCTCCTCCATACCCCTTCTATCTTCAGCTCTAACTAAAGAGAACTCGATCACTTAATTTGATCACAGTGATCAAATCCCTTGACAATCAGTAAAACTAGGGTTATAAAATTCAAACCCAAATCATGTTTGCCTAGTTGCTTTAATCCATCATCCATTATTTTTCCTATAAACTACACACATCATTCCAACCACAAAAGAAACTCAGGTATCTCCATCCCCCTAGATTGACAGAACTAAACCAAAATGTATTTTCTGGTTAAACCAGAAATACTTCATTAACTGCAAACTAAAAATTTAGATTATAGTTTTAAAAATCAAGTTAAAGATCAAGTAATTCATTTATAAGCTTAAATAATTAAATCTGGAACATTTACATATTGATTTCATAAATTTTACTCTGTTGGTTTTGCTTATCCTGTGTCATCACAGTTTCATTCTCATTTTCTTTTCTTTTTATAAGATTAAACTCTACTTTATATTACATAACATACTAGGTTTAAAAACTTAAACTATAACATTGATTTTTTTTCCATGAAGTCATGTTTTGAACATAACAACAATCTGGAAACTAAAACAGGCAAAACAAGATCACTGTGCAACATGCATATAACAGAGTATACCATCTAATTCATCCACTTCAATAAGATTACCACAGGAATAAACTAAGAAACTATAATTACTTAAATTATTTTTGTTAAAATGTTACTCACCTGGGTTTTATGGAGGCAGAGCACAAGTTTTGACAAACTTGAGATTAATAGATGCATGTTTCCCCTTTTATTTTATACTGCAGTTGCTTATTTAAAGTCTCATCTTGTATTTGCTTTAAAACTGCAGATTTATTTCTTTGTCCCCTTGATTCATGCAGTTACCAGATCCATTTGCATGCTTCCCAGAAAAAGAAATATGCAGGTTTTGGTTATGGTTTTCAAATAGAGGACTGCAGGCATAGTTGCATGCAGGTTTGAATTCTTTTTTTTTAAAGTTGCAAATTGATTTCAGGCCTTAGCATTGAAAAACTACAGGTTTTAAATGATTTTCATTATGTATTTCAGAGGGTTTTGGTTTTGAGGGAAATAGATTTGCAGATTTGATTGATGATTTCAGGTTTTAGGTTGTTTGAAGAAGATGATTTTCAGCTGAAGATTTCTTAAGTCATAAAGAATAGAAAAAGAATAGAATGAGGGAAAATGCTTTTATGTAAGAAATGTTATTTTATTTTTATTTTATTTCTTTGATTTCATTAAATTATAAGGAAAACTAAAAGGATACTTGTTTAAATTTTAACATTTGTCTCTTTATTTAAATTAATGGCCTACACATGTTAATTTAAGTATTAGGAGATTAACACATGTATTAAGAATATTTTAGTTTAAAATTGTTTATAAATACTTTAAAACCTCCATTAATCATTCTTATGTATATATACATGAATTTACCTCTTTTTAAATTAAAAAGAAATGAAAACAATCAAATTGTAAATATAAGCTTATTCATATATTTAAGTGTTTATTCTTTTAAAACATTAAATTCAAACTTAAATTAATTTATCAAATCCAATTTTAAAAATCAAGTTATATATAGATGCACATATAACTCTTATTAAAATAATAAATCCCATTTCTTAACAAAATTTATTTATGTCTATAAAAACTAAGTATTATCATTTTTATTTAAAAATAACAAATTAAACAATTCTAAATAATTTATAAAAGAGATTATAAATTACTTTTATTACTTAATAAATTAAGACATTTGTAATTTGTATTTTAAACTTCTTATAAAATTTCAAGAAATACTTTAAAAAGAAAATAAAACAAAGCTTTGATGTTAAACAAATTTAACTTCAAATTTAAGTTAATTAAAATATAAATCTAAACAAATAAGATTTTCCTTTAATATAAACCATATAATTATTTATTAAATTTTCTTGAAAAGTTAAATGTTAAGTTTAAATCAAATTTCCAATTTACCAAATATAAATTAGAGTTAGAAAATTAATTCATTTACTAAATTCAAAAATAAAAATTTATCAACTTACAATATATACAAATAAATATATATATTATGAACAGAAAACAGTTTATTTATTTAAAAAGATAAAATCTTCTAATTTAAATATTTATTAAAACATGATTATTAAATCAAATTCCCAATTTGTTATTAAAATTATCAAATCAAATTAAATTTATAACACAGATTGTTAAATTTATATTGCCCAAATTTCCGGGATATCACAGTTTTGATGACAACAACCTTAGAATAAGATTATAAAATAAATACTAACATTATAGTTTAGGTATATATGTATATGCACGATTTAACCATGCAGGTATCAAGAATGAAGACTGTACAGTATAGAGATTCAAGATTAAAGATATCAAGATTGAAGACTCATGAGTATTAAGATTATCAAGAGTTCAAGATTTCAATAATAAGTAATCTAGTTAGGAATTTTGTTAAAACTCCTAGAAAAGCACTGGCATTATAAAATCCAATTAATTCGTGGAATGGAATCCATTTCGAGCCCGTTAAAGTGATGGAACCCTAAGTAGGATGGAACCTACGAAAAATCTAGTGGAACATTGTTTTGTATCCACTAACTTTATTTCAAATGTTTTACAAAATTATATCTTGTTTTCAAAATGATTTCAAAATCTTCCTTTTAAAAGAATCAAAAACATCTATCATGGTTTTAAAATACTTTTAGCCTCAAAATAATCTTTATCTTTAAAATCAAATTATCCTTGGTTTTAAACTATCTTTTAATATGTTTAACTTTTAATATTCATACTTAGATTTAAATATATAGTAAAATTTTATGTATACCAAAATATTATTCTCTATATTTATTTATGTATTTTAACTATAGTTAAGTATATTTATATAGTTTAAAAATAGTTTTAATACAAGATAGAAGTTATTTTCAAAGAAAAATAAATTACCAAAAATACCATTGGCCTGTCGACAATCCCCACATATTCTTGTCGACAAGGTGGCAGTTTGTTTCAAAAAATTGAATTTCAAAGGAAGTGCCTATTCGTCATATCCTTTCACGAATGGACATGGCTGTTGTTCTACTATAAATAGAGGCAGTTTTAAATGAATATATATATATATTCTCTGATTTCACTCCTCTTCTTCTTCCACATTTCTTTATATACATTTTTACTATTACTCTGCCGAAATCACCATTGAGTCTAACTAGATCATCTCTGGTTTGATTCTCTATCACTATCTCAGCAAGATCTTAGTGCTATTCAGAGTTATTGCTTCTTTGTAATTAATTGAGTGAGAAAAGGTGTAATTGTAGCTTGTGAAATCAATCAAGCGAGAAAAGGTGTGGTTGTAGCCTGTGAAATCAGGTGGATGACTTGTTGCCCGTAAAATCAAGGATCTCTACCCAGAAGATTGTGAATCTAGAGTGCTGTACCTCGTGGCCTTGAAATCGAGGGTGTAATTGTAAAAATTGATTTGAAAGGAAATCCGAACTTGTGCGCGGGACTGGATGTAGGGTAACTCCAAACCAGTATAAAATCCAGTATGTCCTTTCCTTTATTGCTTTTATTTTATTTCTGCATCTGTGTTTGATTCTGTGATCATATCTGTGTCTGAATATTGCATACATCTGTGTTCAAATTAATATAAATTCAAAAAGAATTAGCAATTCCTTAAAACACTATTCACCCCCCTTTAGTGTTAATTCTAGCCTTAAGATCCGTGATCCGCATTTCTCACAGGAAATTCTATTAAACAACATAAAATTTAATGTAAATTGCAATGTCCGTTTGTGTCCGTTCGAGTCTTTGTCCGAAAAACGTATGTACGTGTTGATCCGATTTCATTTAGGACACGAGCTAGGACAACAAAAATTGTACGAGTATAAATTTCGTCTGGTCCGTATCCTGTCTATTTTTTAGGACAGAAACTGAACATAGCTCCGTCCGGTCCGATCGATTTACAACCTTATCCATTTCACTTGAAAACCATTTTCACTCCAATATCTCAATTTCACTTCCAAACTCGTTTCGAATATCAACTTAGGTCATAACTTCGTTTTTACCGAATTCGCATTTAAATCAATGATTTAAATATAACATTCTAACTTTGCATAGTTTGAATTGTTAGAAAATAATGTGAATAGTTTTAGATGGTATAAAGTAGTTTAAAATTTTAAAACTGTTGTTTGAGTATTGAAAATTGTTTATATGGTAAAATAGTTTAAAAGATCAAAATAATTTGAATATTTAAAAGAAAGATTTTAAACAGTTTATATTAAAAGTAATTTGTTTTTAAAATAGTTTCAAATCAAACTGTTTCTTTCCATTTCAACAAATCTGGACCTAGGTCCAAATTTAAATCAAACTGATTGTAACGACCCGTAAATTTTATTAGTATATTTAACTGAATTTTTATGAAATTTTAAATATTTGAATTTTGAATTAAAATTTATTATTTGGAAAACGTCTATTTGAGCATAGAAAATGGTAGATTTTCATCAAATAATATTGAAGGTTATTTTATTGTGTAATTTTATTTCAATTCAAATCAGTTAAAAAATTTATGATAATAAAATGTTTCTCAAACCTAAAATTTTTTACATAATAAACTTGTAAATCATCTTCTGGGTGAGACGTCATATTTCGTTTCTTTAAATTTGGACTGCTGTTGCTCCGTTTACCTTATTCCTGGAAAATTAGCGGCATTTTCAGTACCGATTATCAACTTTTGATGAGATGATCATGCCACTGATATCTGTATACCATTTTGATCGTCTCGTCATGCTGATCTATGCGGTATATTCAATTCTATGTTTTGAAGTCCGATACACAGCGGAATTTGTGAAGTAGTGATACGTGTCGGTACCGTTTGAGCTTTTCTGAATTCTTGTGTCCGTTCGTTTATCTTCCGTGTAAATATCTAGAGTCACTAGCTATTATTCATTGAATTCAATCGGCCATACTTTTGTCATTCCAACTGTTAAATATATTTATTGGTCCCGACTCTTCATTTCACTGGTTCAAATATTTATGTTGGTTCGTTGGTTTCATAACCTTTCCCATCTCATCTCTTTCTCATTTTTCATGCTCACTTTCTTCTTTTGCCAGAAACTCCTTTTCCCTTTGAGTTCGGCCACCACGTCTTGCCTTCTCCTCTCGCCTATGATTGGCAGCCGCCACCTCCTTTAACCGAGCATTTCCCAAAGCAGCATGCAAGCCACCCAAAGCCCAGCCGAGCTTGTATCTCCATCCGTGACTCCCCTGCTCACGCATAACAAGCGGTCGCTCCACCCATCCCACCAGGTAACTATGGCCTCAACCCCTCCTTCGAGCAAGCAACTGACCTCTCCTCCGCAACCCGACGCGCCACCTCACCATGTGCTCCACCCTACCCTTCTCCTCCTCTGGCCACAGTCCCTCAATGCCCCTTCCTCCTCGGCGCAGCACCACCAAGATGCAACTCAAGCCATGTGCTGAACCCCAGCTTCGGCTCCACCACCCTCTTCCTATCTCCTCCCGCAACTCCTCCCCAATCCCTTATCTGTCTTGGCCTCAACACCTATCAGTGTGTGTGTGTGTGTGTGTGTGTATACACGTACGTAATGCTGAAGGTATATATCTTAGTTTATAAAACTTTTATTTTATGGTTTATTGTATAAGTTATAATATTTGCAGTTATATATATGTAGCTATATATATACAAGTTTAGTTGTTGTATTATATAAATTGCATATGCACAGTTTTAAAATATATGAGTGTTAGTATACATATATACGTTTAAAATATGTAGGTATGATGACTTTTATAGTTTATATAGATTTATAGTATAATAATTTATATAAGAGTATGTATATTTTTATAAGCCTACTATTAAGATACAGTACTATATATATATTTTGGTTATCGTATTTCATAAGTCTGAAGTGTTTCATAGCATAAGTTATATATATAATGTCGGTTATACATATCTGTTTATATATGTTATTGAATATATGTATCATATTTTATTTATATAATTTCATATGAAAATGGTACAATTATATATATATATACACATATATATATGTGAGTGTGTTCTGTAGTTGTGCTTATGCAGATGAAATGAATTGTATATATGGTGATGTTTACATTTTAAACCCAATAGATATGAAGATGTTTTCGTCGGTATATATTTTTATAATAAGTTTGTACAAGTATATGGTAGCGTGTTATATATTGTATATTAATATATATACATGTATATTAGATTAAGTAAGTTATACATATTGATTTACAACTAGTACAGATCCTGTTGCTTGAAAATATTTTATTAGTTTACATATATATTATATATATAGATTGAATATACTTTACTTTAGTTGGCCTGATAGTTAATATGAAACAATATTTTATGTTGTACAGTATATATATATATATATATATATATATATATAAGCTAATTTTATAATATGGTGATGTTGATTTAAACTGTTGGATTTTGATGCTTAAATTTATAATAGATTATTAATATATATACTGTTTCCAGAAAAATCCCAGTCTGCCTTGCTCTGTTTCAATTTTTTGTCCTAGCCTGATCGGCATGTATTGTTTATTAGTACATATTATTATTTGTAGCTTTTATATATGTCAGTTTATTTTAGTATATTACAAGGTATATACATAAATATTTTATGTTTAAAGAATTTCAATTTTGAATTTGCAGTAAAAGTATGGTACTTGTAAATATGATATGTTAGGTTGAAATGAATATAATGCATAAGTATTGGTTGTAAATAAAGTACGCGTGTGTGTGTGTGTGTATATATATATATATATATGTGTGTGTGTGAATATATATATATATGTATGTATGTATGTTGAGTTTAATATATGTGTTTATTTTAAAACCATGATTTTGAAATGTATATATATTTAATTTAAAAATGTGTTTGTATTTAGAATATGATTATGTGTGTGTGTATATATAGATATACATTTATGTATATATATATGTGTGTGTGTGTGTGTGTGTGTTCACTTGTACCATTTATCTTCATCAATCTAGTTTGATTTTGTCTATTCCAAGTTGTCAACTTTGTTCGTCAAATTCGTGCTAATCTTGCTTTGATTTGGAATCATTGCTTGTTATGTTGTCAAATCTATCTAGCCTCGAAAGGTGAGAAATCACTCACGATTAACGTTCTTACATTCATTAAATTTGATTTTAATTTAAATGGCAATTGAAATATGCTGCTGTTAGTTATTTACATTGCTATTTATATGTTATTATCTCTATCTGTTCACCAGTGACATCTGACACCATTATCTATTACTTATATTGATGATATATGCCTGTTATATTATTATAATATCTGGTTTCACTCTGCAAGTTCCCTATTAGTATAGATTCCCTAAGGGTTAAAATGATACATACCCAAACGATCTGTAAAATAGGAGAAAATCATTATCGGATGAAATGATAAACCCAGGCGATTTTCAATTGAACTTGAGACTATGGGTTGAAATGATATATACCCTTAAATATTTAGATTGCGGATTGAAATGATAAATATCCGTAGCACTTGACCATAGGATAGAAAATTACATACAGACACCGTTGGTCTATATATAAATATTTTGAAATTGATTTCTATGGTTTTGGAAAGAAATATATGTTTTAATAAATATTTCTTTTTAAGATATTATATAAATGTATTCTATAAAGTTTAAATTCTTGATTTTAAAACTCTATGTTTTGAAATGTTTAAAACTATAAGTTAGTTTTGAAATTACATTTTTTAAGAATTTACTTATCATTTTGCTATTCTAAAATATGTATAAATTTGTTTTAATATAACATAAGTTTGATAATAAGATTTGATTTAATAAAGTTGATTTAGTTAATACATAATATGTTTCAACATTTATTTAAAATTATATCTTAAAATAGATTGTTATAATGATTTTTATAAGTTAAGGTTGGGAAGATAAATTTAAGTTGATTTGAAATGATATTCTTTTAAGAATTATATCTAAATAAAATCGATTTGAAACTTATTGTCATACTCTCTATCAATACCGAAAACCACTTTAACAACCGTGTACGCTGTGGAGATTCCAGAATGAAGTGGGATGGCGGCGGCGATCCTATATGAGGTATATACGTGGACCCGACTCCCGTAAGTTGGCTTAAGGTAGCTAAAACAGGAACAATTGACGGGATAAGTGAGGTTGCTCCTCCGATCGAACACACTTCATCGATACCATTTTATTACTTTATGATTGATATGAGTGCACCTTTGATTTTGGGAGTGTGGATCGAGGTGGGTGGTAGCTGCGACTATGAATTACCACCAGCCCGGAAGTGTAATTGGTATATCTACCCTAACATTGCCTAGTTGTGTTGTGTCACCTACCATATCGAGACCACTACGAGTTTGTTTTATGTCGTACCTATGGAGTATCCTCTAATAGCCTCCCGATCAGGAGCTATCATGGTACTGTATAGACTATAGCATTATAAAATGTGTTAAGGGGGATATGGGTAACGCATTAACGCTATTTTAATAGTTTACTTTACTGTAGACATTATTATAATAACGTATATTACTACATAGTAGATAGTTTAACGGATACTTAGAGGATGGTTATCCCAAACATTATTTGAGTTACTTGTATTTCAGTTGATATTTCACTTGAATTGGATTTATTAATATAAGAATGTTAATCCTGACTTGAGTATTTTGTGTTTTGTTTTACGTTTGGGTCAGACTGAGTGTCACAACATTTGAGGCTCACCTTTGTAGTTTGGAGCTTCGCTTGGAGGTCCAACTATCGATTCAGATTTTAGTTATTCAGTTGACACCAGTGATATATTCTAATCTTGTATTTGACTATTGTATTGAGACTTTTGTGTATTCGAGACTTCTGTTGTATCTTGTTTAACTCTGTTATATATATAATGGCCTCATGGACTACTATTCTTTTATTTTCGCTGCTTATTGTTATATTGCTATGTGTTTGTGATTCTGCGATTATGTTATTTACTCTATATGCTGAGTTTTGCCAAATATAAATTAACAATCTGATATTTTGAGCAATTCAAATCCAACATGTGCGGATGTGAATGGTTGAAAATACCAAGATGTTACCTCACCCCCTCCTTCCAGCAAGTAACCGATCTCTCCTCCACAACCCATTGTGCCACCTTACCCTTTGCTCCGCCCTACCCTTCTCCTCCTCTGGCCACCATCCCTCCGTGCCCCTTCCTCCCAGGTGCAGCACCACCCAGATGCAACTCCATCCATGTACCGAACCCCAACTTCGGCCTCAACACCTAGCAGTGTATATATTTATACATACGTAATGCTGAAGGTATATATATATTAGTTTATAAAACTTTTATTTTATGGTTTATTGTATAAGTTATGATATTCATAGTTATATATATGTAGCTATATATACAAGTTTAGTTGTTATATTATATAAATTGTATATGCACAGTTTTAAAATATATGGGTGTTAGTATACATATATACTTTTAAAATATATAGGTATGATGACTTTTATAGTTTATATAGATTTATAGTATAATAATTTATATAAGAGTATGTATATTTTTATAAGTCTACTATTAAGATGCAGTACTATATATATTTTGGTTACTGTATTTCATAAGTCTACAGTGTCTCATAGCATAAGTTATATATATAATGTCGGTTAAACATATCTGTTAATATATGTTATTGAATATATATATATATATCATATTTTATATTTTATATAATTTCATATAAAAACGGTATAATTATATACATACATACATACATATTTAGGTATAGTACTATATACATACACTTTTAAAATATATAGGTATTTTGACTTTTATACTTTATACAGATTTATTGTATAATAATTTATATAAGAGTATGTATATTTTTATAAGTCTACTATTAAGATTGTAATATCCCGGAATTTCACACCGGATTTAAATATGATAATCTATATAATAAATTTTTTTTTTTTGAATTACCTAGAGAACCAAGCTTCGCTTGTAAACTCTAGGAAAGTATGTGCCTGCCAAACACATACTTCGGGTACTTGTTACAGGGTTGTCAGTTTCGGGGCACGAACTCGTGACCTTCGATCATGTAGTCCGGACCATCAACAAATTAATTTAAATTGATAAATGTTGTTATTTTATTCAACAACTAATAAATGAATGGTAAATATAAAATTATTTCAATTAAAAACTAGTTCATATATAAGGAATTAAATGTGTTAAGATTTTATTCATTCCAAATTTTATTTTGAATTGCATTTTTAGAATTCAAATTTTGTTTGAATTGATATATTAAAAGATTTAAACTATGTTAATTTTTATTCTAAAATTTATACTTGGAGTACTAAGTTATATTATCATAATTTTAATTATGTTATAACATTGGTTTTATATTTATTATTTAAAAAGGAAATTGATTTTTCTAAGGATTTAAATATAAACATATATAAGGAAATTAATTAAGTTAAAATTTAAATTCATTTTTGCATGAGATAAACACATGTTAACATCTAAGCATATTAGTAAACATGTGTTAGGAATTTAACCATTATCTTGACAAGTGTCAAAATGTAGTTTTTCTTTTCTTTAAATTTTTATAAAACAAATTATTCATGCATACTTTCTCACTTTAGTAAAAAGAAATTTTACATCCTCCATTTTCAAAAAATCAGAACTTCACCAAGCTCTACATCTTCAACAAATTTCTGAAAATCAAATCTACTTCTTCAACCAAATTTAAATCAAACATTCAAGCTTCTCTTCAAAACAAAGTTGCAGTAAATTGCAGTAAAGGAACCTGAAAATCATAGTTCCTGAATCTTCAACAAAT
Source organism: Allium cepa (assembly GCA_030765085.1). Classification (NCBI taxonomy): domain Eukaryota; kingdom Viridiplantae; phylum Streptophyta; class Magnoliopsida; order Asparagales; family Amaryllidaceae; genus Allium; species Allium cepa. The sequence continues at coordinate 430,053,800 of CM060937.1, forward strand.
TTCTGAAACAAAACTAAGTTTTAGCACCAACTTATTCAAGATTTAAAGCATTTCTAAAGCTAAGCAAACAAATTCAAGTTTGAGGCATCTTCAAAGCAACAATATCAAGTGGGAAAAGAATAACCTGCAGTTCACATAATTTGATCCTGCAAATTCGAATCTTCACATCAGAGAAAATAAGGTGAGTAAATCTTTAAATTTAACTTAAGTATAAAAGTTGTCTGTTGAATGTTAGCGATGTTATGTTGCATGTTGATTGATTGATGAAATGTTGTTTACAGTTTAAATTTTCTTTGACTGTGCATGTTAATAAAACTGTGATCCTCTGTTGCTTCAAGATCAAAGCAAATTTTCTTAGCAAATTTTAAATTAAAAATATAGTTTGGTGATGTTGAATTTATATTTACAATTATATATATATATAAGTTAGAACCAGCATGATATAAAAATTAAAAATATACATATTGGTGATACTGTAAACTGCAGAAAACAAATATGCAGTAAAACAAAAATCCATAGCATGAAAATCTTGTTAATTTTTGATGAATCAAATATATTTGTTGAATCTGTAATGCATATTGTGAATTTTAAATTTGGAATTAGAATTTTAAACATGCAATTGAATTCGAATTTTTAAGATTTCAGAATTTGGTACTTTTGTCAAATTCTTGTAATTGGATTGATTTTAACTTCTGAAATTTTAATGGAAGCTTGGTTAGATGATGATTATCACCAGAAAAATACAAATCTAATTTATTTTGTAATATAGGATTTGGAATTTAGGTTTGTAGGGTTTTGGAACTGTTTTTTTGGGTCTGAAATTTTCGAGCGTGTAATTCATAGAGAGGACCGAGCTTCGTATGGTTTGAGGAGGAGTTGCATGTGAGGTTTGCGCGCGAGTGGCCGGAGTTTGGAGCCGGAACGAGGTACGGTGGTTGTGGTTGTTGGGTTTTCTCGTGGCGTCTGCAGTTTCGAAATTTTGGTTCAAGCATTCGATTTTCGTTTGAGTTCGAGATGATGAATTCTGGGTGGAGATTCTGGATCAGGGGATGAAGAGTGGTCTGCACGTGGGGTCGGCGGTGGCGATGGTGGCGCTGTGGGTTCGTGCATGTGCACGAGGCCGTGCGTGTGTCAATGCGTTTGCGTGTGCGTGGGTTTCCTTGAAGTCGCGTTCGTGCTTGGACGTGTGATCTACCGTGTTGTGCTCGGGTTGAGGAGGGGTTGCGCTCGAGTGTGCGTAGGGTTGGGTGCTGTTGCTTGTTCGAGTGTGGGTTCAGGTGGAAGAGAAGTGAGGGAAGATGAAGTTGGGTATGGGTAGTTGTTTTGGGCCGGGCTTTAACTAATTAATGGAATTTAGTTGTAGTTTTTTTCAAACTTCAATTTTGTTTTGAGTTGAATTTAACTCTTTATACCTCACCACTTATAAAATGTTAAAATTCTATTTTAAAGTAATCACATTTTATTGTTGAAATTTTGAAATGGATTTACATTTTTAAATCTAACATTTAAAAAGTAATTAATTTTTAATAAATTGAATACTTAATTTGTATGAGTTTTGATGATAAATGAATATTGTTTAAAAGTTAATTAAGTTTTGAAATTTAAGTTACTTAAATTTATTAGTGATGGAATTAATTAATTAATTTTGGTTAATTAATTGTTAAGCTTTAATTAATTAATTAGGAATTAATTAATGGATAATTAAGGATTATATTAAATAACAATTAATAGATTATTAATTCATAAGTAATTAATATTTGATTAATAAGATGATTAATGATTAATAATTTAGTGATTAAGAAGTTAATTAAGTAATGGATTAAGAGTAAATTAATTAAGTAATTAAATATTAATTAATTTATAATTAATAGTAAATTAATTAATGATTAAGTCTTAATTAATTAAATAATTAAGGTTAATTAATGAATAATTAATTATGTAATTAAGAAATTAATTTGTAATTAATTAAGAATTAATTAAGGTAATTAAGAAGTAATTAAGGTTAATTAATTATAAATTAAGGGTTAATTAATAACCAATTAAGGAATGATTAATTTTTAATCAAAGTTAATTAATAAATAATTATAGTAATTAATTGATAATTAAATAAAAATTATTAATTAATTAAGTAGTAATTAATTAATAATAAGATAATTAAGAAGTAATTAATTAATTAATTAATTAAATGGTTGTGATTAATTAATTAATGTTTGTTTAAGCAAGATTAAGTGATAAATTCTTAAGTAATTAATTTAATTTAAATTAATTAAATTAATTATGTTATGAATTAAGTAGTGCTTGCTTGTGGATGATAGTTTGAATTGATATCTGAATATGGTTGATATCTGTTGAATGATAGTTGAGTTATATCCTGTGATGAGATGTTGTATATCAGTGATAGATATTGGTTATTATCTGTTGATAATGTTATGTGATGCTTCTGAATTGAATTGTTTAAACCTTTAAAACAACTTTGACCTAAAAGACACGCTTTGGATTTCGATGAGACCGGGATCGGGTTTCCATATTTGGAATATCCGAAATCCACATCGATTCCAAATAACGTTAGGTCGTGAACCTTATGTGAAGAGTGAAGACTCGAGGTGTAAGGGCTATACGTCAGTATAACTCTGTGGGTGATTCTGTAATGAGTTGACGGAATAGTACTTATAGATTCGAGATGGAGAATCAGAGTGCAAGGGTTATCGGCGTTAGCTCTGAGGGTGATTCCAAAATAAGTGTAACGAGATAATGCCTTCGGTTTCGTTCGAACCCGGAACGAACTTGTATGGATTGAATGCTTTCAGATCATCGTCAGGTGGACGATGAGCATTCTAAGAGATGAGTTCTTTATAAAGGTAATCGTAACCTCAAGCCTCATCAACCGGGAATGGCTAAAACAGGGGAGGTGCAGCAAGGCTTCATGGGTAGCCCCCACTTGAGAGTGAGATTTACCCCTGTCTAGAAGTCCCTTATATATATTCTGCTGTGTGGGCAGTTGTTGGCCACAACTGCGGGGTTGTCTTGTTCGGAACTATCCAGTAAGGGATGGGTCCGGCCTTGTGTTATAGGGGAGTTAGGGTGGCTCCTCGGTACGGTGATCTAGGCCCCGTACTGTGACGGGCGGTACCCCAGTAGCCCTGCCATTGATGGAAAACCATTATCCAATAAGCGCCCTCGGATTTGATTGTATACCTATGTATGCTGGAATTTAATAAATGTAACAATTTCGGCTATTTCCTAGTTTACTTGAAAACCCTAGACCCTATTATAATATCACTGAATTTCCTATCAAATGTTTTTGGTTAGCGTAAGGTAAAAACTTACTCATGTTTATTTGTGGGAAGTCTTACGTGATACCTTTTGCTTCAAAATGATTTTAAAAGTTAAACAACTTTAACTGATTTACTCACACCAGACCCATGTCTGACCCGGAGTTTATTTTGTTTTTATAAACTCTTGGGTACTCAAATTTTAATGAGTAGCCAAGTGATTAGGTTTGGATTAGCATATATTTTGGAGGCTGGAGCTGGAGTCCAGACGTACTATCTATCTATCTATATTCTCTATAGTGGCATTTTGGGTGTTATGTTTGAAGTTGTTTGGGTTGTAAGAACTATTATGAATGGCTGATGTAATGGAGTAGTATTATTTTGTGAACTCTGATATGTAAATTATGTAAGGGATATATGTAATATTATATTTTGTTCGTTTCCGCTGTGAGATTCTGATGATTGTTGTTTCTTTTCTTTCTATCTTTCTATTTCTATCTCTTTCTTTTCTTATTGATCATACATTTTTCTGTGGAATGAAAGACGGGTCGTCACAGTTGGTATCGGAGCGAGGTTGAGAAACACCTTGGCTCTGAAGTAGTATCTATCTTGAGAGTGCGTATTTGTAATTTTCTTATATAACTATATCCCTATCTAAATTGATTGGATTACCTGTTCAGGTAGCCAATATGAGTTTAAGAGGCCGAAGGGGAAGAGTTGTTGGAAGTGGATCGACTGGTAACAGAAGAGAGCAGACTGATGATGAGACTGTTAATCCAGTTACGTCTTCTGCCAGTTTTGCTGCCTTATGCAAGGATTTTGTTCATCTAGGAGGGAAACCATTTCAAGGATCAGAAACTATAATAGAAGTTCAAGAATGGATTCGCTCCTGTGAGAAGATTTTTAAGAGCATGAGGTTATCTGATGAGCAGAAGAGAATAATGGCTGCGTGGCAATTGCAGAGTGGTGCTGCAGTATGGTGGAACTCAGTGATTGCTAATATCTCGGAGGATGGTATGTCTTGGGAAGAATTTAAGGAGAGGTTTGAGGAAAAGTTTATGCCTGCAGCAGGAAGAACTCGGCTTTGTCAAGACTTTCTGAATTTGAAACAAGGAAATATGTCCATAGCTGAATACGAGACAAAGTTCAACGAGTTATCTTGCTACGGACCAGGACTGATAGACACACCTCTTAAGAAGAACGAGATGTTTGTCCAGGGGTTGAGGCCTGAGTATCATGAGAGAATGACTGCACATCTGAAAGGGTCTTTTGTGGAGCTTATTGATATGGCATTAAGATATGAAGACTTGATGAAGAAGAGGTCAGTTGCTCAAGTTGCTACATCAGGAGGGAATTCTTCCAACCAGAATAAGAGGAAATTCAATCCTAACTGGAAGAAGCAAAATAAGAAGAAGTCTAGGAATAATAATGGACCCCGGAAATGTTATAATTGTAATCAAGTGGGACATTTGGCAAATCACTGTCCTCAAGAAAGGAAGCAACAGCAGCAGCAACAGCAGTATAGTGGACCAGGGTCAGCCTTAGTTCAGAAGTCGCTTTGCTTTAACTGTCACCAACCGGGACACATGATTAGAGACTGTCCGCTCCTTCATAAGGTTCAACAGGACAAAGTATTTTCTTTAGAAGGCGCACTATCAAACTCATCCAAAGGCAAGGGAGTTTTAGAAGGTACTTTACTTTTAAATGGAAAGTATATTAAAGTCTTACTTGATTCTGGTGCTTCTTTAAGTTTTATTTCCCTGGGAACTGTAGAGAATTTCTTACTTACTCCTAGTATCGTAGACAATCCCATTTGTGTATCAAATCCTATAGGAGGGATAACCAAATTGGATAGGATTTGTAAGGATTTGAGAATCTCCTATCTATCCCATAGTTTTTCCTGTGATCCTTATGTATTGGATTTTCAAGGTTTCGACCTTATATTGGGAATGGATTGGCTTGACAAATATAAAGCTATCTTAAATTGTGATGAAAGAACAGTTTCGTTGGAAACTGATCTAGGTAGGATTGCCAGAGTAATGTGTGATAACTCTGAAATCCACTTGAGTAGTCTTTTACATGGAGTGGAGACTTCTCAAGAAGAGGTTGTAGATATTGAAGTAGTCCGAGATTTCTCCGACGTATTTGAGGAAGTTAAATGTTTGCCTCCGCATCGGGAAATAGAGTTCCGTATAGATTTGGTTCCTGGTGCAGTACCTGTAATTCAACCTAGTAGGAGAATGGCTCCAAGAGAGAGGGAGGAATTAGTGAAGCAAACTCAAGATTTGTTGGAGAAGGGTTTGATTAGACCAAGTTTTTCCTGTTGGGGTTCTGCTGCAGTTTTTGTCATTAAATCGGATGGGTCGCTAAGATTCTGTGTAGACTACCGTGAATTGAACAAGGTGACCATTCGGAATAAGTATCCCCTTCCTCGCATAGATGATCTCTTCGACCAGCTTCATGGTGCATCTGTCTTTTCTCAATTAGATCTAGCATCAGGTTTCCATCAGTTAAGGGTAGCTGAAGACAGTATTCCCTTAACCGCATTTAGGGGACCTAATTGTTTCTATGAGTGGTTGGTTATGCCTTTCGGGTTAACCAACGCTCCTGCTTATTTTGTTGATCTGATGAACCGAGTCTTTAGAGATGTTCTGAATAAGTTTATTTTGGTCTTCATCGATGATACTTTGGTTTATTCTAAATCGAAAGAAGAGCACAAGCAACACTTGAGAATAGTTTTGGAAACTTTGAGAAGGCATGTGCTGAAGGCGAAGTTCTCTAAGTGTCATTTTTGGAAATCAGAAGTAAAATTTTTGGGCCATATTGTTTCTGGTGAGGGAATCTCTGTAGTTCCAGCTAAAGTTGAGACTATTTTGGAATGGAAGCAGCCTCGGACTCCTACAGAAGTTCGCAGTTTTCTTGGATTGGCCGGTTACTACAGGAAGTTTATTAAGGATTATTCTAAGATCTCTTCTCGTCTAACGAAGCTGACAAGGAAGGGAGCTAAATTCAAGTGGACACCGGAGTGTGAGGAAGCTTTCCAGAAACTGAAGACAAAGTTGACAAGTGCTCCTGTATTGGCTATTCCTGATGGTAAGAGCAAGTTTGAAGTGTATACTGATGCCTGTATTGTTGGATTGGGAGCTGTTCCTATGCAGAATAGTAGAGTTATTGCGTATGCGAGTAGGCAGTTGAAGTCACATGAGAAAAACTACGCTACGCATGATCTAGAGCTGTTGGCTATTGTTTTTGCTTTGAAGATATGGAGGCACTATCTTTTAGGAGAAAAATTTGAGTTATTCACGGACAACAAACCGTTGAAATATCTTTTCTCTCAGAAAGATCTTAATCTAAGACAGCAGCGATGGGTTGAATTCTTGGCGTCATACGATTTGGATATTCTGTATACTCCAGGGAAGGCAAACGTTGTGGCAGACGCTCTTAGCAGGAATGCAGTTTTATCTCTTTTGGAAGTTGCTCCGTCTCTCCAGGAAAGAATCATAAGCATGCAAATAGAGGATAAAACTTTAAATAAAATTATTCAAGGAACCAAAGAGGGACATTATCCTGATTTTGAAATTGACGGTCGAGGAACTTTGAGGATTAATGGTCGTCTATGTGTGCCGAGTGTGGATGGGTTGAAATAAGAAGTCTTATCGGAATGCCATCGCTCTAGATTAAGTATCCATCCAGGAATCTCAAAGATGTATAAGGATATGAAGAAAGTTTTTTGGTGGCCGAGTATGAAGAGGGATGTAATCAGATTTGTTAATAGTTGTGCTATCTGCCAGCAAGCGAAAGGAGATCAGCAGAAGCAAGCCGGTTTGTTACAACCTTTGGAGGTCCCGACATGGAAATGGGAGATGATTGCGATGGACTTCATCGACGGACTTCCTAGAACTAAGAAGGGCAATGAAGGAATATGGGTAATTGTAGATCGTCTTACAAAGAGCGCCCATTTTATTCCAGTTAAAGCAACCCGAACTGCAGTTTCTTTGGCTGAAATTTTCTTGAAAGAGATTGTGAGATTGCATGGTGTTCCAGTCAGCATTATAAGTGATCGAGATCTGATTTTCACCAGCAAATTCTGGGAGGCATTGCAATCAGCTTTGGGAACTAATTTGAGATTGAGCACAGCATATCATCCATAAACAGATGGACAAACAGAAAGGCTTAACCGAATTCTAGAAGATATGCTGAGAGCCTGTGTATTAGATTTTGGAGGATCGTGGGAGATCATCTACATCTAGTGGAGTTCTCGTATAATAACAGTTATCAAGCAAGTATCAAGATGGCTCCTTATGAAGCATTATATGGAAGACCGTGTAGATCTCCAGCTTGTTGGATAGAATCGAAGGATCGTATTGTGCTTGGACCAGATTTGATCCGAGAAACATCTGCTAAAGTCGAGATGATCAAGAAAAGGATGAGGGCTGCTCAAGATCGACAAAAGAAATATGCTGATAAGAGACGAAGACAATTGGAGTTCGAGATTGGTGATTTAGTCTTTGTCAAAGTTTCCCCTATTAAAGGAGCTGTAAGGTTCGGGAAGACAGGGAAACTCGCTCCGAGATTCATTGGTCCGTTCAGAGTTCTCGAGAGGATTGGTGCTGTTACATATAGGATTGAATTGCCAGTCCGGATGGCTAGAATTCACAATGTTTTCCATGTATCTCATCTACGGAAATATGTGCACGATCCATCTCTTATTATGGAGTCAGCTGTGCAGGAGGAATTGGAGGTTGAGCCGGACTTGTCAGTTGTCCGACATCCTGTTCAAATTGTTGATCAAGATGAGAGGCAGCTCAGAAGCAAGATTGTGAAGCTTGTTAAAGTCCAGTGGAGTGATGATCCCAGAGATTGTACCTGGGAGACTCTGGATAGTATTAGAAAGGCTTATCCGGATATGTGTCCGGATAGCTAGTGGTGTTTGTATGGGATGTATGGTTGTTTGGATGTTTTGTTTGATGGTTGCTTATGTATGGATGTTATGTATGTTTGAAGTGTTGAATAAAATAAAAAAAATTTGGATTATCTTTTGTTTAAATTTCGGGGACGAAATTCTTTTAAGGGGGGAGGATTGTAATATCCCGGAATTTCACACCGGATTTAAATATGATAATCTATATAATAAATTAATTTAAATTGATAAATGTTGTTATTTTATTCAACAACTAATAAATGAATGGTAAATATAAAATTATTTCAATTAAAAACTAGTTCATATATAAGGAATTAAATGTGTTAAGATTTTATTCATTCCAAATTTGATTTTGAATTGGATTTTTAGAATTCAAATTTTGTTTGAATTGATATATTAAAAGATTTAAACTATGTTAATTTTTCTTCTAAAATTTATACTTGGAGTACTAAGTTATATTCTCATAATTTTAATTATGTTATAACATTGGTTTTATATTTATTATTTAAAAAGGAAATTGATTTTTCTAAGGATTTAAATATAAACGTATATAAGGAAATTAATTAAGTTAAAATTTAAATTCATTTTTGCATGAGATAAACACATGTTAACATCTAAGCATATTAGTAAACATGTGTTAGGAATTTAACCATTATCTTGACAAGTGTCATAATGTAGTTTTTCTTTTCTTTAAATTTTTATAAAACAAATTATTCATGCATACTTTCTCACTTTAGTAAAAAGAAATTTTACATCCTCCATTTTCAAAAATCAGAACTTCACCAAGCTCTACATCTTCAACAAATTTCTGAAAATCAAATCTACTTCTTCAACCAAATTTAAATCAAACATTCAAGCTTCTCTTCAAAACAAAGTTGCAGTAAATTGCAGTAAAGGAACCTGAAAATCATAGTTCCTGAATCTTCAACAAATTTCTGAAACAAAACTAAGTTTTAGCACCAACTTATTCAAGATTTAAAGCATTTCAAAAGCAAAGCAAACAAATTCAAGTTTGAGGCATCTTCAAAGCAACAATATCAAGTGGGAAAAGAATAACCTGCAGTTCACATAATTTGATCCTGCAAATTCGAATCTTCACATCAGAGAAAATAAGGTGAGTAAATCTTTAAATTTAACTTAAGTATAAAAGTTGTCTGTTGAATGTTAGTGATGTTATGTTGCATGTTGATTGATTGATGAAATGTTGTTTACAGTTTAAATTTTCTTTGACTGTGCATGTTAATAAAACTGTGATCCTCTGTTGCTTCAAGATCAAAGAAAATTTTCTTAGCAAATTTTAAATTAAAAATATAGTTTGGTGATGTTGGATTTATATTTACAATTATATATATATAAGTTAGAACCAGCATGATATAAAAATTAAAAATATACATATTGGTGATACTGTAAACTGCAGAAAACAAATATGCAGTAAAACAAAAATCCATAGCATGAAAATCTTGTTAATTTTTGATGAATCAAATATATTTGTTGAATCTGTAATGCATATTGTGAATTTTAAATTTGGAATTAGAATTTTAAACATGCAATTGAATTCGAATTTTTAAGATTTCAGAATTTGGTACTTTTGTCAAATTCTTGTAATTGGATTGATTTTAACTTCTGAAATTTTAATGGAAGCTTGGTTAGATGATGATTATCACCATAAAAATACAAATCTAATTTATTTTGTAATATAGGATTTGGAATTTAGGTTTGTAGGGTTTTGGAACTGTTTTTTTGGGTCTGAAATTTTCGAGCGTGTAATTCATAGAGAGGACCGAGCTTCGTATGGTTTGATGAGAAGTTGCATGTGAGGTTTGCGCGCGAGTGGCCGGAGTTTGGTGCTGGAACGAGGTTCGGTGGTCGTGGTTGTTGGGTTTTCTCGTGGCGTCTGTAGTTTCGAAATTTTGGTTCAAGCATTCGATTTTTGTTTGAGTTCGAGATGATGAATTCTGGGTGGAGATTCTGGATCAGGGGACGAAGAGTGGTCTGCGCGTGGGGTCGGCGGTGGCGATGGTGGCGCTGTGGGTTCGTGCATGTGCACGAGGCCGTGCGTGTGTCAGTGCGTTTGCGTGTGTGTGGGTTTCCTCGAAGTCGCGTTCGTGCTTGGACGTGTGATCTACCGTGTTGTGCTCGGGTTGAGGAGGGGTTGCGCTCGAGTGTGCGTAGGGTTGGGTGCTGTTGCTTGTTCGAGTGTGGGTTCAGGTGGAAGAGAAGTGAGGGAAGATGAAGTTGGGTCTGGGTAGTTGTTTTGGGCCGGGATTTAACTAATTAATGGAATTTAGTTGTAGTTTGTTTCAAACTTCAATTTTGTTTTGAGTTGAATTTAACTCTTTATACCTCACCACTTATAAAATGTTAAAATTCTATTTTAAAGTAATCACATTTTATTGTTGAAATTTTGAAATGGATTTACATTTTTAAATTTAACATTTAAAAAGTAATTAATTTTTAATAAATTGAATACTTAATTTGTATGAGTTTTGAAGATACATGAATATTGTTTAAAAGTTAATTAAATTTTGAAATTTAAGTTACTTAAATTTATTAGTGATGGAATTAATTAATTAATTTTGGTTAATTAATTGTTAAGCTTTAATTAATTAATTAGGAATTAATTAATGGATAATTAAGGATTAAATTAAATAACAATTAATAGATTATTAATTCATAAGTAATTAATATTTGATTAATAAGATGATTAATGATTAATAATTTAGTGATTAAGAAGTTAATTAAGTAATGGATTAAGAGTAAATTAATTAAGTAATTAAATACTAATTAATTTATAATTAATAGTAAATTAATTAATGATTAAGTCTTAATTAATTAAATAATTAAGGTTAATTAATGAATAATTAATTATTTAATTAAGAAATTAATTTGTAATTAATTAAGGTAATTAAGAAGTAATTAAGGTTAATTAATTATAAATTAAGGGTTAATTAATAACCAATTAAGGAATGATTAATTTTTAATCAAAGTTAATTAATAAATAATTATAGTAATTAATTGATAATTAAATAAAGATATTAATTAATTAAGTAGTAATTAATTAATAATAAGATAATTAAGAAGTAATTAATTAATTAATTAATTAAATGGTTATGATTAATTAATTAATGTTTGTTTAAGCAAGATTAAGTGATAAATTCTTAAGTAATTAATTTAATTTAAATTAATTAAATTAATTATGATATGAATTAAGTAGTGCTTGCTTGTGGATGATAGTTTGAATTGATATCTGAATATGGTTGATATCTGTTGAATGATAGTTGAGTTATATCCTGTGATGAGATGTTGTATATCAGTGATAGATATTGGTTATTATCTGTTGATAATGTTATGTGATGCTTCTGAATTGAATTGTTTAAACCTTTAAAACAACTTTGACCTAAAAGACACGCTTTGGATTTCGATGAGACCGGGATCGGGTTTCCATATTTGGAATATCCGAAATCCACATCGATTCCAAATAACGTTAGGTCGTGAACCTTATGTGAAGAGTGAAGACTCGAGGTGTAAGGGCTATACGTCAGTATAACTCTGTGGGTGATTCTGTAATGAGTTGACGGAATAGTACTTATAGATTCGAGATGGAGAATCAGAGTGCAAGGGTTATCAGCGTTAACTCTGAGGGTGATTCCAAAATAAGTGTAACGAGATAATGCCTTTGGTTTCGTTCGAACCCGGAACGAACTTGTATGGATTGAATGCTTTCAGATCATCGTCAGGTGGACGATGAGCATTCTAAGAGATGAGTTCTTTATAAAGGTAATTGTAACCTCAAGCCACATCAACCGGGAATGGCTAAAACAGGGGAGGTGCAGCAAGGCTTCATGGGTAGCCCCCACTTGAGAGTGAGATTTACCCCTGTCTAGAAGTCCCTTATATATATTCGGCTGTGTGGGCAGTTGTTGGCCACAACTGCGGGGTTGTCTTGTTCGGAACTATCCAGTAAGGGATGGGTCCGGCCTTGTGTTGCAGGGGAGTTAGGGTGGCTCCTCGGTACGGTGATCTAGGCCCCGTACTGTGACGGGCGGTACCCCAGTAGCCCTGCCATTGATGGAAAACCATTATCCAATAAGCGCCCTCGGATTTGATTGTATACCTATGTATGCTGGAATTTAATAAATGTAACAATTTCGGCTATTTCCTAGTTTACTTGAAAACCCTAGACCCTATTATAATATCACTGAATTTCCTATCAAATGTTTTTGGTTAGCGTAAGGTAAAAACTTACTCATGTTTATTTGTGGAAAGTCTTACGTGATACCTTTTGCTTCAAAATGATTTTTAAAAGTTAAACAACTTTAACTGATTTACTCACACCAGACCCATGTCTGACCCGGAGTTTATTTTGTTTTTATAAACTCTTGGGTACTTAAATTTTTATGAGTAGCCAAGTGATTAGGTTTGGATTAGCATATATTTTGGAGGCTGGAGCTGGAGTCCAGACGTACTATCTATCTATCTATCTATATTCTCTATAGTGGCATTTTGGGCGTTATGTTTGAAGTTGTTTGGGTTGTAAGAACTATTATGAATGGCTGATGTAATGGAGTAGTATTATTTTGTGAACTCTGATATGTAAATTATGTAAGGGATATATGTAATATTATATTTTGTTCGTTTCCGCTGTGAGATTCTGATGATTGTTGTTTCTTTTCTTTCTATCTTTCTATTTCTATCTCTTTCTTTTCTTATTGATGATATGTTTTTCTGTGGAATGAAAGACGGGTCGTCACAAAGATATAGTACTATATATATATTTTGGTTACAATATTAAATCTGCAGTGTTTCATAGCATAATATATATATATATATATATATATATATTGTCAGTTATACATATCTGTTAATATATGTTATTGAATATATATGTCATATTTTATATTTTATATAAGTTCATATAAAATCGGTCCACTTATATATACATGTATGTGTGTGTTCTGAAGTTATGCTTATGAAGATGAAATGAATTGTATATATGGTGATGTTTACATTTTAAATCCGATAGATATGAAGATTTTTTGGCTGATATATATTTTTATAATAAGTTTGTACAAGTATACGTTGGCATGTGATATATTGTATGTTAATATATATATATATATATATATATATATATATATATATATATGTATGTATATTAGATTGAGTATGTTATATATATTTGTTTACAACTAGTACAGATCTTGTTGTTTGAAAATATTTTGTTAGTTTATATATATATATTATATATATAGATTGTAAATACTTTACTTTAGTTGGCCTGATAACTAATATGAAACTGTATTTTATGTTGTATAGTATATATAAGCTAATTTTATAATATAGTGATGTTAATTTAAACTATTGGGTTTTGATGCTTAAATTTACACTATTGGGTTTTGATGCTTAAATTTACACTATTGGATTTTAAACTATTGGGTTTTGATGTTAATTTAAACTATTGGGTTCGAAGATAGGAGTGCAGGCGTAGAAGATAGAGCACATCTATCTTAGAATGCTCATCGTCCACCTGATGATGTTCTGAAAGCATTCAATCCATACAAGTTCGTTTCGGGTTCGAACGAAACCAAAGGCACTATCTCATTGCACTCATTTTGGAATCACCCTCAGAGTCAACGACCATAGCCCTTGCACTCTAAATCACCATATCGAATCCGTAAGTACTATCTCCATCAAACTCATCACGGAATCAACCCCAGAGTTATACTGACGTATAGTTCTTACACCTCGAGTCTTCACTTGCTCCACTTGGATTCACAACCTAACGTTTAATTGGAATCGATGTGGTTTTCAGATTATCCAAATATGGAAACCCGATCTCGGTCTCACCGAAACCAAACGCCATTTTAATGTCCAAGTTGTACTTAAGGGTTTAAATAGTTAAATTATATTCAGGATGATATAAACAGATAGATGAATCACATTATCACAACAGATAATTCATAACAACCATTTATCTCACAAAGCAGCATATCACATAGATCAGAGATATCCAAAACATCCAGTATCAACCAATCACCCAATATCAATCACCCAATATCAATCAATCAACCAATATTAATCAATCATCCAAAGCAGAATTGATTAACTCTTAATCAATTGGATTACCTAAATCCTTCTTCATTTATTTATTCCAAATAAATTAATCATCTCTTAATGATCTTCTTTAATTAATCTTCCTTGATTAATTATCTTTTAATTTCATTCAAGTAATTATCCTTAACCATATATAGCAATTAACCTTTAATTACTATCATCAATTACAATAATTAATGATCATTCATTTACTTCCATTTTATTAATTAACTATAATTAATTACATTAAACCTCAATTAATTACAATTAATTAATCACACTTTAATTAATTACTTTTATTAATCAAGCTTGATTAATAACATAATGATCCTTATTAATTGATAATTCTTAAATTAATTAAATAATTAACTTGTAATTAATTGTCTCATAAATCATAAACAGTAATTAACAACCTGTAATTACTTATCTTTATTAATTAACTTCTTAATTAATTATATTAACCCTTGATTAATTAATCTAATTAATTAATCTTTAATTACTTCATTAAGTAATTATTATTCAATTATCCTTAATTAATTGCTTTATTAATTAATTACATTTTTAATTAATTACCCTTAGTAATTAATCTTAAATTAAACTCATTCATTAACTAATTAATCACATTAATTAATTAACAAAAATAAATTAAGTAATTAACCTTTAATTGCTTACATAAGTAATTATCTTCTAATTACTTCCATTAATAAACCTTGATTACTCCCTTAATTAATCACTTAACAAATAATTAATTCCATCATTAAATAATCCTTAATTCTTTAATTTACTAATTACTCCATAATTAATTAACTTTAAAACAATTATATTAATTAATTCCTTAGATTATTAATATCAAGTGATTTCCCATTAATCACTTCAATTAATTACTCCCAAGAGTAATTTCCATTAATTACTTCCATAACTAATTATCATTCTTAATTACATTCAAAATTTCACCATTAATTACTTCATTAAGTAATTACACTTAATTAATCCATAATTAAGTGATTATAAAACTTTAAATAAACAATTAACTAATTATTTAAAATTAATTAAATAATTAATTAACTAACTTCTTATATTTCAAAATCCTTGATTAATTAAGAAAAAGTATTTATCTTAATTAAACTCTCCTTATCAATAAATCATCTTTCTACCAAGTATTCTTAAGTTAATAACAAAGATAAATTAACCCTATTTATTTTCATAATTAAATTATTTGAATAAATCAAATTTTAATACCTTAAAGACCAATCATTCAATTTGATTTACAATAATAATAACATTAACCTTTACTTGAAAATAATGCATTAAAAACAATTTTTTTTAAAATTTAAAACACATTAATTATCTAAGTTAAACTTATTCATTTTCAAAATAATTTGAAACTTATTAAATCATTACTTTATAAATTTTACTTAAAACTTTGATTATATATTCAAAATTGAAAACACTTCTTTTAAAATTTAAATTTAATTTTTATTTAAGATAATTACTTTAAAAGAAATCATCTTTAAAAAAATTTAAATTTGAAATTGAATTCAATTACCCTTTTTTTAAAAGTTGATCTATATTAATCTTAAAACAACAAGTTTTAACTTTGTATTTTGTTTTCTTTATGAACTTGCTTTATAACTTAAACTGGATTTTTATTTATTTAAATCAACAAGTTTATTTGCAAACCTCATTTACACAGTACTAATAAAACTCAACAACCTATATACTCGGGTAAAACACTGCAAAATCACGAGCCTTTCCCGAGTAAACCCAGCTACCCCTCAACTTCGAGACGACACGCGAGAAACACGAGTGCTCCTTCGGGTCATAACCCTTCTTCCCAAACCAAATACCCAGTGCGCACACACGAACTCTTGTGCATGTGTCCCATCAACTCCGGCCAAGTTAGGTCATTGCGACCATCGACGTCGGTCACACGACAACACGTGAGGACGAATGCGCACCCAGATCCAACGTCGAACACTCGAATCAAATTCGACCCAATCGTACCAAAAACTGCATCAGTCACGACCCTATAACCACCCATGGCCGACCATTTTGACGCCATTGACCATCGCCAATCCCACCACCGAGTCGCCACACCCAAGAACATCAACCTCCCTAAATGCGCACGCCTTCGGTCAATCATTCGCGATGCAATCATCTTCAACAGCAAGTTGAACAATAAGCAAGCATAAACCCTAATCCAATCGATTTCGAACGAATCTGCCATTCGAAAATTCCAATCATGTTTTTCCCATTATCAACATCCTGAAAGCTTGCTTCGATCAAAAATCTAGCTTCAAACATTGAATCGAACTTCGGCAATTCACCAAAGTTCCCAAATTGAACAAAACCCAAATTCACAAGAATTTCTCAAATAAAAATTATGATATATACCTTAAAAATCATAATTTTCGGTCCTTAACACATTCATGAAATCCAAATCTAAAAACAAGATAGTTGATTTTTGACATGCATCAAGATTTCACTGTAATTTACATAAAAAAAATATTTTGTAAGTTCAATTTTACAGAAACTATTTTTAATACTACCAACAACCAATATCAAACCACTTTTATTTAATCACCATAATCAAATAATGATGTTAGGGGGGAGATTTAAATTAAATTGTAAGATTAAAGTTATAAATGACAGAACATAACTATACAGTCTCCATATCTTCTTTGCATTCAAACATGAAATCAACTTACTTAACATTTGTACTAAACAGTGTACAATTCATCACATATTTAGATTAAATAACAGGTTCAAATCTGTTTTTAAGATGTGAAAATTTACTCACCTGTTATATTGCGGAGAACAGAACAGGCTCTAATTTTACTCAGAAAAATATGCTTTGATTTGCTTTGCTGAAGAAATCCCTTGCATGCCTCAAATTTTTGATTTAAAATGTTGTTGAAACTGATGTTGAAAAGTGAATCCTTGCATTACAGGTTGAAGTCCATTTTAATTTGCAGGTTGTAAATTTGCAGGTTGATTAAAAATGTTACAATTGATCTTGCAGGTTGAACATTTCTTTGAATTGCAGTAATTTGATTTGAATTTATATTTGATTTTGCTTTTGATTTCCATTTGCTTTTGGATTTTAATTTCAGATTTGAGGAAATTCTGATTTGAGCTTTAGAAAAGAAAATAAGGAAAATGAAAGTTTTATGAAAGAAACTTGTTTTCTTCTAAAAACATTTAATAAAAATTAAAATGAAATTGTTGCCACATGTTAATTAATCTTACATTTGTCACTCTACTTGCTTAATTGATTAACAAGTGTTATTAAGGGTATTAACATGTTTACATTTGTCTTTGCATTTTTAATTAATTTTTTACTTAATTTAAATGTAGATATATCTTACATATTTAATTTACTTTATTAATTAATACTTACATATGAAAATATAAACTTACTTATTAATGAAAATATTCTAAAACTAGTTATAATATAAATATACATCTTATACATGTAATTTAAAATCTAAAATATTCATATTTATACATTTATAACCATTTAAAATTAAACACTTTAAAAAGAAAATAAAACAAAACTTTGATTAAATCTTTTATAAACTATCACACTTAAAATAAGCAATTATCTTATATTTTTAAAACAAATTGAATTAAACTAAATTATATTTTGAAAAATATAAATTTTGGAACAAAGCTTGAAATTATAATTATAAATTATCAATAGATTAAAATTAAATTTCAGATCAATATCAAATTATAACATATACATACATATATATCACAATTTGAAAATTCATCTTTATTTAAAACAAAAGATCTTCTATTCATAATATATATCCAATTATATATATATATATATTATAAATAAAATAAAATTTATTAGCTTTGAAAAAAAAAATTCTTATCAATATTAAATTGTTAGAAAGATATTGATCAAAATTACCATATTAAACATTCACTAATCTTAAAAGATTAAATTTTACCAATTTAAAATTAAAATTATAAAGAAAAATTATCAAATCGATTTAATTATTAATATAGATTATTAAATTCATATTGCCCAAAATTCTGGGCCGTTACAAAAAATTGGCACCTCGATATATTGAACCTTTTCCCATTCTCGAACGGATCGACCAATTGGCTTATCCTGTAGAATTGCCCGAAAGATCGTCGGGTGTGCACAGTGTCTTTCACGTATGTCGAATACGAAAATTTGTGCATGATCCAGAGCAGATTATAGAAATGGCCGCCTAAGAAGATCCGAAAGTTAAGCCTAATTTGGCCGTTATCGGGCAACCTATGCGAATTATGGATCGCGATGAGAAGCGATTAAGGAGAAAAGTTGTAAGACTAGTTAAAGTCTAATGGAGTAGTGATGCGGCAGACTGTACATGGGAGACAGAAGAAAGAATGCGTAAAGCCTATCCTGGGTTTAGAATGGATACATAGTAGTATGTTCTATTAGAATAGTGCACTCACCAACCTATGGCGATGTCACTTTCTATACACATGTATCACCTTATTATATATATTTGTTTTCAAGTTAACTTCTTCTTATCCTTAATTTCGAGGATGAAATTCTTTTAAGTGGGGAAGTCTATAACGACCTGCAAATTTATCACTTTAATAAATTTATTTATTTAAATTACTTTGAGATTAAAATGATTTACTAATTATTATAGATATTTTGATAACTCATTTTAAATAGTTATAGAGTAATAATTTATCAGTAATAAAGATACACACTTGATTTGAAATCATAAGAAAAAAAATTCGTCTCGCTTTATTGATATAACAACAATTTTGTAAATAATTATTAATATTAATATATGGTTTATAAATGAAATATTATCATTTTAGTTAGCTAAAAATGACAAGAAATTTATTTTCAAATTTTGTTTACAAATATATATATCTAATCTGAAAAGTGAAAATATGATCGAAAATCGAAATCGAAATTCGTAACGATACAACATATAGAAGTTGTGCAAAGTTGTGGAGACATATAACAAACATATACACATGTACATGTACATGTGCATACATGAAAACATATTCACATGCACACACTACACCAAAACTTACTTTTAACTACACTCATTCTCAGCGTTTGAACGTTAATTGCAGTAAAAGTTAATTAATTCAGAAAATAATTTGCGTCCAAACGCTGAGGATTCTCTTGTGTCAATGTCATTTATCTGCCGCCACTCTTAATATACTTTTACCAAAAATTTCATTTTCCCTCTTCTATCAAAACTACCGCTCCCTCATCGTCCCTCATTTCATTCTCCTTCGTTTGTAGTTTCCCCCAAATTTTGCTTGTTTTTCGATGTTTCTTTGGTGGACTTGATCGTCATCGCCCTAATTACGTGTTCATACTTCAGGTAGCCCTAGTTCCCTATTTTTTCTTTATTCAGTTAATCGAATTTTAGGCGTATTTCGTTTGTTGATTTTGATTTTCATATTCCAAATACCCTGCTTTGGTATTGCTGTAAGTCGAACTTTGTTCGATTATCAATTGTCGGAATGGCTTACTAGAAACTCGGTGAACTCGAGTTGTTGATAAAGTTTCGATTACTACAGGTCGCTTTAGGTGCTTCAGTAAATGAAACAAAACGCTTTCATTTGATTTATATAAGCTAAGAAACTAACAGGCGACAGTTTCGCCTGAAACTTGTTTTTACGGCTCCTTGTGGACCGATGAAGAACAGTGCTGGAGCAATTGAAATATTTGGCTCTACCTCCACCAATCGAAAATGTTTCAAAAGGTTCAGATCGTACATTAGCATATCTGAGAACGTGTAGGCTGCTGTATAGTTATGCTGCTGCTCATTGTTAGTGCACCTAGTTGTTTATTTTGTTTTTTGTTGCAGTTAGTAGTAACTAACACTTTGTTTGGTTGTCATGTAAAAAGGTTTTCAACTTCCTATAAGCTTGTCAATATAGTACAACACGTACTTAGTTTACATCGTGACTTGATAAAGGTGAACTGTACTCATAATTTTTATCTAATATAGATGGGCCATGGAGAGCATAAATTTGGCTTGCAAATTGGGTTACCATGAAATAAGTTTTCTTAGGCTGGAATAAGTACTTTCTTTAAGGCATTGACCCATCTGTTTAGCTTTTGGGGTTCAATTGGATCAATATTCTAGTGCTTCTAGATGAAATAAGTGTGTTGCATACATAGAACATGATTGAGTATTTTTTATCGTTAGTGCTATTTCAAGCATAATGCTTATGGATTTTGAACTCATATTAAAAACTCATATATATTGAATACAAAGGAACCATGAAGGTCAGTCTTTCATAAATAGTTAAATACCCACAAATACAGAGAATATGACACAGAAAGTTGCAGGATTTAGAATATAGTTAAAGGTACCAATAATAGATACATGTTGAACTAGAACTGTATACGAAGTGCTTGAGAGGATCCTTGTATTGGAATATTATAAGGTAAAGTTTCGACATCCAGATCATTTGCTTCCTTCTCGTTGTCTTTCCTACTACCCCTTCTAATAGCAGAGAACACTTTAGTTAATATCTTGGTCTTGATTTGGCCTCTCTTAGGCGCTGGATTTCTCAGACTTGGTTTCTTCTCAATTCCGGGAACTTGGTAAGCTGTCGACATAATGATTAATTGTTTAGAAGAGCAGTGTATAGATGAAGATGAATTCTACTTAGGTTGATAACAAGCATGACAGGTTGAAGTATTTATCGATGGTAAATGGGCTTTTGACTATAGTTTGGAACTTTGGATTATTTAGAATAATATTACACTGGGCACTTTAAATTCAAACTGTCCCAGACTCCAAAGATATTTTGTACTATTTTTTTTATCCACTTAAGCCTACTGAAGATAATTTTTTGGATATAGAGGTTTACACATATAACACATATGTGTGCATGTTTTAGCATATGTGGACACTTGGCAATCAAATTTTGTTACCTAACTTGTTAGGATTATCCATTTTGTTAAATATAATAGCTATGTTGTCAAATTTTTTATTATAAAGTTTATCAATCATAACTTTGCATAAGTATGCGAGAAGATATGTTAGACACTGCAGATTTTGTAGCTGATTTATACATGATCAAAAGCTTTTTGTTCATATGAAATATCAGTATATTTATTATGCAGTATAGTTTAATCATAGTGCAAAATATGCTGTATGTTTAGATGCCATGATAGTTTACATTCAAATATTTTTAATCAAAAGTATATATTATGTTATTTCAAGTGTAGCATAATCTAACTGCATTACAGTATCTAGAGAAAAAAAAAACGAAAAATAGCTAGAGCATAAAAACTTTTTGCTTAAATCTTGCTGCTCATTTGTTGAATAAATTATTAATTTTGCCTTGTAATATAAAAAGTAAAGGTGTTAAACATTTAATATCATCTTATATCAAGTAATGACAATTTTGTAATAGGAATTTGTTTGTGTGAACTTCTTCCTCCTCCTTTTAATTTCTATAAACGGTTTTTGATGGAAAGAGAATCCGATCACATTCTTGAGGGCCTTACCATTATGCTAGTGGTCCTCAGCTACATGTGTGAACTTTAGGCTGATTACCGAAGTTCAGTCAAAATAAACTAAACAAACCACATTTACAATTTACTAACACTTCTTTGATCAATCTAAAAAATCATATTGTCAATGACACACACAGTTAATCAGATACAAAACTAAGTATGACAATCACATGAGCCCAACTTCTTGGAGAATGTTCTCTATCCTTGATTGAATGTTTAAGTGAACCTTTAGAATTATGTATAGTTCTTCTGTTTTGATCAAAATTGTCTCCTTTAGTGAAGATGGATATACGTAGACTGGTTGAAATGTGAAGAATTTGATAAGAACAAGTTGTTCGGATGATTGGATCCCTACAACATCTTATAATTTGGGTTGATAGAGCAATTCCGTGTTCTGGAATCTTTCTATAAAAATCTGTAGCTGTGAATATAAATAAGAAACTGGTTGTCTATTGCAAATTTGTTAATCATTATTAATAAAGGGAATGAAGTTTACATATGTTCTATTTTTCTAACAGATGTTACCTTCATATATTTTTTGGAAACAATTTGGTGCTAATGTTGTATATGATTCTGACATTGTTGTATAAGTGGATAAAATTGTTGTTAATGGCGCAAGCCAAGTATCAGGAGAGGGGTAATGCATAGACATTACTCTGGTGCTACAAAATGGCGCCGTTGTAATGGCAAATTTTTTGAAAACAGTTTGGTGCTAATAACAAAATGACTAATTTGTAGAGTTCTGTCATTTTCAGTCTAATGTGGCCATGAAGTAGCTAATAACAAATTTATTTTATGCGTGCAGGCTTTGAACAGTTGATATTTGTAGAGTTCTGTCATTTTCAGTCTAGTGTGCTTAAACAACAAGGTATGAAACAGATGCTAAAAACTCTCAAGTATTATCATTATTGTCTATTAGTTTACCATCAAATAATTTCACAATTATGTTTTATTCCCTTCCATATTTCATCAAAAGGCTACTCTAAATTCAAATTACACCTTTAAATTCTTTGATGTCCGATTGCCTCTATAATCAGATTATAACAGTCATTATTTTTTGTGAAGTTTATTAGCCAAACCATGGTAATGGGGTCATTTTTATATACTAGTAATGTGTACATGATTGGTTAGTAAGTTGTAAAGTTTATTTTCCCTAAATTCTTACAACTACCTTTATACAAATAAAACAGTTCAATGATAAATTTAATAAAGGATATTTGTGCTTTTAACCTTTCAATCATTATAAATCAGATAATATTCTTAATAATAATTGTGAGAAATACTAAAGGGTATATACCAATTGTTTTGTTCAAAAATTGAATTTTAGATGGGAAATATCTATTCATTGTTAAATCGGAGTGGAGATTTGTTGCTTTTTAAAATCTTTCCAAAGAGCCCACTTTCTACGTGCAAATGTATAAATAAAAATTTATAAGCTCAAACATAACACATATGTATAGTACTAGCTGTCTAGTTGGTTAAATTTGTCATTTAAATAAAAATTCTTCAAAAAATAAAGTAGGATAGTAGATTTCATTTGATGACGTTAATGGCTTAAATTTAATATATGCAGTTCAATGTTTTAATTTATATCGTTTAATAAGATTAACGGAGGCTTGTTGAACTTAGGTTGAAACCATAAAGAAGATTGCAAAGGTCAAAGCTATTAAAGAGAGGAAAAAACAAGAATCAGAGGTTAGCAGTTTAGTTCTATGCAATATGTCTGGTTTGATGTTGGTCTTTTTTCTGACAAATACAAGCATTACCGTCTTGTATCTTCTGCTAAGTATTCAGTTGTGTAGTTAATTGTAAAGTGTAGCTAAAAAACATGTGACATTTTCTTGAGTGTATTAGTAGTACACAACTGGTCTTGCATTCCATTACGTTATCATTTATGTGACTATGATTTGATTTTAGCAATGCACCTACGAACTAATTGATGGCATTAGGATAAATTTAGCTGTACATCTTTCTTGGATATCTACTTTGTTAGGGTTTTTACTTCAGCATGAAATGTCTTAAATGATTATATGTTTTTCTTCTTTTACTTTAAACTTGGAAAGCATATTTTTAATTCTCTAACCTGTCAATTTTAAAAGCATATCCTAGTTTTTCATATCTTTTTGGTTTGTGCGCACATGCCCTCTTGTAGCTAAAATAGCACATATAACAGACTATATGTTCTTCGCATATACACATAAACACTTACGTTAAATAATTGAGAACTCTTAATATTTATTTACTTCCTACTATAATCACAGCTTGAACTTATGTTGGTTACGGAGAAACTGCAGGAGCTTCATTCAATTAGAATTCAAAAGCTGAAGAAACAAGGTATGTACCTTTTCCTTCCTCTTTTTTCTTTTTGTTTCTTTTTTTGCAATCATTGAATAGCTAGCATCATGTGCATCTTAGTGAAACTTTAGCATCTGTTTAAATAACATCAGTTTAAATAACATGTTTGCCAAATATGGGATGTAGTTTAATTAGATATGATTATTTTTTCTTTTATTTTTTAAAATTCTTTCAGTTTCTATTTGTACAACTTTAGCATCTGTATCACTTTTAGTTCTGATGCAATAACAAGCAACAATCATCAATGTTTAAATTGAAATACTCTCCCAACTAAAGGCCCGGATTCAGTTTTGAAACACAAACAAAGCATGATATTTGCTGCCAAAAGAGTTAATCAATTAAAAGTTTGCTTGTACTATCAACTCCTGGGCTATAAAAATGAATGTTTGGTTATTACAACTGGAAGCAGAAAGTCTGTGATATTTTACTATGTTGTGTTCTTGCATTTTGACAATATATTTTTCTCTTTGGATTTGTTTGTTTTGAGCATTTGTTTTGTTGTCTTTTATACATAAAAAAATTATTTGTCCATTTCTACTAAGAACTGTTTGGTCGTTATTATCATAAATATATATATATATATATTGTTCATAATCAATAATTAATTTCTATTTAAATTTTAGATTCTTTGTTGCATACATATATTGTATATGGTGATGGAGAGAGATTGGTTGCGTCTACATAGGTAATCATGTAGCAACTAATTTAGAATTGATATTTTGATAATAAAAGCTAATATTTTTGTTGTTTTCAAATTTTAATCATAGGACTAGTAGAGAGTATGGCCAAGGAGCTCGGAATTTTGTGTGTGTTGCGAAGAAAAATTTAGGAGATGGGGAAAAAATATTCTGTCCTTGTTTAGATTGTCGAAATCTTAGTCGTCATTATGGTGAAACCGTTGTTGAACATCTGATTATAAAGGGAATGGATCCTAAGTATAAAGATGATATATGGTATAATCATGGCGAGAAAGTGAATGATGAAAAAAAAATTAAAATGGGTGAGATGTACGACTTGCTCAAAGCGATTCACTATGAAGATGAAGATTATTTCAATCATACTTTTTTTGATGACGACAAAGATAAGGACGATGCACAAAGACGCCATGATGATTTACTCAAATTTGGAAGATGCAGAAACCCCACTGTATCCTGGTTGCATAGATCATACAAAGTTATCTGCCATTACTATTTTGTATAATCTTAAATGTGAAACTGGATCATCTGATACTGGTTTTGATAAACTTCTTACCATCCAACATTTGTTTTTACCAAAGAATAACGTACTTCCCAAGACTTTATATGAAGTAAAGAAATTCCTCAAACTATTTGATATGGGTTTTGAAAAAATTCATGCTTGTGAGAATGATTGTTGTCTTTTCCGTAAAGAGTACAAAAATTTAAATAATTGTCCGAAATGTGGTTCATCACGATGGAAGATAAATCAAGATACAAAAGAGATTATGCAGGGTATCCCAATTAAGGTGTTGCGATATTTTCCAATAATTCCAAGATTTAGAAGAATGTTTAGATCTGAAAAAATGGCAGAAGAGTTAAGATGGCATTTTAAAAATAAAAGTAATGATGGAAAGATGCGGCACCCCGTAGATTCCGTGACATGGAGCATGGTTGATGAAAATTGGAAAACATTTTCAGCCGATCCACGTAATCTTAGACTTGGTCTAGCTACAGATGGGTTCAATCCATTTTCTATGTTAAGCTCCAAGTATAGTTGCTGGCCAGTAATGCTTGTTACATATAATTTGTCGCCTTTGTTGTGCATGAAGAAAGAGAATATCATGTTAACACTTCTAATTCCAGGTCCAAAGCAACCAGGAAATGATATTGATGTATATCTAGAGCCATTAGTAGAAGACTTGCATTACTTGTGGAGTACTGGAGTTGTGACATATGATGCATTAAGTAAGACAGTTTTTAACATGAAGGCTATTTTACTATGGACGATAAATGATTTTCCAGCTTATGGTAATCTTGCTGGATGCTGTGTAAAGGGTAAAAAAGCTTGTCCATTATGTGGTATCAATACCCACCGTCGATGGTTGAAATATAGTCGGAAAAATGTTTATATGGGCCATAGAAGATTTCTACCCCATTCAAATCCATTGAGAAAAAGAAAGGCTTGGTTTGATAACACTGTGGAGGATAGGAAGATGCCTAGAGTTCTAACCGGCAAAAACATTTCTCTTATTTTGAAAGACTTTTTGAATAATTTCGGAAAAGGCGCTGAAAGCGAAAAGAAGAGTGCGAAGGGGAAAGGTAAAAAAAGGAAGATTGATGACAATAGTGAAGATGATGATAATGGAGATAATGATCCTATTAAAAAAGAGCTATCAAGGTGGAAAACAAAATCAATCTTTTTTGACTTGCCATATTGGGAGGTTAGCATTTATTTAGATTTCAGTTTTTATTATCGATGCGGCCTGGCTACGCGAACAAATTTTTTTAATCCATGGCCCATGGATTAAAAAATTTTAATAAAAAAATTTGTTAAAATAAATTATAGAACACTTTATCATTTAACTAATATTTTTTATAGGAACTTCCAGTACGTCATAATTTAGACGTAATCCACGTTGAGAAAAATGTTTGTGAAAGCACATTGGGTACAATGTTGCATGACAACAAATCAAAGGATGGGATTAATTGTAGACATGATTTAGAGGATTGGGGAATTCGTCATGGTCTATATGCACAACCTCGTGGGATCAAAACGTATCTTCCACCGGCTCCATATACATTGTCAAGATTGGAAAAAAATATTTTGCAAAAGGCTGTACGATTTCAAAGGACCTGATGGTTATTGCTCAAATTTCAAAAAGTCCGTATCATTGATGGATTGTAAAGTTAGCGGTTTGAAGTCGCATGATTATCATGTTTTGATGCAATAAGTATTATCGGTCGCACTACGAGGTTTGTTGCCAACAAAACCTAGAAAAGCAATTATTCGTCTATGTTTATTTTTCAATAAAATATGTCAACGTGTTCTTGATAGAGAGAAGTTACAGCAACTCGATGACGAGATTGTTAAAATATTGTGTGATCTTGAAAGATATTTTCCACCTTCATTCTTCGATATTATGATACACTTGACAATTCATCTTGGAAGGGAAGCACTGTTGTGTGGACCAGTTCATTTTCGTTGGATGTATCCTTTCGAAAGATTTATGAAAACGCTTAAAGATTACGTGAGGAATTATGCACGACCAGAGGGATGCATTGCAGAATCCTATCTTGCAGAAGAATGCATGAAATTTTTCAAAGAATTTTTGAGTAAATCGATAAATGTGGAAAAAAAAGATCGAAATGAAGATTACGAAGATAACACAATACTTGAAGGGCGTCCAATTTCAATGTCCAATCCAGTTACGTTGTCTTTGAAGGAGAAAGAAATTGCTCATTTAGCGGTGCTAATGAATATGGCCGTGGTAGAACCATTTTTGGAGTGAGTATATATTATGTTATGTTTCCATTGATTTGTTGTGTTTGTAATTGCAATTATAAACTTAACATTGTTTTTATTATACTAGTTTGCACTTGGAGGAGTTGCAAAATTCAAACAAACGCTTAGAAAAAAACGCAACATTACTTTGGAAACACCATGGAGATAATTTCGCTGATTGGATTAAAAAGAAGGTTTGTTAAAAATTTCTCTATTTTTATATGTGAATCAAGGGTACTATTTTTAAAATCCATTTTAAATATATTTTTAGATGCCTATTGACTCAAATGACCATGATGAAATGTTAAAATGGATTGCATATGGTCCTAAAAATGCTGCGCTATCATGTAAAGGATATATTATAAACGGTCAACGATTTCATACAAAAGACGTTGATAGAGAAACTCGGAATAGCGGAGCGACCTATGATGCGACTACTATGTGTAGAGCAAGTGCAAAAGACATTTCTCAAGTGGTTGATGTGATCACATACTACGGAATATTGACTGATATAATTTTATTGGATTATAATGTTTTTTATATTCCTTTGTTTAAGTGTCATTGGGCAAACATAGGAAATGGGATGAAAGTTGAAGATGGATTTACGCTTGTTAATTTACATCAAAGTCAGGTTTCATTTTCAAGAGACCCTTATATCCTTGCATCTCAAGCGAAAAAAGTTTTCTATTCAAGGGAAAATGATTCTTCTAATTGGTATGTTGTGATGAAAGCACCGCCAAGAGGTTACCATGAATTAGAGATGAACGATTTTATTGAAGAAGTAAGCTATATTGGAGGAGATTGTGAAGAAATCGAGGATGACTTGGTCGAGGATGCTAGTTATGTTAGGGAGGATTGCGAAGGCATAATTGAGTAGTTCTAATATCACCTTTTTTTTTGGGTAGTCATTGCTATGTGACTGAAAGTAGTAGGCATATGTTTCGTGTGTGTGGTCATGGGGGAAACTTGTTCAGGCATTTAATAATGGAGAAGGATGTATAGAAACAGCAGGTGCACAAGGTATCATGTATTACACCGTATCATGTATTTTTATTTGTTAGCATATTTTTTTTAAACCCACAAGGTATCAGATTTTATATGTTCAGATTATAACTGTTCAGATTTTGCCTTTGATTTTAGATGTTCAGATTTTATATGTTCAGATTTTTAAACCCACACGTGAATTCAGATAACTAAGTATTGCACTGTTATCAGCACTGCACTGTTATCTAATATACAAAAATCTTCAGTACTGCACTGTTATCAGCACTGCACTGTTATCTATTCACTGTTATCAGCACTGAATTCAGATTTTTAAACCGTATCAGCTCCAACAATTTTCAGTATACAAAAATCAATAAAAATCTAATATAGGACTGCCATTATAGCACTGCACTGTTATCTAAATATTTTATGTTCATCATACCTATATTATTATTTGCATTTGAATGTCATGTATATCGCGTATCAACTGTTGCTGTATCTTAGCAGCAGTTTACAAATTGATCAGCAAACCAATTTACTCTTGAATTCATGTGTCATGAATTCCTGTATCTTAGCAGCAGTTTACAAATTGATTAGCAAACCAGTTTATTTGAATATCATGAATTCCTGTGTCTGCGTGCAGAAAATGGTTAGAAGTACAAAGAAAACAACGAACAAGAAACTTACTCGCTATCAAAAAAGACTCGCAGAATTTGAAGATGCATCTGACAGGTCTAATGTAATGGAAGAGCATGTTGAGCCACCTTCGGAAAACATGGATGTTGGAAATGCAAGCCAGCCAATCGCATGCACAGCTCTGCAAATTGATGAAAATCCTGAAACTGCAGTGGAAGTGGATAGAGCAATTGCAGATGATGCAAAACAGGTTTCCAAAAAAAGGACTAGAGGCCCAACTAAAGTGAAAAGACTTCCTTCGAATGTTGCAAGCCGAATTGAAGTTGAGTTTAATTCATCGGGCGTACCTGTAGGAGAAGGATCAGTGAAATTATCTTCTTATTTAGGGCCACTTGTCCGTGAGCATGTTTCATTTACGCTAGATGACTGGAGGCTACTTGGTGACGATTTGAAAGTAGTTCTATGGAAATCCGTTCAGGTAATAATATAACGTTTCGTATTTATTATGATGCATAAGTGTTTGCATGTAACTTCATATGACCTATTAGAATATATTTTTCCATTATCATCACCCCTTTCTATTTTTACATTGATCTGATTAGAATATGTTGTCTGTATGTTTATTTGCACATAAATCGGGCTTCTTTGATTTCCTCAAGTAGGAATGGTTTGGTCAGAGAGTCTCTATCGATTTTGCTATGTTATGCACATAAATCGGGCTTCTGTTTAGCTTGATGAATGATTCAACAAATTCTTTTTCAATAGTAAATTAAGAAGGCATGTATCGTTTGTATACCACTGATTAAAAATTTAAACTGATTAGATACCGATGGAAATTCCAAATCATGAGCAATACATTATATGTGTACTTATTTAATAATGGGTTGAAAACTTAAAAATTATTTTTGCAAGGAAATTTATAATATGAGCACAAGGTCACAATTACATCACAAAAATTAATTAATAAGGCATATGTCAATGATTAGATTACGAGGGCATATCTTCATGGATATGAATCATGGATCTTGTATTAACAATGTTTTAGTTAATTAGTTTTAAAAATGAAATATGTATAGTCTTCATCATTAATTGTACCAATGATGAATGGAAAAGTGTTGCTGGTCTTTGTTAACATGAGTATTGTTAAGTGAACGTAAATGATCCAATAAATTATACATAAAACTTCTCAAATGTGGTAAACTTTAAAATATAACACTTTATTTGCTTGTAAATATGATAAATAATTGAATTGATCAAATGTATAAAAATATCATGATTTTTTTAGTAATTAAATAATGAATTTTATTCCGGTTGTTGATGTTAATTTGGAGAAGGATGTGATTAGGAAACCTGAAACCATTCTCGACAATAACACACCAACACCTACGTGCAAGGTCGGCTCAACCAATAGTCAAATTAGGCAAAAGGACTAGGGTAGGGGTCCTAAAATGTTAGGGCCCTTTGCAATCTACTTCTATGATCCATTGAATGGATTATTAATGTGCAGCTAGTTTAGGTTGGAATATTTAGCCACCAAACGGTTTTATAAATGAACAATATTTATTTCTCAAGTCGTACTTCTTCCCAGACTCCACAGGGCACTTCTCCCAGCTTAAACCCAAGAGTTTGTGTTTTACATTTTCCCATGCTCCATAGAGAAATTCTTCCAATTTAAACTTGAATAATCTCTAAACATTTGATTAAATTCTGTTCTTTATGCCAGTTATTCAGTTGGATAAGTTGAAAACAAATTTAAACAAATGTGATAATGAAGTCAGTATCCCCTAATTTACAAATTTGGAATTGTTAATACAGTTCATGAAGTCAGTATCCCCTAATTTACAGTAAATGCCTTGATTTATTCTTTCTTGACTAGATAGGATAGTATTGAAGTCACCAAGAATAATCCAGGGTAGATTAAAAAGACTAGCTTGATGAATGAGATAGTGCCAGGGATTTACTCTTTGTTCTCGGATATTAAATGCGTACATCACTGTACATATTATGCACAGCCCAGTTGCATTGTGAAGACTGCAAGTTATACACTGTTTATTTGTGTGCATGACAATAGTTGACCAAACTGATGTGTCCCAAACTAGGAGAATTTGATTCTTTTGATTTTCATTGCAATTGTGTTTCACATATCCATTTGCCGTTTGGTTTATACATGAATTGTTCAAAACTATAATTACTTAACTTATTTTCCAATATTCCCATAAAAGAGAACTTGTTACTAGTAATGAGATTCAGGATTCCAAACTGTTTAGAAGGGGAGTTCATACCCCTAAAGTTCTATACAAGGAACTCCACTAATCTGATGAGGTCGACTCACTGCTTTTAGCCACTCTATAACTCAATTAAAACTATAACTTTATGACTCGAGTACCTCTTCGATATCTAATCTATTCAATGGCATGAAATTAATACACTTAAATGATATGCCAACATATTCAGGAACTGACATTTATGTGGATTCCATATTCAAGAAGAATTTGAATGATTATCATTTTGATAAATGTTACAGGCTAGATTTAAATTGGATGAGGAATGGCAAAAGGCTCCCGTTTTTCAGCAAATGGGATGCATTTGGAGAGGTACGAAAAGCAAATTCGTAAAACAGATATTACAAACAAAAACCAAGGAGGAACAACTTCAACTAAAACCAGAAAACGTTGGAAGTATGAAGGAATGGAAGAAGTTTATCGAGTCAAAAATGAGCAAAGAGTTTAAGGTAATTGTAATGTAATTTTTATTATTTCTTGTGTGTACATATATATATATATATATATATATATATATATATATATATATGTATATGTATATGAAATTTAAGCGTACGTAAAATGCAAATTAACTAATCAATGTGATAAATCTTGTAATCTAGCTACGAAGTGATAAATTTAAATCCATGAAGGACAAACAAATACCACACACGTGTAGTCGTCGAGGAATGGCTCGACTAACTGAAGATTTGGTGAGAAATATATTTGATTTATTACCTATGGTTAATAGTTTTGTTAATGTTATGTTGCCTTTAATGCAGAAAGAGAAAAGTAGCAGTCCTTCTTCCATTTGTAGATCTGATGTTTGGATTAAATCTCACACTCGGAAAAATGGTGAACCAGTGAACCCGCATGTTGCAGATACTATCGTAAGTGCTATGTTGTTTTTGTTTAAGCGTAATTTTTGGAAAATATATAATTTTGAACACTTCTACAAAATATAATTTGTGTTCACTTTGTAGGAGAAAATAAAGAATGCTGAAAAGGAATCACCGTCTAGCTTAACTTGTAAGATCAAAGAAGATCCCCTCTCATTGGTGTTGGGAAAAGATAGACCGGGACGACTACGAGGAATGGGAAGGAGTGTAACCATGACCACTGCAGTTTTGTCACAAATCAAAGATAAACAAGTAGCTTAATGTCAGCATAGGATTTCGGAGCTAGAGCAGTTGATTCACACCGTAATGAAACGTCAGGTATGTCGATAATCACTTTGTGTAAATATGAAAGCTTAGTTAGCATGTATGTGATCCTTGCATTG
This sequence comes from Allium cepa, assembly GCA_030765085.1. Taxonomy (NCBI): domain Eukaryota; kingdom Viridiplantae; phylum Streptophyta; class Magnoliopsida; order Asparagales; family Amaryllidaceae; genus Allium; species Allium cepa. Next base: position 430,086,582 of record CM060937.1, read on the forward strand.
TATGATTTTCGACTTAATTTGTGTAATCATTCTCTTATTAAAAGCTACATGCTAAATAAGAAGTTAAAATTTAATTCCACCTCTTATTTTCCTCAAAACATGTTTTAAATTAAACTTTTATTTTTAGTTTTCTAAAAATTAATTGTGAAAATTTGTTTATAAAAATTACTGAGTTGTGTAGCTTCAGATTTAAATTTATTATATGTATTTGCTATCTTTGGTTGCTGGCCTAACTTTGAATTTTTATCCTTATGAGAGTACAAATGCGATTTTGCAATATATTTTTATCCTTATGAGATTTTAAAGCATTCACTTTTAAATTAAAGCATAATATGTACTAAACCAATATTGTCTTTTCAACACTTATAAAGTAATGTATTTTCAACACTAAACTAATATTGTCTTTTCAACACTAAACCAATATTGTCTTTTCAACACTTTTAAATTAAAGCATAATATATTTTTATCCTTATGAGATTTTAAACCATCCGCTACAATTCGACCAATCTGCAAAACAAAAATACCTTTTACTTACGATTAAATTGTTGACTCCTCATCCATCTGTAAAATAAAAATATCCTTATCTGGTTACTCTACAAATGATGTATCATTTCCATACATAAGTTTGTCAATTGTTATATCAAAATTCATTCTGAAAATGTATTCTCTTTGAAATTTGTACTTGTTTTCATCATAAGTGGAATAAATATACAAGTTCACTACAGGTTCACTTCAATTTCACTACAGGTTCAAATTCTCTAATATTTTTGTAATATTATTGATTTGCAGGATAAAGAAAATTATGGAGGAGAGAACGTATCTCAAACGGTAAAAATATACGATAGTAAGGTTAAAACATCATACATAATTTGATATCTAAATCAGAAGTTATGTATTTTATTTTTTATTAATTGCAGAGTAAGCATAATGAAATAGGTGACGGTTGTAGTTTGCTGAATTGGCACGAGAATTATGATGAAGTAATTGCCGAAGGAAAAATCGTGCCAAGTGATCCAAACGATCTTCTCAATGGAGTACCTTTAGGTCCGAATGCCAAGAAAATTTTGGTAGTCCATCCTAAAAAATCCGATGTTTTTTTGTGGAGGCCTTCACCTGGTATGGTATACATAGGAGACGCCAAGAATGAGAAGATAGCATGGCCAGCTGATAGAGTTGTTATCCGCATAAAAGAAAACTCTGAAAAAGAAAACGAGGTATGAAAAACTCTCTACAAATATAGCATTGATATGTGTCTCTGCATCCACCCTTTTGAACTGGAGGTGGCAGATTCCTAGTCATGTTTTTGCCACTATTCAGAGCTTTGTTATCGTCATCTAGGAAACGATGTGGTAAATAAGAAGATTTGCTTAGCATCTGCACATTAAAAATCTGTATAATGCAACGGTAAAAATATATTTATAAGAGAACCGTGGAATTAACATTGATATTATCCAAACTAGTCCATGTTCCCATTAGATTAGTACATTCTTTTACATATTAAAACTAAAATATGTGAAAATCCAACTACCGGAAGCATCAGTTCCATAGAGTCGAATACTAATTTATTACACATTTCTAGCTATGTTAGTATTATTATTTTTAATAACATTTGGTGGGTGAAATCAAGTTTAAAGTTTGACAAATGATTATTGAAAATTTAACAATGTTGATTTGCTTTGTATTGAATTGGTTGACACATGATAAAATGTTGAATGCAGTAAGACTATAGAAACAAGACTTTTATTAGATGACTATAATTTTTTTCTTTGATAGAGCAAAACCAATAGCACATAAAACAAATGCAAGTTGTTCGATTGGGGTGGAACTGAAGTATTGGTTGCCGAAGGACGTGTGCACTCGAGTGATTCAAATCAGATTATTAATGGTGTTCCTCTTGGACCAGAAGCCGCAATAGTTTGGGTGGACAATCCGATAAAAGAAGATGCCTTTTTGTGGAGGCCCATAGCAGGTGTGACATGTATCGGAGAAGCCGTCGGTAAGAAAATAGCATGGCCATCATCAAAATTGGTTTTTGAAAACACAATACCATCCACTCCTATGAGCAACGTTCCAACATCTCGTACGGTAATATATTATATTGCTAATATTTATATATACGATTTGTTGATAATGTATCAATACTTTTTTTAATATCATAGAGTGCAAATTACGCGATGAATAACAAGTGCAAGTTATTTGCTGTGGAGGGCACAGGAAAAATTGTAGCTGAAGGCACCATATCTTCAACTAACCCAAATGATTTGGTTCATTCTATTCCACTAGGACCAAATGCAATAAGAGTTTGGGTGGATATTGTCAAAGACCCGAATGCGTCTTTATGGAGACCTACGTCATTCATGGAATGCTTATCAGATGCTATTGGTTCGACGGTAGCATGGCCTACTGCGAATGTTAGTGTGGACTCAACTTCAGCAGTTTGAAATATTTGTATAGTTTGGCAGTTTTCAGGTAACTACCCTTGAACTTCAAGTTATTTAATATGCTCGGGAGTGTACATCAAGTCTTAAAAACTTTTATTAGATAAAAAAAAATGCATCACAGCCCGTCAAAGAGATCTGAATATTAAAATGCAGATGAGGAATTTTATAAAATTAAGAAGATTTGTGACAAACAACTCCGTGGGTAATATATATAAATGTAATCAAGAGAAGTAGAATTTTTATCAAATTTTATCTAATTTAATGCTTTTCTGAATAAAATAATTTATCAAGACAGTACTTACGATATATATATATAGGATATAGGGTATTAGCTTTTTGTAATTCAGAAAATGCTCTATACTCAGTATATATATATAGAGCTTTGGCCGCTGACTAGGGTTACGCAATGAATCGATAGCGGGCGTGGGCCACATGACTCGCTTTATGTTAAGGCTAGGGCCAAAGGGTTTGAGTTGGGGGAGGTTCTTTCCCCCGAGTTGAAGTAGTTTCCAAGTCTATTAAGTGATTCAAAAATTAGGTTTTGTTCTACTGCAGTTGTTTGGAGCTGCGTCCACTAGTGAATGAAACTTTTTTTTTATTCTCCACAAAGGTCCGAGAGGACCTGATTGACCTTGTCAGCTCATTGGCTCGTTAGGGACCAAGGGGATATAAGAAACTAGGGTCCTCAATCATGTTGCAAGTTAGTCATATAGTAGTTCATGCTAAATTGTATTGCTCACAGTTTGAATTATATACAGTTCATGCTCACAGTTTAAGAACTTGCCTTCTTACTTATGTCTCAGAGCTACTGCAAGCCTGCAAATTGCTTGGTTGGATCATGAATAACTGCTGCAACTTGCGGACGCGTTGTGATTCTATGACAGTTGACTTAGAGTTTTCATGCAACTTAGGGTCTATGACCATATTATATTTCATTTTCGTGCCGATATTTTAGGTTATGAACTATGTACAATATTGTATTGTTGCTGCCTGTCTTGTTGAACTTTGTACTATATGTATTATTGTTGAACTGGGGAGTGAGTACTATCTGAATTGGATTGCATATGGTATTATGTATTATTGTTGAACTGGGGAGTGAGTACTATCTGAATTGAATTGTACTATATGTATTATTGTTGAACTGGGGAGTGAGTACTATCTGAATTGAATTGTACTATATGTATTATTGTTGAACTGGGGAGTGAGTACTATCTGAACTGAATTGCACAAAGTATTGTAATTGTAATGTACTGAGTATAGAGCATTTTCTGAATTCTTTGGAAAAAAAATGCATATCCCTACGACAGCGTTTATACATTGCTGTCAATTCTTTGGAAAAAAATGCATATCCCTACGACAGCTTTTATATATTGCTGTCAATTCATTGGAAAAAAAATGCATATCCCTACGACAGCGTTTATACATTGCTGTCAATTCATTGGGAAAAAAATGCATATCCCTACGACAGCGTTTATACCTTGCAGTAGAAAACTATTAACAGCGTTTATACCTTGCAGTAGAAAAATTATTAACAGCGTTTAAAAAACGCTGTAGAAAGTTGGTTTTTGACAGCGTTTATATTTTGCAGTTAAAACTTTAGGGTCAACGACCGCATGTCGTTATACAACGTTTTTAAAAACGCTGTGAAAACTTTTAACAGCGTTTTTCAAACGCTGTGAAAAGTCTTTTTGGTTGTAGTGACATAAACATACATATACACATATATATTAAGTATATAAATATTTTATAAATATATAAGATATTTTTTGTTTTCTTACTACTTAAGTATGCAAAAGTTAACATACGCATGCCGTAAAGTGATGGAAACGATGGGCACATGGGGAAGGGGTTGTATTTGTGCATATGGAAGGAAAAGGGATGATGATGGTGCATGTGATTTTTAGTCCGTCATTTATCCCGAGGTGAGGAACTCCTAAACTATTGTAATATATGATATTGGATGATATATGTGTATGGATATGATTATTTATGATGGTTGTTCAATATGAATGTTGAATATATATGTAAGTCACGGTAATACACGTCGATAAGCACAAAAGAAATCACTTTTATTTATTAAATGAATTGGTGTTTACAGAATTTTAAAGCTCTTTAAAATGGTTTAAAAATGTGTTTGAAATGTTCTATAAACATATGAAAGTGTTTTTGTCAAGTATGAAAGGTAATTGAAAATTGAATCAAAAAAAAGGTGCGTCATGTAAGGTAGTTCGCGATTTCGCGCCATAAAAGTCAAATGAGTATATAGAATGGAATTTAGCTTGAAATTCTTCGAGATAAGAATTTTTCGAACTATTATATACATAGTTTTCAAACAAAGAAAGAAAACCAAGATTTCAATAAGTATATTTGGAAATACGAGTAAAACAAGTTTCTGAAAAATCGAGGTTTTGTAGTTCGAAATCCATAAACGATCTTTGAGAATGATATTTTAAAATTATTAGAAAATATGAAATAAATTCCAAAAATCTTTTATTTTTAAAAAAAAGTGATTTGAGTTATAAAAATGGATTTCCAAATGATAAAAGTCTTTTGGTCACTACAGCTTAAAAAGCACTTTCCGCAGTATTTTTTTTTTATAATTTTTGAAATACAGTTTTAAATGCGATCATTCCTTTCCAAATCTTTTGTAAATATTTTTAAATGATTTATACAGTATTTTAAAGGTGATTTAAAGGATATACGGACTGGTTAAATAAATGTTAAATGTTTTAAAGTCGATCAAATAACTTGACCGCCTTATGGATAGCAGAGAGAAAGTGCTAGGCTTGAGTTTGGAAAATTAGTTTCCGGTTCTTCCTGGGTATCCGAATTGGCCCGATGGAGGGGATAACAAATTTGATTTATTTGGATCGTAAGTTTAGTATAAATAACTTAGATTTTATAAGGATAATCTTCTTGTACTCGATGATAAAGCCCGAAGAGGGTACTCATTTCGTTAAATTTATAAGGTGATTTAACCATTATTCCGCCCATAGTATTTGTTGAATACTGGAATTAATATTAAGTAGAATTAGATGATTTCTATTGATTCTACTCACTTAATATTTACTGATTTTGGATTAACATCCTAGATAACATTGTTTTAACTCAATTAAAATTTTGAGTTTTGAATTAAGTAATCTCTGTTAAGATTTAATTGAAATGATTCGAAAATATTTCCTAATAAGTAAATGAAATGATTTTGAATTATTCCAAATTTAAAAAGTTTTAAAAAATCAAACGATTTGATAAGAGAGGTTTAATGATTACGTATATACTGGTAAGAATGTTTTGAGAAGTATATATATCAAGAAGATATTTTGATAAAATGGAAGTAATAAATCAACAGAATAATTCCCTTTTCGCTTAACATTTTTTTGTCGATGATTGGTACGAAGGAACCAGGGGTGGTTTTGGGCAATTCCTATCCGAAAACCACTTCGAACCAATTTACGTATTCGTAGTGAAGACATGGATAGGATTAAGGAGATGGAATGTAGGGCTGCTTGTCAATGACCCTCGCGGGAAAATTTCCCCTACATATTATGTGGCAGTAGTTCTTCATTTAAGATCTTCAATGCAAGGACTTCTCGTTACTAATCCTATGGGTAACTCTGGACAGGATGTGGTAGGAGAGTGCCTTCGATTTGTCGTGAACCTGGACAACTTGTATGGACGAACATTTGACGTTGCATTTCTAATTACATTGATTGATCTCTATGAATGTATCATTTTTTTGGTGGCGAAGAAGGCAACTTCTCTTAGCTTAACACCCTTTTCTAAGATGTATGAGTTTAGGAGTTATACATTTATAGAAATTAGTTATGTGATCATAGAAGGGCAGTATGGCATTCAAAGTGGAACGTGCTATGTGGAAGGTAAAACGTTACCTCAGGCCTCATCAACCGAAAATGGCTAAAGCATGTAGATGCGGCAGAGCTATGTGGGTTATGCCCATTAGGATATGGTCATCACCTTTCTAGATTACTATCTATAAGTTGAGTATGTGGTGTATGCTTTGAGATCTCATTATAGGTCGGTAACAACCGGGGTGATGTCATATTTGGTATTATCCAACGAAGGGGTAGGCCGGTTCTATATTGGTATAGGAGTTCAGTATCTGGACACTGGGTATATCCCTCTAGAGGTATATTGTATGGAAGGTAGTCCCTCACCATGCCATTGTATGATACACATTCTCCGAACAAGCCTTGTAGGAGTTTTGTTTGTAGAACCTAACATATCCAGAATTTAATAATGGTAACAATTTTGGCCAAGATTAATAAGTTTACTTGCAAATGTTTTCAAAGAATGTCTTAAAAATAATATCAAATGATTTTACATAGCAAATGTTTTGGTTATCATAAGGCAAAAACATGTTCCGTGTTTATGTGCGGCGCGGTCTTATGAGATACCTTTTGTTTTCAAAATGCGCATTTTGAGTTTCTCACACCAGTTCCATGACTAACCTGAAATTTATTTTTCTTATCCCTCAAACTCTAGGTGCGTTAATTTTCCCGGGCAGCCAAGTAATTAGGAAAGCTTGGAGCATTTTGGAATGGAGCATGGAGCATTTTGGGTCTTCTAATGAAGTTATCTATATTCCACTGTATCTATATTATGTATCTACCCGCACCTGTAGGGATATGTCATTATAACTATCCCATCTGAGTTAGTACTTATCATGACTCTGATGTCTCACTTTGAGAGTGATTATATGATGATTACATCTTGTTAAATACGAAGTGAGATTCTATTATTACTCTGTCTTCTATCTTTATTTTTCTTTTACCTATGATAATTTGCCTCTTCGGCTCTTGGATTTACGGCACGTGAATACCAATGATGTATTAGTGTTGATTTATAAGGGTCGAGGAGGTGGGTCATCACATTTGTTTTGCTTACATGATTTTAATTGCATCTTCTTCTTGTTCAAAAATTTCTCCTTTTTGAAAAGTTGTATGATTTCGAAAATTGTATTGGTTTCATAAGTTTTTACAGATAAATCTATTTTGTTCTTAATTCATTGGTATTTTTGTTAATTATTTATTAGCGGACCTTGTATCAAAAATTCTCGACATTTTGATAACTTTCCAAGTTATTGACATTAGATAATAATGAACATCCAACGGCCCTCAAAATTCTCAACGTTCGATAGATTTTAAAATTATTGACATTCAACAATTATGATCATTCGATAGCCTTCAAAATTAATAATGTTCGATAGCTTTCCAAGTTATTAACAACCGATAACTGTTAAAATTCGAAAACTCATAAAATTATCAACATTCGTTAGCTTTTTAGGTTTTTAAAATTCAGTAGCTATTGAAGTTCTTTATGCACAATTACAATTCCGACTTTTGATAGCCATCGAACATTTTTTTCTTCTACCGAATAACCTTCATGAACTCTCGTTGTTCTACAACAACTCACTTATATTTTAGGTACTTAATTACGATGACTTTGATTTTGATAACTTTTGAAATTTTACTACTGATTCTTCCTCCTTTTTACTACTTAAAAATGATAGTTTTTGATATTCCATTGATTAACATATTTGTGTTCTGTTTGTTTAGGAATCATATCGCTTAACAAGAGAGGAGCCTCGAAGAAACCATCAAGTACTCCTAGAATTAGTGAGAAATCTTCTCACCCTGAAGAGAAGGTTTACACTAATTTTCAATCCCTTATTACTAGGCAAGAGTAGATAGATTCTATTATTTAATATTTGGAATTACTAGGATTGGGACAGAAGTTTCTAGTCCTTTTGAAAGGATTGACACACCACTTAAGGGATTTTTTGCTTTTACCCCATCCATATTTGACACTCATGTTACCTTATATCGTCACCAAAATTATGGCTTTCCTGAGAGTAGCACCCATTCAGCTTACTCCCAATTTTATAACTACATTTATTCTCTCCAAGTACTATTCAAGGAGATTAAAATGGAAGATTAAGCACATTAACTTTTTTCTTCCTCGACATTCTATAAAATGTCAAATATCTACCAGAGAATCCATCTTCCGACTTTGTTTTTCTAATAACAAAATAAACTTGGATTCCCTCCGCAAAACTAGAGACTGGGGTCATATGTTCTTTCCATGAGATGTTTTTCCTCTAAAATATTTAAACCCTTTTCTCTTCCCAATATGTCGCTAGCAAACTGCCACTTTACCAATTTTAAATTTTTTGTTTTGTTTTTTATACTAAGCTCATATATTTGTAGATTTTGTTTAAAGAAACTAATCCTAAGTTAGTGACAAAGATCGATAATATTGGGGAAGCTACAAAGTGTTCTAGGAGCAGTTGAGACTTCTTACCGAAGACAAGTATAAAAGTATGCTTTGATTCAGCCATTAAATCGGGTTTTGGAGGAACCTTCTATGATAAAAAGGATTAAACATGGTTCTAAGTTACTCATTGCTGTAAAGTTAGATATCTTCTCAATCAATACTTCGGTTCAATACACGCCTTCTAAGTTCTAACAACTCCAGATACTCACCAGGTATCTGTTGTATTTCTTTTTTCCTTATTCTGAATAAAATTGTTATTTTATTATGTCTTATTTATTTCATATAATAGATAATAACTTGGTCGACTCTGCTTCTTTATCGAAAAGCAAGGATACAGTAGACCTTTCTATTTCACCAAAAGTCTCTAGTAGACTTCCATTGCCTCGCACTTCTAAAAGAAACACCTTGTCTATTGCCACTATAATGGGCAATATTTTTCTTGCTGCTAAGTCTCGACAACATAGGAGAGTGTTTCACCGGTCAATGGTTCATTTTAAGCCTTCTCCCACCAAGAGATCTAAAGGAGATAACCTACCTTCATCATCACTTGTCGCTTCTTCTTTAGATGTCATCACAATTGTCGCGACCATTGCTCTATCTTCTCAAAGTCTAGATTTTGATATAATGGGTTCCACTTTAAAGGAATATTTGGCCAACTTGCAAAGACAGAGACTTTTGGGATGTAGGGGTTTCTTCTTCTTTTGGGTTTGAAAAATTATTGTCATCTATTCTTTGTTGTCCCACTACTTCTTCTTTGGAAACTATAGGACTCCTCTATCTTCTTCAAAAGACATACTTTTCCTTTTTTTACTACAGCTTATTTCGATATGCTTTATTTTGTACTTGATTTATTAATTTTGTATATACAGTTTGATTAAGATGTTTCACGTTTTATATTGGGAAGCGTATGTTCCTACTTCAACAATCCACCTCGAATTCTTCTTAGCACACGTTATTGCAATAGGACTTAACTTTTACTCTATCTAGCAATATAAAAGTTTTGGAGGACAAGAACCACGCCCTCCATGCTACCAACAAATTCTTGGTCATGATAAACCCACATACCACATCCCTATTGGGTTTTGAAAAGAAGAAAATTCATGCATTAGAGTAAAACTAAAAGTACTTGAGAAGGAGCGCATATTGCATAGGGAAGAAACAAATAAACTCGTCTTAAGGTGACAAAATTCAAGCAAAGTTTCAAACTCGAGGAAAAATTTGCTAAGAAAGATTCTATGCTCAAAAGGTTAAATGCCTCATTGAAAAAAGATGCAAAAAGTCAAAGATTCCTCCTTCTTACAACATGTTTTCCCTGCATGGAAGGATTAATGTTTAAAGGCAGCTCTATTTATGTTATAAAAGGACAAAATTGACTAATGCCCAAACTAGGCTTTTCCTTCTCTTAATTTCATAGGGTCGATTATAAGAGGAAATTTGACATAATCTTTAAGCGAGTCCCTGGGGACTCTGTTGAAATATATATTTAAAAAAAAGGGTTGGAGACTTGAGAGAAGAAACTTGTTCTCACAAACAATGCTTTAATATTATTTTTCCTTTGCTAGATTGCTTGATTACAAATGAGGGGAGAACTCCTCTATTTATAGTCCATAATAGATGATTCTAGAATTACTTTTGCTTGATTACAAAGAAAACATAATTCTAGAAATACTTTTACTTGGTTACAAAGAAAACATAATTCTAGAAACACTTTTACTTTATTACAAAGAAAACATAATTTTAGAACTCTCACCCCGCTTTAAACATAATACAAGTTCTCTAGAAACCAATAAATCAAGTTTATACTCCAACACCCCATTTGAACTTGATTTGCCCCCCTTTGAGCTAAACTTTTACGCATACCAAGTTTCTTCTTTAACTCCTCGAAAATCTTCAACTTCAAAGGCTTCGTTAAAATATTGGCAATTTGATCTTGCGTCTTGCAATGCTTGACAACTACTTCCCCTTTCCCAACCAAGTCTCGAATGAAATGATACTTGATTCTTATATGCTTGCACCTCCCATAAAAAACTGGATTTTCGGTGAGTGCTATAGCAGAATTTCTATCACAATATATAAGTGGACTTTCTTTTGGAGTATGCTTAAGTTCTTCTAGCACCCATTTAATCCATAAATCTTGACAACTAGCTAAAGGTAGTGAAATATATTCTGTCTCGACGGTTGAGAGAGCCATAACTTGTTGTTTCTTTGACATCCACATGATTTCACTTGATCCAAATTAGAAAATATTTTCCGAAGTACTTTTACTATCATCAACACTTCCGGCCCAATCACTATCACAATATCCAAGCACCTTAGGATCATTTATCTTTTGATAATAAATTTCATCCCCAAGTGTTCCATGCACATATCTCAAAACTCTTTTTTCGCATCCCAATGTGTCTTCTTTGGTTGCTCCATGAACCTACTAATCAAGCTCACACCATATGTAATATCCGGCCGAGTGGCTGTCAAATACATCAAACTCCCATCAAGACTTCTAAACAATGTTGGATCAACATATTTAGAGTTGTCATCCTTATTTAGTTTCAAGCCAACTTCAACCTGAGTGCTAATTGGCTTTGCTTCTTCCATTCTAAACTTCTTCATCAAATCTTTTGCATACTTTTCTTGAGAAATAAATATACCATCATTATCTTGCTTTACTTCAATACCAAGAAAGTAATGAATAGACCCAAGTCGGTCATCTCAAATTCTTGCATCATACTGCTCTTAAATTCTTTAATATTATCAAGACCATTTCCTGTAAAAATCAAATCATTCACATATAAACCAATGATGAGAATGTTACCTTTGTTCTCCTTAATGTAAAGAGTATGCTCAAATGGACACCTCTTGAATCCCATCTTCACAAAATAGTCATCTATGCGACTATACCATGCACGAGGGGCTAGCTTAAGGCCATACAATGCCTTCTTCAACCGATAGACTTTATGCTCTTCATCCTTTATCACATAGCCAGAAGGTTGATCAATGTATACCTCTTCTTGTAGTAATCCATTCAAGAAATCAGATTTAACATCCATTTGATAAACTTGCCACTTATTTTGAGCGGCCAATGAAATTATCAAACTAATTGTTTCAAGACGTGCCACGGGAGCAAAAACTTCTTTGTAATCAAAACCATACTTTTGGTTGTAGGCTTTCACAACTAATCGTGCCTTATGTTTTTCAACTTCACCTTGTGCATTCAACTTTGTCTTATAAACCCATTTGATTCCAATGGGTTTCTTCCCTTCAGGTACTTCAACCAATTCTCATGTTTGGTTCTTTTCAATTGCATCAATTTCTTGATCCGTGGCTTGTCTCCATTTGTCTTCCTTGGCGGCTTTTTCAAAATCAACTGGATCCGCAGTTGCATATAAAGAAAAATCAACAAATTCATCTTCTAAAATTCTTCTTGTTTCTCCATAAATCTCCGCAAGAGGTCTTGTCCTTGTAGGTGTTGATTCTGAACTTGAAGATGATGAGCTTGGAGGAGAATTAGATGGTGGAGTAGGTAGAGTCATTACTTCTTCTTCAATTGGCTCAAATGCATCATTATCAAGCAAGATACTTGTACTCTTTTTCTCATTTTTCCATTCCCATGCTTCTTCCTCATTAAAAATTACATCACGACTAATAATAGTTTTCTTTGTGATGGGGTAATATAATTTATATGCCTTGGATCTTTCACTATAGCCAACAAAGATGCACTTTTTAGATTTGTCATCAAGTTTTCCTCTCTTTTCATCCGGCACATGAGAGTAACAAATGCTTCCAAAAATTCGAAAGTCGGAGACACATGACTTGTGATCGCTCCATGCTTCTTGTGGAGTCTTTCCTTGAATACTTTTACTTGCCGCACGGTTGAGAACATAGCATGCACATGCTACATCTTCGGCCCAAAATATTTTAGGCAATCCTTTTGTCTTCAACATACTTCGAACAAGTTCTATGATGATACGGTTCTTTCTTTCACCATCCCATTTTGTTGAGGGGTTGAGCGGACCATTAGTTGATGATGAATGCCATGATCCTTTAAGAAATTTCCGAATTCTTCTGGCATATATTCTCCACCACAATCGGATCGGAGTGTCTTTATCCACTTTGCTTCTCCACAAGTGCTTTAAAATTCTTGAATACTTCAAATACCTGAGATTTTTCTTTGAGAAAGTAAATCCACATCTTGCGACTATAGTCATCAATAAAAGTAAGAAAATACCGATTACCTCCAAGAGAGTTTGTGCGCATAGGTCCACATAAATCCGAATGCACTAGCTCCAAAGGATTCTTTGCTCGCCGTGCCTTTTCTTTTGGAAATGGATCTCGATGGTGCTTGCCAAAAAAACAATTTTCACATACTTGATCTTGTTTGCTAATATTTGGGATGCCTTTCACCATATGATCTTTGCAAATCTTGGATATAGTGCTAAAACTCAAGTGATTATAACGAAGATGCCAAAGCCATGATTGTCATTAACAATATTAGCAAAACATGGAAATGCTTCATTTTTAATTTTCAATGGAAACATTTTTGTTGGTGTCATCTTCACTTTTGCAATAAGAACACCAGTTTTGTCTTTGATCTCACATAAATCATTTTTGAAATTCACATTATGTCCCTTCTTTAAAAGTTGTCCAACACTCAAAAGATTGTATTTAAGATCGGAAACATAATAAACATTAGAAATATAATTTGTATCTTGCTTTGTCCGTATCGGAATATCGCCACTGCCTTTGACAATGAGCCTTTTGTTATCACCTGTCTTGACTTCTCGTTAGACACTTTCATCAAAATTTCTACAAAGAAACTTTTATTTCCGATCTTGTGGTTACTACAACCACTATCAATATACCATATATCATCAAAAGAAGCTTCTTGAACATTACAAGAAAGAAGCATACTTTCATCTGGTGTCTTCAAATTCTCATGTAGAAAATTAGAATTATCTTTTTCATCATTAATTCTTTTAAAACAATCCTTTTTCATATGCCCATATTTATGACAATAATGACATTGAATATTATAAGAGTTACCTCTTCCTCTACCACTGTATCCTCCACGACCTCTTCCTCTTCCTCCTTGAGATGGGCTTGAATTTTCACTTTGAATTTGGCCCCTTCCTTGTCCTCTACCACGGGCTGATCTTCCACCTCTTCCTCTAAATCCACCACGGTTGGTGTCTCGAATTTGAAAAGCTTGCTCGGAAGGAGAGGAATCAAATTGTTTGATGCGAAGCTCATGAGATTGTAGTGAGCCCAACAATCCTTCAAGAGAGAAAGTATTCAAATCTTTTGATTCTTCAATAGCAACAATAACATGCTCAAATTTCCTTGTCATACTTCGAAGAATTTTTTCAATAATTCTTTTATCTGAAATTTCTCCACCATTGATTCAAAGTTGATTAGAAATAGAAATAGTTATATTATAAAATTCCTCCACCGATTCACTTTCTTTCATTTTGAGTAAATCAAACTCACCTCTTAGAGCTTGAAGTCTTACCATCTTTACCTTTTCTTCACCTTTGTATGCCTTGTTGAGGATGTCCCATGCCTCTTTTGATGTTGATGTCGAAGAGATCCTTTCAAAAATTGCTTCATCCACCGCTTGATAGATAAAATAAAGAGCCTTCTTGTCCTTCTTTCGAATCTCTTTCGAAGTATTCAATTGTTGTGTTGAAAGTGTTGCTTGATTCTTTGGTTCTTCATGTCCATTCTCAACAATCTCCCAAAGATCTTGAGAGCCATACAAGACCTTCATTTGAATGTTCCATTGATTGTAATTCTTTCTCATCAAACGGGGAAGTTGAGGTTGCAACATATTGTTGGAAGTCATCCCTATACCTCGCTTTGATACCACTTTATTGAAGTATATATTTAAAAAAAAGGTTGGAGACTTGAGAGAAGAAACTTGTTCTCACAAATAATGCTTTAATATTATTTTTTCTTTACTAGATTGCTTGATTACAATGAGGGGAGAGCTCCTCTATTTATAGTCCCTAATAGATCATTCTAGATTTACTTTTGCTTGATTACAAAGAAAACATACTTCTAGAAATACTTTTACTTGGTTACAAAGAAAACATAGTTCTAGAAACACTTTTACTTGATTACAAAGAAAACAAAATTCTAGAACTCTCACCCCCCTTTAAACATAATATAAGAATTCTCTAGAAACCAATAAATCAAGTTTATATTCCAATAGACTCATCATAAATTGAAGAAGATGAGCCGATTAAGCCTAAAGAGAATTCAATTTTTGATGATCCTTCTCTGAATGGTGACAAAGAGGAAAATAATGAAGGAGGGGAACCGATACGACGATGATGAAGGTGATGATGATCTGGATAATGAGCCGATGACAATGTCAAGGATGACTTAATAAAAAAAGATAGAGATAATGATCCTACTAACCAAGGTATGGGAGGAAAAGATAGTGGTCATGAAACTAATAATGATGTCAACTTTTCGTCTCCTATTAGTGATTCAAGAATCGATGACACGCCTCTACCAAGTGTTTCTTTTAATGGACCTCTTACTTCTAGGTGAGTGGCTCCAACCTATCATCGTTTAAAACCATGGAGGCTTTTCCCTAGAGATAAAGCTCTCCGCATCTCCATCTCAAGTATTTTGATACTTTTGTCATTTCCAAATTTATTTCAAATTCTGTCATTAAATTTTAAAGCTTTATTCTTACTACAAGCCTAAAAAGAAAAACAAACTTTACTTTGAAATCTTATTAAATAAAAGTAGGAGCAAAGTCTTAAGACTTAATAGGGAGGCGGAGGACTCTGTAAAGACCTAAACAAGTCCAACGATGAATATATGAAACGGTTAAAATACCTTAAATTCTTAGAGGATTTTAAAAATAAATAATCTGCACCCCTCCTTTGAAGATGTTTTCACCGATCAACTTTTCACATAGAAAACGAAGAAGTTACCGCCTTTTTTTGGGATGCTAATTGAAGATAGAGATAACCTGATGAACTGCCTCTACTTGGTTTTTATTAGATTTGTGATGAATGATTTTTCTTTCCTAGGTGATGAAATTAGAGGTATGATTAGGCGACTCCATAAAATATATCTTGATGTGCATGCTTTAGATTTTCATCTCGGGGAATGCTTGAGTTTTCCTAGAGTTAATACCGCTCCTCTGATTATTGACACAGTCCCCCATACAAAGTTAAATACAATAAGGATAGTTTTATGTTTGGATATTATAAGGGACCCATTCTTTATGAACCCTTGTAATTTTTGTTGCTTAACTGTAATGGACACCTATAAAGGAACCCTAACCCCTCAAAACTCTCGAATAAATCAAGCAAACTAAGCCTTAATTTTTCCTTCCCTTTCAAACAGAACTTATCCTCCAAAGGAGAAAACTCTATTACCTAAATCGTCGTTAAATGGCGACCAACAAATGCTTAGGTCTACTCGGGTTTAAAATCACCTCAACCATACAATGTTAATAAGATCATCCTAAATAGTATACATTGCCAACAATCCTTTCTTCGCTTGTGTAGTTTCTTTGTTAAACTAGCTCAACCACCTGACTGCTCTCATGTGATCCTTGATCCGGTTCCTTGGTCCGACCACTGAAATTTACTTGTATGATTAGAGTCGTGCTTTAGACATCTCTCAGTCACCTCAAGAATCCGACTAGAGTGCTTGCCTTGAAGAATCGAGTGAAAAACCCTTGCCTAACTGCTGCAAATCACCAAGAAACCCCACGCTCGAACTGGGGATTAAGAGCAAGCACATTAATGGATTGATTCCTAGAAAACACTATTGCAACACATGGGATTAATCCCATCATCTAAGTCAAGGACAAACACTTCTAATCTGAATGACCCAATGAAAAACGTATAAGTCATCTGCTCAATTCTTTCTCATTTTTGGGCAATCACTAAATCCTACTTGGATACAAAATCCAAGTTACACCTCACAGAAAAACCACATACTATTCGAAATTTAGCCAAAAGGTTAAATTGGCTAAGATACTCCTTCACCATAATGACCATCCTTTTCAATCATCGAACATCGGTACCAAATACATCTGTGGTATTCCAATGCTGAACATCCAATTGTCGAAAAGGTAGATTGTTAGGGACAAATAAAAGGAACAAACAAGGGAAATAGAATCTCATAACGAAAACAACATATAATGTAACAAAAATAATATAAACTATCACTTTAAGATACAAGGTACATCAAAGTTAAAAATAAGCCTCTTCAGCTTGGACAATTATAACCTTACAATTGCTGATGGAAAAATATAATAATACAGCAGAAAATAAAAATACTATGGCAGACGAACATCCAGCACTATTCCATGAGGTATATGACCCACCAACGACAACCTGGAATACTTGGTCCAACCTAAGCATTATAATAAAATAATACTTGGATCAGTCTGGAAAACCAGCATGAGAAACACAAGCAATATAACGAACATTTAATAATTCTGCGAGATCTCGCTGCTAAATGCGGAATGGGTATTTACCACATAAGAACAACATCCATATATGAAGAAATGGAATACCAGTCAGAATAATAATCCAAACAAGAAAGGATGGTCACATATAAGATCAAAGTCCAAACTTAAAGAATGGACAAAAATTGTTAAACATAGAGAAGAGCTCAAGGTACTTCTCAATGCAATTAAGAAAATATTAACTCTAAGGTTCAAATAAAACAAGAAGAATGAATTCATTCAACATGACTAGGAGGAGCGCCCCCTACACTGAAAGTATATAGATAAAATAAGCTTGAGAGCCCATGCCAAACATGCATCAATCTCGAGAACTTTCAAGCTGGACCCTGCATCACGCAGATATCCGAATATTTGACACCACCGATGTATGCTACCAACAAATCTCTAGATAAATTCGAATGTACCCTAATAGGTGCGACTCAACTAGCTTGGCTTCCACCCACTCTTTGGTTTTAATTATCCATGATGTTAGATGCCAATGCTCAAAATGAGCAATAAATCATCTAAGATTAATGAAATACAAAGAAGGATGTCAAAATCGATAGTCAATGAATCAATTATCAAAAACAAACTAGTACTACCTTAGGGAAAATAATGAAGTCGGACAAGATAAGGCAATATTGTTATCAATCTTAACTCGACATACTTCTTAACTGTAAGAATACAAGAGTTTAAATGCCTTAAACAGGCAACAAATTCATCTTGAATCAACGAAACACAAAAAAGATAGAAGAAACGATAGTCAACGAATCGACTTTCGAAGATAAAATGACATTACTTGTAGAAATCAATGAATCAAACATTTAAAACATTTGACTCACTCTTATGCTCAATTTTCACATTACAAAATATTTGTAAAATATTTTAAAGCAACACTCTCTAAATTATTCTTTTTATAGAGAAAATTATATTTCTAAGTCTATTAAAAAGAAGGGTCAAAATGTCCATAAAACATCTTCTACTATAAACCCAAAACAATTTACACCTAGTTTATTTTTAAACATTCCTTTTTAAAGATATTCTTGTTTATAAACTATCGTTTATAATTTTTAAACAACATTTATTATCCCGGAAGATAATAAATTAACTTAAAATTCTTTTTTAAATTTAAAACAATTTTAATCATCCCGAAAGAAAATTAGTCCAATTTATAATCTTTTATAACTTCAAAACAACACTAATTATCTCGAAGGAAAACAAATCAAATTTACAATCTTTTATAAATTTAAAGCAACATTAATTATCGTGAAGGAAAACAAGTCTAATTTACAATCTTTTATAAAAGTAAAACAACATTAATTATCAGTTAAATTTATAATCTTTTATAAATTTGAAACAATGCAAATCATCCCGAAAGATAATTAATCAAATTAATAACTTCTTTTATAAATTTAAATCAGTACTTAACCTTTATTTTAAAAATTATGAAAATATTTGAAAATATAATTTAAACGACTTTCAAAGTGCAAAAACATGACTAAACGTTTTGTAACGACCCGCAAATTTCGACAATTAAATTATTAATTAAAATGGATTTTGAAATTAAATTTTTTTTTTAGAAAGATATATATAAATATAAGAGATGAATTAATACTGGAATGAACGCTAAATGAAAACTTTAGCAACGGTAATTAAAGCTTAATTATTGTCAAATTGAATGAAAATCTAATGATTGAGATAGTGTAAGATGTATACCTTTGTGTAAGTTGAATAAATGAAGGAGAGTTAAATGTGTAATTAATAATGAACTGTAGAAACAGTTATTTAACCAAATTGTTGAAATTTAAGTGAAATAAATAAAGAATTAGTGTAAATTGTTGCACTTGAATAAAATATAAATAAGGAATTTAAGACAGGAATTTAAATCACCTATGTATTAATATATATTAATAAAATTGTAACTGTATGTGAGTTAAGGAAGTAATATATATGGCAGTTGACGGATAACCAATTTAATGCAATTCAAATGTGGTTTGAAACGACTGTTGGGTTTTAATGGAGTGTAAATAAATAGTGAGAAACATTATAATCTCTTAATTAAATATGTTTGTTAATTTATGCTGACAGAAACAAAATTGGAAATTTTATTTATAACAAATGAATTGCAATTGTATAATGAAAGTGAATTGTTAATAAATGGATGTAAATATTTATTTATTGATGGAAATAAAATCTAAATAAATGTTTGGATAGAACATAAGAGAATGCAATTTGGTAGTACGTTAATTGGAAATAGATTTAAGTAAGGATAACAACCATTATAAATTTCCTAACTTATGTGTCAATAAATTTATGGGGAGTAAAGTTGTTTTATATGTTGAGTAGTTATAATGTGTTATTAAGAATAAACGTTGATTTAATAATTATTAATATATAGTAACGGAAGGGTGAACATAAATTTGTATAAACGTAAAACTTATTTTAAGGAAATAATTGAGTGTAGACTTATGAAATAGATTTAATGACAATAGTTATTGTACGTGTTTATTCTATTTGTTTGTTAAGTTTTATTTTGATCAATTTCAATTAATGCACTAAATTATTGCAGTTAGTGTGGAATATTGGTAAGTGAATAAATAAGATGTAACCAAGGGAAAATTTCATTTTACAATATAATAATTAGTGTAATCTTAAGAATGAAACCGAAGTGGAATGAATTAATTGAGGTTTTTAAGTTTTATTTATGTGTTAAGTTAACAAAATTACAATTTAATTTAAATCCAGTAATTTATGCAAATAAAAGATGGAAATTAGGTAAATATTAATGTATTGGAATATAAAAGAAACGTTAACTATGTAGGGAGTAATAATTGATTTAATATTAAGTTTGTAATCCGATAAAATCAAATTTATTAGAATTTATTGCAATTAATGGGATTAATTGCAGTAACCTTTGAAAATTTATTTACTGAAATAATTGACAATGAATTTAGATGTGAATTTGCCTTTAGTATTTTTTTTTTATCTAAGGGGTTAGAAATGACACCAATCGACTAGTAAATATTTAATTTAAAGGTGGTAAGCAAATTATTAAATATTTAGATATTAGGAAGATGTAAATTTAGATGGAATTAATAAATTATTGTGTAAATTGAGATCTAAAATTTAATCGGAAATCATTGCAATAATTATAAATTAAATGTTACGATAAATAAATTCAGGTAATAGATGGGGAATAACGTAAATAAATTCTTCATTAAATGATGGTTAGTGTATATAAAGAATGGAGGTTGAATCCAAAGTTTAATGAAAGGAGTAATTGGAATTAAATGGATTAAGTGTTTGAAGTTACGAAGATTTTAATGTAGATCAAAGGGTATGCATTTATGTAATAGAGTATGATTCTATTGTTAAGTTTATTTATAAAATGACAGTTGGGTAAATGAAAGGGTGCAAAAGTAATGTTGTCAGTATATTAAAGTAATGTATGATAATAGATTTAATCGAAATAATTGAAGATAATATAAATTCTATTTATAATATGACTATGGGTGAATGAAAAGATTGTAAATCAAGAATTGTTTATTTATATGAATATAAAGAATTAAGGTAATTGAGTTTTTGCAATTAAGTAAAAATTAAACATTTATTTTACGTTAATTGAAAATTTAGTTGAAATTTGAAAAATATTTATGTATGTTAATTTCATCCATTTGGCTATAATGGATTGAATAATAAGAATGAAGATTTAATTCAATGAAATTTTTGGGAAACTTAATTGATAATTTCTAATTTTAGCACATGTATATAGTTGGGTTGGAATAATAATTTGGAATAACAACTTCAATATATTTGGAAATAATAATTTATACAAAGGGAAGCTGGAAATTTGAATATATATGGAATGAAACGTGAGACAAATGTTAACTGCGTTACAAAGTAATGATAGGCTCAATTAAAGGGTTGAAATTGAATCTAATCAGTTTAATTGGAAACTGATTAAAATAAATTTGGATTGGGTAATTTATTTCCAATTAAATCAATTCACGTTTCAAAATTTAATGCTAGTTTATTGCATATATGTTTATGCCTAAATTTAAACTTATGTTTAGATCCAATCCGATCCATCTATTATTTTTCAGCCTTGTCTATATATAACCTGTTATAAACCCTAGTCACTCCTTAATTTCATTTTTCTATACATACATCTCCTTCTCACCTCCTCATTCTAATGGCAGAAAAAAAACCTAATTCCCAAATTCCAAAAAAAAAAAAAAATTCAAATTTAAAAGAAAAAAAAAATTTCGGATCTGCAGCAGCTTCTGGTCGCGCTTCGGGTTTCAGGGGAGAAAACCCTAGAGCAACTTCGGATCAGGAAGAAAATGACTCGGGTCGCTCCGGGTCGTTTTGGCGAAAATTCCAAGCAAGCACCGGTGAATTGAGGCGGCGCACCGAAGTCGAACCCGAAGTCGACCCAGGACCAGAATTTTCCATTTTTCAAATTTTCATAACTTTTGCATACGAGCTCGGATTCACGCGCGGTTTGTTTTGCTGGGATCGTATCGGAATTTCTGACGTTTTGGCACTAGTTTGGATGAATTTGGAGACTGTCAAATTTTTGGGTTTAAATTGAATTTGAATTCAATTTAAATTCAAAAGGTGAGTGTTTAACCCACTCACAACTACTAAAAGTTTTTATGTTTGTTAAATTCATTTTAGATATGAGTAGAAATTTATTTATGACTTTTTGGCATGTTTTATTCATCATATCTGTTAATTCGCATTTATTTAAATTAACTGTTAATTTAGTTTATTTATTGCATATTAATGAACAGTTGGAATTTATTTATTTGCATATAAACTGCTAGGAAACAGTTATAAATTTTATTACTGAATATAAACTGTTAGTTTAATAGTTGTTAAATTTATTTTGAATATAACTGCCAGTTATTACCTGTTATATATTATCAGATATATATTGATATTGTTTATTTGGATGATGATTGCGATTTGGATGATGATGATGTTGATGAATGGATGTTTTATTTTATATCATTTAAACTGCAAGTTATCATGCATATTTCATTTCATTCGGGATTGTGGTTTGAAATGATATACAACCGCAAAATTTTATTTTAAATTGCAGATTGAAATGATAAATATCCGTATCACTTGACCATATGATAGAAAATTATATACAGGCACCGTGGTCTATATATAAATTATTTTAAAAGTGATTTCTATGGTTTGGATGGGATACGGTTTATAAAAATTTAATTTTGATATTTTATAAAATATTATTCTTCGATATATAGACATATGAAGTTAAAATTTTAAATTTAAGCTGTGTATAATCCTGTTGAATAAAATGATAAAAATTTAAGAAAAATGGAATTTGGTAATTTATTTTATATGTTTAAGTTTGGAAATTTTAAGGTATGATATTTATAAATGGATTTTCCAAGATTTACTTAAATGGAATATTTTTATAAATTAAATTGAAGAAAATATTTAATTTCTAGAAATTGGAGTTTTATTTATAGATTTTATGTAAATATTCAAAACTAAATAATAGAACATTTAATTTGTTGAAAGAATAAATTCCAACTTTAGTTTTGAAATATTAATACTCCAAATGGATATATATATAAATAGAAATTGAAGTGGTTTTGGAACTTGAAAGTGATATTTAAATTTGGTTTAGACTTTAAATAAAGAAGTATATTTGTAAAGCCCTGGAAATAATTTCTTTACAAAGTAACCTTAAAGTTAAACCATTTATTCTATATACCATTGACTATTCGAACCATTTAAGTTTTAGAAGTTATGGTTTTAAATTATGAATTTCGAAATATTATGCTTTGAAGTATAACTCAAATATTTGGTTTCCAGATATTTTAAAATTTAAAGCAGTATGATTGGAAAAGAATTATATTTGAGAAAAGGATATCATATTGTTTTGGGCTTTAAATTGACATCGTATTCATAGTTTTGAAATGAAAATGTTTATTTGGTTTTAAAGTATAAACTATATTTTTTAAAATGACCGCGGTGTTATAATAACGATTGGTTGGCAAAGAGACCGGCATCGGATATGGACATACTCTCTGTCGATACCGAAAACCACTTTGACTAACCGTGTACGCGGTGGAGATTCCAGAATGAAGTAGGTTGGTGGCGGCGTGGCCTGTAAGGTAAATACGTGGACCCAACTCCCGTGAGTTGGCATAAGGTGGCTAAAACAGGAGCGATTCTCGGGCCAATGAGGTCATTCCTCTGATCGAACGCACTCCTTCGATACTATACTCTGACTTTGGATTGATTCGGTGGCCACTATTGATTTCTTTGATTTTGGGGTGTTTGTTCGAGGTGGGCGGTAGCTGCGGCTATGCGTTACCATCAGCCCGAGTAGCAATTGGTATATCTACCCTGGCATTGCCTAGTTGTGCCGTGTCACCTACCCTATAGCGCCTTGTACGAGTTTGGATTTCTCCCGTAGCCCGTGTGGTATCCTCTGGTGGCTTCCCGATCAGGAGGGACTATGATATTGGATGGACTACTGGGACTATTACGTGTTAAGGTGGAAAATGTAAAGCCTTAATGCTATTTAAAAGTATGTTTATTTTACTATAGACACTATTATAATAGCGTAATATACTACATAGTAAATAGTTTAACGGATCCTTAGGAGATGTAAATCCCGAGCATCTCTTGAGTTATTGCACTCATATTTATTTCTGTTAATTTTAACTTACATAAGAACCTTTAGTTCTGACTCGAGTGTTTTTGTCCTTTCAAATTCGCTCGGGTCAGTCCGAACGTTTCAGGATTGAAGACTTTAGCTTTGGAGGACGAAGACGAAGAATTCGTATTATTATTATCTATATTATTGCACCACACTCATACTGTTCCGCTGCATTGATTGTGTTGGTATGTGTAACTCTGATATTTATTGTATAAAGAAGAATCAAATGTTTTGTAAACAACTTCATGAACTGTATATTTGATTATTATATTTTATCCTTCCGCTGTGAGATTCTGTTTTGGTTTATTTCTTCTCTATTTTTCTTATTTACCCCATAACAATCCGCCCTTCCGGATGGTTTGAATCGGCACGTGTGTCGTTTTAAATCGTGCGAAAAGGCGGGACGTTACACGTTTATTTTGTAAAAGTACTAGCACAAGTTCAACACATACAAGGGTTTAAGGAGATGATATTTCATAAGTGACGATATAACGAAAACCACTATAACGACACTTATACCAATTCAAACGGTATGTCACAAACATTTTAACCAAACATCAATATAAGAAATATAATAATATAAATAAATCAACATTAGCGAGAAACCCCTTAGGGTGTCTCTACAAAATTCCTTTGTAATTCTCATAAATATATATACTTTGAAGTATCCCATAGCGACCTATTCACTATGAAAACACTCTGACTTCTTCTTTTTATCCACTGTAACAAAATGTTTATTTACGCCATTAGCTTTTCAATAGAACATCAAATCCAAACAAATAATCAAACAACAATAACAAACATATTACTATCAACAATCAGCAATCAATAGCTTACATAACATTTATTAATTAATTTCAAAAATAATCCTTTTACTTGTAAGCAAAGAATAGTGATTTATTCTGCTAATAGATGTCCAAATAATCTATTCAATTTAATTATAGCAGAACGGTGTTATCATGCTAAACAGATATCACAAACGAAGTATAACTAACTTTACCGCGTTAAATGTAATTAAGTTAAATTACTATAATTTTATAATTAATTTATTCTTCATTAAACTATCAATTATCATCCAAGCATTCATCAAAAATCTATAGCAACACAGATATCATATAGTTTATTTAGTTTTGAGTAAACTTACCAAAATTCTAGTTTACGCTTCGCGTTCCGGTTTGATCTAATATCGAACGACTTTAGCTCAATTATGCTAGCTTCAAATTCAATGAATCCAACTCCAATTCATAGATAACGTCGATACGAGTCTAATGCAAAAGAATGCATCCACATCCGACCTCATATAAGTGAGATATTAATTTTATAAGAAATTGAGGTTAAATAATTAATCAATTCAACTTAATTACGTAATTAAGTTAAATACTAACTCTAACTCTTCCCCTTCCCCAATTCAATTTTTAGGCCGCCAAATACACGAAGATATGCATGCTACCAAGACGTGCATCCTCCAAATCTTGAGCAATACTCAATGAAATCACCCGCCATCAGTTGCAATCATCACTTCTTCCAAAACTTTATACCTCGGACACCAAATCATCAAGCTTGAGCAAGTCATAGAAAACATGAGACCTCGAACCACTGTTCAAAATGACACAAATTGCCACGTACGATTGGAAGTGGCAAAACTTGATAGGGAGGTGACTAAGGCATGGGAAAAAAGGTGGCACACTCTGATTCCTACATCAACGACCCAATCTCCATCACAAACAATCCTTAGCTACGCTACCTAAAAGTCAATCAACACAAATCTCAAAAGCACTCAACAATACCCATATAGATTCATAGATCCCACTTATATGAACTCAACGGACTAAACAATTTAATTTTTTATGAAGTAAATAATTAGTTTTCGTTTTTTATGGAGGCTGTTATCTTGTTCATTGAAAATTAAATAGAAATAAAAGAGAAGACAGAAAAATGGAAAATTAAATGGAAAATGGATTAATTACGAATTTATTTGATTTTTTATAAAGAAAATCACTTACTTACTTCAAACACAAGTAAGCCAAAATCCACAAGCAAATTAAGATTCTCAAGTAACTCATCACATCATGTTGAAAATTTTGAATTTTTGATTTGATTTTAAAATGTTTTGAAAAGAAGGTATTGTGATATTCTGCTGGACAATATTCCTTTCGAGTACGAACTGCAAACGAAAAAAATAAAGTACGATCGTGCACCAAAATGCGACACGATCACAAATCAACAATAAATACACATATTATTTTATTTCGCTAAATTTCAAAAATATCGTCATTTGCCATAAAATACGACAAACAAAAATATATTTATTTTCCAAATAAAAATTTATGGAAAAATCCAATAAATTAAGTTAAAAATACGTCATAAAAATCAAGATATTTTATAAACAATTGATTTTCTTATTTTTTATTCGAACTATTTAATATTGTAAATAAATTTACAAAATGGGTTCACCTTTATTATTAATTAATTAAAAGAAGTTAAACAAGGTTTTTAAATCCATTTAATTAATATTTAATTCACAATTTAAATATCTAAATAATCATTATATTTGGATATAAGTTATTAAACATTAAAAAACCAATTATTTAATATTTAAAATTAAAAAATATTTAAAAATTAAATTGATAAAATTCTGGCATGTTTCATTTCCCTCACTTAAAAGAATTTCGTCCCCGAAATTCCCAAAGGAAGAAAATGTCTCCATAACCTTAACATTTACAAACTTATTATTAAAATGAGTTATCATTCTTTTAAAGTACCTTATGTTATGGAAAATTTCGACAGGACCTCCTTTGCGTGGTTGATCCGAAAAAATTACAACTCGCCACAACTGGCCCAAATCATGAAAGAAAACAAAAGCCAAGTGGCCTCTCATATCTAGGGCATAAAATCATCAATCAATTTCCAATCTTTAA
The DNA here is from genome assembly GCA_030765085.1 of Allium cepa. NCBI lineage: Eukaryota > Viridiplantae > Streptophyta > Magnoliopsida > Asparagales > Amaryllidaceae > Allium > Allium cepa. The sequence continues at coordinate 430,113,414 of CM060937.1, forward strand.
ATCTATCATATTCCACTTTTGTGTATGATTTTTATTTTTGCAAGCAACTTTCTATCTCAATACGAACGCGTGCGCAAGCTATCAAATGGTGATCTTTTACTTCCTTGTACCTATCTTATGCTTATGTAATTCAAAAGAGAATCATACTGACAAAAGAGCAATACACTTGCACATAACAATATAACAACCATATGCAACATGGTAATATGATGCAACTTATAACAACGATACAACTCTAGCGTGATATAAAGTCGCATGCAACCAAAAGCAATATAACAACCATATGCAATAGAAGTGCACAGAATATTATGTAATAAAATATCATCCATCCAATCTCTAAAAAAGTTAAATTTAGAACTAAATCCCCGGGATTTTATACCCAGAATATATTTTCAAATTCCTCCATAGAAAAATATATCAAATGCAAAATCAATTATGACAGGGAGGGGGCTCATTCTATCGAGCATGGTACAACACTAGAATCAAAACAATGAGAAGCATCAGTGGTATTGCGTTCCTTTTAAAACAACAACTAGAGTAAGCATATATATCCGGTGAGTCTTCCAAATCAAAAAAAACTGTCAATCGCCCAACTTTAATCATAAAATATATTGAAAATCACTTCACAAATATTTTTTTCAAATATTCTGAAATAATAATACTTCACTAATACTTTCAAAACAATATTATTATTATCATTTTCCGTAAATTCTTTCAAAATCATTTTTTTTCAAATGAACCGGGATTTAGGTCCTAACAAACAACAACTTTATAAACCGTAGTCTATAAATTCACACGATCGGTCAAATCAAATTTCATTAAGGAATAAACTGACACTTAACATTATTTAAAATGTTAAATGACCAATACACAAGATTAATAATTTTTAATAGGTTTACAACTTTCCTGATCGTCCAAGGATATAGACAATTTCCTTACCGACCATTATGCTTATCAGCCTTTGATTATTACTTAGAAGATTATTTAAGTTCCCTCAAAAAAAATTGGAAGACACTCCCAAAACTTTCCTAAGCTACACAACAAAGCCTACAAATATACTAAAGCCCGTATGATATACATAAATCATCCATACGCTATATCCGAACCCAATACTTGCTCGGATATGTAAACTTTACTTTCGAACTAGTATTGCTCACTCGACCTTCCTAGTGCGGACTCTGATCAGGTTCCATCATTAGAAAACTCTGTTCTCCTTACATAGCCATATACTATGGTAGAAAACCTCAGCACCATATTAAGAATCCAAATCAAGTGTTCACTGACAAGAATCAAGTGAAAAATCTTTTTTCGGGCTAATGTGAATCACCCCAAATTTATGTATTCGAATCCTCGATCAAGAACCGTGTGAATAAAATGATCTATGTACAACTTATGTACTTAATTTATTGGTTTCTTAACTACACCTATCTTTATGTAAATCACTTTCATTTTCATTTAAAGTATTTCATTTAATACTGTAATTATTTATGAATTACTTCATAAATTTTCGCTTAAGTTTATAAACATTTTATAAAGACACAACTTTATAAAATATTAAATTAAAAACTTACTCCACTATTATTTTCTTCTATAGTACTCTTATGCATCCTAAGAATATATACAAAATTTCAATTATTTTTATTTATTTATTTTTATTTTTCAAAATTCAAATGCAGGCCCAAAAAATAGGATGTTAAATTGAGTCAACCTTTCGATATTTTTACCTTAGAGTGTTCTACAGAAAGATGTTTACAAGTTGGTCCGGTAACATCAAGTGTTTGCACAACTTAGATGTTTTAAACAAAAGATATAGTTTTAATATAATAATGTTTATTAAAACCTCCCTATCTAATTTAACCCTTTAAAAATTGTGTTAAATTATCCCTTTTCCATTCAAGGGTATAATTCCATTTATCAAAATATTTTGTTTATCAAAATACCTTTTATTTGAAATCAATTCCCTGTAAGATAACTTAATAACTAATTAACTTTTCTTTATTTTCAAATCCTTTTTCTGAAAACAGACTACATATATTTCTGTATGAAATATATTTAACAAATTATTTACTAAAACTCCTTTAGGTTCTTTCGGATTTGAACTCATTTCGATCATACACTAATAAAGAAAATAATTTACAAAGTGCTCTACAACATTTTCCTAAGCAAACATTTTAGCATCACTTAGAAGATTATTTAGATTACCACAAAACTAATTGAGACATTATCCACGAATAACCCAAAGAAAATGCATCCCATTTAAATTTCCCTTTGAAAATATTTATACCTAATGTGACATCCCACCTCTATGCTCACAATAACAAAGGTTATTATAAGGAATTACGTATGCTATTGCGAAGAATAAGGCTTGTTAGAAGCGACCAACCGTAAGTTATGCCTTAGACGAGTATTGATTACATCGATAGGAGTTGTATAAATTACTCCCACAGATATATATTCAATCCAAATCTAAAAAAGAAACTACGGTGGCTAAAGAAAAATGCAGAACAACTCATAATATCAACAACATTGATAATATAATCGCAGCAGAACAGAAATATCAGATATATATATAGCGGAAGACAAGTCTGGAATACATGTTACAACAATCTATAGTTCCCATGAACCAAATACACATATACATGGATAACTACATACATAAGATGGGAGTCAAATAACCAAAAGAACTCCTCGAAGGCTAGATAAAAGAAGATGCGAAATCCCAAAAGCTGAAGCTGCTACAGAGTCAGAGATAGAGATTACCCAGAAATAACTCGATCTGACCCGAGTATTATTTAAAAGAAAATAATAAACGGATCAGTCTAATTTATTCTTAGAAGTGAATGCATCATAAACAACATAAATCAAAATAATAATAATCTCGAATGAGACTATTCAACATAAGAAATCGACATAATTAAATGAAGAAATCACATCAAACTCCATCAAAATCAACTTTCAAATTCACAATTGAATTCAAAACAATAATTCACAAAATATAGAAATCAAAAATAGATAACTAGAAAATCAACATAAAAGTGGATCGATCCCAACAAATGGCGAGTTTTAGCTACGCCGCTCGTGCGTCAACATATGGCCGAAGCCTACCAAGTACTGTCAACATAATTTTGGCGTCCAACATATGACTCGAAGGTCTAGTACTGGTATTTTACCCGAAGGTCCAACATAGTGGCTCGAAAGCACACAAAATCATCAAAATCATCAAACAATAATTATTTCAATTAACGAGTCCGGAGTTGACCGAAATAGTAAAAGTATGGTTTCATACTCCGTACTTTTGCTAAATCGTTTAAATCTCTTCATCGTTTCTTTGAAAGTGCAAAAATTATGTATTTTTATAAAATAACATTTTACGTTCTCAAACGGACAAGTCCGGAATTAAGCGAATCAGTAAAAGTAAGGGTTCATAGTCCTCAATTTTGCTGAAGCGTTTAAATCGCTTCCTCATTCTTTTGAAAGCGCAAACATTAGAATTTTCGAAAATAATTTCAATTTAAAACAATTTTTAAAACACGTGATTAAAATAGCAACAACTATAGCAATTTCGACGAGGAAATTGCGCTTCACAAAACACCATAAAAACGGATACCAAATCAGCGCTACGGGATAACCGTTTGAAAAGTCACTTTAAATTAACGGTTACTGACGTTAAAATAACAGTGAATTTTCTTTCATCAAAACAACACGCATCAAAAATGTAGTACCGGTGTACGTATTCCGTTATAAAAATAACGGCAACAAATTACGTTTTAAACCAAACATTGGTTCGACGTAAATTAACCGGTAGGGTGTACTACTATAAATTCAACAAAAAGGTTACAGTGTCCATTTGCACAAGTGCTTAGTTCATTTGTACGAAACTCATAACACACTTTTCTTTTAGCATAAAAATGAACACGTCACTTGTTCTAGTTTGCATGCATATAACCTATTAATTATACACGAAGGAAAGTGACACCAAAACCTGGGCAAACTTCATTTGCATCATAAATATACAGCAAAACAACTTGGGATCAACCATGCAGGTACCCACTCACGTGCATGATAATACACGCCTACTGTACATTCTTTTCTAAAAATGACACAACTTTAACATGCCTGAACAATGAAATAATAAATTTTTGGACAATCTCAAGTGTTCAATACTACAACATTCCCAGGTGCTTACCAAAAACATGTGTACGAACTTTCTTTTTTCTCGCATGAAACACTACACTTGCCTGGACTATACACCCCATACACGCATAGTACATGATGTATTCATGCGTTACTGGGCAACATTTTACATTCAAATAAAAATCATTGTGCGTGTGAACTATATGCATTGAATAACTCACTTATCTGATATGCATTGGATTACAATATGCATTATTTAACTCACTTATCTGATATGCATTGAATTACTATATGCATTAAGGGGTACACGTTTAAACTGATTCATATTTTTTTTTCGCAAAATATTTTAAAACAAAACTGGCAATATTTTACAGACATTGTTCGCAAGCCACTGAATGGTCTCTGGAAACAAAAAGAGTTGAAATTCCTGTAACTACACATGTATGCACGCGAATGGTTTGAAGTGAATGTTTCCCTGTAACAAAGCATACACATGCTCGAAAACTAAAGTATGTAAAAAATATATTTTGAAGATGAAACGAGGTCACACTTTTACAAGTTGAAACCAAACAGAGTATGCGAAAAGATCCTGGCAATATAATGTCTACAAAATATGCTAACACACCTATCTATGCTCATACAACTTCCAATTATATCCACATTTTAAACTCTGGTGTATCTATATCCATACACAGATGCAGGGAACAAAGAAAAGAACAGTGAAAGAACAATAAAAAGTGAGTAAATGTTTTACCACCCTATTCCAAAGTCAAACATAGGAAAGAACAAGTGGAAGCCAAAAACAGTTAACTAGGCACAAATAAGAATTAGAGATGTGAGTTATACTCACTTTAATTTGTTTCGAATCCAGTTAACTTCAAAGATGAGAGCAAGCAAGGAATGTAGAGGTAGCCATTAATGTTTTCTCAGAAGAATTCTGTTTGTAGAGACGAAAAGTTTGCAGAGAAAATATTATTCTCTTTCCTTCAAAAGCATAAGTAAAAAAAAGGGTGATGGCCATCGTTCAGGTACACATAGCATTTAATGCAAAAGTGTATTTTGAAATATTTTACACGGCATACAAGATGGCTACTGACATTTGCATTTTGATAATAAGAGATATAGTCAAAGTGTTCACTTTGTTTTATATTTCTTTTCACGCATTTGCTCCACTGCCAGAACGTGAGCAAGTTTATATATCTTTTGCAAATGATTTCAGGGGCAATGCACATGCAGGTAACAAAGGTATATAATTTTTGTTTATTGACTTTACCACATTATATTTTCAACAAATTTTAATTTAAAAATTTTCTATTTAAAATATTCACTTCGACAGTAATTTAAAAATCACGTTCCTCACAGATTTTAAAAATATTTATTACGACGGTAATAAAACCACGGTCGATACAGACTCCCCTCCTTATAAAAGTTGCGTCCTCGCAATTTTCATACGAGAAGCAGTTAATAACTTAAATAATGCATCACAACAAAGATTCAAAATAGAAAAGATGAATAAGAATGCTCACCTCTACCCGAAGAGGAGGGGAAACCGGGATAAGAACGCTCGATGAATTCTCTGGTTTCCCAAGTGCAATCCTTGGGATTTGCGGACCATTGAATCTTCACGAGCGGAACTTCTTTGTTCCGAAGGTGTTTCACCTCCATAGCTAGCACACGAATAGGATTTTGCACAATAGACAAGTCGGGTGAGATCTCAAGATCTTGCAACATAGGAGGATCAATAATAATATCTGAATCTCGAGGACATCTACGAAGCTGAGATATATGAAATACATCGTGAATTACCGAAAACTGAACAGGTAACGATACACGATAAGCAACAGGGCAAACACGTTCCATAATAGGAAACGGTCCAATGTAACGAGGAGCCAATTTCCCAGATCTACTAAAACATATCACACCCTTCATCGGCGAAACACGAATAAATACAAGATCGCCAACAGAAAATTCCAAAGGCTTCCTATGGTGATCGGCATAAGATTTCTGCTTATTCTGAGCCTCCTTCGTTCTCTGTCTGATAATATCAATCCTCTCAAAAGAATCACAAATATAATCGGGGCCGAGAACTAACTTTTCCCTTGATTCCAACCAAAAAGATGGTGAACGACACGGCCTTCCGTAAAGAGCTTCGAATGGAGCCATACCGATACTGGATTGAAAACTGTTGTTATATGAAAATTCAACAAGAGGCAAGTGGTCTCCCCAACTACCACCAAAATCAAGGATGCAAGCTCGAAGGAGATCCTCTAAAACCTGATTCATCCTTTCAGTCTGACCGTCAGACTTTGGATGATAAGTTGTACCGAGATTGAGCTTAGTGCCCAAAGCTTTCTGAAGGCTATGCCAGAAACCACTAGCGAAAAGCGGATCTCTGTCACTAACAATAGAACAAGGAACACCATGAAGTCGAACGACTTCTTTAATAAACAGCTTAGCTAACAAAGGAGCAGTCCGATTGGACTTGATAGGAATAAAATAGGCTGATTTAGTCAATCTGTCAACAATCACCCATATACTAGTTTGGCCCGACCTCGAACGAGGTAGACCATCAATGAAGTCCATGGAAATCTGATCCCATTTCCATAATGGAATCTCAAGAGGCTGCAAAAGACCACTGGGATTGTAACGACCCAGTATTTTCAACCATTCGCATCCGCACATGTCGGACTTGAATTGTTCAAAATACCGCGTCGTAAATAAATTTTTGGCAAAACTCAGAATATGCAGTAAATAAATCACAAAATCACAGACACAGATATCAGAAATCTCGCAGCGGAATTTAAAATACTTAGTGGTTCATGAAGCCACTAAAAATCTCAACCAAATAAAATTTTACATGGTTTAGAATCTCCGATACAGTTTAAAACATCAATAGAAATCCAAATATTCCAAAGTCTCCATTACATAAATAAGATATAGACTGAAAGATTTTGCCAGCAGCTCGAAAGATCTACAGAATGTCCTAGCTCCGGGAAGAAAACTGAAACTGCAGCTCAGGCTGACCCGAGCGTAAAATAAAACATAAACACTCGAGTCAGGACATACATACTTATATAGTGTAAGTTAATTCAAGTGTACTGTAGTATAGAGCAAGTAACTTAAAGGATGCTTGGGACCGCCCATCCTCTAAGGATTCGTTAAACTATTTACTATGTAGTAATATTTCGCTATTATAATAATGTCTATTAGTAAAATAAACTTACTTTTAATAGCGTTAAGGGGTTACCCATATAGCCCTTAACACAGAATATATTCCCATAGTCTATACAGTACCGTAATCTCCCCCGTACTGGGCGTCGTCAGAGGGCACTCCGTAGGTATGGTACAAAACCAAAATCGTATAAGGCTCGCTATGGTAGGTGACACGGCACAATTAGGCAATGCCAGGGTAGATATACCAATTGCTATCCGGACCGATGGAAACGCGCAGCTGCCGCCCACCTCGAACAACACTCCCAAATCAAAGGTGCGCACCAAAACAATCACAAAAGTAATAGAATGGCATACGAAGAAGTGCGTCTGATCAGAGGTGCTACCTCATTAATCCGAGAATCGCTCCTGTTTTAGCCACCCTATGCCAACTCACGGGAGTCGGGTCCACGTATTTACCTCAAAGGAACCGTCACCACCATCCTACTTCATTCTGGAATCTCCACCGCGTACATGGTTGTCAAAGTGGTTTTCGGTATCGACAGAGAGTATGCCAGATATCCGATCCCGGTCTCTTTAACAACCAAGCGTTATTATAACCCGTGGTTACAACCTTTAAAAATGGTATTTATATTTTGAAATCAAAATAAATTTCAAATCCCTTCAATATCAAAATATTGTTTTTAAACATTAGTCATTCTATAAAAATACCATTTAAATCTATTCAATTTATTTTGGAATTTATTTCCCCTTTTCACCAAATTTTAAAGTTAAATTCTTCCTTTAAAACCATCCAAAGTCAATTTCTTATTTTTATCAATTACATATTAAATTCCAAAATTTAGGCCTTTTCCCCTAAAGATTGTTTACATAATTTTAATTTTTAAATAATTCAAAATCCCAGTTTCTGTAGCACTTATGAAATGCTACCTAAAGTCTATAGGTTAAAACAGTTTGTTTATAAAAGACAGCATTTAAGTGCTGAAATAGACTGTTAACTTAACCATCAAGTTTTAAATTCCCAATATAACTTTTTATCAATTTTTTTTTTCTTAACTGAAACCTTATTTTTAACAAAATTCAGAAATTCCCAAAATAAGTTATATTCCAAAATTTATTTAAACATTTATTTATTTATTTAACATTTTTAACTCATTCAAAACATTATAAATCTTATAAAAATCCTTTAAATATATTTAAACTAGAATATTATAAACTTCCATTTTAAAATAAATTTAAAATATTTCAGAAAAACATTATATAAACCACGGGTCTGTATATAGTTTTCTAGCCTAGGTCAAGTGATACGGATTTATATCATTTCAATCCGCAATTTACAAAACCCCGGGTTCTATCATTTCAAACCCGCAATCCCAAGTTAACAAATCAAATTTTAAACAATTAAATAATATATATGGATAATAATTGTCGTTCAGGCCTATCATTTCAGCCTATAACGATCTCAATTTACAGGGAACTTGCAGTGATGATTTAACAGTAAATAAGCATTAAATAATATAACTGCAACTATATTACAATATATAAACAACTGATGAGGTGTCAATTTAAAATGGGGTTTAACATCATACATTATATTACAGACATATGACATTTAATAAATAATTTACAAATACACTTGCGATAATTCACAAAAATATAGGTATGTTTGTCTGGTGAGAAATACTCACCTGAATGCTGCAGAAAAATTTGATAAAACGAAAATCCCGAAATAAGAGTATAGAAAGCACGATCAATTCACAGCGGAAGCAATGACTTGATCAAAATCTAGAAGAAAATCCAAATAAAACCAATACGCGACTTCAATTTACGGTTAAAGCAAATATTTTGAAACAACTGGAACGAATGGAGTAAAAGAAATTTTGGTTCAACTTTTGCTCGACTGCCTCACCCCACATCCCGACCCCAACTACATAGGCTTGGCAATACTATTTATTATTATTATTATTATTTATATATATATATTTATTTATTTTTTTCTTCTTTTTTTTCCAACGGCATGTCCAACTTATCTAGTTTGAAAAATATGTATTTACACAAAACTTGCGTCTCTGCCTAATGCAAACTCTCTCTGTTCATAAATACAACACGTCTCTGCCACTTTAATTTCAAAACATTGTCGAATTCAGAAATATAAAAATTTAAATTTTTAACCATTCTTAACTTATAAAATCGTATTCCTGCTTCAGAAAAATGTTCATTTGGATACCATTTATCTTATGATTAAATAAAATAAATTTTATAAATAAAATATCCAAATTTACTATGAATTATTTGTAAGTTAGAATTTCCCAATTTTACTTAACTTGTATATATATTTTTCCAAATAACTTTACACTTAATTTAAAAATACCCACTTCCTAAATAAAACTAAATTCTCATTTATTTACTTAACTTAACAATTTTATTTAAAACCCAATTTCCAATTTTCAAGTTAAGTCATAAATGGAAATTTCACCTTTCCATTTGAAAACAACATTTTCAATTATTTACTTACTAAACACATCCGTTCCATATTTTTTTTTTCCTTTTATAGTTAATATACACTAAATTTTCTTCACAACTTTATTCATCAATTCAACTATGATTCAAGTTAAATAAAAGTTATTCCAAAATATTCCATTTCAACCGTCTTTCATTTTATCAATTCAAAGTACATTATTTATTATACCAAACATATCCATTTTCGGAAATAAATTTTATTAAAATTTCTAGGTTAGATTTCAACTCCATATTAAATCAAATTTAAATATTATGTCATTTATCATAAATAAAATCTTTAAATTCACTTTAAAACCAATTATTAACTTACAAAAATTTAAACACCTTTAAAATTTTAAAGCCTTAAGTCAAATTTTTAGTTGAATTACATAAATTTTATTTCAAAAATACTTAAAAAAAATTTAGAAAAATATTATAATATATTAACCATGGCTTGTTCGGGATATGAGCTTGGTTATGAAAACTTAGAGGGACGTGACGTGGTGGAGAAGTAGCCGAGCAGGGCAAAAGGGAAACAGAGAACAACAAGAAGAAGAAAGGGAAAAACTGGAAGAAGAAAAGAAAAAGTAAAACCATTACCTGATAGAGGCTTCAGCACAAAAGAAGAAGAAGGCTAAACTATGAGATGCAGAGGAAAGTTTTGGACGAGGCTATGTATTTATAAAGAGGAGTTGCTTTGTATGCAAGGAAGTGAAGTATACTTGGTCCAAAATGGAACATAGGCACGACATGCAGGGAAACAAATAGGTGAAAATTGGCAAGAGATCTCTAAAAAAAATATACGCGATTTACTTTCCGGTTTGTTATGCTTGAACGTTGTTTCTTTTCTTTTTTTCATGGATGAGCTTGCGTGATTTTAGGCAAAACGGTCAGCGAATATAAATTTTCTCTGTATTGAAAAGGCAAATGAAATAAATATTTACATAATTTGCTTGATCAGTTGTACGAAAATTTGCAAAACAAATTGCAGTGGGGAAACTAGAAGCAAGAGATATGGATTCGTGCTTTATGAAATAGAGGAGCGTGATTCACTATTCCCAGTTATACGAAAATCTTGATTAAATGCATGCGTTGATTACTTTCCAGTTTTTTTATTTTGAACGTTATTTTGTATGCGTGATTTATGCTGCCAATTTATGAAAATTTGATTTCAACATTTTATACCATTTTATAGTTGCGTGATCAGCTATATGAAATTTTGATCTTTATTTTGATTGAATTAAATGAAACGGCAAGAATTGGCAAAGATTTTGGAATGAAAAAGTCATATACAAAAATTAAAACCCAATTGACAACTATGGAAAAGGTAACGTTTACTATAAAACTACTAACTGATATTTTAATCCATATAGATATAAATATGATTTTTAAAATACGCCAAACCGACGCAATGCAAAACACCTAAAATTTATATAAAATAACTTTTTTAGTTTATACGTTTATTACGTTACTTATACCATAAATTTTACGCGTCCTTTAAACGCGAAATCCAACAGTTCATTAGTACACTAATTTTTTTTACAAAGTTATTACTTACCAAAATTTTATTGGTTTACATATATTATACATATACAAAATTCATTTTATTAACATTGCGAATTGAGTCGTCTTCTAACAAAGTTAAAAACTTCAAAACTTTTAAATTTTATTTTTATACCTTTGGAAAAAGATTTACATCAAATATATATATATATACGGTATTTATTCCCTAAATTTACGCTCTCTTTTTACCGCGTAATTACCTAGTTCATTTATACACAAAAAAAAAAATTCGAAATTCTGACCGTTTTGAGACTCGAACTCGTGACCTGTCGTGAATAGCCTAGATGTCTTAACCACCTAAGCTATTAATGTTTTCTTAATTAAAATTTGATTTTGCTAGACATTAAGTTATTTACCATCTTCGACAAAACCCCAAATTTCCAAATTAAAGTTAATTCTTAACCATGTCAAAATTTCAGAGATCTTATTATTTAATTAAAAATTTGGTCAATTGTTTTTATTTTTATTTTTAATCACTTTAAAATTTAGATTTTTATATAATAAACCCCAAAGTTTTTAAAATACAAGTGAAAAATACTTTAAAAATTTGGGCTGTTACACTCTCCCCCACTCAAAACTTTTCGTCCTCGAAAAGGAAGAAGGTAGGGGAATAGAAACAACTTGAAAGGAAACTAAATTGAAACTTAAATTAGAATCATTAATCTAAACAATAAAAATTCAATTTTAAATTAATCATTGATTCCATCTATTTATACTTAAAATTTTAACATTTACTTGTATAATATCCCTACACTTAAAAAAAATCATTCATTTTTTTTATCCAAATTTTACACAAGGTATTATAACATTCTAATTTAAAATGTTTAATTTTAATCCAAATTTGAAATGGTAATTTAACTTAATTGTTAAAGTAAATTTACCATTTCCCAAACAACTTATTTTGATATTATTTTTATAAAACCCAAATCAAAAATATCATATTTCCAATCTATATACTTTGAAACCATGGCTTTGAAACATAGCCTTTAATATATTACTTTATATACTAAAATAGCTTCTTTAAATTTCACAATAAATTCCCAATACCAATTTGAATCTCCAATTGAACCATTCAAATTCCCATATAATTCAAAGCTTAAATATCCCATATTTCAAAACTTAAATTTTTATAGCTCATATTGTTTAGATCTTTAAATATTCCACTATTTCAAAATGAATTCTTTGATAATTTAATATATACCAAATCCAATTCTTATTATTTAAATTTTGAAATGTTTACTTAATACAGCAAATATTATTTAAGTAAAACCCTTACTTTTATTTGAGTTATTAAAACTCTATATACAATAGAAACTTAAATAGATACTTAACTATATTATATAAAAGAAATCAACTTCATTATTTAGCTTATTTTAAAATTCGAAACAAATTTTATAAATAGCTAAATTCAAGAAATTTTACTATATATATATATATATATCAAAATTTAATATTTATCAATCGTATCCTTTTCAAAACCATATAAATCAAAATATTTATATATATAGACCGACGGTGTCTGTATAAAATTTTCAAACATAATACTCCGAAATTCATAGTTTTAAACCATACTTCTAAAACTTGAATGGTTTGGATAATCAACAGTATATGGAATAAAATAGTTTGCATTTAAAATTACTTTATAAAATAAAATAATTTCTGCGACTTACAATTTTATTTCATTTAAAAATAAAAAATTAAGTCAAAATTCATAAATTTCAAAAACACTTTCAGTTTCAATAACCACTTCAGTTTCAATATTTGCAAACTTGAATATTAGACAATTGGAACTAAGGTTGGAAATTTCTATTCTACCAATTAAAATTCTATTATTAAGTTTGAATATTTTCATAATAAACCCGTAATCATTTAAGAAAACTCAAATTACTTATACAGAGAATTTCCTTCAATTTATTTATACTAGATATATTCTTTTAATTTATCTCGAATAAAATCCAGTTATAAATATCATATCTTTAAAATTTTATTTATAAATCTTTTTATATTGTATATTATCCAATTACATTGTTAACTTCTGAAAATCAAGGTAAGTTATATTGAAATGAAATTGAGTATTATACAAATAAAACTTTCAAATTCAATTATCTCAAGTTTGAATTACTTATTCAAAATTTCGATTTTTTTTATATAATTGAAATTATTCCTCAAGATAAAATTCAAGAATTAAATTTCTGATTTCCTTCAACCCGTTTAGAGATAAATAAATATGTGTACATAATATGTCAAATCAAATTTAAATCATATATCTATATATGATAAATCAAGTCATATTTTAGAGATTCAAATCAATTAAATTCTCAAGGTAACACTGTAGCCAGACTACAGAATGGTCTTTTCACTCCGAAACTCGAAAATGAATGTCGATGATGTTGTTGTCATCACCGAAATTATTTCCTAGCGACAAAGAGAAGAGCACTGATTTTTAAACCTTTAACATTCTTTGGAAACAAATTTTTATTCTAAAATAATTTAAATAATATATCCTTCCAAAATTTTACACCCAAGGTTTGAAACTATCGAAAATTGAATTCTCAAGTTCTTGGTTTAAATTTATTTCAGTTTCCAAATTAATTTATAACTTTGTTTATATTCAATTATTTATATTAGACAAAACACATGGTTTACAAAACCATAAACAAAATCAAAAACTATTATTTCTTGACAGCTAGTTAGATTAATTATGAAATCCTGAAAATTTATACTTATATATAATATTAGATTTTTCCCAAATATAGGAATAAATTTTCCAAAACAAGGACAGAGATTCAAATTTGATGGACTCAAATCAAAGAGTATTTTGATTTAAAGATAAGTTGGAATTAGAAGATCCGATGATTAAATAACAGAATAAGGAACTAGATAAGTTTACATAAATTGCGGGCAACCTTAACCTGGTCAACCGTGACTCAAAGAGTCAGATCGAATGTAGATTTACCATTCGATCCAAAGAGATAGAGTTTGTAATAACCAAAGATACTAGCATCTAAACCGAGGTTAAATATAAATTTTTGGTGAATCAATGCTAATTGTAAAGGAGTTTCACTCCTTTATTAGAATATTGGCGAGACCGCCAATTCACTATAAAGATCATCCGAAGTGGATTTATGGGATACTCCAGAATCGAAAGAAAATGAATAGTGAGGGATACGAATGAATTTCGAAACCGTAGGGAACGTTCCAAAATTCGAAAAGGAAGAGATTCAAGCTCAAATGAAAGTGATTCTGTAAATCAATTTTACCATAAATTCTAAGTTTTGCCTAGAGCCAAAGCTCTGATACCAAACTGTAACGACCCAGTATTTTCAACCATTCGCATCCGCACATGTCGGACTTGAATTGTTCAAAATACCGCGTCGTGAATAAATTTTTGGCAAAACTCAGAATATGCAGTAAATAAATCACAGAATCACAGACACAGATATCAGAAATCTCGCAGCGGAATTTAAAATACTTAGTGGTTCATGAAGCCACTAAAAATCTCAACCAAATAAATTTTTACATGGTTTAGAATCTCCGATACAGTTTAAAACATCAATAGAAATCCAAATATTCCAAAGTCTCCATTACATAAATAAGATATAGACTGAAAGATTTTGCCAGCAGCTCGATAGATCTACAGAATGTCCTAGCTCCGGGAAGAAAACTGAAACTGCAAGTCAAGCTGACCCGAGCGTAAAATAAAATATAAACACTCGAGTCAGGACATACATACTTATATAGTATAAGTTAATTCAAGTGTACTGTAGTATAGAGCAAGTAACTTAAATGATGCTTGGGACCGCCCATCCTCTAAGGATCCGTTAAACTATTTACTATGTAGTAATATTTCGCTATTATAATAATGTCTATTAGTAAAATAAACTTACTTTTTAATAGCGTTAAGGGGTTACCCATATAGCCCTTAACACAGAATATATTCCCATAGTCTATACAGTACCGTAATCTCCCCCGTACTGGGCGTCGTCAGAGGGCACTCCATAGGTATGGTACAAAACAAAAATCGTATAAGGCTCGCTATGGTAGGTGACACGGCACAACTAGGCAATGCCAGGGTAGATATACCAATTGCTATCCGGACCGATGGAAACGCGCAGCGCGCAGCTGCCGCCCACCTCGAACAACACTCCCAAATCAAAGGTGCGCACCAAAACAATCACAAAAGTAATAGAATGGCATACGAAGAAGTGCGTCCGATCAGAGGTGCTACCTCATTAATCCGAGAATCGCTCCTGTTTTAGCCACCTTATCCCAACTCACGGGAGTCGGGTCCACGTATTTACCTCAAAGGAACCGTCACCACCATCCTACTTCATTCTGGAATCTCCACCGCATACACGGTTGTCAAAGTGGTTTTCGGTATCGACAGAGAGTATGCCAGATATCCGATCCCGGTCTCTTTAACAACCAAGCGTTATTATAACCCGTGGTTACAACCTTTAAAAATGGTATTTATATTTTGAAATCAAAATAAATTTCAAATACCTTCAATATCAAAATATTGTTTTTAAACATTAGTCATTTTATAAAAATACCATTTAAATCTATTCAATTTATTTAGGAATTTATTTCCCCTTTTTACCAAATTTTAAAGTTAAATTCTTCCTTTAAAACCATCCAAAGTCATTTTCTTATTTTTATCAATTACATATTAAATTCCAAAATTTAGGCCTTTTCCCCTAAAGATTGTTTCCATAATTTTAATTTTTAAATAATTCAAAATCCCAGTTTCTGTAGCACTTATGAAATGCTACCTAAAGTCTATAGGTTAAAACAGTTTGTTTATAAAAGACAGCATTTAAGTGCTGAAATAGACTATTAACTTAACCATCAAGTTTTAAATTCCCAATATAACTTTTTATCAAATTTTTTTTCTTAACTGAAACCTTATTTTTAACAAAATTCAGAAATTCCCAAAATAAGTTATATTCCAAAATTTATTTAAACATTTATTTATTTATTTAACATTTTTAACTCATTCAAAACATTATAAATCTTATAAAAATCCTTTAAATATATTTAAACCAGAATATTATAAACTTCCATTTTAAAATAAATTTAAAATATTTCAGAAAAACATTATATAAACCATGGGTCTGTATATAGTTTTCTAGCCTAGGTCAAGTGATACGGATTTATATCATTTCAATCCGCAATTTACAAAACCCCGGGTTCTATCATTTCAAACCCGCAATCCCAAGTTAACAAATCAAATTTTAAACAATTAAATAATATATATGGATAATAATTGTCGTTCAGGCCTATCATTTCAGCCTATAACGATCTCAATTTACAGGGAACTTGCAGTGATGATTTAACAGTAAATAAGCATTAAATAATATAACTGCAACTATATTACAATATATAAACAACTGATGAGGTGTCAATTTAAAATGGGGTTTAACATCATACATTATATTACAGACATATGACATTTAATAAATAATTTACAAATACACTTGCGATAATTCACAAAAATATAGGTATGTTTGTCTGGTGAGAAATACTCACCTGAATGCTGCAGAAAAATTTGATAAAACGAAAATCCCGAAATAAGAGTATAGAAAGCACGATCAATTCACAGCGGAAGCAATGACTTGATCAAAATCTAGAAGAAAATCCAAATAAAACCAATACGCGACTTCAATTTACGGTTAAAGCAAATATTTTGAAACAACTGGAACGAATGGAGTAAAAGAAATTTTGGTTCAACTTTTGCTCGACTGCCTCACCCCACATCCCGACCCCAACTTCATAGGCTTGGCAATACTATTTATTATTATTATTATTATTTATATATATATATATTTATTTATTTTTTTCTTCTTTTTTTTCCAACGGCATGTCCAACTTATCTAGTTTGAAAAATATGTATTTACACAAAACTTGCGTCTCTGCCTAATGCAAACTCTCTCTGTTCATAAATACAACACGTCTCTGCCACTTTAATTTCAAAACATTGTCGAATTCAGAAACATAAAAATTTAAATTTTTAACCATTCTTAACTTATAAAATCATATTCCTGCTTCAGAAAAATGTTCATTTGGATACCATTTATCTTATGATTAAATAAAATAAATTTTATAAATAAAATATCCAAATTTACTATGAATCATTTGTAAGTCAGAATTTCCCAATTTTACTTAACTTGTATATATATTTTTCCAAATAACTTTACACTTAATTTAAAAATACCCACTTCCTAAATAAAACTAAATTCTCATTTATTTACTTAACTTAACAATTTTATTTAAAACCCAATTTCCAATTTTCAAGTTAAGTCATAAATGGAAATTTCACCTTTCCATTTGAAAACAACATTTTCAATTATTTACTTACAAAACACATCCGTTCCATAATTTTTTTTTCCTTTTATAGTTAATATACACTAAATTTTCTTCACAACTTTATTCATCAATTCAACTATGATTCAAGTTAAATAAAAGTTATTCCAAAATGTTCCATTTCAACCGTCTTTCATTTTATCAATTCAAAGTACATTATTTATTATACCAAACATATCCATTTTCGGAAATAACTTTTATTAAAATTTCTAGGTTAGATTTCAACTCCATTTAAATCAAATTTAATTATTATGTAATTTATCGTAAATAAAATCTTTAAATTCACTTTAAAACCAATTATTAACTTACAAAAATTTAACTTAAAAAAACAAAACACCTTAAAATTTTAAAGCCTTAAGTCAAATTTTTAGTTGAATTACATAAATTTTATTTCAAAAATACTTAAAAAAATTTTAGAAAAATATTATAATATATTAACCATGGCTTGTTCGGGATATAAGCTTGGTTATGAAAACTTAGAGGGACGTGACGTGGTGGAGAAGTAGCCGAGCAAGGCAAAAGGGAAATAGAGAACAACAAGAAGAAGAAAGGGAAAAACTGGAAGAAGAAAAGAAAAAGTAAAACCATTACCTGATAGAGGCTTCAGCACAAAAGAAGAAGAAGGCTAAACTATGAGATGCAGAGGAAAGTTTTGGACGAGGCTATGTATTTATAAAGAGGAGTTGCTTTGTATGCAAGGAAGTGAAGTATACTTGGTCCAAAATGGAACATAGGCACGGCATGCAAGGAAACAAATAGGTGAAAATTGGCAAGAGATCTCTAAAAAAAATATACGCGATTTACTTTCCAGTTTGTTATGCTTGAACGTTGTTTCTTTTCTTTTTTTCATGGATAAGCTTGCGTGATTTTAGGCAAAACGGTCAGCGAATATAAATTTGCTCTGTATTGAAAAGGCAAATGAAATAAATGTTTAAATAATTTGCTTAATCAGTTGTACGAAAATTTGCAAAACAAATTGCAGTGGGAAACAAGAAGCAAGAGATATGGATTCGTGCTTTATGAAATAGAGGAGCGTGATTCACTATTCCCAGTTATACGAAAATCTTGATTAAATGCATGCGTTGATTACTTTCCAGTTTCTTTAGTTTGAACGTTATTTTATATGCGTGATTTATGCTGCCAATTTATGAAAATTTGATTTAAACATTTTATACCATTTTATAGTTGCGTGATCAGCTATATGAAATTTTGATCTTTATTTTGATTGAATTAAATGAAACGGCAAGAATTGGCAAAGATTTTGGAATGAAAAAGTCATATACAAAAATTAAAACCCAATTGACAACTATGGAAAAGGTAACGTTTACTATAAAACTACTAACTGATATTTTAATCCATATAAATATAAATATGATTTTTAAAGTACGCCAAACCGATGCAATGCAAAACACCTAAAATTTATATAAAATAACTTTTTTAGTTTATACGTTTATTACGTTACTTGTACCATAAATTTTACGTGTCCTTTAAACGTGAAATCCAACAGTTCATTAGTACACTAATTTTTTTTACAAAGTTATTACTTACCAAAATTTTATTGGTTTACATATATTATACATATACAAAATTCATTTTATTAACATTGCGAATTGAGTCGTCTTCTAACAAAGTTAAAAACTTCAAAACTTTTAAATCTTATTTTTAGACCTTTGGAAAAAGATTTACATCAAATATACACACACACACACACACACACACACACACACACGGTATTTATTCCCTAAATTTACGCGCCCTTTTTACCGCGTAATTACCCAGTTCATTTATACACTAAAAAAATTCGAAATTCTGACCATGTTGAGACTCGAACTCGTGACCTGTTGTGAATAGCCCAGATGTCTTAACCACCTAAGCTATTAATGTTTTCTCAATTAAAACTTGATTTTGCTAGACATTAAGTTATTTACCATCTTCGACAAAACCCTAAATTTTCAAATTAAAGTTAATTCTTAACCATGTCAAAATTTCAGAGATCTTATTATTTAATTAAAAATTTGGTCAATTGTTTTTATTTTTATTTTTAATCACTTTAAAATTTAGATTTTTATATAATAAACCCCAAAGTTTTTAAAATACAAGTGAAAAATACTTTAAAAATTTGGGCTGTTACAGGGATGCTGGTGTTCTGCTTTAACAAGTTGACAAGTCATGCAACGACTTACATAACTTGCAATATCACGCTTCATACCCTTCCAATAGTATAAGCGTTTCATATAAGCATACATCTTACTACTGCCCAGATGGATAGTATACTTCGAACGATGACAGTCCTTATGAATGCCATTCTTAGGATTAGAAATATCAGGCACGATCAATCTACCCTTCTTTCGAATACAACCATGAATATCAATATCGAAATCCTTAAGATCAAAACTACGAGATTCCGATTTACAACTCTAAATAAGATAAGCAATATGTGGATCTTGTTTCTGGGCATCGACAATACGATCCAACAAATTAGGACGAGCTTCTATGCTAAATAAAAGCACGAGAGAATCAAAAACTGAAGGACGGTCTCTAATATCACAAAGAGATAAAGCTTCCAAAACATTCTACTCTGCTAGCATCATGGAAACAACAACTTGCTACTTGCGACTAAGCGCATCAGCAACTCGATTACCCTTACCAGGAGTATACTGAATATCGAAATCAAATGAAGCAAGAAATTCGAGCCAACGCTGTTGCCTCATATTAAGCTCTTTCTGAGTAAATAAATACTTCAGAGATTTATGATCAGTGAAGAGAATAAAACGCTTGCCCAATAAATAATGTCGCCAAATCTTTAGAGCAAAGACTATGGCGGCTAACTCCAAATCATGGGTAGCATAACGAATCTCGTTAGGCTTTAGTTGTCTAGAAGCATAGGCAACTACTCTATCCTTTTACATAAGAACAACACCGAGCCCAAAGCCACTGGCATCGGTATACACAACAAGATCACGATTCCCTTCGGGAACCACCAAGATAGGAGCATGAGTAAGGAGATCTTTTATCTTCAAGAAAGAATTCTCACACTTATCCAACCAAACAAAAGGAACAGCTTTTCTTGTAAGAGTGGTAAGCGGTAAAGCAATACAGAAAAGTCCTTAATAAACCGGCGATAATAACCCACCAATCCAAGAAAACTACGGATCTCAGTAACAGTCTCGGGTCTCTTCCAATTCTGAATAGATTCGATCTTGGCAGGATCGACTGAGATACCATTGGAAGAAACAATGTGATCGAGAAACTTCACCTTATTCTCCCAGAAGCGACACTTGGAGAATTTGGCGTAAAGCTGATGCTGACGAAGAGTGCTCAAAACAATCTCCAAATGCTGAAAATGATCGGCTTCAGATTTGGCATAAATAAGAATATCATCAATGAAAACCAAGACGAACTTATCGAGATATTCTCGAAATATCCGATTCATAAGATCTACAAAATACGCCGGAGCGTTCGTCAAACCGAACGGCATAACAAGCCATTCGTAAGAACAATAACGAGTACGGAATGCGGTAAGAGGAATGCTATCTTCCGCCACTCGTAACTGATGAAAACCGGTAGCAAGATCAAGTTGGGAGAAGTGCTTAGCGCCACTTAATTGATCGAACATGTCATCGATCCTAGGTAATGGATACCTATTTTTGATAGTGAGCTCGTTAAGCTTGCGATAATCAATGCAAAGCCTAAGAGTACCATCTGACTTCTTAACGAAGACAACGGCGGCGCCCCAAGGAGATGAGCTAGAACGGATAAAATGCTTGGCTTCCAACTCAGATAACTGTTGCTTGAGTTCCTCATTTTCCTTAGCAGACATCCTCGTAGGAGGACGACTGACAGGATGTGCACCGGAGATAAGATCTATACAGAACTCGATTGCCCTTTTCGACGGCAATCTCGAAATAGGCTCAAAAACATCAGAGAAATCACAAACAACGGGAATATTATCTAGGTCATCCTCAGATTCGAGGGAAGATATAAAAGCATTCGAAGTATGATCCATGCTTCGAAATATAATAGATAATTTCTCGCTAGCATCGGGATGCTTGAGATATAAAGTTCTTTTGGGACATAGGATTTGAACTTCATAACGGACGAGCCAATCCATACCCAATATCATATCAAAATCAAGATGTTCCATAACATGAAGATTCGCATGAAAGGGGAATCCACAAAGAATAATCTCAACACCAACACATAATAATCCAAGGGTAGCGGATCCACCAATTGGATTTATGATCCTCAAAGGGTCGCAGAGAGTAAAAACATCCAAATGAATAATATCAACAAGCTTCTTCGACACGAATGAATGTGATGCACCCGTGTCGAAAAGAACTCTAATAGAATGATCATGAAATAAAATAAAACCTTCCAAAACAGAAGGAGTAATACCTTTGGGCTGAGAAGAATCACCAGAAGCTTTTGCAACATTAAGCTTCCCCGGTTTGAAACCCTTAGGAGCAATAGGACAGTCAAAAACCCAATGACCTTCTTTCTTGCAATAACGACAAATGCGAGGCTTAGTACAATTGCGAAGAAGATGATCCAACGAACTATAATTATAGCACGCCCTCTGAACAGAAGGTGCACTACTAGGCTGAGAACTAGAGGTAGCTTGCTTCTTCTTCTTCTTCTGATTAGAATTAGGCTTACGAAATGGAAACCTCTTCTTGTTGGGGTTCTTAGAAACCTCAACATCATCACCACTATCATGTTCCTTTTCAATAGCTTCAAGACAAAGAGCCGAATCAACAAGCTCCTCAAAAGAGAGCTTAAGCTGAAGCAAAAGAACCTTCTTCAAATACTTCTTCAACCCATCAACAAAACGAAGATTCTTCTTACGCGGAATGTTAATGAACTCAACTCCGTACTTGGATAAGGCCTCGAAAGATGCAACATAATCAGAAATAGAGGACTTTCCTTGCTTCAACTCAAGGAAACTACGAGCAAGATTAGCCTTTTCTGATTCAGGAATAAACTTAAGTTCGAAACGTTACTTAAACCGAATCCATGAGAGAGTGGACTCATCAACTTCCGAAATAAAGAGCTCATACCAATCAAGCGCACGCTCTTGCAATATACTAGATGCCATGAGAACGCGATGATGATCTGAAAGATCCATCCGAGAAAATATGCGCTCACAAGTGCGCAATCAAGTCTGAACCTCCATAACACTTTCTGATCCTTTGAAAGGCTGACCTCCAAGGTGGGAATAGTCACTACACATGCGGGCGAAGACAGACTTCTGAACAGGAGCTGCGGGAGTAGCAACAGGAGGCTGAGTACCCCAAAATAGCTCCATAAACTGATCAGCTGACATATAGACACTGTCCGAATGAGAACTATTAGACGGGCCTGCAGAAGAACGCTTCCTTCTACCTCTTCCAGCCATAGGCTGAGAGACAAGAGAAGGTAAAGATTAGTTAAAACAATACACAATGATAAGAAGTTTAACAAATGGAATACTACGGAATATATAATTTATTCCTAGACGTACTCCACATGTTAAAGTGAAAAGAATAGATTAGAAAGGCACGAATAAAAACCCCGAATAGTTGTAACATATGTTCCATTCTGTTTCGGTTCTGTGTATATTATAATTTGTTCTGAATTTCAGCTCTGATACCAAGCTGTGACGCCCCACCTCTATGCTCACAATAACAAAGGTTATTATAAGGAATCACGTCTGCTATTGCAAAGAATAAGGCTTGTTAGAAGCGACCAACCGCAAATTATGCCTTAGACGAGTATTGATTACATTGATAGGAGTTGTATAAATTACTCCCAAAGATACATATTCAATCCAAATCTAAAACGAAACTACGGTGGCTAAAGAAAAATGCAGAACAACTCATAATATCAACAACACTGATAATATAATCGCAGCAGAACAGAAATATCAGATATATATATATATATATATATATATAGCCGAAGACAAGTCTGGAATACATATTACAACAATCTGTATTTCCCATGAACCAAATACACATATACATGGATAACTACATGCATAAGATGGGAGTCAAATAACCAAAAGAACTCCTTGAAGGCTAGACAAAAGAAGATGCGAAATCCCAAAAGCTGAAGCTGCTACAGAGTAAGAGATAGAGATTACCCTAAAATAACTCGGTATGACCCGAGTATTATTTAAAAGAAAGTAATAAACAGATCAGTCTAATTTATTCTTAGAAGTGAATGCATCATAAACAACATAAATCAAAATAATAATAATCTCGAATGAGACTATTCAGCATAAGAAATCGACATAATTAAATGAAGAAATCACATCAAACTCCATCAAAATCAACTTTCAAATTCACAATTGAATTCAAAACAATAATTCACAAAATATAGAAATCAAAAATAGATAACTAGAAAATCAACATAAAAGTGGATCGATCCCAACAAATGGCGAGTTTTAGCTACGCCGCACGTGCAACAACATATGGCCGAAGCCTACCAAGTACTGTCAATATAATTTTGGCGCCCAACATATGACCCGAAGGTCCAACATATGACCCGAAGGTCTAGTACTGGTATTTGACCCGAAGGTACAACATATGACTCGAAGGTCCAACATAGTGGCTCGAAAGCACACAAAATCATCAAAATCATCAAACAACAATTATTTCAATTAACGAGTCCGGAATTAACCGAAATAGTACAAGTATGATTCCATACTCCGTACTTTTGCTAAATCGTTTAAATCTCTTCATCGTTTCCTTGAAAGTGCAAAAATTGTGTATTTTATAAAATAACATTTTACGTTCTCAAACGGACAAGTCCGGAATTAAGCGAATCAGTAAAAGTAAGGGTACATAGTCCTCAATTTTGCTGAAGCGTTTAAATCGCTTCCTCATTCTTTTGAAAGCGCAAACTGTAGAATTTTCGAAAATAATTTCAATTTAAAACGATTTTTAAAACACGTGATTAAAATAACAACAACTATAGCAATTTCGAGGAGGAAATTGCGCTTCACAAAACACCGTAAAAACGGATACCAAATCAGTGCTGCGGGATAACCGCTTGAAAAGTTTGTTTAACTTAACGGTTACCAACGTTAAAATAACAGTGATTTTTCTTTCATCAAAAATAACATCAAAACAACATGCATCAAAAATATAGTACCGGTGTACATATTCCGTTATAAAAATAACGGCAACAAATTACATTTTAAACCATACATCGGTTCGACGTAAATTAACCGGTAGGGTGTACTACTGTAAATTCAACAAAAAGTTTGCAGTGTCCATTTGCACAAGTGCTTAGTTCATTTGTACGAAACTCATAACACACTTTTCTTTTAGCATAAAAATGAACACGTCACTTGTTCTAGTTTGCATGCATATAACCTATTAATTATACACGAAGGAAAGTGATAACAGAACCTGGGCAAACTTCATTTGCATCATAAATATATAGCAAAACAACTTGGGATCAACCATGCTGGCACCCACTCACGTGCATAATAATACACGCCCACTATACATTCTTTTCTAAAAATGACACAACTTTAACATGCCTGAACAATGAAATAATAATTTTTTGGACAATCTCAAGTGTTCAATACTACAGCATGCCCAGGTGCTTACCAAAAACATGTGTACGAAACTTTATTTTATTTCTTTTTTTTTTTCGCATGAAACACTACACTTGCCTGGACTATACGCCCCATACACGCATAGTACATGATGTATTCATGCGTTACTGGGCAACATTTTACATTCAAATAAAAATCATTGTGCGTGTGAACTATATGCATTGAATAACTATATGCATTGAATAACTCACTTATCTGATATGCATTGAATTACTATATGCATTATTTAACTCACTTATCTGATATGCATTGAATTACTATATGCATTAAGGGGTACACGTTTAAACTGATTCATATTTTTTTTTCGCAAAATATTTTAAAACAAAACTGGCAATATTTTACAGACATTGTTCGCAAGCCACTGAATGGTCTCTGGAAACAAAAAGAGTTGAAATGCCTGTAACTACACATGTATGCACGTGAATGGTTTGAAGTGAATGTTTCCCTGTAATAAAGCATACACATGCACGAAAACTAAAGTTTGTAAAAAAACATTTTGAAGCTGAAACAAGGTCACACTTTTACAAGTTGAAACCAAACAGAGCATGCGAAAAGATCCTGGCAATATAATGTCTACAAAATATGCTAACACACCTATCTATGCTCATACAACTTCCAATTATATCCACATTTTAAACTCTGGTGTATCTATACCCATACACAGATGCTGGGAACAAAGAAAAGAACAGTGAAAGAACAATGAAAAGTGAGTAAATGTTTTACCACCCTATTCCAAAGTCAAACATTGGAAAGAACAAGTGGAAGCCAAAAACAGTTAACTGGACACAAATAAGGATTAGAGATGTGAGTTATACTCACTTTAATTTGTTTCGAATCTAGTTAACTTCAAAGATGCGAGCAAGCAAGGAATGTAGAGGTAGCCATTAATGTTTTCTCAGAAGAATTCTGTTTGTAGAGACGAAAAGTTTGCAGAGAAAATATTATTCTCTTTCCTTCAAAAGCATAAGTCAAAAAAAGGGGTGATGGCCATCTTTCAGGTACACAGAGCATTTAATGCAAAAGTGTATTTTAAAATATTTTACACGGCATACAAGAAGGCTACTGACATTTTCATTTTGATAATAAGAGATATAGTCAAAGTGTTCACTTTGTTTTATATTTCTTTTCATGCATTTGCTCCACTACCAGAACGTGAGCAAGTTTATATCTCATGCAAATGATTTCAGGGGCAATGCACATGCAGGTAACAGAGGTCTACAATTTTTGTTTACTGACTTTACCACATTATATTTTCAGCAAATTTTAATTTAAAAATTTTCTATTTAAAATATTCACTTCGACAGTAATTTAAAAATCATGTTCGTCACAGATTTTAAAATTTTTTGTTACGACGGTAATAAAATCACGGTCGTTACACCTACAAATACTTCCAGGGAATAATACTATTACCTTTTTCAAAATCCTTTGGAAATTATTTCAAACAACTCCAGGATTTAAATTCAAAAATCATTTTTAATTCACATTTTTGTAAACCAAATTTGTATAAAGTTGGCTTTGTATAAAATTATCTTATATTATAATAATTCTCCTTTGCTATAATTAAATTTTCACAAATATTTATCTTCTAAATGTCTTATCTTACCATTTAGATTATACTAAACAGCCTTTATTCAAAGTTTACATTCAACTCAACATTATCACCAAACACCTTATAGTCAAATTGTGAAACTCAATACACAAGGGGTTCATTTTAATATACATACAATTACCAAAACAACAAATTCTCATAAACTGGTCAAACATAAATCAATAATCAACAAAAAATTGTCAACATTCCTAAACTACCCAAGCATGACAAATCAAACAATAATGGCAATAAGGAAATATTATCACTAATAAAAAAACATACCATAAATAGCTATACAAATGTGAAAATTGTTCCTTTATATATAAAAAATACACAATCCTAGGTAAAATATTTCATTTACCAAATTTTTGGAAATCAATATCTTGTCTGTTTTCTTTGTTCAAGTGTTTAGAAATCCCTATCGACACCGTGGCGTCCCACATCATGACCAAAATTCATAAACCACTCAATAGACCAATCGATGATTTTATAGTAATAAAAATACATTATCGTATATATAATCTCTCAACTCATTCTAGGTTGCCCCTTAACCTATCTTTAATTATTTTACCCCACCAGAGCCAACGTTTTAACTTAACCATCATCTCTAAAACCAAATGCAATGACCTGCCTTTTCGACCATCAAAAATCGGCACCAAATGTATCCATTGCATTACAATACCGAACATCAGATCATCGAAAAGGCAGACTACTATGGTAAAATAAAAGAACAAATGAGGAAATAGAATCTTACAGTGAAAATAGGAACATATAATATAACATAAACAGTATAAACTGTCACTCTAAGATGTAAGATACATCAGACTTAAAAGTAAACCTCATCAAATTGGACAGTTATAACTTTCTGACCTAATAATTATTGATGGGAAAATATAATAACATAGCAGAAATAAAAATACAAATGAAGATGAACATCAAACTCTACTCCATGACCTCCATGTCTCCCTAATGACAACATGAAAAAATACTCGGTCTGACTTGGGCATTATAATAAAATAATACCTGGATCAGTCTGGAAAACTAGTATGAGAAAACTTAAGCAATATGGCAAAGATTTAATAATTCTATGAGACCGTGTCGCTAAATGCAGAACAAGTTTTTACCTCACAAAAACAACATCCATAAATGAAGAAATGGAAAGCCAATTAGAACAACAATCCAAACAAGAAAGGATGGATGCAGACAAGATTAAAAATCCAAACTTAATTGACAAAAATAATTAAACGTATAGAAGAGGTCAAGGCACTTCTCGATGCAATTAAGAAAAGAGTAACTCCGAGCTTCAAATCAAAAAGGAGAACGAATTTATCCAACATGACTAATAGGGTGCATCCCCTACACCGAAAGTAACCTCTAGCTAAAATATATTTATGAGCCCATTCCAAACATGCATCTCTCAAAAACTTTCAAGCTGGACATACAAGCATCCAAATATTTCACATCACCGCATGCATGCTACTAGCAAATCTCTAGATAAATATGAATATAACCTAATGAGTGCAACATATCTGGCTTGGCTCCCACTCGCTCTTTAGTTTTAGTTATCCACGATCTTGGATGCGGCCAAAAATGAGCAACAAATCATCTTAGATTGACAAAAACACAAAGAAGTATATCAAAATCAATAGTCGATGGATCCACTATCGAAAATAAACTAGTACTATCCTAGGGAAAATAATGAAACCGGATAAGATAGGGCAATGTTGCTATCTATCTTGACTCGATAGCATTCTTAACTTTAAGAAGAGCAAGAGTTTAAATGCCCCAAGCAAGCGAAATTTTTTCTTGAATTGACGAAATGCAAAGAAGATAGCAAAATTGATAGTCAACGAATTAACTATCGGAGATAATAAAATGATATTACCTGTAGAAATTAACAAATTAAACATTTAAATAATCGACTCACTCTTGTGTTCGATTTTTACATCATAAAATATTTGTAAAATATTTTAAAACAACACTCTTTAAATTGTTCCTTTTAAAGAGAAAATTATATTTCTAAATGTACTAAAAATAAGGATAAAAAACAAATGTTCTGAAAACATCGTTTACTATAAACCCAAAATAATTTACACTTAACTATATTTTTAAAAATTCCTTTTTAAAGTTTTTCTTATTTATAACCTATCATTTATAACTTTTAAAACAACATCTATTATCCCATAAGATAGTAAATCAATTTAAAATGCTTTTGTAAATTTCAAACAATGTTAATCATACTCAAAGAAAATTAATCATATTTATGATCTTTTATAACTTCAAAAAAACATTAATTATCCTGAAGGAAAATAAACCAAATTTATGATCCTTTATAAATTTAATGCAATACTCATTACCCTGAAGGAAAACAAATCAAATTTATAATCTTTTATAAATTTAGAACAACATTAATTATCCCAAATAATCAATTCAAATTTATATTCTTTTATAAATTTAAAACAACATTAATTATCCCAAAAATAATTAATCAAATTTATAACTTCTTTTGTAAATTTTAATCAATACTTAACCTTTATTTTCAAAATTATCAAAATATTTAAAAATATAGTTTAAATAACTTTCAAAGTGGAAAAATGCGACCAAGCCATTTATTTTATAGAAATACAAGCACAAATTCAAGATGCATAAGGGTTCAAGGAGTTGATATTTCATAAGTGATGGTATAGCAAAAATCGATTTACCACACTTACACAAATTCAAACAGTATGTCATGAATAGTTCATTAAATCATTAATATAAGCAATGTAAGAATATAAATAAATCAAATATTCGTGAGAAACCCCTTAAGGCCTTTCTACATAAGTCCCTCTCAAAACTCATATATATATATATATGTATGTAATGTATGTATGAATGAATGTGCACTTCGAAGTGTCCTGTAGCGACTTAATCGCCACAAAAACACTCCGACTTCTTTTTTTTGGCACCTACAACAAAATGGTTATTTATGCCATTCACTTTTAAGCAGGAATTCAAATCCAAATAAACAATCAAACAATAATAACCAACGTATTATTATCACCAATTAGAAATCAATAGCAAATGTATCGTTTATTAATTAATTCCAAACATAATCCATTTACTTTGCAAGCACAGAACGATGATTTATTCTACTCGATAGATGTCTAAAATAATCTATTCAATTTACTTACAGTGGAACGGTATTTTATTCTGCTAAATAGATATCACAAATGAAGTATAACTAATTTAACTATGTTAAACATAATTAAATTAAACTACAGTAATTTCATTGTTAATTTATACTTCATTAAAACTATCAATTATCATCCAAGCATTCAACAACAATCTATACCAAAATAGACACCATTTAGTTTATTTAGAGATGAGTAAACTCACCAAAATTTTAGATGATGCTTTCACATTCTGGTTTAATATTCTAGTTCAAAATTCTTCTATATATAAGTTCAACAAATCCAACTCCAATGTATAGAGATAGCGTCGATACGAGTCTAACATAAAAGACTGCATCCAAATCAGACGTCCTATGAGTGAGATATTAATTTTATAAGAAATTGAGATTAAATAATAAACTAAATAAATTTAATTACTTAATTAAGCTAAGCACCACATCTAGCTCTTCTTCCTCCCTAATTCAATTTTTAGGCCTCCAAATACACAAAGATATGCATGCTAGTAAGACGTGCATGAATCCTCCAAATCTCAAGGAAAATCAATGAAATCACCTGCCATCAGTTGCAATCATCACCTCTTCGAAAGCCCTTTGCCTTGGATACTAAATAATCAAGCTCGAGCACGTCATAGCAAAAGCGACCAGCTTAACCTTAAACTACTACTAAAAATGATGCAAACTGCCATGCACGATCGGAAGTTGTGAAACTTGGCAAGGAGGTGCACTAAGGCATGGGGAAAAATGGTGGCACACTCCGATTCCTCTATCGACAACCCAATCTCCATCACAGACAAACCTTAGCCACGCTACCTTAGCCACACTACCTAAATGTCGGTCAGTACAATTCTCGACCGGACTTAACGATACCCATATAGATTCGTAGATACCACTCATACAAACTCGACGGATTAAACGATTGAATTTTTCATAAAGTGAATCATTATATTTGATTTTTTTTCTTTATGGGCGCCATTATCTCATTCATTGGAAATGAAATAGAAAGTGAAGAGAAGAGGAAAAAGTGTTAAGTGTGAACTTATTTGATTTTACAAACAAAATCACTTACCTTACTTTAAACACAAGTAATCCAAAATTCACAAGCAACCAAGATTCTCAAGCAACTCATTACATCATGTTGAAAATTTTGATTTGATTTACAATATTTTGGTACAAAATATTTTTTTCATGTACGAACCATGAAAGACAGATATAAAAATATGATGTGCACCGAAACACAACACGATCACAAATCAATAGAAAATACATATATTGTTTTATTCTGTTAAATTTAAAAATATTGTCGTTTTATATGGAAAAATCAAATAAATTAATTAGAAATACTGCATTAAAAATCAAGTCATTTGATTAACAACTGATTTTCCTATTATCTATTTAAACTACTTATTATTGTAAATAAATTTACAAAATGGGTTCACCATTATCGTTTATTGATTAAAAGGAGCTAAACAAGGCTATTAAATTCATTTAATTAATATATAATTCACAATTCAAATGTCTAAATAATCTCTATATTGGGATATAATTTATTAAACTCAAAAAACCAATTATTTGAATATTTAAAACTAATTAAATGTTCAAAAATCAGAATGATAAAATCTAGGATGTTACAATCATCGACAAGCTACCATGTTGCAGATGGATGAAATGGTCAAGCTGCATGCCCCTTTTGATCTCAAAAATAAACTGAGAGTTAAAACAACGTCTATAATTAATCCAAGTCGTGGCTTGCTTGCCAAGCTCTACTACTATAATGCCCTATGGATTATACCACCTCTAATTCCTATAAGGCTGTCAAAATGTTCATAAACAATGAAACATCCTTTACGGTATTCTAATAATCTCTAAACCAATCCAGCATCTCAAACTGCCTAACTTTAGTAGCTTATGCACCATATTAGCTTATACAGATAGACTAAAACTAAGATACCATAGCCACTAGAGACTGAATGAATCAAAGTTCTAGAGATAAGTGGTGTATGCAGTATTATATAGTAGAAAAATACATGTACACTCACCCAATGTACCTCCTCTACCAAGTTACTTAGCTAAAATTGGTCTATGTTAACCCAAAAAATGGATCAATACTCTAGATTGAGTATGAAAGAACCAGCTATTTATCAAGGCAAATAAACTAGAATAAACGATATCAAATTACAAGAAACGTAAAGAGAGACAAGAGATTTTTTTATAGTGGTTCGGTTGTTAATGAATCCAACATCCACTTTATAACTTTCTATTATTGGCTGACTGTTAGGAAATCAATTCTATGGTTTCGATGACAACAACTATACAATGGAAATTGAATGTACATTTATATTTATATTTACAAGTTGATAAAGTAACGTCATCAAAGAGACAAGAACAAGACTCAAAAGAAGTATCAAACGACTACAAGTCAATAGAATTGGAAGAGGGATGATGCAGACATAGAAAAAGCAACATGCACACATCCAGACGTCTGAGTACACTAGCCAGGCATCTGATTGCTTCCTCTGGTTCGAAACTCAGAAAGAATCAAACGTCTGGTTAATAAACTCAGACGTCTAAAAAGCATCCGGATATAAAATATATGAGAGCCAGACGTCTGGTTAATAAACATAGACATCTGAAATGCAACCAGATACATAAAAATATGTGAAGACCAGACATCTGAAATGTTTTTCAAACGTCTGATTCTGAACTCGGCTGTGTAAATTCAAAGAACAACTGTCACGTCCGAAAAGACATGTTCGCTTCTCTTCATAGCAACTCTTCATCACCATGAGAAGCGACCTTAGAGCACTTACTAACAGTTGCAACTACACAAAGGATCTCTCCACCACTATAAATAGAATCGGGAATTCAAGAAAAGACCTCACCTTACTCACTTACGCTCTTAACTCTTATACTCTGATTTATACCTTATCATTTAGCAATTAAATATCTGTAGTTAACTCTTCCATATATTCAGAACTCCTCATTCAATATTCTATATATATATATATATATGTATATATATATTGGAAGCAATAGTACTTAATAGTCAATATCCGTGTTATTGAACACATTCTTGACAAAGAAACACTGCTATTGTAAACACGTTCCTTCAGGTCAAGTGAGGGTTCGTTGAAAGGAAATTCCGAAGAGGAGCTTCGGGACTGGACGTAGGACGGAAGGTCCGAACCAGTATAAAATCTTGGTGTGATTATTTTAATTTACTTTTGCTACTATCATATATCAAGTTATATTATATAGTTAGTTGTTTATATTTGCATATATATCCTATACGATCCACTCATATAGACTTTCAATTGGTATCGGAGCAAGGTTTTGATCAAATAACAGTAACACATTTTTTGAATAACTTCAATATGGCAAGTATTTCCACAGCACGAACCCCACTCTTTAATGGATCTAACTATGCATATTGGTCAACACTATGAGAATTTTTATGGAAGCTAATGGTCTTGAAATTTGGTCAGCCACACAAGATAAATATGAAGCACCTATTGCTGCTATGAACACTTTGACTGATGCACAAAAGACCTTAGCATCAAACAATGCTAAAGATATGAATGTTTTATTTTGCTCTTTAGACAGAAATGAATTTTCACGCGTCATGTTATGCACCACTGCATTTGATATTTGGCGTACCTTACAAATTACACACGAAGGTACAAAAAGGATCAAACAAACTAAGATTTCAATTTTAAAAAACCAATTTTCTTCATTCAAAATGAAGCAAAATGAAACTATTGTTGACGTGTATTCTAGATTTCAAACTATCCAACACAATCTTATGACATTAGGAGTTAAATTTACTGATCTTGATTTAGTTTCTCGAATACTCAACTCTTTAACATCAAATTGGAAAAGGAAGGTTTTAGCTATTGAAGAAGCTAACGATCTTTCTACTCTCAAAGTTGAAGAGTTGATAGGAAATTTAATGTCCTATGAAGCTAATTTGTAGGCACGAAAAGAATTAAATTCGGAGAAAAGGAATATAGCATTTCTAGCAACAAAAAATGATGACCCTGATTTAGATGAAGAAGAAATAGTCTTCATTGCCAAGAATTATAATAGATTCAAAAATTTTAGAAAGATGACCAAATTTCAAAAGGAAGGGAAGTCCAACACAACAAACCTATCTCAAATCAAGTGCTATGAATGTGATCAATATGGACATATGAAGAAGGATTGCCCTAAACTCAATAATGACAACAAGAATAACAAAGTTCAAAAATTCAAAAATAAGAAGGCTTTCAAAGTAACTTGGGATGACTCGGATTCTTCATCTTCTGAACGTGACAGTGATAGTGACAGAGAACAGGCTAATGTGTGTTTTATGGCACAAACTGAAGAGGTATGTCCTGAACTTAGCTATGATGAACTTTTAGAACTTAGCATGGAATTAGATGATAAATTTAGACAAATAAAAAAATTCAACAAAGAATATATAGTCACAATAAATAGATTAGAACTTGAGGTAGGAATGTTGAAAGATGAAAAAATTATTCTAGAAGAAGAACTTGAAATATCTCAAGAAAAAATAAGAAATAATTTGATAGAAAATGAGAATATTACTATAGTAAAAGAGAATCTGTTAAAAGAAAATTTTGAGTTTAAAAATAGTATTGAATTATTGTAAATTGAAAATATATAATTAAAAGTAAAATTAGATAACATTACTAATAAAGTGTCAAAATTTAATAAAGGAAAACAAGATTAGGAAAATCTTATCAAAACTTCAAAACCATCAGGCAATAGAAATGGAATAGGATTTAAAAATTCTTCTAAACAAAAAGGAAATGATGCTAAAAATATTAGTTTACCTAAGTCTAAATTGAATATCAAAAATATGAAAATTTGGATTCCTAAAACAAATAATAACTTGATTAGACAAAAGCATATTAATAATTATTTAGAGAATGTAGTCTATAATAAAAATTATTTTTATAAAGGTACCAAATCATCTTGGGTATGGCTACCTTCCCTTAACAATTAGGACCCTAACAAAATATATGGGTACCAATTAAAACATTTTTTATTTTGCAGGTACCCAAAATAAAAAAATAAGGAGAAATGGATACTAGATAGCGGTTGCTCCAAGCATATGACTGGAAATTCAAAAATGTTATCAAATATAACATATATCGATGGTGGAATGGTGAATTTTGGAGATAATTCAAAAGGATATGTCATAGGCGTTGGAGAAGTCATCAACTCTGGTATATCTAACTCTCCTATTATTACAAATGTTTTATTAGTAGAAAATCTAAAACACAACTTACTAAGCATTAGTCAATTATGCGATAAAGGTTTTCAAATAAATTTTGAAAAAGATAGATCTAATATTTTAGATAATAACAAACAACTCATTTTTGAAGGATTTAGAAACAAAAAGATTTATGTATTAAACATGAATATAAACAAAAATTCAAACTTGTGTTTAACCGCCAAACATGATGATCCATGGTTATGGCATAAACGATTTTGTCATATCAATTTTAAGAGTATTAATAAGTTAGCAAAATATGAATTGGTAAGAGGATTACCTAAAATGAATTACAAAGTAGAAAAGTTATGTGACAATTGTCAAATTGGAAAATTAAAGAAAAGCTCTTTTAAGTCTAAAAATAATATTTCTACAAAACAACCATTAGAATTGTTACATTTGGATTTATTTGGACCAACACAAATACGAACTATGAATCACAACAAATATGTTTTCGTCATAGTTGATGATTTCTCAAGATATACATGATCTTTATTTTTAAAACATAAAAGTGGCACTTTTGGTATGTTTAAGATATTTGCTAGAAGGATTAAAACATAAATGAACTTAAAAATTAAAAATATACGAAGTGATCATGGAGGAAAATTTGAAAACGATCGTTTTACAAATTTTTGTAATAAAAAGGGAATAACTCATAAATTTTCTTTTCCTCGCATACCTCAACAGAATGGTGTTGTAGAAAGGAAAAATCGTACATTACAAGAATGTGCACGAACATTACTAAATAACAGTGGTCTACCAAAACACTTTTGGGCTGAAACTATTGCCACATCCTGTTATGTATTAAATTGAGTAACCATACATCCTATGACAAAACAAACTTGTTTTGAAATATTTTTTGGTAAAAAACCTAAAGTATCGTACTTTAAAACTTTCGGTTCAAAATGTTTTATATTTAATACAAAAGATAACTTAGGAAAATTTGACCCAAAGGCCGATGAAGGGGTTTTTGTTGGATATTCGGACCGTAGCAAAGCTTATCGAATTTTTAATAAACGAAATAATACTATTGAAGAAAGTTTACATGTTTCCTTCGATGAAAATCTCTTTAATCGTAATACCAATGATGAAGAAGAAATTATCCCACTAATAAATTCAACGAATTTCGTTAGCAATGAAACAAATATTCAAAATAACACGTTAATATCATCTCCTAGGATTCTTAAGAATCATCTAAAAGATAATATCATTGGAGATTTTAACTCTAGAGTAACTAGAAATCAACTTAATCAAATAAGCCATATAGCTTTTGTGTCAAGTTTTGAACCAAAAAATTATAAAGAAGCTTCAAGTGACAATTTTTGGATAATAGCTACGCAAGAAGAATAAATTAATCTGAACGTAATAATGTTTGAAAATTAGTACCAAGACCTGAAGACCAATCAGTTATAGGAACAAAATGGGTATTTAAAAACAAAGCAAAACGAGAATGGAAATATTGTACGAAACAAAGCTCGTTTAGTTGCTCAAGGCTATAATCAAGAAGAAGGTATCGATTACGATGAAACCTTTGCTCCAGTAGCAAGATTAGAGGCCATTCGTACATTACTTGCCTTTGCAACTCATCACAATTTAAAACTATTTCAAATGGATATCAAAAGTGCTTTTTTAAATGGTTTTATTAAGGAAAATGTATACGTCAAACAACCACCATTATTTATTGACGAAAAATATCCCGATCATGTTTTTAAATTACATAAAGCACTATATGGATTAAACAAGCCCCTCGTGCATGGTACGAACGTCTTAAAAATCACTTAATAACATCTGGTTTTCATATAGGCAGAATATATACAACTTTATTTATTAAAAAAGAAAATAACAATATTTTAGTTGTACTAATTTATGTTGATGATATCATCTTTGGTTCAACCAACGAATATCTATGTAATTAATTTTCAACTATTATGAAAAATGAATTTGAAATGTCACACATGGGAGAATTAAATTTCTTCTTAGGTCTACAAATAAAACAACTCGAAAATGGAATTTTTATTCACCAAGAAAAATATTGTAATGATATATTACGGCGATTTGAAATGGATAAAACATCAGGCAAACAAACACCAATGAGTACCACTGTTCACTTAGAAAAAGATGAAAGTGGAAAAGATTTTGATGAAAAATTATATCGAAGCATGATTGGTTCTTTACTTTATTTAACGGCCAGTCGACTTGATATTATAATGAGTGTATGTCTTTGTGCTCCATTTCAAGCAAAACCAAAAGAATCTCATCTAAGAGCTGTTAAGCATATTTTACGTTATCTATCTAGTACTAGAGATTATGGTTTGTTTTACTCTAAAGGATCATCGTTTGAACTTGTTTCACATAGTGATGTGGATTTCGGTGGATGTAGAACAGATCGTAAGAGTACTAGTGGAAACTGTCACTTTATCGGACAATCTTTAGTTTCATGGTTTAGCAGAAAGTAAAATTGTGTTTCTTTATCTACTTGCGAAGCCGAATACATCTCCGCAGCTCTAACATGTGCACAAGTGATATACATGCAACAAACACTAATGGATTTTGATAAAATTATCAATAAATCTCTAATATATTGTGATAACACAAGTGCTATAAATTTATCAAAAAACCCTGTTAATCACTCACGAACCAAGCACATAGATATACGACATCATTTTCTATGAGACAATGTTGAAAAAGGAACTATTTCATTAGAATACGTAAATACTGAAAATCAAGAGCCGACATTTTTACAAAACCTTAAATGAACAAACATTCATTAAACTCCAACGATGTTTAGGTATTTGCTCACTTCATGACCTTTCTCCTTAAAAAGTAATAACTTCATTTAAGGCTAAGTTTAATTATCTACTTTATTACCACAAGTTATACTTATTTCTGAACCTTTAAATTTTTAGTTAGTTTGTTTATCTATAAATAATGTTTTCAGCTTATATATATATATTCATAGTTACATAAAAACTATATACAAATAGTTTATAAATAACATAATATAGCAATGTCTTCTGGGGACTTCTATATATCCATTCCATCTCAACACCATTAACGGACGGCTCGGTTGACACACCATAATGGTTTCCTACACCTACACCAAAGCAGGAGCCAATAAATAGGTGGTCCTCATATCGTACGGGTTTTACTCCCGATAATAAGAAAACCAAAAGATCACTATTTGTTTCTCCTAACACAGGATAAAATTGATGAAATTCATCATTATCAGAAACAACAGATAGATCTTCAACGAGAGCTATATTTCAACAAGAAGTTACGGCGCGACGGCTAAGCTTTTTAGAGCAAATAGCGATGAAGTTTTGTTCATCATGAAAGAAAGATATTCGTGAACCGCTACCAAAACCTTGAAGTTCCTTGGATCCATCTTCTTCGTACCGTACTTCTTGAGACCCTTCAACAAGACGATATTCTTGCTCCCCACGGACCCACGAACGTGGAAATATATGGTCTCCACTTAGACCATGGAGGGATAACGAGTCAGGAGATCGTAAACAGGAAATTATTGTCAAGTACAAAAATTCACAGCTTTTTAGCCTCAAGGACAGATCTTCAATATTTTATCCTGAAGGACAACTTTCTGTAGGTATCAGTTTTTAGTTATTGATAGCAGTTTTTAGGTATCAGTTTGTAGTTATCCGTAGCAGTTTTTAGGTATCAGTTTTTAGCTCGGTATCAGTTTTGTTGTCCTTATGAATAATTTTGAAAAATGTTTGTCCTTGTGAATAAATTTTAGAAGAATGTTTGTCCTTGTGGCAAAAATATTGAGGTCGTGTCCTTGAGGCAAAAAATATTGAAATTTTTGTCCTTTAAATTAATTCCCCCGATCGTAAAACACCATCGCCTTCTAAATAAATAAATCATATTAATTATAATATGTATCTATACTTATGTGTTATTTTATTTTATTTTAACAATAAAATTATTTGTTAGCAAAATTCGATAAATAAGTGAAACCATCAAACCTTAGGCTATTTTTAGCC
This sequence comes from Allium cepa, assembly GCA_030765085.1. Lineage (NCBI taxonomy): Eukaryota > Viridiplantae > Streptophyta > Magnoliopsida > Asparagales > Amaryllidaceae > Allium > Allium cepa. The sequence continues at coordinate 430,152,786 of CM060937.1, forward strand.
AAACTGCAAATTCCAGACGTCTGACAATAGCCTTCAGACGTCTGATACAATGATATACTATTAAAAATTAAGCATTGTGCATATGTCAGACGTCTGGTATATCTCCCAGACGTCTGAACTTAAGCTCTGCCTCCTAAATTATAAACCAGAGAATTTCGAACGTCTAAAACAATGAACCAGACATCTGACTAAGTTCTCTGTCACAAATACTTAGAAAATTGACCTAAACCAGACGTCTGACATATGAAACCAGCCGTCTGATTAAACCCTCTGCATATTTAATCTTATGCATTCCACCAAAATAGATGTCTACTCCAAAGACCAGATGCCTCTTTGTATCTCCTGTACAAATTTCAGGGAAAACCAGATGTCTGATTCCAAATCTAGACGTTTGGAATTCAATCGACCATTTATATACACTCAAATAACGTAATTTTTTTCTTTATCTCAAAATTATTCCAATCTACGATTTAGTTCGTGATGGTTTTTCTTCAACATCGACGTCTTTAACAAAATTAAATCAAAATGCCTCCTCGCACTAAGAATATCAAAATTTCAAAACGCAAACAAGACCAGCCACTTCATCTTCAAACCCTCAAGTATGCTCCGACGATCAGGTCGAGAGGTGGATGAATAAAGTACCACATTCCATCAAAAGGTATCAAGATATTCAAAAGAAGAAACTCCATATAGGGCCATTCTACAATTTACTTAAATTCCCTATGTATGATCTAGATGAACTTTGTGAAATTGTTGAATTGGAAACCTTAATCTCTTTTACTCCTAATGATGTTCAAATAGATCAACTAGCTATATTTTTATTCTACGCTAATCTTGATAGTACTTCAGTATGGAACACTGAAGATGAGGACAACTGGCTCTGGTCCAGTGTTTATGGGAATACGATTAAATTAACTCCGGGGTTAATAGGTAGAACCTTGGGATGGTCTGATACCGAAGAAGATTTACACAACATTCCGGATATGCGCTTCAAGCTGCAAAATAGGATTACTCATCAAATTTGGGAGGACGAAATGCCGAAATTTGCTTCGAAATATTTACGTCCAAAAGCTCGACTCTTGACAAGAATGATAATCAATACAGTTGTTCCACGTATGGGGAGTCACGAGCAAATAACAGAATTAGAACACAAAGCCCTATATGCTCTCTTTTGTGGAACTCGGGTAAATTGGGCCAAATTAATCTTCGACGAGCTCAAACACTTTTGGACTCGATCACGGCCATCGATTATTTACTCAACCTATATTATGAGACTTCTTCGTGCACATAGTATTTCTTCCTGCCTATCGATATTCGAAGAAATCTCGCATAAATATGCTTCCACCAAATTCTTCTCTCTAATGCACCTACCTGAAATCCCTCCAGAATTCATGACCTTCGAAGATTGGACGCACAATCATCAATCTAGAAGAGTTGAGCCTCCTCCTCAACCACATATTGATCTATGCCAAGAGGAAGTACAAAATCGAGAAGTCACTCCTCCTCCTCCCGCGCCATTTGATTATCCAAGACAAGATGAAATTGTCGAGACTCGACTGGATACAAATCCAAATGAAAGTATTCGAGATCTCACACTTCAAAACCAACATACACTATCCTAAAATCAAAAATATTTGGCTAAGCGAATTGACAATTTTGAAACTTCATTCGCTACATGTCTAGTCACAGTTGAAGAATCTCTTTCGACTGTTTTATCGGTTCTTAAAGAAGTACTACAACGGGTTCTTGGCCCAACACCACCCTCTGAGGATTGGCCAACCCCTGTACCTTCTCCTCCCATAAAACATTCCAAACCATCTGAGGATGAACCTCTAAAGGAAGCTTTGACATCTCCCTCAAAGTCTAGCACTTCTAAAAAGGAAGAACCAAAGGAAGATGATCCAAATAAAGCTTCCCCAAAGGAAATCTAGAATTTGGGAATCGTAATTTTTATATTTTTGTATATAAAATTTGTACAAATCTATGATTGTAACCCCTTTATGTTATTAATGAATTTTTTTTGTTTGACGATTGGCTCCAATGTTATACTTCTTTTTGATAATGCCAAAAGGGGAGAAATATAGGTAGAATCATATAACATTAAAAATAAGCACATATTCAGGGGGAGATTTATAATCTATAAGTACATTGAATAGTTGTCATCATCAAAAAGAGGGAGATTGTTAGGAAATCAACTCTATGGTTTCGATGACAACAACTATACAATGGAAATCGAATGTACATATATATTTATATTTGCAGGTAGTTGATAAAGTAACGTCATCAAAGAGACAAGAAGAAGACTCAAAAGAAGTATCAAACGACTACAAGTCAATAGAATTGGAAGAGGGATGACACAAGCATAGAAAAATCAACATGCACACATCCAGATGTTTGGGTACACTAGCCAGACGTCTGATTGATTCCTCTGGTTCAAAACTCAGAAAGAATCAGACGTCTGGTTAATAAACTCAGACGTCTGAAAAGCATCCGGATATAAAATATATGAAAGCCATACGTCTGGTTAATAAACACAGACGTCTGAAATGCAACCAGATACAACAAAAAATATGAAGACTAGAGTCTGAAATATTTTCCAGACGTCTGATTTTGAACTCGGCTGTGTGCTGTGTAAATTCAAAGAACAACTGTCACATCCAAAAAGACACGTTCGCTTCTCTTCACTTCAACTCTTCATCACCAGAAGCGACCTTAGAGCACTTACTAACAGTTGCAACTACACAAAGGATCTCTCCACCACTATAAATAGAATCGGGAATTCAAGAAAAGACCTCACCTTACTCACTTACGCTTTTAACTCTTATATTCTGATTTGTACCTTATCTTTAAGCAATCAAATACCCGTAGTTAACTCTTCCATATATTCAGAACTCCTCATTCAATATTCTATATATATATATGTATATTTATATATATATTGGAAGCAATAGTACTTAATAGTCAACATCCATGTTATTGAACACATTCTTGACAAAGAGACACAGCTATTGTAAACCTGTTCCTCCGGGTCAAGTGAGGGTTAGTTGAAAGGAAATTCCGAAGAGGAGCTTCGGGACTGAACGTAGACGGAAGGTCCGAACCAGTATAAAATCCTAGTGTGATTATTTTAATTTACTTTTGCTACTATTATATATCAAGTTATATTATATAGTTAGTTGTTTATACTTGCATACATATCCTATACGATCCACTCATATAGACTTTCACTGACTGCTTTGTAATTTGAATCTGATTACAATTTGATTGGATCTCGTAAGTTAGATCGAGTCACTAGTGTTATAGTTCACTAGAGAATCACAGTGGACTCATCGATGACTAATGTGAGGGAGGAGAAGAGTGAAGAATAGTTTATGTAGAGCTTTAGCAGCCAGTCCAGAAGATTTTCTTTATGTTGTAGATGGGTGAGTATTTATAGGGATTGTAGAGTTAGTGCGCAAAGCCCCTTTTTCCAGAAGCCCACATTTGATCGTATCAAGGTGCTCAAGAAATTTCATATTGAGCCAAGCTAATTTGATGGATAGCTACCGATCCATAAGGCATGGATCACTAGAAATCAACGCAGTTAGAACATATTTCGATCTTTTTGCTTGGATTGTGCTTCTTCCTTATGTAGATGCCCTCCATGTAATTTCTTAAATAGTTGCCTTGTCCTGATGATGATTAACATATAGGTTGGATCAAACTATGACCGAAATCAAATGAATGCTCACTTCTCGGATTGACTTTCTTGGAATATTACGAAACTAGGCAGGCATCCTTAAAAAAGATATTGTTTCATGATGCAAGAGATTTGGAAGATCCATGAGCTACCCTTATGAATCACTAACGATCCGTAGATGATGGGTCATTAGCAGTCCATCATCTTGGCCTATTTTTCCTTTCTTACTCTTGGGTCTTTCTTAGTTCCTTCTTCTAGTCCTTTTTGTTAATTCATCAGTTGTTTTCACTTGGCGTGGATGTTCTAACTTCCTTTGAAATCTATTGGGTTAAAATCTAGTTAACATTTACCCCTTAGAGTGTGCCTTCGCTGGAAATAAGGCGTGCTCTGAAAGTAACTACTTTCGAATTCCCATTTGGTGAGGTTTAATTGATCATGTTGGGGTTACCATGCAAATTTGGCTTTAGCCATTCTGCCGTTTATTGAGTTTCGATGTGAATCGCCATTGCTCATATCAATAAATTAATTTTAGTCCCATAACTTTCAAGATGCTATGAAATAATACGTAGATTGTGCCTGGCAAGTTCGGAGAAATTTGGTTTCAATTATATGGGTCGCTAGCGATCCATAGTCCATGGATCGCTCGCGATCCAATAACATAGAAATTTTTCGTCCACTCTTCTATTTAACTCCTCATTCGGGCCGACCCTTCTTAATTTTATTCTCTTTTGAGAACCTAGCTACCTATTACGTGACCGAAGCTGAAACACATTCGAACCCTAATCTTTCCCTTACCACCGTTGTCGTCAATTTTCATCACCGAAGCTCTTTGCATCGCCTTCGCCTGAACTTGCCGCCACATCCCGAGCCAACCCCAACACTTGCATTGCTGTCTTCTTGAATCATGAATGATCTTGTCCACTCGGATCGCTGTCGATTTATCCACCTTGGATCGTTGTCAACCTATCCATCTTGGACCACCGTCGACTTAGAGTTTGGCTATATTCGCCTTTTGATTTTTAACTTGAGGTGGGTAGTATGGAAATTTAGCGCTTTGTTTTTGCAATTTGGTGATGAAGTTGTGTTGGTGACGGATGTAATGGAGAATTCAAGTTGATTGTGATTTTGTAGAAGAAGATAGTAAACCGAGTCTTGAGTTCTTCACGGAGCGAAGCTTGAGTCTTGCCTCAGTGCTTGACATGTTTTCCTATCTTCGTCTATAGAATCAGAATTAACTTGCACTGATTTGCATTGTTAATCAGGCATGATGTGTTGTAGATTGATTTTGGTTTTTTCTAGAGATGATAATAGCTTAGGGTAGCTTCTTGTATGCAGCTTATATTGTTATCCCCTTCAAGAGAACTAAAATCGACTTATGCTGAGAATTCTCTACTCAATTCAGACCCATCAATCTATAGTTACTCACTTTGGATTGGTCCTGTCATTGCACAATCGCTGTACATGAAATGGAAGAGCTTCCCACGTCGCTTCAAACAACGGATCCATTATCAACCGTCGGTCAATAATGGATTATTATAGGAGAAATAAATTTTATAAATGATACGAGAAGCTCTTTTCTTTCTTCACTGCGAGTGAACTATCTACATAGGATATTGCGTTTGTAGTGTCCAAGACACCGAGCCCATCACACATAGATAGCGCACTGCACATGCCCCAATCAACACTTGGAACCTGATATGTCGGCATAAATCAATATCTTTTCGAAGTTTAAGTGTTAATCGTTGGGGGACTTCTAGTCAAAAATAGAATTACCTAACCGCGTTAGGTACAAGTTCTGTTGTATAGAATAAAGCATCCATCATCCCATTTTATATCCAGTGAAGGAAGTCCGGTACTCTCAAAAGCCGAATCGTCGTTAGTTGCGCCTTCACAACGATTTCAGTACTACCTACTTTTTCACTGCCTCCAGCTGCATACGGTCAATTGGTTCCGGTTGGTCCGGTTGTAGATCGGCTTCCTCCAAATTAAAGTTTAACTCAATCCTCTGGAGAGAGCTTCCTCCATAGTCTCTGCTAGAGTTCTGCATAACATTTATTTACAATATGGCATTTTGGGCGATGACGTATGCCTTCCATCGAAGAATGATTTTGCACATATGCCGCCTTCGGGGTACATCGCTTGCTACCGGTATATGTACCTGAATGGTGTAGTACCCCTCTTCAATTATTTATTAAGAGAAACTCTTCTGAACATAGGAATGGCTTTATTTCAGATTCTAAATGGATTTGCGATCTTGACTTACCTTTATGTCTTGTTTGTGTGGACATATAATCGTGCCTCAAGTTTTGATGAGTGAGATATTTTCTCTCATTCAAGAAGAGAGACGAATGTTCGACCATCGTGGTCATTGAGTCTCAACGAAACTTCAAGATTAACCTACAGCTTCAAATTAACCTGTCGCGATTCAAGACTCAATACTTTTTTCGTTAGGTTACTGAAAGATTTAATCGTCTTTGGATGACGGGAGGTAAGCCTTCTCTTTTACTCATTGAAATTTAATACGTCGCTATGGGATTTTTGTTAGATTGAATACTTCTTGTAGTCATTCCGAGACCGATTATAGATCCACCACTCGATCCAATCTTCCATACTCTGAAGACCGTAAATGCCAAGGAGAGTTCGGTGAAGTTTTTGCTTACGGACGAGAATTTGCCTTGGTATAGGTTGTTGCAATGTAGGGAGATCTGCCGTAGCCATTTAAGTTCCATCTCCTTTCCATTCCAGAGTTCAAACATGTTCCACTTCTTCATCACACTGCTTCGAATAGGGTGACCTCCCAGAAAGAGAAGGTCTGTCTAGTGGGTCAACCGAAGAAATCCATGAAGGAAGAGGTGTAACGACTGAAGCCAGCTGCCTGCCTAGGATGTCCCTGATTCTAGAGGAGGAGGAAGAAGAATTCAAGAAGCGTGATGGCAAGGCTGTGGTGACAACAGAAAAGGAAGAGGGCAAAATTAAGAGTAGCAGCAGTTATGATTCCTCCTCTAGTGATTATGAATTCGATGCAAGTTCCGGTGATAGAAAATTTGGATCTTATGATGAAACTTCGGGAATGAGTCTCGTTCTGCCGCATTCGCCTCCCTAAGAACTTCGTGTTAAAGATGCTCCTCCAGTAGCCAAGCGACTTTATGATTTTCCGCTTAAGGAAACCGGTATTGACTTTGGGGATTTGAGCAATGTTTATGTGGATATATATAAAATCATAGTAGAAGATTTAGAGCTCAAGGGATTTTCTCCTCGCCCCGGTCATGCTATTTCTAGAGTTAGCCTGATTCCTACCATGGTAACTTCTCGATTCGGTTTATGACGTCCTTTTAGGCTGCCTATGACATGTTACACATTTCACTAGGGTCATGCTCACTTATATATGCATTATTTAGGTTAATTTTATATCACTAAGGCTCTTTTTTTATTATTTTTATATCAGGTACTATGAGAGGCTATGGAATTTATGAGGACCTTGAACAATTTACTAATTCACAACGCTGGTCAAGATGGACTTCAAGCCGCCATCAGCCCCATGAAACAAAGGAAAAGTGGAGAAGGCGGAAAGATTTGGAAGTTGAAGTTTGTCATCGGGATGACAGAGAATGGAGTGGAGTGTATAGGAGTGGTTATGAGAAGAGAAATACTCCCAGTGCCCAAGAAAAGCCACCCAAGAAGTCGACAGCAAATTGCGGTTCTCATCTGTCCAAGCATTAGCCCCGGCTACAGTCTGTGTTCGAATTGAAAGTTTGGCTTCCACTGTTCAAGTTTCACCTTCATCCCAAGCCCCATTAACTCACGTAGTGCCTGCTTATGGTTCTTTATGTCTGCGTAGAAGGTCGGCTTATATTCTCCCATTCGGTCCTCCTAAAATCAAAGCTGCACTCCCTAGATGGTTTCTAAAGGGAGTTAACTTTGATCGCTACCTACGCCCAATTCGCAAAGACTCTTATATGCCCCATCTCTAGGCGATTCAAAGCGATTTGTATCAAGCTGAAGGATGAGAGAATTTATGCAAGCAACTGATAGACACAAACCGTAACAATTACCAAGAGATCCTCTCCGTCGAGTCAGAGAAGGACGGCTATAAGAGGACATTAGTGGAACTTGACACCAAAATCAAGCAGTTGACAAAGAGAGTGACATTGCATTTGGAGGCAGTAAGAGCAATGCCAACATGCTGAAGGATTTAAAGAGGCCCACACAAAAATAGAAATCATGTTTGGAGATGAAATCAAGTAGGCCCTTGCAAATGAGGTCAAGCTGAAAGAGGAGAAAAAAGCCCATGATGTGATCATTGAAGCTCAGAAGAAAACTATCGCTGGTCATAACGAAGTCTTCGAAGCCTATAAAAAGACAATTGCTTATTACGCGAGAATAGTTGAATTCCGTGACAGGACCATTTCTGATCAAACTCAAACGATTGCTTCACTCCAGGAAAGAGTTGCGCAACTTAACACCAGAAGGCTAAGGTCGATGTTTAGAAGGCCACCATTACAATGGACTACTTGGAGTTACATGATGCTTTCAAAATAAAAATGGAGAAGATGGATGACGCCATCTTGAATTTCTATGTTAACTCCATGCTGCATTAGGAGAGCCTTAGCTATATGGGCCCCAAATTCCCAAGTACGCTTGCTATGGTTTGGGAGGAAGTTCTGGCCCATTTTCGAGAGAACGGGGCTGTATATATTGAGCAAGAATTGGAGGATTCTTATCTCAATGAAGAGTTGAAGAAGGCTTTGATAAAAGGGTAGGGAGATCAGTCGAATTGAGAGGGAAAAAGAGGCCGCCATTGCTACTACAACTACAAAAGCGCTACCAGATCCTTTCATTTTGAGCCTGGCGAATCATCAAAATAGCCTCACGATTGGTTAGCGATTTCAACCGCTGCTGCCTTGTTGTCTGCCCCTCCGGCGGCTGTTTCGGAAGCCTCGGGTGGTCTTGAAACTTCTCCAAAGATCGTGCATCTATCCAAAGAAGGAAAAGGTAGGGCGTATGAGATTGAAATTCTATACCACTCTTATAATGTAGGTAACCTTCTTGTTTTCCCCGAGTTTAAGAATTTCTCAGCTCATGCTGCAAGAATAAAACGAACTGAATTCTTTAATTTTTGATCTTATAGGTTATTCTTCTTTACCTACTGACCTGCCGATCTCTTTGGTCCCTAGGCCTGCTATAAGTTCAACTGCCTTGATGCTTGTTTCTGCAGCTACTTCGATTAATGCGCCCATTCTGGCTCACAACCAAGGACTGAATCAGAGAAGATTGTTGCGTTGCACAGTCTGGACGACCCTTGCGTATCTCTGGAGAGCGATTCCATAACAGAGGAAGCGCGAGAGCCGAAAGACCAAACTGGCCAGCTAAGTAAAACTAAACAGCATATGGTGGCCTTTAAGAAGGAAAAGATCAAGGAGAGAAAGTCTTCAAGGATCTCCTGCAAATCCTCTAAGAGCAGTACTAAGGGGGAGTCTTCCAAGAAGAGTGAAGACCAGGGAAGAGATGCTGGCATTGGGGAGATAGTTAATATTTCAAGCCATGACACAACTCTTGGTAGGGATTTCGAGGAGAAGAAGAAACTTCTAACCAAAGGTGGGAAGGGAAGCGGTGGGAAGAAATATTAACTTTCTCGAGTAATGGTAGATGAGACGACCCGACTTCCTATCTCCAGGAAATCGCATCATCTAGAAGAAAGAAAGGGATAGAAGAAGAAAAGAAAGAGAAAGAAGAAACATAACAACATCAGAGAACTCACAGCGGAACGAATAAAATATAATATATCACATAAAATATTACATAGTATCTTGTTACATCAGAGTACACAACTTAAAACAACAGATAATAGACAGTTATAAACATCTGTCTAACTATACAACTCAAGATATAAGAGAAACAGATACCAAACAAACACAGCGGAATAAATATTTATCTACACGTCGAAGCTTCCTGCTCCATATCTCCTCCAGAATTCGTCAAGCAAACCTGAATCACTTGACTACTCATACATAATATGAGTACCCAAGAGTTTAATAAAATAGAAAATAAACACTCGGGTCAGACAGGGGTCTGGTGTGAGTAAACGGTTTAAAATTGCTGAACTTTGGAAAACCTTTGAAATGAAAAGGTATCACGTAAGACTTACCACACATAAGCATGGAAAAGTTTTTACCTTACGCTAACCAAAACATTTGATAGGAAATCCAGTGATATTATAATAGTGTCTAGGGTTTTCAAGTAAATAAGAAATTGCCGAAATTGTTACATGATTAAATTCCAGCTACTAGCCACAAAAGTGGGTAATACAATCAAAAGTGTAGGGTCTCGTAGGAAGAATGATTTTCCATCAATGGCAGGGCTACTGGGGTACCGCCGGTCACAGTACGTGGCCTAGATCAACGTACCGGGGAGCCACCCTAACTCCCCTGCAACACAAGGCCGGAACCATCCCTTACTGGACAGTCCCGAACAAGACCACCCCGTAGTTGGCGCGACCAACCACACACTAAGTCGAAATAGAAAGGGACCTCTAGACAAAGGTAAATCTCGCTTTCAAGTGGGAGCTACCCACGAAGCTTTGCTGCACCTCCCCTGTTTTAGCCATTCCCGGTTGATGAGGCTTGAGGCTACGATTACCTTTATAGAACACATCTATCTTAGAATGCTCATCGTCCACCTGACGATGTTCTGAAAGCATTCAATCCATACAAGTTCGTTCCGGGTTCGAACGAAACCGAAGGTACTATCTCGTTGCATTCATTATTGGAATCACCCTCAGAGTCAACGACCATAGCCCTTGCACTCTAAATCACCATCTCGAATCTATAAGTACTATTCCGTCAACTCATTACGGAATCACCCACAGAGTTATACTGACGTATAGCCCTTACACCTCGAGTCTTCACTTGCTCCACTTGGATTCACGACCTAACGTTTACTTGGAATCAATGTGGTTTTCAGATATCCAAATATGGAAATCCGATCATGGTCTCACCGAAACCAAACGCCATTTTAAATGTCCAAGTTGTACTTAAGGGTTTAACAATTTAAACTTATATTCAAGATGATATAAACAGATCAATGAATCATATTATCACAATAGATAATTCATAACAACATTTATCTTCATAAAACAGCATATCACATATCATAGATACCCAAATCATTTAGTATCAATCAATTACCCAATATCATTATCCAATATCAACCATCCAATATCAATCTATCATCCAACAACGATCAATCAATAACAATCAATCATCCAACAATAGAATTGATCAAGTCTAAATTAGTTGGGTTAACTTTAAATCCTTTTTATTTATTTATTTCAAATAAATAAATTGATCATCTCTAATGATCTTCCTTAATTAATATCCCTTGATTAATTATATTTAATTACATTCAAGTAATTATCCTTAACCATATACAGTAATTAAATCTTTAATTTTTATCATTAATTACAATAATTAATGATCATTCGTTTACTTCTATTAATTAACTATAATTAATTGCATTATACCTCAATTAATTACAATAATTAATCACCCTTAAATTAATTACTTATATTAATCAACCTTGATTAATATCATTAATCACATTAATTAATGATCCTTATTAATTTAATAATTACTTTAATTAATTAAATAATTAACTTATAATTAATCAACTCATTAATCATAATTAGTAATTAACAATTTGTAATTACTTATCTTAATTAATTAACTTCTTAATTAATTAATTTCTAATTTAATTATATTAATCCTTGATTAATTAATCTAATTAATTAATCCTTAATTACTTCATTAAGTAATTATTATTCAATTAAATTAATAAATAAATTCTTAATTAATTACTTTATTAATTAATTACAATTTTAATTAATTACACTTAGTAATTAATCCTAAGTTAAATTCATTAATTAATCAATCACATTGATTAATTAACTAAATAATTAAGTAATTAACTCTTAATTACTTACATAAGTAATTATCTCTAATTGCTTCCACTAAATAATCTTAATTAATTAAGTAATTCATTCCATCATTAAACAGTCCTTCGTTCTTTAAATAAATTAATTACTTCATAATTAATTAACTTCAAAACAATTAAATTAATCAATTCTTTAATTGATAACAACAAGTGATTACCCATTAATCACCTCCAACTTAATTACTTCCATGAGTATTTTCCATTAATTACTTCCATAAGTAATTACCTTCCTAATTACATTCAATTATTAATCATTAATTACTTCATTAAGTAATTGCACTCAATTTTTTTGGCAAGGCCAGCCGGTTTTATAGTGGACCGTCCACTTTTTATTACGAACGTAATAAAAATTGAAGTACAGGAGCAAGGTAAAAGAACCTTAACTACTAAATAAAATACAGAAAATATAGCACAGGTACGTGATAACTATGTCACGATAACTATAAGAACCACAAAAACTAGCACTCCTCCGAGGAGGGAGAATGACCAACAACCATAATTACGTTCCATAATTAATCCATAATTAAGTGATTATTAAAATTAAATAAACAATTAACTAATTATTTAAAATTAATTAAACAATTAATTGATTAACTTCTATTATTAAAGATTTTTTTTAATAAACTAAGAAAATCATAATTCTTAATCAACTTAACTTATTAACAGATAAGCATTCGTAAGTTAATTATTCAAATAATTTAACCTTGTTTATTTCTATAAATAAATTATTTGAATTATTTAAATTATTTTAAAGACAAGTTATTAATCTTGGTTTACAAAATCATAATGATAATCTTATTTGAAAAATAGGAAATTTAGAAACAAATTTCAAAATTTTCAATACTTTAAAACATTTAAATTAATCTTATTTATTTCAAATATAAATTTGAAATCTTAGGTTTGAATCATCATTTAAACTTAACTTTGTTAATATTTAAATTCAAAATATCCTTTTAAATCGAACTCCAAAATGTAATTAGATAAATTTTGTTTTTTTTAAAAACAATCATCATAAAACACACTTAAATTTGAAATATAAATTTAATTTACATTTTTTTTTCAAACAGCAAGTTTAACGTAGGATTTTGTTTCTTTATAAAACTTGTTTACAATTTAAAAGCTTGTTCTTATTTACTCAACAATAAGTTAATTCTGCACTTAGTATCTACACAGTACCCAACTAGAAGCAACACCCTAAATACCCGAGTAAATCACCAAAGCAACCCGTGCTTGCCTCGAGACAAAACCCAACCTAACTGCTTCGAGACGATACTGTGAAATCGCGAGCGTCACTCCGGGTTCACACGTCTCTCCCCAATCTGCCTTTCTTCCCAGCGCACAGCGTACACACGTGTACGTGCGCAACCCAACCTCGCCTCTCCGACCATCCAACTGATCGCCGACCGACCACGCAATGCCTCAACAACTCGTACCTCAACTCAGATCGAAGAATCCATCAATGCATCGAAATTCGACCCTCTGATCGAAAAACTACAGCAACTCGAACCCAAAACTCCATCGTCACCGACCATCTTGTCGCCATTCAACCTCGCCGATCCCACCATCGAAGCGCCTCCACCCCGAGCACCTTTTCCCCCGACCGCGAACATCTCTGGTTCACTACACACGACAAAAACGTCTCGGAAATCAAACCAAACAAACAACATGCCTAAACCCTAGTTTCTGCAATTCCCTTCAATCCACTACTTGAAAAAAATATTCTGTATTTTCCCATGATCTAAAGATTACATACAAACTTCGGTCGAAATCCAAGCTTAAATCATCAAGTAAATCTTCGGTAATCACTCAAAACTTCAAAAGCCTTCAAACCCAAAATTCTCTCAAATTAACCAAGTAAAAATCATGAATTTTATATCAAAATTCATGATTTACTATCCAGATTACATGCATGTAGTAAAAATTTGAATTTAAGAAAATAAATTTTGAACTAATATTCAAATCTCTCTGTAAAATTTTATTTTAATCATGAGTGATGATATTTTAAATTCCCAGACTACTTTATAATCTTTGTTATACAATTACTAATCAGTTTCATTCAAATACTTAAGGCTAGTATGGATTAATTTGAGAAATTTTGATTTTTGAAACAAGGGTCACAGTTTTTCTCTTCTTCAAACAGAGAACAATCCCCATATACAGTCATATTTCCACACATACAAATATAACTATTACTTCAGTAAATAAACTGGATAATCTCCATGCAACACTAACATCAATTCACATGCATTTAAATTAACAAGATTAATCTGTTTTTAAAATATTTACTCACCTTTTTGCAGTGAACAAAACAGAGAACAAAGTAGGTTTTTTTTTCTTTTTTTTTCTTGAATCTTCCAGGCTTTGAAATATCAATCTGGAAAATGCTTTCTGTTGAAGATGATTCTCTGCATGCTTACAAGCTTATATTTAAAAGTGTTGATACTTCAGTGGTTCTTGATTTCAATTTAGTTGCAGGTTGTTTTGAAGTTGCAGATTTCATCTATGTTGTGAAGAACTTGCTTGCAGATCTTTAATTTTCTTTTGGCTTTTAATTTGATTCATATTTGAGAAAATAGTTTACTGATTTGAAAACAAGAAAGAGTGTTTATGCAAGAAAACAAATTTTCTTCTTAATAGATTTATTAAAATTTAAAATGAATTGTTGCCACATGTTGGCTTAAGAATTACATTTGTCATAAATTTGTTTAATTTTTCTTACAAGTATTATTAAGGTGATTATTATGTTTACACATGTTACTTAAGTGTTTTTAAACAAATTTTTATTTAATTTAAATGATGATATAAACTTACTTATTTATGTTACTTTGTAAATAAATGCTTACATATATAAATATAAATTTACCTTTAAAAGAAAAACGTTTTAAAACTAACTAAAATATAAACAAATTCCTTATACTTGTATTTTATAACCATTTTAAAATTTAAACATTTTAAAAGAGAACAAAACAAAACTTGTTTAAATCCTTTTTAAACTATCATATTTTTAAAACAACAATTATCTTACATTTTGAAAACAAATGAATTAATCTTTAAATTAACTTTTGGAAATATAAATTAAAACAAATCTTTAAATTACAATATGCATACATTATAAATTAACAATTGATTAAATTAAATTTCAAAATAACTCAAATTATAACATATACAAACATATATATATTACAATTTGAAAATTCAACTTTAATTAAAACAAAAGATCTTCTGTTCACAATATATATCAAATGTATATATTATAAATAGAATAAAATTTCATTAGCTTGGAAAAATAAATCTTATCAATATTGTAAATTGTTAAAAAGATATTAATTACAATTATCAGATTAAATATTTGTTATCCTTTAAAAATAATAAATTTACCCATTTAAATTAATATTATAAAGAAAATTATCAAACCAGTTAAATTATTTATACAGATTATTAAATTTATATTGCCCAAAATTCCGGGTCGTTACAATCCTCCCCCCTTAAAAAAATTTCGTCCCCGAAATTTAAAAGCAAAGGTAATTTAATAATCCAGTACAGATTTTAATTTAAATCAGCAAAGCATTCCTAACAACCAGTTACTAACAACCATAGCAATCAAACAAACAAACAAACTTAACTAATTATTCTAACACTAATCAGAATAAATCTCTAATACTGTCTCAAGTGTCCCAAGTATAAATCACCGGGAGACTCCCTCTTCAAAAGCCAACAAGCAAACTACACTACCAACATCCAGAGCTCCTCTCATCTCCAGATCCATCAATCTGAACAGAACATCAGATTATACTCAAGTCCAGCACAACTTCTAAATCCATCTGAACTACAGATTCAACAACCAACGTTGAATCATACACGTACTCCCTCAGAGATACGTGAAATACAATGAATTCAGCTATCCAAACTGGCAATTCAATCTCATCCTATCAAAAACACAGATAAAAAATCTTCAAATGTCTCAGCACTAACCAACCAATCCTATCCAATTTCAGCTCTCTTAACCAGAGAATTTTAACAACACTGAAGTCTCCAACTTCGAATTCCAAAACTTCTTATCTCATATATGTAACTCAACAGACTATCCTGGGCTGCCAATCTTCTTCCTAATCAGCTCAACCTATGCTGATACTTCCAGAAACAACTAGGCCAAAGCAAACAGATTTCTGGATCCTATCCAGCAGAAAAGTCTTCCAAAATTCATCGAAATCCAGAACTCAAGCTCTACTACCCAAACAATATCAAACACAACTTACTTCCTTCCTTGCACAGCTGCTACCTCGCTTTCGCTGCGCAACTCTGATTCTAAAATAGATGGAAATACTATTGATGAACACGAGTACAAACTTATCCAATATCTCCGGGAAACTTTGTTCATCAAATCCATGAAAATCTGAGTGACTCATCTGACTCAGTCACAACCTTACAGTAGGATCCAACTCAAAACAAGATCTGACCAAATCCAAATCCAAAAATATTCTGAGCTGTTATACCAACTCTCCTTTCTCCAAGAACATCCAACTATCAGGTTAACTACCAAAATTGCTTCCGGAACCAAAACAATATGGAACTCAACTCCAGATGCGGACAAACTTCTGATTACATCAGTAGCTCTTACTTCTACATGAGAATCCTCAGCCTCAACAAAAGATTGCTCAAGAAAAATTCCTAAATTAATCGCAAGTCACTTTTGCGATCCTACCTATTTCGAATTCCAAATAAAACTGTCCCCTCTTTACCAATTAGAACAGCCTTAAGCTTTTCCAAACAAAGTTAACCTTCCAAGAAAACTTTTACCAACCGCCCGGGCTGCTGTAGAAGAAACACCAAGTTTCCTGGAGCATCGGAGAAACAGACCACACTGCTGCTTCCAAACTCTACTTCGATGATACAGCAAAGCTAAAAGATCTCCTCGTCAGCACACCGAACACTTCGAGCTGAAACTGCTACCACGGCTAATTAAAGACTTCTAATTCAAAAGCTTCTCAACTCTAAAACCATCAACAAACCACACAACGAACCTCCGAGATGGCAAACATCCCTTCAAGAAACTCGGCCTTCAAACCAAGCATCAACAACTCGCTTACCTTAAGGAATAACAATGAGACCATGCCTAAAGAGAAACAACTCATAGACCTTAGTCTCATATCCCAAAACAGCCAAACGCCATGCTAAAGATCCTGAAAACTTCTATACTGACGAGTCTTCCCTGCGGCAGGTAAAAACTGCTTCTCAACTACTACTAAAACTGCTTCAAGAGAAAACATCTTCAGAAAATATCCAATAGATACTGCATCTCATCATGCAGATATCAAGATATCATTACTTACTTCTGCACTTCCGACAGATCCAAACTCAAGAAAAATTCGCTCACCCGAGCGGAATCCAAACTTACACTTCAAAGATAAACTCCGAATCTTTTAATAGATTTCCATCAGATATCAGAGAAATCCTTTCTCCAAACTACAAATCTTACTCGAGACAGTACCAGGTCTACAGTCTTGACAAATACACTTCCAATCTCAAACATATGGATTTCTTCCATTAGTGGTAGTCGTGTTCCACATACAAACCACTACTCCATCTACCTCTAAAACTTCTATTGGAAAATCCGAACAGATAACCCAATCAAATTAGGTAGATATATATATATATATACACACACACACACATATATAGTTATATATAAAAAATTACAAGTACGCTCTCTCAAGAAAGACATCACTCCATAGCCTAGGTATTCACTCAACCTAATGCTCTAATACCAAATGAGACGACCCGACTTCCTATCTCCAGGAAATCGCATCATCTAGAAGAAAGAAAGGGATAGAAGAAGAAAAGAAAGAGAAAGAAGAAACAGAACAACATCAGAGAACTCACAGCGGAACGAATAAAATATATTATATCACATAAAATATTACATAGTATCTTATTACATCAGAGTACACAACTTATAACAACAGATAATAGACAGTTATAAACATCTGTCTAACTATACAACTCAAGATACAAGAGAAACAGATACCAAACAAACACAGCGGAATAAATATTTATCTACACGTCGAAGCCTCCTGTTCCATATCTCCTCCAGAATTCGTCAAGCAAACCTGAATCACTTGACTACTCATACATAATATGAGTACCCAAGAGTTTAATAAAATAGAAAATAAACACTCGGGTCAGACAGGGGTCTGGTGTGAGTAAACGGTTTAAAATTGCTTAACTTTGGAAAACCTTTGAAAAGAAAAGGTATCACATAAGACTTCCCACACATAAACATGGAAAAGTTTTACCTTATGCTAACCAAAACATTTGATAGGAAATCCAGTGATATTATAATAGTGTCTAGGGTTTTCAAGTAAATAAGAAATAGCTGAAATTGTTACATGATTAAATTCCAGCTTCTAGCCACAAAAGTGGGTAATACAATCAAAACTGTAGGGTCTCGTAGGAAGAATGAGTTTCCATCAATGGCAGGGCTACTGGAGTACCGCCCGTCATAGTACGTGGCCTAGATCAACGTACCGAGGAGCCACCCTAACTCCCCTGCAACACAAGGCCAGAACCATCCCTTACTGGATAGTCCCGAACAAGACCACCTCGTAGTTGGCGCGACCAACCACACACTAAGCCGAAATAGAAAGGGACCTCTAGACAAGGGTAAATCTCGCTCTCAAGTGGGAGCTACCCACGAAGCCTTGCTGCACCTCCCCTGTTTTAGCCATTCCCGGTTGATGAGGCTTGAGGCTACGATTACCTTTATAGAACACATCTATCTTAGAATTCTCATCGTCCACCAGACGATGTTCTGAAAGCATTCAATCCATACAAGTTCGTTCCGGGTTCGAACGAAACCGAAGGTACTACCTCGTTGCACTCATTATTGGAATCACCCTCAGAGTCAACGACCATAGCCCTTGCACTCTAAATCACCATCTCGAATCTATAAGTACTATTCCGTCAACTCCATACGGAATCACCCACAGAGTTATACTGACGTATAGCCCTTACACCTCGAGTCTTCACTTGCTCCACTTGGATTCACGACCTAACGTTTACTTGGAATCGATGTGGTTTTCGGATATCCAAATATGGAAATCCAATCCCGGTCTCATCGAAACCAAACGCCATTTTAAATGTCCAAGTTGTACTTAACGGTTTAACAATTTAAACTTATATTCAAGATGATATAAACAGATCGATGAATCATATTATCACAATAGATAATTCATAACAACATTCATCTTCATAAAACAGCATATCACATATCATAGATACCCAAATCATTTAGTATCAATCAATTACCCAATGTCATTATCCAATATCAACCATCCAATATCAATCAATCATCCAACATCGATCAATCAATAACAATCAATCATCCATCAATAGAATTGATCAAATCTAAATTAATTGGGTTAACTTTAAATCCTTTTTATTTATTTATTTCAAATAAATAAATTGATCATCTCTAATGATCTTCCTTAATTAATATCCCTTGATTAATTATCTTTAATTACATTCAAGTAATTATCCTTAACCATATACAGTAATTAAATCTTTAATTTTTATCATTAATTATAATAATTAATGATCATTCATTTACTTCTATTAATTAACTATAATTAATTGCATTATACCTCAAGTAATTACAATAATTAATCACCCTTAAATTAATTACTTATATTAATCAACCTTGATTAATATCATTAATCACATTAATTAATGATCCTTATTAATTTAATAATTACTTTAATTAATTAAATAATTAACTTATAATTAATCAACTCATTAATCATAATTAGTAATTAACAATTTGTAATTACTTATCTTAATTAATTAACTTCTTAATTAATTAATTTCTAATTTAATTATATTAATCCTTGATTAATTAATCTAATTAATTAATCCTTAATTACTTCATTAAGTAATTATTATTCAATTAAATTAATAAATAAATTCTTAATTAATTACTTTATTAATTAATTACAATTTTAATTAATTACACTTAGTAATTAATCCTAAGTTAAATTCATTAATTAATCAATCACATTGATTAATTAACTAAATAATTAAGTAATTAACTCTTAATTACTTACATAAGTAATTATCTCTAATTGCTTCCACTAAATAATCTTAATTAATCTCTTAATTAATTAAGTAATTCATTCCATCATTAAACAATCCTTCGTTCTTTAAATAAATTAATTACTTCATAATTAATTAACTTCAAAACAATTAAATTAATTAATTCTTTAATTGATAACAACAAGTGATTACCCATTAATCACCTCCAACTTAATTACTTCCATGAGTATTTTCCATTATTTACTTCCATAAGTAATTACCTTCCTAATTACATTCAATTATTAATCATTAATTACTTCATTAAGTAATTGCACTTAATTAATCCATGATTAAGTGGTTATTAAAATTAAATAAACAATTAACTAATTATTTAAAATTAATTAAACAATTAATTAATTAACTTCTATTATTAAATATTTTTTTAATAAACTAAGAAAACCATAATTCTTAATCAACTTAACTTATTAACAGATAAGCATTCTTAAGTTAATTATTCAAATAATTTAACCTTGTTTATTTCTATAAATAAATTATTTGAATTATTTAAATTATTTTAAAGACAAGTTATTAATCTTGGTTTACAAAATCATAATGATAATCTTATTTGAAAAATAGGAAATTTAGAAACAAATTTCAAAATTTTCATTACTTTAAAACATTTAAATTAATCTTATTTATTTCAATATAAATTTGAAATCTTAGGTTTGAATCATCATTTAAACTTAACTTTGATTTAATATTTAAATTCAAAATATCCTTTTAAATCGAACTCCAAAATGTAACTAGATAATTTTTTTTTAAAAACAATCATCCTAAAACACACTTAAATTTGAAATATAAATTTAATTTACATTTTTTTTCAAACAACAAGTTTAACTTAGGATTTCTTTCTTTATAAAACTTGTTTACAATTTAAAAGCTTGATCTTATTTACTCAACAACAAGTTAATTCTGCACTTAGTATCTACACAGTACCCAACTAGAAGCAACTCCCTAAATACCCGAGTAAATCACCAAAGCAACCCGTGCTTGCCTCGAGACAAAACCCAACCTAACTGCTTCGAGACGATACTATGAAATCGCGAGCGCCACTCCGGGTTCACTTGTCTCTCCCCAATCTGCCTTTCTTCCCAGTGCACAGCATACACACGTGTACGTGTTCAACCCAGCCTCGCCTCTCCGACCATCCAACTGATCGCCGACCGACCACGCAATGCCTCAACAACTCGTACCTCAACTCAGATCGAAGAATCCATCAATGCATCGAAATTCGACACTCTGATCGAAAAACTGCAGCAACTCGAACTCAAAACTCCATCGTCACCGACCATCTTGTCGCCATTCAACCTCGCCGATCCCACCATCGAAGCGCCTCCACCCCGAGCACCTTTTCCCCCGACCGCGAACATCTCTGGTTCACTACACACGACAAAAACATCTCGGAAATCAAACCGAACAAACAACATGCCTAAACCCTAGTTTCTGCAATTCCCTTCAATCCACTACTTGAAAAAAATATTCTGTATTTTCCCATGATCTAAAGATTACATACAAACTTCGGTCGAAATCCAAGCTTAAATCATCAAGTAAATCTTCGATAATCACTCAAAACTTCAAAAGCCTTCAAACCCAAAATTCTCTCAAATTAACCAAGTAAAAATCATGAATTTTATATCAAAATTCATGATTTACTATCCATATTACATTCATGTAGTCAAAATTTGAATTTAAGAAAATAAATTTTGAACCATATTCAAATCTCTCTGTAAAATTTTATTTTAATCACGAGTGATGATATTTTAAATTCCCAGACTACTTTATAATCTTTGTTATACAATTACTAATCAATTTCATTCAAATACTTAAGGCTAGTATGGATTAATTTTAGAAATTTTGATCTTTGACACAAGGGTCACAGTTTTTTCTTCTTCAAACAGAGAACAATCCCCATATACAGTCATATTTCCACACATACAAATATAACTATTACTTCAATAAATAAACTGGATAATCTCCATGCAACACTAACATCAATTCACATGCATTTAAATTAACAAGATTAATCTGTTTTTAAAATAGTTACTCACCTTTTTGCAGTGAACAAAACAGAGAACAGAGCAGTATTTTTTTCTCTTGAATCTTCCAGGCTTTGAAATATCAATCTGGAAAATGCTTTCTGTTGAAGATGATTCTCTGCATGCTTACAAGCTTATATTTAAAAGTGTTGATACTTCAGTGGTTCTTGATTTCAATTTAATTGCAAGTTGTTTTGAAGTTGCAGATTTCATCTATGCTGTGAAGAACTTGCTTGCGGATCTTTAATTTTCTTTTGGCTTTTAATTTGATTCAGATTTGAGAAAGTAGTTTACTGATTTGAAAACAAGAAAGAGTGTTTCTGCAAGAAAACAAATTTTCTTCTTAATAGATTTATTAAAATTTAAAATGAATTGTTGCCACATGTTGGCTTAAGAATTACATTTGTCATAAATTTGTTTAATTTTTCTTACAGGTGTTATTAAGGTGATTATTATGTTTACACATGTTACTTAAGTGTTTTTAAACAAATTTTTATTTAATTTAAATGATGATATAAACTTACTTATTTATGCTACTTTATAAATAAATGCTTACATATATAAATATAAATTTACCTTTAAAAGAAAAATGTTTTAAAACTAATTAAAATATAAACAAATTCCTTATACATGTATTTTATAACCATTTTAAAATTTAAACATTTTAAAAGAGAACAAAACAAAACTTGTTTAAATCCTTTTTAAACTATCATATTTTTAAAACAACAATTATCTTACATTTTGAAAACAAATGAATTAATCTTTAAATTAACTTTTGAAAATATAAATTAAAACAAATCTTTAAATTACAATATGCATACATTATAA
Organism: Allium cepa; assembly: GCA_030765085.1. Taxonomy (NCBI): domain Eukaryota; kingdom Viridiplantae; phylum Streptophyta; class Magnoliopsida; order Asparagales; family Amaryllidaceae; genus Allium; species Allium cepa. The sequence goes on from CM060937.1 coordinate 430,175,445, forward strand.
ATTAACAAGTGATTAAATTAAATTTCAAAATAACTCAAATTATAACATATACAAACATATATATTACAATTTGAAAATTCAACTTTAATTAAAACAAAAGATCTTCTGTTCACAATATATATCAAATGTATATATTATAAACAGAATAAAATTTCATTAGCTTGGAAAAATAAATCTTATCAATATTGTAAATTGTTAAAAAGATATTAATTACAATTATCAGATTAAATATTTGTTATCCTTTAAAAAGAATAAATTCACCCATTTAAATTAATATTATAAAGAAAATTATCAAACCAGTTAAATTATTTATACAGATTATTAAATTTATATTGCCCAAAATTCCGGGTCGTTACAGTAGAGTCGAATTTTGGGACATGCCGATTTGTTTGATATGTGTTTTGTATAAGTGCAGAGTCTGAACTTATTGCTTTTGTTGTTGTAGCATCTATATTTTCCTTTTTATTGGCCGGTATTGTATGGGTGTGGCCCCTTACATTTTGACTTTGTATAGAAAATGCTATAGGTAATACAATGTTGAGATTTGATTGTAACTTTATTTGTCTACTTTTCTATGTTTCATGCACTTATATCAATTTTATTTACCGCTATTTTATCTAATCCTGTAATTGCTAGAAAATTTCTTTGTTTGGAGTAACAGAATTGTGAAGTAGTTGGCTTTTGTTTTTGAGTAAGGGTATGTGTTCCCCCAAGTTCATGGGGTTGTTTACACCAAACACTTGACAAATGACCGGTTGATCTGTGTGATTCTTCGGATGTCTAAAACCTTGTCTATTTTACGGTTCCTATCTTTGTGAACTTGTGATTTGAGCGATTCAATTCTAAAGATTCTGTCGGACAATAATCAGAATTATTTACCTATTACTCCTAAAGGTGGGAGTGGATTGATTCTTGTGAGTCCTACAACAGGCGAGTTTCCTGGCATTGTAGGGACAATGCCGTTGGTTAAGAGCGTGCATGGATTCTGAAATGCACGACTTTAAGAGTATGTGCGGATTATGATATGCATGGCTTTTAGAAGTGTGTGCAGCTTATAGGATTTAGGATCGATATGACCCATCGATCCGAAACGGTTTGGAATTTCTCGATGTTACCAATCTTCTGGCAACATAAAGAGCTTATGTTTCAAGAGCATAGTTCTATGACTCAAGAAGCAATGCGTAGCTTATGGAGGTGTGTGGCTTTGATTGGTGCATTCCTGATGTTGCTAGAGCAATGTCGATTTTAGAAGGCAGGGCTCGAGTTCCGTTGATCCAACAGTTTGATTCGATTTGCTTCCGCCAACCTGACAGAAAGATGGGGCATACTTGAGTAAGGTTTCACTATCTCAAGCAGCGAAATGATGGTTTTGAGTCGATTTGACCCGTCAAATTAGTAGGTTACTTTTGTGAACACGGTTTTATCGATTTAGAAAGCAAAGCAATTTTATTAATAAAAGTTGGGCAAGTTTTTCCTATTTATAATGCCTTCGATATTTCGGGATGGCTTATTTGATGAAAATAGGAAATACATAAGATAATCTTAGATAAAGCAAGGATGCAGCGATTCACTGTTCCATGCTTTGGGAATATGGGCTCCATCAACAATTGTTAGCTTAAATGTGCCATACCTTAGCTTTTGACTGATCACATATGGTCCTTTCCAGTTTGGTTTGAAAGCTTCCGGTACAAGATAGACCCTCTTGAGGACAAGGTCTCCAACTTAGAAGGTGCAATTATGAACTTTGGAGTTGAAGTACCGTGCGACTGGTGAGCGGCAGTCCTTAATTCACCTTCTTTCCTTTTCTCATCACCATATCAAGCGACTCGAGTAAGAGATACTCTTTCTTCCTTTGATCGACTTTAATGAGAAGGAATTTCTAGCTCAATTGGGATCACTACTTCTGAACCAGCAAAAGGAGAGTGCCCATTTGTAGATTTGTGTGTAGTCCTGTAAGCCTATAGTGGGAGTGGAAGTTCGTCGACCAATTTCCTTTTACTTTGGTTAGCCATTTTTGATGGTGGACTTGATAATCTTATTTACTACTTCCACTTGTCTGATTGCTTATGGATGTGCGACAGTGGAAAGCTTTTCTCGATTTGGAAGTATTTGCAAAAGTCTTTGAACTCAGCGCTTTTGAATTGAGTCCCGCTATCCATGATTATTTTCCATGGCACACCAAACCTACAAATGATGTTTTTAGTAACAAAGTTAATAACTTTCTTTGTGGAAATAATGGCCAATGGTTCTGCTTTGGCCCATTTTGTGAAATAGTCAACAACAATAATAACAAATTTGGTTCCTCCTTTAGCCATTAGTTATACACTAATCAAATCGATTCCCAAGATTGCGTACAACCACTAGCTGACCATCTATGTTAGCTCCATCATGGGGGTTCTTTTGATCTTGCTAAATATTTGGCATTGATCGCACTGTCTGGCGTAATCCGTTGCATCGCAGTTTACTGTTGTCCAAAAGTACCAATACCGGAGAACTTTCTTTGCAAGGATTTTCCCCTCGGTATGACTTCCGCAGTCGCCATCATAAACTTCTTTTAGGATCCTTAGAGCTTCGTCATTGGTCACACATCTAAGCAAGCGGGTAGAGAATACCCTTCGGTATAATATCCCATCCTGTATTGCAAATTGCAGTGCCTTTCGAAGAAGCTTTTCCGATGGTTCCTTCTGTAGGGAGAGTTCCTGTGAGCAGGTAGTTTTTGATCGGCGTCATCCATGTCTCTGGGTCACCATTTTGCTTATGCTTAGATTTTTTTAAGGTTTCAACTAAGACTAGTCATAATGACCGAGTTTCTCTGGAACTGGCCAGTCTGGCTGGATAATCGCCCTCATGTTCTTTTCCCTTGGGATATGAGTTATGATGTAATGCTCGATTCATTCATCATTCCTACACTTTAGATAGTCATGGGGCAAGGTTATCCCCCAGAGCCTGGTATTCGCCTTTCACCTAACAGACAACTAGCCGAGAGCCGCTATAGATGTGTATGGATTTTATCTCGAGTTCCTTCACAATCTTTAATCTAGCTATCAATGCTTCGTATTCTGCCTCGTTATTTGTTACAGGGAATCCAAGCGTAAGGCATAGCAAATGGATCGTCCTTCGAGAGATTGGAGCATTACTGCTCCCAAGTGGAAGTTATTAGAAGCACCATCGACGAGCATCTTCCAACGTGTCTCCACTTCTGGAGTCATTTCTTCCTCGTTATCTTGTATTGTAAATTCGGCTATGAAATCTGCCAGCGCCTGCCCATTGATCACCTTTCAAGGATGGTATGTGATTTTGTACCGAATTAGTTCAACGATCCATTTGAAAAGTCATCCAAATGTCTCGAGGCGGTATAACACTTGCTTCAAGGGTTGATCTGTCAGCACTCTGATCGGGTGTACCTAGAAGTACAGTTGTAACTTTCTGTATACAATCAAGAGGCACTATGCCAGTTTTTTCAATTTCGAATAGTTCTTTTCTACTCCAGTGAACTGTTTACTGATGTAATATATGAGTCATTGGGTCTTAGCTTCTTCTCGTATGAGTGCGACACTCAATGCATAGGGCAAGACTGTTTAGTAGATGTACAATCTTCTTTGCCTACCGGCTTGGACAGGATTGGTGGGATTTTCGTATGTCGCAATAGCACTTCGAATGTAGTTTGAAAAGCTTGATTCCATTCAAAGTTCTTCTTTCCCTTCTTTACCGCATCGAAGAATGGTATATATTTGTTGGTTGCTTTTTAGATGAACCGGGTTAGCCCTACAACCTTTCCATTCAAGTTTTGTAGGTCATTCCTGTTCCTCCGGGCCTCGACTTCCCGTAAAGCGGTTATTTGTTTGGGATTGGCTTCGAGGCCTCTCGCGCTTACGATGAATTCTAAGTACTTTCTAGAGGCTACCCTAAAGTGACAGTTAAGTGGATTGAGCTTCATTCCATATTTGCGGAGTATTTCAAACATTTCGGGGAGGTTGTCCAAGTGATTTGCAGCTATACACGATTTAACCAACATTTCATCTACATAAACTTCCATAATTTTCGCAATCTAATGCTTAAACATGGCATTCACTGGTCATTGGTAGGTCGCCCCAGATGGCGTCACTTTGTAGCAGTATAGTCCCAGGTCAGTAATGAAACTGGTATTTTCTTAATCAGGTTTGTGCTTCATGATGTATTTGTACCTTGAATATGCATCAATGAACGATAGTAATTCATCTTCAATCGTCCCGTCCATAAGTTGATTGATTCGGGGCCAAGGAAAGCTATCTTTCAGGCAAGCATTTTTCATATCCGAGTAGTCAATACAAGTTCGCCATTTTTCGTTGGACTTCTTGATTAAGACTGGTTTGGATACCCATTTAGGGTAGGTTGTGTTGCAGATAAAACCATTTGCCATCAATTTGTCCACTTCTTCTGCTTCGGACCGCTTAGGTCCAAGGCTGCGCCTTGTCTGCTTCACTAACGTATACTTGGGACCAATATTAAGTGCATGGCATGCAATCTCTTGTAATGACCAATAAATTTTCGATGTTTAAAAATTTGTTAATTTAATAATATTTTTGAGTTAATATTGAAAGTATAAAAATTTGTAATGTAATAATGGAACAATAACTAAATTAAATTTTAACAATGTTAATACAAGTTAATTGTCAACAATCTTAATGAAACTCCAATTAATTGTATTTAAACATGCTATGCTTGGTTATTAAATTTAATATAAGTAACAAATGTAAACATTTAATTATTGTATAAAATAGTTAGTTAATGGTAATTGAATAAGATTAGTTTTGTGTAAGAATTTAATTAACCAACGCAATAATATATTTATTTAAGTAACTGAATGAAATTACAATAATTTAAAATGTGTAAAATGTTATACTAGTCTTTGGATTGAATAAGGAAACAAGTGTAGCCTTGGTAATTAAATAAAAGCATAAGTATTTAAGAACTACGGTTGCTTGATAATAAGGAATTCATGAGTGAAATTAAAGGCATGGTAACACTTGTATAAGTTACCTGTTTATTTCGTTTGGTAATAAAATTGGAAATCAATTAGAGTAAAGGAACCTTAATGTTACATTAATAAGAATTAATGCAAAAACTAAATTTGTGCACACCCTATAAATTAAAACAGATTGTAAAGTTAGGATTGATTGAAATTAGTAAATTGGGAAATAAGTTCAGAGTAATGTTAACTGATGAAGAATACGTAATAAATTGTAAAATTATACAATCAATGTACGTGAAAAAAAATTATAATGTTGTTATTGATGATAAACGTTACTTTAATGATTTTTAATATAGTAACGGAGGTGTGAATGAAAACTTAATAGAAATGTTGGTTATTTTGTAAAGTAATCAATAGAATGTAAAATTTAATGTTGAAAATTTAATAGAATGTATAGTATTTAGAAACCTTTGATTAAGGTGTTTAATTGATAGAAGTACACATTTAAAAACATAACATCAATTCAAATTTAAATGTAAATAGGCTTATATTAATGCAATGATATAAAATTAGCATTATATATTAAATTATAATCTGGATTGAAGTAACGAACTTATAAATGCAATTAAAAGCACATAGGTTGCAAAATTTACATAGGTTGCCTTTTTATTTAATGAGTTAAAATATATTTTGGTAATCGATTACAATAAATCTAAATTTTACGTTGGTTAATGTAAATTAAAGTAACAGTTGATGTAATAAAGGATGGAACAGAGGAAAATTAGTTAAGTGGATTTAAAGTCTTAATTTATGGGTGAAATTGACAAATTTCAATATGTTTGAATTTTGTAGCTATTACACAATTTGTGGAAATAAAATAGTTAATACGAATAAAGGTGAAAAGGAAAGTATCAGGGTAAAGAAACGTAACCAAATGTTAAATATGTTTATAGGATAATGATTTGTTTGAATAATAAGAAAGAAAATCAATATTTGTTTATTTATTTTAATAAAATAGGGTAATTGGGTTTATTTCAATTAATTGAAATTAAATGTTTAAATATTACGTTAAAGGGGTTTAAGATGAAAATTGGGAATAACAATGTAATAAACCATGAACCAATTTAATTTATCTACTTGGAGATTATGGAGTGATTAACAGGATTTAAAAACCAAATAAATGAATTTCTTGGGAAATTAAGTTAATTTCTGGATAAATTGAAAATTTAAACTTAATATTGTAAATTGGGAATTTTCAATGATAAATTGACGTAGAATTTTTTTAAAAGGATTCTAAATTTACCAAGTAATCCAAACTGATAAATATTGTAATAATTAAAGTAAATGTGTAAAATTTGATTTAATTAACTTATTTCTTAATTTATTTAATTAATGTAAAAACAGCCAATATGGCCACTGACTCGGATTTCGACGAAACTAGTTTTATTGGATCCGTAACATTGAATTATTATAGGATTTCAAGTTTCATAGAGATCGTACTTGTTGTTTGATCGTACGGACTCGAAACGCCTTGAAATCGATTAATTGTAATCAATTGAAATCAATTTGAAAATATTGATTTTAGCATAATTTCTTCATACGATGCAATTTGAAACTGAAACCTTTTCCATTGCGTTTAAAATATATTAAAACACCTATTTTGATATATGGGTTTGCCCAATTTTGTTCCGGGATCAGAACGTGCTTTTTGGGCCACTTTGTCGTTAGCGCGTATTCAACCCGATCCATTTATTCTATTCCAACCTTCTCCTTAAATATCCTGCTATAAATCCTAGCCTCCTCAATTCGCATTTGTCTATACGTAAATTCATTCTATTCCTCCTTTTTCTCAATGGCAGACAAAATTCTATATTTCCAGATCCAATTGCAAGTCAAATCCAAAACATAAAATTCAAAGTCCTCAGAAAAATTTAAAGAATATATACGTTGAAGCTCTCGAAGTGCATAATCTTCTAGTGGAATTCTTTTTTCATTTTGGATTTTCATTTGACCAGTAAAAATCAAAGATGTTTCGGCCGTCCATAGGTGGGGGTCCGATTCGACGGTAGATCTGCGTTCTGGCAACGATGGGGATGTGCTGCGTCGAAGAGCGTGCTCAGGGAAGACGATCCATTGGCTTGCATCATAGTTTTGTCGCACGAGTTCGCCAGTAAATGGCCTGGAAGTTCGTGGTGATTGATGGCTTTCGGTGGCGTCTCGGGGCGACATGTGCAGGCCGTGGGGATCGTCTTGAGGCGTGGAGGTCGGCGGAGTTGTCTGATTTGAGTGGATGATGCTCTGATGGCCGGCGTTATAGTTGGAAGGTCGGCGGCTGTAGGCGAATGGCTCACTGTTGAGGCTAGGGTTTTTGAGACGTTGCGCGTATACAGGTAACCGTGTGATGACGTGGCATATGTCGTTTATTTTATATTCTTTTGTTTATTTGTTTTAATTTGATTTGTATAATGATCAAATCTCAATAATTTTCGCATACGGGATCAAATTCACGCGCGGTTTTCTCCGCTGGGTTCGTATTGGAATTTCAGATCTATTGGCGCTAGTTTGGACAAATTCTGAGATGGTCAAATTTTTGGGTTTAAATTCAATTTAAATTCAAAAGGTGAGTGTTTTAACCCACTCACAACTTCTAAAATTTCTTATGGTTGTTAAATTGATTTATGATATGAGTAGAAAATTATTTATGACTATTTGGCATACTTTTATTCATCATCTCAGTTAAATCGCATTTATTTAATTATTTATTGCATATAAACTCCCAGTTAAACAGTTATTAAATTTATTATTAAATACAAACTGTTAGTTAATACCTGTTATTTATTACATGTTATATATTAACGTATTGTTTGAATTTGGATGATGATTTTGTTTAATGGTTGATGGTTGATATTGGATGAATGGATGCTGTATTTTATATTGTTATAGACTGCAGGTTATTATGCATTTTCATTTCATTCGAGATTGCGGTTTGAAATGATATATAACCGTAAATTTTATTTTTAAATTGCGGATTGAAATGATAAATATCCGTATCACTTGAGCATAGGATAGGAAATTTTATACAGACACCGTCGATTTATAAATATAAATATTTTGAAAATGATTTATATGGTTTGGATATGATACAGTTAAATAAATATCAATTTTTTATTTATATAAATATTATTTTATATATACATATATAGTTAAATTTTTGAATTTAAGATATGCATAAATTTGTTAAATAAAATAAATAAGTTGAATAATGGAGTTTGATTATTTTATATTATATAGTTAAATACATGTTAAGGTATTGAATATGTATATATAGAGTTTTAATGATTTAAATCAATTAAGATCGGAAGTTAAATTGGAAATCTATTTGGAATTGTGTTTTTAAGAATTGAACTCCATAAGTTGATGTAGAATTTATTAACTTGAAATGTTAAAAGGTATGATATTTATAACTGAATTTTTATTCGAGATGAATTAAATGAATATTTCTAGTATAAAAAAATTGGGGGAAATATTTAGTTATAGGTAATTTGAGTTTTATTTAAATGATTATGGTTTTATTATGCAAATATTTCAAACTAAACAATAGGACTTTTAGTGGTTGAATAGAAATTTCCAGCCTTAGTTTCTAATTATTTAATACTCAAAGTTTGAAATATATTGAAACTGAAGTGGTTTGTTGAAACTGAAAGTGAATTTAAAATTACGGATTTAGACTTAATTTAAAGAGAATAAAATTCTAAAGTCGTGGAAATTATTTACTTTATAAAGTAATTTTAAATTCAAACCATTTTTTTTATAAACTGTTGAATATCCAAACAATTTAAGTTCAAAGTTATGGTTTTAAAGCTATGAATTTCCAAGTATTATGTTTTGAAGAGTTATAATTCAAATGTATGATTTCGAGATATTATAAATTTCAAGTGGTATGGTTTTAGAAAAGGATATATTTGAAATGATATCATATTGATTTGGGTTTAAAAAAGAAAAATGATATCGTATTTATATGGTTTTGAAAAGGGATATTATATTCTGGTTTTAAAGTATAAACTATTTTGAAAAAAAAAGCCCGCGGTGTTGTAATAACGTTCGGTTGTTGAAGAGACCGGGATCGGAAGTTGTCATACTCTCTGCCAACTCCGAAACCACTTTAACAACCGTGTACGCGGTGGAGATTCCAGAATGAAGTAGGATGGCGGCGGCGTTTCCTTTAAGGTAAATACGTGGACCCAACTCCCATGAGTGGCCTAAGGTGGCTAAAACAGGAGCAATCGACGGGTTAATGAGGTAGCACCTTTGATCGAACACATCCCTTCGATATTATAATTTGACTTTTGGATTGATTTGGGCCACTTTTAGTTTTTTATTTGGGGGTGTGGCTTGAGGTGGGCGGTAGCTGCGGCTAAACGTTACCACCGACCCGGAAGCGTAATTGGTATATCTACCCTGGCATTGCCTAGTTGTGCCGTGTCACCTACCTATCGCGCCTTGTACGAGTTTGGTTTTCTCCCGTAGCAAGTGTGGTATCCTCTGGTGGCTTCCCGATCAGAAGGGACTATGATATTGGTTGGACTACTGGGACTATTATTGTGTTAAGGGGGAGATTGGGTAACTCCTTAACGCTATTTAAAAGTAAGTTTATTTTACAATTAGACACCATTATAATAGCGAAATATACTACATAGTAAATAGTTTAACGGATCCTTAGGGAATATGAATCCCGAGCATCTCTTAAGTTACTACACTCATATTTACTTCTGTTGATTTAACTCTCATAAGATCTTTTTGTTCTGACTCGAGTATTTTGTCCTTTGAATTCGCTCGGGTCAGTCCGAGCTTTTCAGGATCGAAGACTTTATTTCTGGAGGACGAAGACAAAGATTTCATTATTATTATTATTATTATTATTATTATTATTATTATTATTATTATTATTATTATTATATATTATATGGTTCTACTACACACCGTATTCCGCTGCATTGATATTTATTGGTATGTGAACTTTGATATTTATTGTATAAAGAAAAATCAAATGTTTTGTAAACAGTTTTATGAACTTTATGTTGATTATTATATTTTATCCTCCCGCTGTGAGATTCTGTTTTTTCTCTGTTTTCTTATTTACCCCATAACAATCTGCCCTTTCGTATGTATTAAGTCTGACGTGTGTGGTTTATCGTCGATTTAAAGCATGCGAAAAGGCGGACGTTACATCTGGTATCAAAGCTTTCGTTTAGCGATAAACCTTAGCTTTGTGGGGTCTGACTCTTTATTAATAGGGTAGTAATACCTATGGGAGTCGCTGAGCGTATATATATGAGAGAGCGTATTTGTTAGTGTTATAAAAAGGTTTTAATATTATGTTAATTTTTTCCGTTTTGTATTTATAAAATTCTGGTTGGTGCATGGGACGCTGTGACATCAATAGGGATTTCTAAACACTTAATAGGACAGACCGACACAATATTTATTTTTAATATAGGTGAATGAAATAATTTTGCCTATTATATTATATATATATATATATATATATATATATATATAATAAAATTTTATAAAGGTTATATTTGGTTGCAATATATTGGTTGTTAGGTAGTGAAATTTATAAATAATAGTTGAAATAAAATTTCTAAATAAAATTGGAAATTTAGAACTTAAGTTTCCGAGGATTTGAATATTTCTTTCAAATGGTTTTGGAATATAATAGTAATATTATTTGAAGTATTTTATGACATAAATATTTCAATATAATTTGAAAGAATTATTTTAAAGAAACTTTGAAAAGAAATAAATTTTGTACCCCCCTCTCTGTCGCTGGAAAAAAATTTCGGTGATGAGTGCATGCATCATCGACATTCATTTTCGAGTTTCGAAGTGTGAAGGCCACTGTAGTGTTTTACTGCAGAGTTGTTTTGATAAACAAATATAAATTTTAAATTGTTTAAATATAATTTGATATATATAAATTTGTAAGTGTATATTTATCTGTTATTTTAGAATGATTTGAATAAAACCTGGTATTTAATGCTTAAGTTTCCATTGAATAATATCAGTTATTGTAGTGAAATTGAATGTAACTAATTTAAAATTAGAACCTTCAATTAAAATAAGAAATTTATTGCTAAGTTATGAATGAAATTAAAAGAAATCTGCAATGTGTAACCTATAATATAAAGGATATAATTATTGAACATTGAATAAATTTTGAAAGAAATAAGATAAACTTGTATGATTTTCAATTACGTTCTTAAAGGCATATATATAACTTACCAAAAGATATAAAAAGTTGAAATGTTTAATAAGAAATTGTAATAGAATATTATACAAGTAAATCTGAAATAATGAAAGTATTCAATGAAATTCCTTAACAAATAAAAATTTGGTGTTAGAGTTGTTATGAACTTAAGTATAAAAATAAAGGCTACTAACTGAAATAGAAAGGTAAGTATTATAAATGAAATTTGGCAATAAATGAAAGTAAATAGATGAAATGAAGTAGTATAAATGAATGATAATGAACTTAAGCAAACAGTTGAAGCTATTTATAAATAAAATAAGTAGGAAAATGAATACTGTAATAAGTGAAATTAAGTGATAAATAAATGAATATAATGAAAATAAAAGAAATTTTCACTATATATGGATAAATGAAAACTGTAAGAAATAAAATGTAAAATAAAAAGATAAACCATTATATGAATGAAAAAGAAATCAAACAACAAAAGTATGAATGGAATTAATAAGAATAAACTTAATCTATTGTTTGAGATTGTTGTTTGTTTGGTTTATGATTGTTCGGGCAAGGATGATTTAAATTTGGTGGATGTATGAATAATCTATATAGTTTCATCTAAGACTATTGAGTAAATGGTGGACTTCATAGTTTATCTTACATTCTCTACAATTTAAAGTTTTGAACCGAACAACTATTTGTTTTGTTTGATATGAATGGAAAAATGACATGTGTTGATTTATGTGATGGTTGTTTGCTTGTTGCAAATGATGGTTGGTATGTTGATTGTTTGAAACAAATTTAAATATTTCATTTTATATAATTATTAACTCTTTTGGATTATATAAGTGAAATACGGGTTATGGAAGCAATTGCTACTGCTTTTGGTTCCATAAAATAAGCGTAAATTGCCCGACAAATAGGTACGTTTTCGGGTTACGGTTATAGCGCTGTTATATACATTATTTTTCCCGGGTTGGGATATATATTATTTTGGAAATATATGTAATATATTGATATAATTGATATTATTTTTTCTCCGGAGCCTCTCCGTACAAAGGAGACTCTGCCGAAATTTTTCGTAAATTTTGGACTTAGAAATTTTTTGAAAAAAGGAAAATGTTTTCCAAACTTCATTAATGTGAGTATAAAAAGACTTAATAGTTATAAATAGATATATTTTATATAAAGTATTAATCTTTGCAAATTTATTTGTTTGTAAGATTAATAATTTGAATAAGATGTATTGACTACTCAATTTCTTCTTTCCCTTCCTTTTTCTTTTCGGGGACGAAAAGTTTTGAGTGGGGGAGAGTGTAACGACCAACAAATTTTCGATGTTTAAAAATTTGTTAATTTAATAATATTTTATGAGTTAATATTGGAAGTATAAAAATTAGTAATTTAATAATGGAATAATAACTAAATTAAATTTTAACAATATTAATACAAGTTAATTGTCAACAATCTTAATGAAACTCCAATTCATTGTATTTAAACATGCTATGCTTGGTTATAAAATTTAATATAAGTAACAAATGTAAACATTTAATTATTGTATAAAATAGATAGTTAATGTTAATAGAATAAGATCAGTTTTGTGTAAGAATTTAATTGACCAATGCAATAATATATTTATTTAAGTAGCAGAATGAAATTACAATAATCTAAAATGTGTAAAATGTTATACTAGTCTTTGGATTGAATAAGGAAACAAGTGTAGCCTTGGTAATTAAATAAAAGCATAAGTATTTAAGAACTGTAATGGTTGCTTGATAATAGGGAATTCATGAGTGAAGTTAAAGGCATGGTAACACTTGTATAAGTTACCTGTTTATTTCGTTTGATAATAAAATTGGAAATCAGTTAGAGTAAAGGAACCTTAATGTTACATTAATAAGAATTAATTCAAAAACTAAATTTGTGCACACCCTATAAATTGAAATGGATTTTAAAGTTAGGATTGATTGAAATTAGTAAATTGGGAAATGAGTTCAAAGTAATGTTAACTGATGAAGAATACGTAATAAATTGTAAAATTATACAATCAATGTCCGTTAAGAAAAATTATAATGTTGTTATTGATGATAAACGTTACTTTAATGAGTTTTAATATAGTAACGGAGGAGTGAATGAAAACTTAATAGAAATGTTGGTTATTTTGTAAAGTAATTAATAGAATGTATAACTTAATGTTGAAAATTTAATAGAATGTATAGTATTTAAAAACCCTTAATTAATGTGTTTAATTGATAGAAGTACACATTTAAAAACGTAATATCAATTCAAATTTAAATGTAAATATGCATATATTAATGTAATGAAATAAAATTAGCATTATATATTGAATTATAATCTGGATTGAAGTAACGAACTTATAAATGCAATTAAAAGCACATAGGTTGCAAAGTTTATATAGGTTGCTTGTTTATTTGATGAGTTAAAATAAATTTTGGTAATCGATTGCAATAAATCTAAATTTTTCGTTGGTTAATGTAAATTAAAATAACAGTTGATGTAATAAAGGATGGAACTGAGGAAAATTAGTTAAGTGGATTTAAAATCTTAATTTATGGGTGAAATTGACAAATTTCAATATGTTTGAATTTTGTAGCTATTACACAATTTGTGGAAATAAAATAGTTAATACGAATAAAGATGAAATGGAATGTATCAGGGTAATGAAACGTAACCAAATGTTAAATATGTTTTTTGGATAATGATTTTTTTAAATAATAAGAAAGAAAATCAAGATTTGTTTATTTATTTGAATAAAATAGGGTAATTGGGTTTATTTCAATTAATTGAAATTAAATGTTTAAAAATTACGTTAAAGGAGTTTAAGATGAAAATTGAGAATAACAGTGTAATAAACCATGAACCAATTTAATTTATCTACTTGGAGATAATGGAGTGATTAACAGGATTTAAAAACCAAATAAATGAATTTCTTGGGAAATTAAGTTAATTTCTGGATAAATTGAAAATTTAAACTTAATATTGTAAATTGAGAATTTTCAATGATAAATTGACGTAGAAATTTGTTAAAAAGGATTCTAAATTTACCAAGTAACCCAAACTGATAAAAACTGTAAAAATTAAAGTAAATTTGTAAAATTTGATTTAATTAACTTATTTTTTAATTTATTTAATTAATGTAAAAATAGCCATTTTGGCCACTGGCTCGAATTTTGACGAAACTAGTTTTATCGGATCCGTAACGGTGAATTATTATAGGATTTCAAGTTTCGTAGCGATCGGACTTGTCATTTGATCGTACGGACTCGAAATGCCTTGAAATCGATTAATTGAAATCAATTTAAACCAATTTAAAAATATTGACTTTAGCATAACTTCTTCATACGATACAATTTGAACCTGAAACCTTTTCCATTGCGTTTAAAATATTTTAAAACACCTATTTTAATATATGGGTTTACCCAAATTCGTTCCGGGATCAGAACGGGCTTTTTGGGCCACTTTGTCATTAGCGCGTATTCAACCCGATCCATTTATTCTTTTCCAACCTTCTCTATAAATATCCTGCTATAAACCTTAGCCTCCCCAATTCTCATTTGTCTGTATGTAAATTCATTCTATTCCTCCTCTTCCTCAATGGCAGACAAAATTCTATATTTCCAGATCCAATTGCAAGTCAAATCCAAAGCATAAAATTAAAAGTCCTTAGAAAAATTTGAAAAAAATATACGTTGAAGCTCTCAAAGTGCGTAATCTTCTGGTGGAACTCGTTATTCGTTTTGGATTGTTGTTAGACCGATAAAAATCAAAGATGTTTCGGCCGTCCATAGGTGGGGGTTCAATTCGACGGTAGATCTGCATTCTGGCAAAGATCGGGACGTGCTGCGTCGAAGAGGGTGCTCAAGGAAGACGATTCATTGGCTTGCATCACAGTTTTGTCGCGCGAGTTCGCCAGTAAATGGCCTGGAAGTTCGCGGCGATGGGTGTCTTTCGATGGCGTCTCGGGGCGACGCGTGCGGGCCGGGGGGATCGGCTTGAGGCGTGGAGGTTGGCGGAGTTGTCTGATTTGAGTGGATGATGCTCTGATGGCCGGCGTTGTAGTTGGAAGGTCGGCAGCTGTAGGCGAACGGTTCACTGTTGAGGCTAGGGTTTTTGAGACGTTGCATGTATACAGGTAACCGCATGATGATGTGGCGTATGTCGTTTATTTTATATTCTTTTGTTTATTTGTTTTAATTTGATTTGTATAATGATCAAATCTCAATAACTTTCTCATACGTGATCAAATTCACGCGCTGTTTTCTCCGCTAGGTTCGTATTGGGATTCCAGATCTGTTGGCGCCGATTTGAAAAAATTATGAGACAGTCAAATTTTTGGTTTTAAATTGGATTTAATTTCAATTTAAATTCAAAAGCTGAGTGTTTTAACCCACTCACAACTTCTAAAATTTCTTATGGTTGTTAAATTGATTTATGGTATGAGTAGAAATTTATTTATGACTATTTGGCATACTTTTATTCATCATCTCAGTTAAATCGCATTTATTTAATTAAATTTTATTTAATTATTTATTGCATATAAACTCCCAGTTAAATAGTTATTAAATTTATTATTGAATATAAACTGTTAGTTAATACCTGTTATTTATTACCTGTTATATATTAGTGTATTGTTTGAATTTGGATGATGATTTTGATAAATGGTTGATGGTTGATATTGTATGAATGGATGCTGTATTTTATATTGTTATAAAATGCAAGTTATTATGCATTTTCATTTCATTCGGGATTGTGGTTTGAAATGATATATAGCCGTAATTTTTATTTTTAAATTGCGGATTGAAATGATAAATATCCATATCACTTGAGCATAGGATAGAAAATTTTATACAGACATCGTCGGTCTATATATATAAATATTTTGAAAATGATTTCTGTGGTTTGGATAGGATACGGCTAAATAAATATCAAATTTTTGAATTTAAGATATGTATAAATTTGTTAAATAAAATAAATTAGTTGAATAATGTAGTTTGATTATTTTATATTATATGGTTAAGTACATGTTAAGATATAGAATATGTATATATAGAGTTTTAATGATTTAAATCAATTAAGATCGGAAGTTAAATTGGAAATCTATTTGGAATTGAGTTTTTAAGAATTGAACTCCATAAGTTGATGTAGAATTTATTAACTTGAAATATTAAAAGGTATGATATTTATAACTGAATTTTTATTCGAGATGAGTTAATTGAATATTTCTAGTATAAAGAAATTGGAGGAAATATTTAGTTATAGGTAATTTGAGTTTTATTTAAATGATTATGGTTTTATTATGCAAATATTTCAAACTAAATAATAGGACTTTTAATGGTTGAATAGAAATTTCCAACCTTAGTTTCTAATTGTTTATACTCAAAGTTTGAAATATATTGAAACTGAAGTGGTTTATTGAAACTGAAAGTGAATTTAAAATTTATGGATTTAGACTTAATTTAAAGAGAATAAAATTCTAAAGTCGTGGAAATTATTTACTTTATAAAGTAATTTTAAATTCAAACCATTTTTTTTATATACCGTTGAATATCCGAACCATTTAAGTTCAAAGCTATGGTTTTAAAACTATGGATTTCCAAGTATTATGTTTTGAAGAGTTATAATTCAAATGTATGGTTTCGAGATATTATAAATTTTAAAGTGGTATGGTTTTAGAAAAAGGATATATTTGAAATGATATCATATTGATTTGGTTTTAAAAACGGAAAAAGATGTCGTATTTATATGGTTTTGAAAAGGGATATTATATTCTGGTTTTAAAGTATAAACTATTTTGAAAAAAAAACCCCGCGGTGTTATAATAACGTTTGGTTGTTGAAGAGACCGGGATCAGAAGTTGTCATACTCTCTGCCAACTCCGAAACCACTTTAACAACCGTGTACGCGGTGGAGATTCCAGAATGAAGTAGAATGATGGCGGCGTTTCCTTTAAGGTAAATACGTGGACCCAAATCCCGTGAGTTGGCATAAGGTGGCTAAAACATGAGCGATCGACTGGTTAATGAGGTAGCACCTTTGATCGGACACATCCCTTCGATATTATACTTTGACTTTTGGATTGATGCGGTGGACACTTTTGATTTTTTTATTTGGGGGTGTGGCTCGAGGTAGGCGGTAGCTGTGGCTACGCATTACCACCGACTCGAAAGCGTAATTGGTATATCTACCCTGGCATTGCCTACTTGTGCCGTGTCACCTACCCTATCGCTCCTTGTACGAGTTTGGTTTTCTCCCGTAGCCCATGTGGTATCCTCTGGTGGCTTCACGATCAGGAGGGACTATGACATTGGATTGACTACTGGGACTATTATTGTCTTAAGGGGGAGATTGGGTATCTCCTTAACGCTATTTAAAAGTAAGTTTATTTTACAATTAGACACTATTATAATAGCGAAATATACTACACAGTAAATAGTTTAACGGATCCTTAGGGGATGTGAATCCCGAGCATCTCTTAAGTTACTGCACTCATATTTACTTCTGTTGATTTAACTCTCATAAGATTTTTTAGTTCTGACTTGTGTGTTTTGTCCTTTCAATTCGCTCGGGTCAGTCCGAACTTTTCAGGATCGAAGACTTTTTCTGGAGGACGAAGACGAAGATTTCATTATTATTATTATTATTATTATATATTATATGGTTCCACTACACACAGTATTCCGCTGCATTGATATTTATTGGTATGTGAACTCTGATATTTTTTGTATAAAGAAGAATCAAATATTTTGTAAATAGTTTTATGAACTGTATATTGATTATTATATTTTATCCTCCCGTTGTGAGATTCTGTTTTGTTTTTTTCTCTGTTTTCTTATTTACCCCATAACAATTCGCCCTTCCATATGTTTTAAGTCTACGTGTGTGGTTTATCGTCGATTTAAAGCGTGCGAAAAGGCGGGACGTTACATATCCGATGATACCCCGCACATATCGGAATGCGTCCAAGCGAATATGTCCAAGTTAGCGCAAAGAAATTTGATGAGTTCAAGTCGCATCTTGTTTCCATGATATGATTCAATTTTCAGGACCCGTGTTAGTTCATCCATATCAACTGGGATATACATCATCAATTCTACCAGTGCTGCTCGTTTCTCCCTTGAACTTTCCTTTCTAGGTTTCAAAGCCTTATCAAATCGGCTATGGTCCTCAAGCTAAGGGCGGCTCTGTAGTTTCTATTCGATAGGTTCATGAATGTAGAGAGTTCTCCCCCACATTCTTTCCTTTTCTTTTCTTTTAGACACGCGTAGTTCCACGATATAGCATTCTCTAGTGGCACTTCGGTTTCCTTTGATCACCCTGACTTCATTTTCTTTCGAAACTTTCATAGTTAGACACCATTGAGCTAAAGAAATCCTAAAATCTACCAAGGTGGGCCACCTCAGGAAGGCATTATAAGCGGAAATTTCATCTACAATCACAAAGATTTAGATGAGGGTGACTCTTCGATCGCCTTCTTCGATTTCTATGAGTAAGTCAATCATTCCAAAATGTTGTATGGGTTCATTGGTGAATCCCTGAATCTTTATTTGGCAAGTGGATATATCTTTCATGCTAATCTTTATCTGATCAAAGGTGCATTTGAGAAGGATGTTCACAGAACTGCCACTGTCTACCAATACTCATCGGATTATAGCGGGTCCGATTTTTACTATCATGACCATGGGGTCGAGAGTTAGAGCTTCTATCCCTTTAGTGTCTAGGTTCCGAAATACTATGTTACCGTTCAGAGTTCAATACTGCTTGGCAGGGATTCCATCTTCGATCATAAAATACAAATATTTCAGAACATGCTTTAATAAGCTCGCATACTGCTCCATTTCTCCCCAACTCTTCTACTTGGGATGAGGTCCTCTAGATATTGTTCCAATAGTGAGTCTTTGGTTAGTCCATCTAGGTCCCTCTTTGCTGGTTCCAGCTTGATTCCCTTGACCTCTAGGAGCTTGGGGCTCTGCGGTTTGATCAGGATTCTGTGGTTTCCTCACATACTGTTGAAGCTTGTCAACTCCTTAATCAAATTCTTCAGGCGACGACATTCATTCGTGTTGTGGCCACGAGTCTCATGGAAGTGGTAGTACTTTCAAGAACGCTTTTGTTGTTTAGTTGCTTCCATTTTAGGCGGCTTCTTGTACTCTTCCATACCTTGTGTCGCGAGATAGATGTTTTCTGGAGTATCGTTGGGCATGGTATATTCTTCGGGCCTCGAACCTTTGAGTCGCTTGCTACTTCCATTTCACTTGTTGAAATTCTGATACTTCCTTCTCTAATTCCTATTTTTCCCGCGTTCCCTTCAGCGGTCCTGGGGATATTTATATCTTGGTTTGTCGCTATACCACTTTCCCTAATGTTGGTTGGTTGTAAGTTATTAGATTTCCTTTCTAATTCTTGTGCCTCTTTCAATATCAAAAACTAGCTTGCATTTTGGTTGAAGTCCTTCCTAGTGGTAGGTTGTTTCATTTAGATCCATTTCCCAAATTTATTCTTGGTGTGGATGGTGTGGATCAAGGCCATGAAAACCGTATCCTCGTTGGGATTACTTACTTCAGTTACCGTGGTGTTGAAACAATTCATGAAGGACTTCAGGGATTCATTTCATCCTTGGAATAGGCCAGATAAGGACATCATATCTTTTGGTTGTGCTGTATGAAGTATAAATTGATCAAGGAATCTTGTTGCTAGTTGACTGAAGGTGGGGATGGATCTTGGAGGAAGCATAACGAACCACATGGAAGCAATTCGCTCCAAGAAAATCGAGAAACATCTACAACAAACGACATCTGAAGCATTTGCTCCATCCATGTACCAACCGTACTTATACAAGTGGGATTTTGACTCTCTCATTCCATTGTAAGACAAAATAGTTGGCATAGTGAACTTTTTAGGGTACCGCTCATTCATAATGTCATCAGTGAAAGGAGTCCAAGTTGGAGCGGACCTCATTCATCATCCCTTCTATATTTACTTTCATCCGTTAGTCACTTTACCATGTCTGCGATATATGCCTCAGATGTCCGGTAATATGCGGATTGGCTTTTAGCGATGACACCAAGTGTTTGATTTTGCAAATGATCTTGGTAAATGGGCTGAAGCCTATGCTCTCCTGTCATTGGCAGAGCCACTCCTTCAGGGTTCCATTGGCTTGCGGTTGGTCTGGTAGGGGCAGTTTGGATCTACCTTTTGTCATTAAATGCATTGATATTTCCTTCCATCTTGTCGTCGTTAAGCCACTCAACATCTTTTGAGTTAGAGAGATCCATAGCTATATCTTTCCGTAAGGTTTCCTCCCCTAGATTCAAGTTTGTAGTTGGTTGCCTCACAGTAAGTAGAGTGTTTGTGTTTCCTTCCATATTGATTCCTATGGTTCCACCCATCACTCTTTTCTGCTGCTGTTTTCCATTTCTCCTGTTTAGGCCAGAGACGAAATAATTTTCTTGTTTCACAGCAACCGCGAACTATGTCATGATTCTTAGAGCAGCATGCGATTTTAAGGTCATAGAGCATTTGATTTGTCCGTAAGAGCTCTTTGGTTGTTTTCCATCTTCTGATTAATTTCATCAACCACTTTATTTAATTCACCTCTAGTGGCAACTTCACGCTCAATAGAGGATCTTGGCACCCGATCTCTCATGTAGATGCCATTGCTTCACTTTATTGAGGATTGATCTCTTTTCCTGCAATTACAGCTTCTACGAATCTTCCGGAAGCAGTTCTCCTTCTTTTGTATGCCATTGATTCTTAGCAGCAGATCTTCTGAGCAGAGATTGAGGATCTGACTTCTAAACCTATTTGATCCAAAGTAGATAGCTAGATCTAAGTATAGATTTAGTTTTCTCAGTGAAAGCACAAAAATGTAACCCAAATAATGGTTCAACACTGCAGATTGAGTATGAAAGCATCAGTCCTATTTATTAAGACAAATAAAGCAGAACAAACAATAGCAAAGTGCAGGCAAAGTAAAGAGAGACAAGAGACTTTTATTAGTGGTTCGGCTATTAATGAAGCTTGCATCCACTTTATAAATTTCTATTATTCACCGACTGCTGTTACAAGTTGAATTTGATTGGATCTTGTAAGTTAGATCTACTCACCAGTGTTAGAGTTCACCGGAGAATCACAATGTACCATTTCAATGACTATTGCGAAGGAGGAGGAGAGTGAAGAATAGTTTATGTAGAGTTTAAACAGCCAGTCCAGAAGATCTTCTTTATGTTTTTGATGGGTGATTATTTATAGGTATTGTAGAGCTATTGGACAAAGCCACTTTGCTAAAAGCCCACATTTGATGGTGCGAAGGTGCTCAAGAAATTTCATAGCGAGTCGAGCCAATTTGATGGATCGCTAGCTATCCATAGGGCATGGATCGCTAGCGATCTAAGCAGTTGGAATATTTATCAGTCCTTTCACTTGGATCGTGCTTCTTTCTTTATATAGATGCCCTCCGTGTAATTTCATAAATAGTTGCCTTTTTATGATGATGACTCACGTACAGGTTGGATTGAACTATGACCTGAATCAGGTGAATGCTTACTTCTTGAACTAAATTGCCTGGAACATCATGAAACTCAGTAGGAATTCCTAAAAAAGTTATTAGTTCATGATGAAAGAGGTTTGGAAGATCCACGAGCTACCCTTATGGATCGCTAGCGATCCATCATCTTGACTGATTTCTTCTTTTTTTCTCTTGGGTCTTTCCTAGTTCCGTCTTCCGATCCTTTTGGTTGATTCTTGAGTTGTTTTTACTTAGCATGGATGCTCTAACTTTCTTTGAATTCTATTAGGTTAGAAACCCGATTAATAGTCTACTTGGTCCTAAGTGCTGAGCCTAAGCTCTTATACCGACTATAACGACCTTCCCTTCATAATACCTGAATTGACATCTAATGACAACATTTAGCTCCTGATACCATGAAAGACAATCCATTAGGGGTAAAATAAAAGAACAAAGAATCAAGCCAAGGCACAGCTACAAAAACCCAAAGCGGTATGAGAACATATAATATACTAAATATACATAAAACGTAACATGATAAACAGTATATAAGAGACTGTACCGATGGAAGTAAGTGATAAATAAATACCAATATAGAAAATCAAAATCTAATATTTGATGTAACAAGTCTCATATATAAATAGCATATATGTCATGTACTATTACAATATCAAGTATATATACATGATACCGAGTTATCCTCCAAATTACTCTAACTGCCTTGAAAGCATATCCTAAAAAGCACCTGGCTCACGAACTACTCAATCGAGTACCTGAGAGTTGTCATGACATAAACAGACAAGGATAAAATGCAGGTCAAACATAAATCTTGGTATGAAGGGAACTAAATCAAAATATTGTATATAAAAAAACATATAAATAGAACAGGAAACTTCTAAGTCACAGCCAGTCCTCTCCATAAACGTGGATTAGGGATTATCTGTACTACTTATAAGCAAGCAAAGTAAACCCAACTCAAAGGTAGGGAATCATACCATAACCTGCTCTTCTCTTGTAATCAACAAGTAAACACAACTAATATAACGTAACTGATATGTAACAACATACTATGACAGGGGTAACCTAGTGCATGGATGTAGAGGTAATATAAACATCACAATGTAAGTCAAACGCCCAATGTCAATAATAATAATCAACCAACCAATATAGCATGCACAATCATAATGATAAGAGACATACAAAAATAAGTTGATGCCCATCACTGCTAATGGGTGGAGGACATTAATCGATTCAGTGCTCCTTATCAAAGAGTTTGAAATGAAAAACAAATACAACGATATAATGATGCTATTAACATAGCATCTCCATACCCAAAACTCAAATACAAACATCTATAACTAATATCTGTCCTGAATTTCCATTAACTACTAAAGAGACCAATTGAGAGCCATAACTACTTGTGGACTCCTGAAAACCAAGACCTCAAAAGAATTGGATCAATAGGTCCTGTCGCGGCATCCAATTGTACTATGGAACAGTATATGATGTACTCTAGACTTGCATTCCAGACTCTCTCCACCTTTGCTCTGCAACCACGTCTGCAGGTCGTGTGCCTTAATGGTACAATGGATTCCCTCACTAGCGTCCTTTCCTTTTGGATGTCTATATCGACATACCAAAACTGTATAAACGTTAAACCCCACATACACACTTCCCATATGGGTACACAACACAAATGTATTATCATTTCCTTGTGGATCATTATTCGCTCTTGAAGTGCTTCATGTTACCAGGTTGCCTCAAGTCAGGTATAGTAAACCAATATATATAAATTTCCCAAACCGTGCATTTATAATTATAGACATATAAATTAGTTGAACCACATATTTATATATATGTACAATATCTTCCGCTCATTATTTGGTAACCCCAAGTCGGCTATATCGAACTATATATATGCTTAAATTATATAGCGATAAATCATGTCAAATTGCCATTAGCCACTAAATAGACCTATTGAGAGACACAACTATATTGTGGACTCCTCTAAAATCCAACACCTCAAAATAAATTGCCTTGTAGGTTTTGACGCATCACCCAAGAGTACTACAAAACAATACATGACTTATTCCAGACTGGCATTCCTTTCCCTCTCAGCCGTGCTTCAGAACCACCTATATGTTGTGCGCCTCAACGCACAATGGATATCTTGCACCAAAGGAAAATGAAGAAAAGTGGAATCATAAAAATCTAGTTGAGGAGGTAAGTATAATATATATATATATATATATATATATAATAAATCACCATACATGGAGTTGCTACATATGGTTGCAGTGGCACCGGTTCGAATCACAGCGGCCACAATAATGAGACATAGTGCACGTCCACTTATAAAAACGGCTAACCGAAGGCCAGGGCAAACATAGTTTCCTTGGTCCCAAAGTTTTATAGTTTCCTTGGCCCCAAAGTTTTTTCAAAGTTTTCATTAACATTTATTATTTCAACCTCTGTTCATGGCGATTTCATGTAAATAGGTTTTCGCGTGCCATCTGATTTGGGGTTCTGTGATTAATCGCGCCACCTTGTGCCTCCGCCGTCGCCGTGCCTCGGCTGCCGCTATTTTCTCCTGCGACTGCGACTCTCGATCTGAACGCATCTTTGTTGCAGTTGGGTGCTTCTCCTCTCTTCTGTATGCAGATTATGGTTAACCCTTTGGCTAGCCTTTTGGATGACTTATCCAATTCGTTGCCTCCAGCTGAACGTCTTGTTTCTGATAGCCCTCGAGATCCATCCCCTCTTTCGTCGTTGCTATCTAAACGTGGTGAGTCGTCTTGGTCTGTTACTGAGATTGGGACTGAAAATATTGAAGTGCGTCCTGGTATTGCACTTGATTCTAGTTGTGATGTGGTTACTTCTCATGGTGTTTGCCTACAGGATGCTAATGTTCTCTCCTTAGCTACTGTAGGGGATTCGGTTGGTTGCACTTCAGGTGCTTGTGGTAATGCTCCAGTCACTAATTTTTTGCCTGCAGTTTCCAACACTAATTTATTGGTTCCTCCGCCGGCACGGCCTATTCCTATGTGGACATCCTTGTTTTCCAAGCTTCCTAATAATGCTGGTAAGTATACTCCCCAACTCTTTGATAACGTGGAGATTGAGGGTGTGATGATCCCACCTTCGGATGTTATCGATGCTGGTGTGGATTTCTGGAAAGAACACTTGGTTGGTTTCTTTCTTGACTCCAATCCTCCCTACCATCTTGTTAAGGAGCGATGCGGCTATGTGTGGAAGCCTAAAGGTGGTCTGAGTGTTCACTTTGATAATAAAATGTTCTATTTTAAGTTTTCGCATAGTAATGAAAGACAACGAATTCTTGAGGCTAACCCCATCCTTATTGATGGTAAACCTTTCATTATTACTACCTGGAGTCCTTCTGTAGATCGTGCGAAGGAGCAAGTTCTTTCAATTCCTGTTTGGGCCCACTTTTCAAATATCCCATCTGTTCTCCAGTCTCTTATTGGTATTGACTGGCTTGCTGGTCTTGTGGGCAAGGTGATCTGCTACGATGCTAATACTGTTGCCAGGAAAAAGCTAGTCTATTCCAAAGCTCTAATTGAGATTACTCCTGACAAACCTCTGCCAAAAGTTTTATCGGTTAGATTAGATGAGAGCCATGTTGCTGAGGTCAGAGTGTGCTATGGTTGGAAACCTGACATATGTTCGACTTGTCAGTCTTTTGGTCACCTAGCAGGTTCTTGTTCTTCATCGGTTGTTCCTTTTATTGTTCGGTCTCCACTTCCTCGTCCTCCCGTTCGGAAGTGGGTTCCTAAGGTCTCCCCTGTTGTCCCATCGGTCGTCGCAACGGTGCCTCCCATTGCTCCTCCTACCTCTTCGGTTACTCCTGTAGTTGATCTGGTTAGTGTGCCTCCTTCTGCTTCTTCGCCAGTTATTGCTACAAATCCTGTTCTTTCTCCATTGGCCTTGGTGGAGTCCACTTCTGCCCCATTGTCTGATGATATTTCCTGGAATTCTGTTAAACGTGCTTGGATTCATGCTCCTTCTGATATGAGATATTCCCCAGAGAAAGACATATACTATGCTTTTATTAGTGAGAACGAGGGTGAGAGTCGGTGTCTTATCTACCATATTGAGGGCGATGGTTTGTGCCTAACTAGGGTCGGTGCGATTGGGGAGGAGAATAAGAGTAATTTTTATAATGTCACTTGGGATAGGAAATTTATCTACTCTCCTGACTCTGTTGGTTATGATCCGCATCTAGCTGCTCTATTTTCGGGATTCTCTCTTGTGTCTGGTCCTTCTTTGGATGTTGTTCGCGATTGTCCTCCCCCTTCTGAGGGAACTTAGTCATTCTGTGTTAGTAGCTTAGGCATTTTGGTCTAAGATCCTATGCTTATTTTTTTCTATTTTGGGCCTCCTGCCCCTTTAGCTGTTCTGTGCTTGTGCAGAGCACCTGTTTGTACTTTTTATATACAGTGGCACGGCCCACTTTAAAGCCGGCTAGCTTTGCTAAAAAAAATAAAAATAAAAATAAATCACCATACGTTTTGAGCTCATACGATCACACAGCAAATCAGATCATCCAAAACTTATTAGTGTACATCACCTTATTTTTTCGGTCCCAATGACATTAATTTCATCACAATCCAAGATAATGTCTCAAGATGATAATTTCACACATTTTGAGATAGTCCTGCCCATCGAATTATCCGATTCTAGAAAATCTCAACCATTTATCCTGAAATGAAGCCCTCATTATAGAAACACAAGCTGTTTGTCGAGATCCAATTGGACTCCACTACGCATATACTTATTTTTACAAAATATATATAACAATACGTAAATCGTAAAAATATCATGACTCCAAATACAATGATATTTGTGCTAATTTTACTTTGTAACATCGATCCTGACTAAATGGGAGTGGTTTCGAGTCCTAATTTGTGCGTATACGAAAATTAGATTTTTGGAGCTTTACTTGATTAACGATCCAATATTTAAATTAATTATTTAAATATCCAGCCGTAAAATATAGGTATTATATTCTTCCCTCTTAAAAATTTCTTCCTCGAAATTCCTATGAGTAAGTCGATGCAACCCAACGTACAAAGCATAGAATACAACTCCTAACCCTTAGGATTCTACTGCTCCTCTTATTTCAGAAAAATTCGACAGCACCTACTTTGCGTGTCTAGCTCCGAAAAAAATGTCAAAACAACATACAGACACGCACACATATAAACACACATATCTCATATCTGACGCATCTCATATTCGAGACATCTTATTTCTAGGGACATACATGCATATATATCCACACCATCTATACTATAGATCTTATGTACCTCTTTATAGCAATAACATGCCATTTAGATGCAAATCGAAGCAAATAAGCATTCCAGTAGCGCATAATTATTTTTGTGTACTTACTCATGTACTCAAAAAATAAGATTAAACACAACTGCAACATTGAACCATGGATATAAACATGCTAAATCATATATTACAATCATCTCAAATAAATATGCTATATAAAACCATGCAAAAAAGCATCTTAATTAAATATGTTACAACTAACTTCATAACAAATACATCTAATGCAGTAATCATCTCAAATGAACATATTATAACAATTGTGCAATAAGCACATCTAATGCAACAAACATCTCAAATAAATGTGTTACAACAAACTATGTTTTCTTACATTTTAACAAAATAGAAAGGGAAACAAAAATTTCCTTTAGTAATTAGGGGCATAACAATAAAAGCTCCATCGAACACGGACACATTTAACCCCATCAATTCGAAGCCCTATGGCCCAATTCTCAAAAAATCAATTGGCGTTTGAGGTCTAAAACCATATTCGGTTCACTTTTTCTAGTCAATTATCTTAATGAGGTAAGTAGAATTACACATTTATACAAATAGAATTCATGGAATACATCTTGTACTCCTTCCACAGAAAAAGAAAATTAACACAATAATCTATCAGTAACAATCAACAAATAGAAATAATCAATCAATAATCAAGTAATAGCAAGTAATCAAGAAGCAATAAGAATCAATAAAAAAATGAAGAATCAATTAATAATCAAGCAACAACAAGCAATTAATAAGGAAGAAGAATCAAACAACAAAACTAAATAATCAATTATTAATCTAGCAATAACAAGCAATCAAGAAGCAACAAAACTTAATCAACAAAAATAAACAATCAAGCAACAACGAAGAATTAAGAAGCAACAGAAATCAATCAACGAAAATAAACAATCAGTCAATAATTTTTACCATATGAACACCAATTATACTAAAGGAGTATCTAAGAACATGCACAGTAACCAACAATTGTGAATGACTGCATACCAAGCTATAAACTCCCATAAGTCTGTTCGATTCCAAGAATCCAAATGCTCAAGTGGTGTAACTCCCTTTCATAAATAGAATACATAAAAGACTATCACATGATTCACACCTCCTACTCTGAAAAAGAAAACCTACACAATAGGCTAGATCATTGATTCTCAAAACTCTTGAATAAATCTAGCAAATTAAGCCTCAATCTTTCCTTCCTTTTTGAACAGATCCAAAGGAGAAAACTTTATTAATTAAATTGCGTTAAATGACGATCAACAAATTCTTATGTCTGTTCGGGTTCAAACCCACCTCAACCTTACAATGTTAATAAGGATGATATACTAAGTGCATTGCGATGCTTGCCCAGGCAAGTATCATATCATCACTTAGAAGATTATATGAATTATCAAAAAACTAGTTGAGGAGTCCTTCCCCAAACTATCTTAAGCTATCCTAACTATACAATGAATAAAGATTGTCCGAAATAATGTTGTAGTGTCAGGCTACTTGCTTCTATTGAGCAGACGCTCTTAAGTCATCTTCATTATGCTTCTCATTGGTCATGTCTAGGGACTCTAACAAGAGATTATCGTTCATTTTGGGGTCATAATGGATTGTCTGATGAGTAGGTATTTCTAATTTGATTGGAATCATTGCCTCTTATTCATATGTCAGAGTGAATGGAGTGTGACTGGTCATGGACTTATGGGTTGTTCGGTAGGCCTAGAGTTCCAAGGTAATTCATCAACCCATTTTTCCTTGGCTTTCTCTAAAATTTTGTTTAGAATGGATTTGATTATCTTGTTTATGGCTTTCACCAATCCATTGGCTTACAAATGTGCTACCATTGCAAATCTTTTCTTAATGCGATGTCTGTTGCAAAAGCTTTTGAACTCGATGTTGTCGAATTGAGTCCCATTGTCGGAAATGATCGTTTAATGATTCCAAATCAACAAATTATGTTTTTAACTACAAAGTTGATCACCTTCTTAGTTGTGATGTTTTCCAGTGGTTCTGCTTTAGCCCATCTCATGAAGTAATCAACAACAACATTGTCTACTTCGCACTGCCCTTAGACATAGCACACCAATAATATCAATTTCTCTGATTGCAAATAGCCAGGGACTGACCATTTGCTTGATTTCTAATAGTAGGGATTTAGGAATCTTCGTAAATCTTTGGCACATGGCACACCTTCTAGAGTATCAGCCGCATACCAGTTGATGGTAAGCCAAAAATACACGTAGCGAAGTATCGTTTTGCTAACTAGTACTCCACGGTGTGGTCACCACAAGATCCTTCTTGTAGATCTGCTAGGGCTATGTTGGCTTCATCATTGGCAACACACTCCAATAGGGGAACCGAAAATCTTCTATACAAAACTCCTTCCTGAATAACGAACTGTGAAACTTTAAGTAGGAGTTTTCTTCATTCGTTCCTTCCGTCAGGAAGGGTTCCTTTTAGCAAATACTCCTGGATCGGAGTCATCCATGTTTCCTTCTCACATTCAACCTTCAAGATCCAATCAACATCTAGTTGGTCGATGCTTGGAGATGATAATACTTCCACCAAAACTAAGCCTTGAGTCGTGTATCACCTAATCAAGCTAGTTTGGCTAATGAATCAGCTTTTGCATTCTCTTCTCCAGAGATATGAGTTGGCATATAATATTCAATATCATTCAGTAATTTCGGGGCCTTGGTTAAATAAGAAGCTAGCCTCGCCCCTTTAGCTTGGAATTCCTTCCTCACTTAGCAAACTACCAATTGGTAATCATAATAAACGTGCAAAGTTTTGACCCCCCATTTCCTTCACAGTCTTAAATCCTATGATTAAAGATTCACACTCGGCTTCATTATTTTTTTGCGGGAAAGTCAAGTTTCAAGGCATAGCAAATTGATCGCTCCTTGAGGTTACCAGAACGACTCTAGCCCCAGAGAAACATTCATTGGTTTCCCTATTAGTATACAACTTCCATTTAACACTGCGTTCCATACCATCCTTTGTACTATCATCCCGAGTAGTATATTCGACAATCAAATTTGCCAAAGCCAAGCCTTGAATTATTCTTCGGAGATGATACTATATATCTTACTAACTCAATTCGATGTTCCACATCAATAGTCACCTAGAAGCCTCAAGACATTGTAGAATTCGTCTTTGAGGCTGATTAGTTAAAAATACAAACGAAGTTTTCTTAGAGCAATCAACAGGTAACAGGCGAGCTTTTCCAGCTTTGAGTAATTTTCCTCTACTTATGTTACTCGCTTATTGATGTAGTATACTGGCCTTTGGATACCAGGCTCTTCACATACATGCACGACACTTAAAGCATAAGCCGATATTGACAGATAAATGAAATAATCTTCTCCGTCCAAAGGCTTTGACAAGATGAAAGGCATTTTCAAATGATTAGCCAGACCCTGAAAAGCATCCTTGCATTACTACATCTAGGAGAACTTTATCTTCTCCTTCTTGAGAGCGTCGAAGAAAGGTGTACATTTGTAACTCTTGAAATAAATTGCCTCAAGGCAACTACTTTCCATTCAAGCACCGAACCTCCCTTATCGACTTCGGGGCCTTGATTCTCCTCAATGCCTTGATCTTCCTTGGGTTGGCTTCTATACCTCTCGAGTGTACTATGAAGCCCAAGAACTTTCTTGATGCGATTCTGAATGAATACTTCAGCAAGTTAAGCTTCATCCCGTACTTTCGAAGTACGCCAAACATCTTAGATAGGTCATCTATATCGTTTATCGATCTCTATGATTTCACAAGCATATCGTCCATGTAAATCTCCATCGTATGCCCAATTTGCCTTTTGAACATAGAATTTACCAGTCTTTAGTAAGTTGCTCTTACATTCTTCAAGTTGAATGGCCTAATGAGATAAAAGCACAACCTTACGTCGGTTATGAAGCTAGTATGTTCTTGATCGGGATATGCATTGAAATTTGATTATAGCCAGAGTAAGCATCCATGAATGACAATAATTCATGGTCGCTGTTGAATCCAAAAGTTAGTCGATCTTCAGCAGTTGGCAGCAATTCTTGGGTTATGCCTTATTCAAATCGGAATAATCACCAATTCCCATTAGACTTATTGACCAATGTTGGATTAGTACCCAATCAAGATATAGTGCATTGCGGATGAAACCTTTAGATTTCACCTTATCCACTTCCTCTTTCAAAGCAGTGGGTAGCCATGGACCTAGGTCGTGCCTCTTTTGCTTGATAGGAAAACATCTAGGATTCACATTCAATGCATGGTATACTATCTCCGGCGACATACCGCACATGTCTGAATGTGTCCAGGCAAGCACATCCTTGTTTGCCCAACGAAACCTTGTCATCTCCTTCTTCATTTTCATGTTGCGTTGTGATCCGATTTTCAGGACCTGTATAGGATCATCCCGACTGACCGAGATGTTGATCGTCAACTCAGAAGGGGCCATCCTCGCATCCTTTGGCTCTTTCCTCAGATCCATAGCTTTGTGAAACTTGCTATGATGATCGAGCCTGGGCTTAGGGGGTGGTTGTTATGCATCCATTGATTTGACATAGTGGGTCATCTCTACATCCTTTCCCTCTTTGCATCACTTTTCTTCCCTTAGCTCCATGATGTAGTACTCACGTTTGATGTTTTGGTCTCCTTGAATGTCTCCTATCCTATTTTCTATAGAGAATATCATGGTCAACCACCACGGGGCAAGGGCCACCCGAAAACTAGCAAGAGCGGGTCAACCCAAGAAAGCATTGTAAGAAGAGAAAACGTTTATTACCATGAAGGTCACAACCTTCACCCTCTTGAGGTCACTTTTACCTAAAAATTACTGATAAATTCATACAACCCATAGGCTCTGCCGCCTCTCCGGTAAATCCCTGGATATGAAGTTTATATGGCTTCAGATCTTGGCTATCCATTAACATCTGGTTATTCTTCTTTAAATAGAATATTCAGTGAAATCTCACAGTCAACTCAAACCTTCTTTACAGTCATCGACCCAATTAGGGTCGATATCACCAAGGGATCAAGCGGGGTTGCTTCAATCTCGTCTACATCTCTATTCCTGAACATGATATCGTCAGTCATCATCCTGTGCTGTTTTTTCGAAGCTCTGTCTTCGATAGTAAGCATATTTCATGCATAACATATCTTAAAGAACTTGTATACCTCTCCATCGCAATCCAGCTCTTCACAGTCGGATAAGGTCCACCAATTATTGTACTGACAACCAATCTTTTTCCAGCGTGCCTAGGATCATCATCATTATGTCTTGCTAGGCCCTATTGGAATAGCTGTCCGAGGGGTGAGAACTTCCTTTCCTGCCAGCCTATAGGCTTTGAATACTATTGCAGTTTCTTATTTTTAATCAAATCTTCTATCTCGTCACATAAATGTCTACATTTATTAGTGTTATGACCATGGAACTCATGAAAAGGCATTATTTTCCAAACCTTTTCTCTTTCTCCATTGGTTCCCTTGGAGGCAATTTCTTGTAATGTTTCATACCTTGCATTGCAAGGTCGATATTTATAATCATATTTTTCAACAGTGTATAATCTTCGTATTTCATAAATCTTGGACATTTCTTGTAGTTAAATTTTCTATATATTTTTTGATTATGCTTATGTTCTCGACATGCACATCTACATTGCCAGAATTCCCTTTGGTTTTCTATATTGCAACATTACTCTGAAATACTTCACTCGATTTCTTTCCAACAACTTTTCAAGCTAATGCACTTGCTTTTTTCCAAGTGCAAATATTGAGTCACTTTCCTATAGAAATCGTCAATAGACGGTGGGGGTTTCATCTTCAACCATTACCAGAAATTAGTGTCCGAATGTGCCCTTTTGATCAAAGCCATCAACATAATGTCCTCTTAGCATTGCTCACTTCTGTCACTTCCATATTGAACCTGCTCAAAAGTCTTTCAATGACTCCCCTTTTCTGGAAAAGGTTTGAATCACATCACATACTTCGAACGGGTAGCGAAATTATTCAACAAACTTTTCTTGCCAATTGATTAAATAACAATATGGGTTTCAGTGGAAGTTGAGTGAAACACATCATTGGCACACCTTTAAGGAAAATGGTTGAAACATCAACACTTTATGGGATCCTTCGTCCTAGCCGAGTCCATGTGCCATTCATATTTCAACAAGTGTTGCCTTAGATTCGGCACTCCGCTATATGATGGCATTGTTGGCATTGTAAACCTTCATGGATACTCCTCACATAATATCCCTTTGGTGAATTGGTTTCTCTAGGAGAAGAGCCCCAGCCATCGTTGTTTCTACGCTAGCTTTAATTAGCCAATTTCTTCACCATATTCACCAATGACTCTGGCTCTATCTTATCTACGTCAATAGCTTTAGCCTACCCGAAGTGTTTGACCCTGCAAATAGTCTAGGTTAGTTCCATGGTATCTGGATTCTCCTGTCTTTGGGAAAACCATTCATCCAGCCGATCTAATTATACGATTTTTTTGCAGTGGATTAAAACATCCGTCTTAATCTCAACGTTCTGGCAATCAACAACTTAACCATCTCCACCACCAACATTATCATCCAAGTCAACAACCCTTATACCTAAGCTAAGATGACATAATTCAATACCAATCCCTAGGAATGGATTGGTACCGATCCATGCTCTTATGTTTTGAGCATTATCCAACTTGACTTTCGAAGTCCCAATTTCTTTTCTCTTCATTTTCTTCTTTCCCTCTCCGTATTCTCACCGAATGATGAGGAACTATCCTCATCTTCAGAATATAAAGGCAACAGCTCTCGTCTATTCGTTCTACAACTACCAGATAATTAGTGCTACAAGTCAAGACTTTCCTTCATCTGCTTCCTTAATTCGTCCTGACTTTCATGCAGCTTATTATTCATCTCCTTTATCATCCTATCTATTTCAAATTGTGTTATCATATCCGAGGCACTTTGAACTTCTACAACATTGGCTTAAGCAGTTTCAATGACATGTTGAGAACCAACTTTCTCAACTTCGTCAGTGGGTCTTAAGGATGCAAACTTCTCCTTACGCAGAGCCATAACTTTAGGTAATCCTAGGATAGATTTTTTAGAAACTTGAATATTCAAGGATTACAGAAACAAATCTGATGGGTCAACCTCATGTATTAAAGCAATCCAAAAGAATAGATTCGGTTAGCCCGAGATTGATATGTTCCTAGTGAAAGCGCCAAAATGTTTATACCAAATTTTGGCACAAACACCCAAAGAGTAAAAGGAGAGAATAAAATGAATAAAATAAATTGAAAACAAGAAAAAATAGAACACATGGTAGTTTTAGTGGTTCGGCTGATCAAAAGCCCACATCCACTTGAATTTTCTTTATGTTTCAGTTGAATTTCACAAGGTTGATCCTAGCTATGGATCGATGATGATCTATGAGATTACAAAGAAAGTACAAAAATTTATTAAACAAGCCAAAAAGTCCTCTAAATAATGCCCCTCCTCCTTTATTTATAGCTGTAGATCGGCAAAATTCTCTCTACTACATTCATGCCCACATTCTCCACATCTTGAAGGAGTCGTTCTCAATAGATCATGGCTAACTCATCAATATTCAGAGATCGATACCAAACCATGATCAGTGCATTGGTATTGATCCATAGGATTGTCTCGAGAATTTTTGTCTTCGGCACTTGATTGCATTGTTATGATCTAGAACTTGAGCAAATTCCTTGGTTTGAAGGTCGGCCAAAAGCACTTGACTTGTCCATCAATCGTTTGAGTCATGATGGACTAACTAAGCATTCTATATTGGCATATGCAAACTGGCAATCTCACTAACATAGCATGGCATGAGTTATATGATAAACTTGGGAAAATGTTGGGGATAGGTACTAAACTACAATTAGGATTAAGTATCGATTCATGGCCTTTCTTGGATTTTTAATTTTAGGCTTGGCACTTGTTGTAGGTGGTGTGTAAGCTATTCTTGAAGATTCTTGGCTATCTTTTGACTTCACCCCTTGGTCTTGCTTAACACCTAAACTCGCCAGCTTTCACTCTTAATTCCTGCTTAGTTATTCTTCTGTTCGATTGATCTAACATATCCGAACATGGCATGGTCACAAGGTTAGATAATACATGGCCTTTATCCTAATCTCATCTCGGCCTTAAGGAAAACTTAATAAATCGAAAGAGATTATTCACTCGTGCCCACCATTTCGTAATAGCATAAGTATAATGCATGTACTTTGAGAAAACTCAACAAGTACATACATGTTTCTTACCTTGTCTAGCCAATATATTAATAGTACTACACATAAAATATCTAGCTTGAGGAAACTCAACAACTAAAGAGTATGTAAGTAATCTATTAATACATATATGGTAGTGGACAATCTATATATATATTAAAGATCCATAATTTTTTTAATATATACTTTTAATTGAATTATGTCAATTTACGGAACAGTGTATTTCTTATGAAATACCTTATGATTCAAGTGTTCAACACATCTGAAATCATGGTATACATACAATATGCATAAACTCATTCATTAAACCTAAATTGGGTTTCTTACAGTTCCACTTCTATTTTACATTCATATTATAGAAGTTTAATTTGTTTATAACTATTTATAATTCAATTCACTTATATAATACTCATATCTATATATTACTAATTAAATTACATATAACTAATTTAATTTATTAATTTAATTAACTAATTAATTAAATTATGCCAGAATTTGCAATTTTATTTCGTTCATCCTTAACAATTTATGACGAATATTAACTATAACACTTATAGTTTTATACATATATCTATATACGAACATTTATTTTATTAAACTAACATTCAATTAATTTATTTAATAATTACTTTTATTTAATTAAAAATAGTTTTTAATCAAAAAACTAATAAATTCAAAAATACTTATTTATAGTTGACCTTAAACAACTTTTATTTATTTATTTAGCAAAGCTATTCTGCAACTAAAGTGGACCGTCCACGTAAATAAATGAATTAGAAACAAGTGTTTTGTAAATGCACCAGAATAACTTTAAGAAAATTAAATACAGAAGTTTGGCAAAATTACCAGACTACTAATAATAACAAAAAAATATTCCCACACCAAAGAAGAAGATCCACTCCCTTTAACCGAAGAAACATGCCTAATAACATGATGGAACCCTAAAAAAAGAGTAACTAAGGGAGATACAAAATCCATTGAATCTGAGCAGTAAATGTGTTTCCTATCCCATAAGACATCAGCCATAAGAGAGCGACTTAAATTACCAAATTGACCAAGCACCGTGAAGTAAAGACCCTCTCCTTCAACATAATAAAATAGCCTCCTTTCTTCATCATATCCACCAACGAACTTTTAAAAACATCCATTCTTCAGGTCAAGCCTCTTTCAGAAGGCCTGTAAAGCCAATCCTGGTCAGACAAATCCCAAGAGATATTAGAGGAAGGAAAAGTCAAAGCAGGTGAAGAAATTGAAACATCAATATATATTAGAGTGATCATCAGAGAGCGAAGGAAGAATCTCGAAAGGAGAGACTACAAAAGTAGGGCAAAATTTCAGAACCCACTTCGTGGTAGGAGGACGAGGGAGGGGGATCCTATCAGAAAGCGGAACAAAAGCAATCTCAGACTGAAAAAGCATGCTTCCATAAGGTAACCGAACGAGTGACAAGTCATGCATATATCAGGTTTCCAACTGTAATGGACTTCAATGGTAGAGACATGTCCCTCAGCAATACAAACACGAATCTTATATGGTAAAGGCTTGTCGAGATATACTTCAGTAAGGGTCTTAGCATACACCATCCTGTTTCGAGCTATAGTAATAGTATCAATACATTTGAGCTTCTCAATAACACTCGCTAACCAATTTAGCCAATCATAAGCTGAAGCACTGAAGGTATATGAGTGAAATGACCCTAAATCGGTATAGGGAGAATCTTTTCCTTAGCTTTGTCTACCGTCGAACTCCATGAGGTAATAATAAAAGGCTAATCGACTATAATGGAGGGATCTGCCACAAACACACAGAGCTTTTCTTCTTGTCTAAAGAACTTGAAAACCAACATGTATTTATTGAAATGAACTTGAAGTCATCCCCTTATATTCCAAATTTGATGACAATGGTCACAAACTTCATGATAAGGAGGGTTAGAGTCTAGAAAGAAATCAACTAAATACTCCAACCAAAAAACAACAAAAGCTTCCAAAACCTCCATCAGAGAAACTATAGCACCATTATCCTATGCAATCTCAAAAGAGCAGGGAACGTAATCACCCGCATTTCTTGGCAAAATATTAAAGAGAGATGACCACTTTTTAGAAGGCTTGTGGGGACTGGGACAACACCATTCACTGATAATGTTCAAGCAATCCATTTCCAGAAACCACAGGTGATTTAATAGCACCATTCATCCGATCACAACCAACATATATAGGTTTTTGTAGCAGCGCATTTCAACAAGCACCTTGCATGCATATCGCATTAGCTAGATTCTCAACTCCCAACAAACCAACCTAGGAACTCAACATACTCAGTCCCAACCTAAGCACTAGCCCCTCATCATGCATAATATTTGACAAATCTCCAATAACCAAATTCACAGACTCCAAACTTGAACAGTCATTCTGCCATTGCCTATCCCCTTGACAAGCATCAAGCATAGGAGTTAGGCGTACTAGGAATGAGGCATTTAGTAGTGATAAGCAAACCCGAAATTGGAGAACTCGAGGCACCAAAACAAAGCAAAGAATATTTTAAAGCACAGAAAGGGAACGACGCTTGGACAGGCAACTCTAGAGAATTAGGCGAGCAATAAAAGTAGTTAAAGAGGGAAATCGATCGTAGACACATCAAAAAATAAGGAGTCAACTGGAGATTAGATGTAACAATGGCATAATTGTATGCTCATCTAGATCTCGTTAAAGCCGGCACCTCACCAGGGCAAAATACAGAAATTAAATGTATTGCAAGCTATACATGGAAGAATAGAGGGTAGAAAGAAAAGGAATAAAGGAATTAGGCCAATAACACTATACATGGAAGAATAGAGGGTAGAAAGAAAAGGAATGAAGGAATTAGGCCGAGGAGGAACTTTATACATACACACATATTGTTGACTTTCAACATCCTCTATAACTATAGATATTTGACATCTCTTATATTCTTTGAAGCTAGGCATCCCCTAGTGCTTGTAATGTCAAAGATCTCTTCTTACATGTGGGTTCTTTACAACTATTATTAGTTGTAAAGGCTCGATATATATAAAGTCCCGAAATACCTTCTGTATGAATATATGTTCAACATCTCTTAGTTGTGCATCACCTCTTCTTTGATGAAGTTCAAAACCCTATGTTTGTTACTTGAAACTCGACATCTTGGAAGCTTACCCTCCTTCTAGCACCTGACATCTTTTATTGTAGAAGTTTGATGTCCCTTCTTGTCTTTAGATTCGACATCCTTTGTGAGTTGATATCTTCTTTAGATATTTGATATATGCATTTGCATATTATTGTTCATTTTTTGCATAAAATATGTGGTTAACATTTGCCCCTCCTTGTATACAAGAAGCTTTTTACACTTTAATGTAAAACCAAGAATTTTCTCACCCTTCCAATTTTATGTGAAATTTTATCTTCCATCCAGTTCTCCTGAAAAACATAAACTAAATGATGATGAATTCATTGTTAACTTCAAATTGAACATTAAATAATCCCTCTCGGATCTAGTAAGGATATGAGTTAGCTTGTCCCTTTCTTTGTATAAAGTTGCTTTCGTAGTTCAATATAAAGCTAAGTTTAATTGAAAATACCCGAAACTTGCTCGATGTGATGATCATTAGATCTATAGAAATTCATCTGAAAGGAAGTCTATAGACTTGTTTGATAAGAAGGATAGAAATTTAATCTATAAATCCATAAATCCTTTTAATAAGAAGGCTAGGAATCTATATCTTCATGAATTCGTTAGTTAAGAATATTAAATATCCATCTAGTAGCAACTATAATTTTATCTGAATCGAAGACCAAAATTCCTTCGAGAATACGTCTTGAATAATAACTAGAGAACCATCCGGCAATAATTTGGTTTGAGTAGAAGACCAAAAAATCAACTGGCAATAATAATTTCATTTAAATCGAAGACCAAAAATCTTCTGGCAATAATATCATAATTTTACCTTGAATAGAGGACTAGAAATCGATAAGGCAATAATAACATAATTTCATTTGAATAGAAGATCAAAAATTCATATGGAAATAATACCATAATTTGCTTTAAATAAAAACTAGAAACCCACCAGGTAATAGTATCATAATTTCTCAAATAGAAGAACTCGTCTAGTAATAGTACCACAATTTTCTAAGTAGAAGACCAAAAATCCATCGTTAACAGCTAGTAGGAAACTATAATTCTAAGTAGTAACGAAGATTCTTGTTATTTACTATAAAATTTAAGTTCCATCATAGGGACAAAAGATTGGGAGATAATTCATTCTTGATTTTCTTATGTTAAATTTTTGGAACTTCCCAGACGCTCATATTGGTGTTGAAATTTTAGATAGTTTTTATCCTTCCTTTAAAGGTTACTTTAACTTTGCCTTGACGCAAAATGTGTTTGTCTGTTCTTCCTCTAGAAGATTGCTTTGACCCATCATTAGGGTAAATTTGAACTTGGTTGATTGATTCCTTTTTCCTCTAACCACTCTTTGGGTGGTGATTTAGATTTTGATCTCTTTCGCCCCTTATCACTCTTTGGGTGATGATTTAGGCTTTAATTCTCTTTTCCCCTTATCACTCTTTGGGTGATGATTTAGGCTTTACTTTTCTTTGCCGCTATCACTCTTTGAGTGATGATTTAGGTTTTAATTCTCTTTACCCCATACTACTCTTGGATGATGATTTAGGCTTGTGCCCCTTGTTACCTTATAGGTAATGATTTAGGCTGGTTAGTGCATTTGGTCACTATCTTAAGAAAAACCAAAGTCTTACTCATCCATCCTATAGAATGCACTCCAGTTAGGCCTTATAGGTGGAACTGAAGGCTTGTTAGGTTCTTTGGCTAAGCCATCTTAGGCGGGACCAACGGCTTACTCCGTCCTCCCTCTAGGTGGCGCTTCAGCCGAGTTATGTAGGGGGGATTGAAGGGTTGTGGTGCTTTGGCCAGTCTATCTTAGGTGGGACCAATGGCATACTCTGACCTCCTTCTAGGAGGTGCTTTCACTAGACACTTGTGGCAGGATCAAAGGCTTTTGTTCGCCCTTTACTACCATCTAAGGTAGTGATTTTGGATTTTCCTTTTAGTTTCTTTCATTTGATTATCCATTTCCATTGATACGCTTGTCCCATTTTATTTATTGATTCATTATAGGGAAGTAAGGCCTTAAATACTCAATGGTTGAAGTTCTCCCTATTACATTGCCATCAGGTTCGCATAACCAATAATTCCATGGTGGGATCACTCCATGAATAACAAGAGGACCTTCCCAATTTGGTCTGAGCGGTCCATCTAACGAATTTTGGGTATTTTCCATGACTTTTCAGAGTACTAAATCTCCATTTTGAAATGACCTTCCTTTTACTTTGGAGTTATAATACCTTGATATCCTTTATTGATATTCGGTAGTTCATATGGCCGGTTCATCCCTTAACTCGTTGATTAAATCTATGGACTCTTTTATTAATTCTTAATTAGGATCAAATGCAAATGCAATTCTTCGATGAGGTGGAACTTCAACTTCAGTTGGAAGCATGGCTTCACATCCATACATTAAAGAAAAAGGAGTATGTCCTGTTGTAGTCTTTATAGAAGTTATATATGCCCAAAGCACTAGTGGCAGTTCTTCTTCCCAATTTCCTTTCGCTTTGTCTAGCTGCTTCTTAAGAATAATTTTAATGGTTTTATTAGCAGCTTCAACGGCTCCATCTACTTTAGGATGAGCTATGGATGAAAAGCTTTTGACTATTCCATTCTTTTTACAAAATCTGATGAATTCTTAACTTTCGAATTGAGTTTTATTATCGAATATTATCTTATATGGCATTTTAAACCAAGTGACTATGTTTTTAACCATAAATCTTAACACTTTTCCTGATGTTATATTGGGTAGTGGCTCTGCTTCCACTCATTAGTGAAATAATCGATGACAAACTTAGCTCCACTTTTGGATATAGGTAATGGTCCAATTAAATCAATCCTCCATACATTAAAGGGCGATGGAGTTGAAATTAGGATTTATTCACTTTGAGGAATTTGCTAAATTGTTAAAAAATTCTAACACTTATCACATCTTTTTACATGATTCACTGCGTCATAACTCATTTAGGGCTAACAGAAACCCCACCTCATGACCTTTTTGGCTAATTTTATTCCATCAGAATGATCTCCACAAAACCCTTCATGGGTTTCTCTTAATAATCTTACACCACTTTCTATACTAAAACATCTCAAGTAAGCAAGAGAATATTCTTTTTTGCAAAGTATTCCATCCATCATAATAAAAGTTAGGGCTTAACGCCTTATATTTCTAGCCTCTCTTTTATCCTTTGGTAGTTTCAATTCCATTAGGTACTCAATAATGGGTATCATCTAATTATTTTCTCATTGACTACTAATTTCTACATGAATAGTTCTTATTTGATTTTCCTTGTTTCCATTTCTTGATTCATTTTCTCTATCTACTTGTTGAAGAGTTTGGGATCTAATTAATACTATAGACTCATTATTTTGGCTTGGATACCTTTACCTCTATACTTGGATTTGGTTGGAAGCCAACTGTCACAATTTGAGTTTTCGGTGCTTCTCGGGAGCTGGCCAACTTGGCTAAAGAATTGGCTTGAGAATTCTTCCCTCTTGGTACTTAATTTACCGAGAAGTCTTCAAACTGGATCAACATCTTCAGCATCTTTTTTTACATAAAGTACCAGTTTGGCATCTTTCGTTTGTTACATTTGGTTTAACCGATTTACTGGTAATTGCGAACCGCTGAAGGTTTTAATCCTTGAAATTTTTAATTATAGGGCTAAAGTGAGCCCAGCCACCATCGAATCATATTCTACCACATTATCGATAGTGGAAAACCTAATTCCATTACATATTGTAATAGGTGTCCATTAGAGGGTAATGATTTTGTATCCGACACCAGGCTCTTGCTTATTGAAGAACCATCAACAAACAATTGCCTTTTAGGCTTTAAATTCCTTTCCTTTGCAAACTATTCTTTAATTAATCATGTACATTCATTTATGAAGTCGGCCAAAGCTCGTTCTTTAGTTGCCACTTGGGGTTGGAACATGATATTATATTGACTGTTCTATTCTCCACGTCACCAAAACTTCTCGATGCCTTAGGTTTACTGAAGACTTGTTTGGGGGGAAAGTTGGTTAGGACTTTTATTTGATGTACTTGGAAGTAGGCCCTTAGCTTTTGAGCGATGAGCATCAAATAGTATCCCAACTTTTCTATTACCAGATATCTAATTTATGCATCCTTAAGCCTTTTGTAAACTTAGTATACTAGAAGTTGGGTTCCATTCTCTTTCCTTATTAAAATGAAGTTTAATGCATGTTTGGAAACTTCCAAGTAGAGATAATGGTTCTCTCCTTTTACCGGGCTAGGTAGGATCGGAGGCTTTTCATGATGATCTTTCAGCTTTTTAAAAGCCTTCTGGCAATCCTCCCCCTAATTAAAGTTTTCCTTCTTCTTGATCACATCAAAGAACGGTATGCATTTATCGGTGGCTTTAGAAATAAATCTATTTAGTGCTGCCGCTCTCCCAATTAAGCTCATCACATCCCTCTTGTCTTTGGTTCTGCCATATCCCTAATTGCCTTAATTTTGTCAGGATTGGCCTCTATTCCTCTAGCACGAATAATATATCCCAAGAACTTCCCACATTATATTCCAAAGGAGCATTTTTGTAACTTCATTTTTTAATCTTCTTAGCACTTCAAACATTTCTTGTAACAACCGGGTATTTTCAACCATTCGCATCCACACATGTCGGACTTGAATTGCTCAAAATACTGTGTTGTAAATAAAATTTGGCAAATCTCAGAACAAACAGTAAATAATAATCACATATCACAGACATAGAGTAATAATAGTGCAGCCGAAGTAAAAGAAATAGTAGTTCATGAAGCTACTGTGTAATATATCAGAGTTACATAAGATATAACAGAAGAAATAAAGTACAAAAGAAGTATCAAGATAATAACCAAGTACAAAATGAATACAACACTGGGATCAACAGGATAACCGGAAGTGAAACAGATAAAATAGGATTGGAATCTCCAGCGATTCCAATCTCCAGAGAGTGGAAATCCAAATCTGAGAATACTCAGGCTGACCGAGCGTAAATAAAAATACAAACACTCGAGCCAGGACATACATACTTATACAATGTAAACCAACTCAAGTGAACTGTAGTAAAAGTGTAAATAACTTAAAGGATGCTTGGGACCGCCCATCCTCTAAGGATCCGTTAAACTATTTACTATGTAGTAATATTGCGCTATTATAATAATGTCTAATAGTAAAGTAAACTTACTTTTAAATAGCGTTAAGGAGTTACCCAATATTCCTCTTAACACAAATAATGCCAATAGTCTATACAATACCTGCATATCTCCTGATCGGGAGACTACGAGAAGATACTGCATAGGTACGACACAAATAGAAACTCATATTAAAGGCTCGATAGGGTAGGTGACACGGCACACAAGGCAATGCCAGGGTAGATATACCAATTATGACACTCGGGCTGGTGGTAACGTAGTAGCCACATACTCCCACCGTTGAACACATTCCCACAAAATCGGAGGGGCGCCCAAACAATTACAAGTTATAGTATGGTATCGAAGAAATGCGTCCGCTACGAGGTGCGACCTCAACTGGCCCGAGACCGCTCCTGTTTTAGCCACCTTATGCCAACTCACGGGAGTTGGGTCCACGTAACATACCATAAAAACATTGCCACTATCCTACTTCATTCTGGAATCTCCACCGCACACACTATTGTCAAAGTGGTTTTCGGTATCGACAGAGAGTATGCCCATATCCGATCCCGGAATCTTTGCCAACCAATCGTTATTATAACCCGTGTTTATAACTTTAAAATAATATTTTTA
Source organism: Allium cepa (assembly GCA_030765085.1). Lineage (NCBI taxonomy): Eukaryota > Viridiplantae > Streptophyta > Magnoliopsida > Asparagales > Amaryllidaceae > Allium > Allium cepa. The sequence goes on from CM060937.1 coordinate 430,219,641, forward strand.
TACTTCAAAATAAAATATCATTTCAATCCAAATCTTTATCAAAATAAAGATTTAATCATTTATAAACCATTTCAATATATCAACATACCATATCTTTCAAATTCAAACATTTACCAAAATAAGTATCAAGTCATTTCAAATCAATTCAATATATATCCTTTCAAAACTTCCTTTCAAATCATTTTTAATACATAAATATCATATCTTTCAAACTTCATTTTTCAAATCATTTTAATATCAAAATATCATATCTTTCAAACTTCATTTTTAAATAATTTTAATATCAAAATATTATATCTTCCAAAACTTCATTTCAAAACATTTAATATATATATATATATAAAATATCGTATCTTTCCAAACTTCATTTCAAAACATTTAATATATATCAAATATCATATCTTTCAAAACATTTAATATATATCAAATTATCATATCTTTCCAAACTTCATTTCAAAACATTTTTAATATCAAAATATCATATCTTTAAAAAAAACTTCATTTCAAAACATTTAATGTATATCAAAATACAATATCTTTCCAAGGCTTCAATTTCAAATCATCATATAAGTTCAAACCCAAATATTCAACTTTAAATACCTTTTAAATTCAAAGGTATGATTCATTTATTTTCATTTCAAATCATCTTTTAAATAGCTTATATTTTAATCAAAATAATTCATTTAAACCATTTAAAATTTAAGTTTATATACTTTCAAATCAAGTATTCAATTTCCAAAGTTTTAAACCATTCTAAGTTCATTTACTAAGTTAAAACCTAAACAATGAAAATTTCAACCTTTCACAGCATTCAGAAAAAGCTGTTGTAAGTTATACTTGAAAATAATTCAATTTAAACCATTTAAACATTATAAAAATCATATTTTAACATTCAACGATGTTCATTGAAATACTCTTTTAATTAATGATTTTTATAAAGCAATATTTTATAATTAAATCAAATTTCACAAATCACCTTAATAAATTCAAGTGTAAACTTTCCCATTTTTACATTTAACACTTTATTAACATTTACATTTTCAAGTTATCATTTCACAAATTAAACTAAATTTCAAATTTATTCAATTAACTTAAACCCTTAATTAAAACCAAATTCACATTTCCAGGTCAAGTTCATTTTAAGATTACATCATTCATTTAACCATTTCAATACATAGAAAAATCAATAATACTTTATTAATTCATTTAAACTCAAATTTAATCAAATCATCATATTTACCATTTTCCAAATATAATTAAATTTCCATTTTATTTATATAACTTAAAAATCCCTTTTTAATCCAAAACCCAAATTTCCAGACTTTAAGTTATATTTCAAAAATTCACTTTTTACCATTCATTTGAATTACATTTTTAACTTCTAGAAAAATCCAAAATTTCTTTATTTAAACATTAAAAATCCAATTTAAATCAAATTTCATAATTTTTCACTTATAAAATATTTAAAATATTCAAAATACTTTATAAAATATAACAACGGGCCTGTATATACTTTTTTAACCTAGTTCAAGTGATACGGATATATATCATTTCAATCCGCAGTTTAAAAAGAAAAATAGGATTTCTATCATTTCAAACCCACAATCCCGAGTTAAAATAAAATAAATAAAAACCGTTCAGGCCTATCATTTCAGCCCATAACGATTTTTCCCTATTCTAAAGTCCGTTCGGGTATGTATCATTTCAACCCATAGTGAACCTAAACTACTGTGAACTTGCAGTGTGATAAATAGATATAAATGAAAAGTTAACAACATATAGCAGTAACAGATGATATGTCATGAAATTTAATAGGTTAAACATCATATATATATATATATATATATATATATATATATATAATCACATGGCAGTTATAACATCATTTTTTTTCTACACATTCAGTTGTTGTTGTTTCACAACTGCATAAGTATAAATGTCGTTTGAGCTTTACTCACCTCTAAATGCTAGAGACTGCAAACCGATAACATGGAATCAAAAGCAAACAGGCAAGACTACGGACTTTGAATGGAGAGCGAGATCCAAGTTATAGATCTTGTGTTACAACCCAAAACAAAAGCAAATAAATTTAAATTTGAAACCAGTCTGTAGCAAGATAAGAATAATAAGGACACCAAAAGATAGTTTGAAAAACAAAATAAGGAAATAAATTTGAAACCATGGAAATTTCAACTTAAATAGAAAATAAATTTTACACAAGTTAAATAAATCTTAACTATCTCAAATTTCATTATCTTATTATCCAATCATCTTAAATTAACAATTTTAAAACTATGGTTTTGAAAAATAATCATTTATTATACTCATAATGTACTTAATAAATTTAATTCTTCTTTATTCCTAATTAAAATTAAATTTATTCCTCACAATATATTTATCACTTATGTTAAATATACTTACACTTATTATAACTGCTTTATTTTATTTTTAGTTCTTTTAACATTATTTTATTGTAAGTTATTCAATTACCTTTATTATATTTACCTCTGTTAATCATTTTATAACTAAAATTTAAGTGTATAACATTTATTATAACCACTCAAATCTTATTTATTAAATCTTTTTATATTGTATATTATCCAATTACATTGTTAACTTCTGAAATTAAGGTAAGTCATATTTGAATGCAATTGTATTATACAAATAAAATTTTCAAATTCAATCATTTAAAGTTTGAATATTCATCCAAAATTTTGATTTTCTTTTTATTTATAATTGAAATTATTCTTTAAAATAAAGTTTAAGAATTAAATTTCTGATTTCTACAAACCATTTATAGATAAATAAATGTATGTACATAATTTATCAAATCAAATTTAAATCATATCTCTATATACATTATAAATCAAGTCATATTTTAGAAATTTCAAATTTATTTAATTTCCCAAACACATTTGTAGCAAGACTACAGAGCAGTCTCTTCACTTTGAAACTCGAAAATGAACATCGATGATGCCGCGGTCATCACCGAAGTTATTTTCCAGCGACAAAGAGAAGAGCACTAATTTTTAAACTTTAAAATTCTTTGAAAAAAATTTCTATTCGAAAATACTTTAAATAATATATACTTTTAAAACTTTAAACATAAAGTTTGAAACCATCGGAAAGTAAATTCTCAAATTCCTTGTTTTAAATTCATTTCTGTTCCCAAATAAATTTATAAACAACTATTTATAAATTCATTTATACAACAATAAATGATAAATCAAGTATTATCATTTCAAATAATCAATTTAAATCATTTTATTAAGTCCCATAAATTTACTTATACATCAAAATTTATTTGATTAACCAAAATTTTAAAATAATATTGTATCAGTTTGTTCTGTCAAAGTGTTTTAGAAATCCTATCGAGAGCGTTGATCAGACGAAACAATCGGAAATCCAAATCGACATCAACAACTCAAACAACACAATATATAAAACAAAATATAGATTTACAAATACAATTCAAAATGTTTGGAAGAATATATTGAAAGTGCGGTGTGTATACAATTATATGTGCTAATATAGTATACACGGATCGTATAATATGGATTACAATACAAATGCAGAAATAGATGATAAAAGCATTGTAAATAAAAAAATAGAAAAATCACACCAGAGATTTTTATACTGGTTCGGAGCACCGTCCTACGTCCAGTCCCAGACTACTATCTGGATTTTCACTAATTACAACCTCGCTTCACCCGGAGGAACAGGTTTACAATTACCCGAACAGCCGAACGGGATTTCACGCCTCTACAACACTGAGGACTTCAACACTTGCCTCTTACAATACTGAGGACTTCAACAAAAACAATTACAATTGTTGTTGACAACTTGTGCTCTTGTAAACACGGATTTGTCACTTGTAGTACACTCTTCCTATAATCTTATCCTCAAATTGTGAATGATGTTTGTGAAGATTATGGAATTTATATTGCTTATTGAATCAAAATATATGAGATAGTGTCAATGATTCAATAAGGAATGAAAATAGTTTAGAGCTTTTTGAATGCAAGTGAATTCAAAGAATAGATAGAGAGCATATATAATCTTAATAAAACTTATTTTTAATCAATGATATTGATGTGTATTTATAGAGAGAAAATAGTTATAACCCTTGGTGAAAAGTTGCAGTCAAAAGTTATGATCATTGATGAAGAAGAAGAGACGCAACCATTGAAGAAAGATGTGTCTTTTGGAAGAAGTTGCTCTCTGTTTAAAAACGGTCGACAGGTCAAAAACTAACCGGTAGACAGGTTTTTAAAAATATAGTCGTTATGTGCATGTGTGCACGTTTATTGTGCACATTCAACAGGAACGGTCGACCGTTCATTTTTGGACCGGTCGACCGGTCTCTGTTAAGTTGCACAATAAAGTGCACAACCTATATAAATGTGTATATATATATATATTATATTTTGTGCATGATTATTTGAGGATAGATTTTGACAATTTTATTACTATTATAACATCAAATAATCAACCTATAATCTAGAGTACCATATGTACGTCTTGATTTGTCGATCGCTTTAATATTGTTGTCAGCAATCAAAATCTTCATAGAAGCTGTGACTCAACATTCTCCCCCTTTTTGATTGATGACAATATAAAAACTCAAATATAGGATCTCCCCCTGAATATGTGATTTCCTGCAGACAATTATTAGCACCTTTTGAATATGTGATTTCCTGCAGACAATTATTAGCACCTTTCTCCCCCTTTGTCATCGACAAAAAGGAGTAAACAATAGAAAATATAAACCAAAGAGAACAATGCATATATTCAAACACAGGATGTTTTGATGAAGTACAATGCAAGTCATAGTCTACTACGAATAAAAAGATGGACACTATTTAGTACAAGTGCCATATATGTTTTTAAAGAAATGAAAAGAAAAACAAACTATCTTCATTCCGACTGAATCTCTTCCTCATCATCATCATCATCATCATCATCGTCGTCATCGTCATCGTCATCATCATCGTCATTGTCCCCACGACCTTGTCCGCTTGTACCACCGGATTCCTCGGATGTCGACCAAGTAAAAGTTGGAGGAGCCGGACGTTTTCCGGGGTCTTGATGTTGGGTCGAGACGGATGTGCTACATGATATAGCATCCCATATAGCGCCGAAGAATGACTTTACCTTATTGAATCGTCTATCAATTTTCGAATCCATTCGTTTTAGTCTTGATTCAAGTAAAAATTGATTCCGAGCGATGGTTTCAAGAGATTCTCTTGTAGATGATTTAGATTTCAATAATCTAACATCTTCAGAACGACGACGAGATGGTGGAGCTTGTTGTTCTTGAGTATCGCGTTGTTGCCATTGTTCGAATGGCATAATATGAACATATGGAGGAGGAAGCTTCATCCATTTGATAGTAGTGGAGTCAATACACTTTGGTGTAGAATATGCCGAATCCGGGGGTGTGACTCCACATGCAAGCAACATACGCATAATATACTCGTTATAGAAGAAATGTGGACGAGTAGAGTTATTTACCTTAAGAATTTCATCGAAAATCATGTGAACCCAATTTATTTCGATATCATCGTAGATAGCATAAAGAGCCTTGAAATTCTCTTTGTAAACGGCATCATAGTTTCCTAATCGAGGAAATAGAGAGTGCATTAGGACATGGTGTAACAACCTTGCAGTCGGTCGTAGCCCAATCGATTTGGTGCCGTTACTATCACCTTCTATAAATTTATGACTCGTACTATTCCGAGTAAAAACTTCACAAAATGTCGATGAAAACTCTTCACCCCTATTCGGTATTCCCAAAATAGAAGCAATTCTATCATAAGTGAGATAGATTCGTTTGCCACATACTACTGACCAAATAACTCCATTTGGATTATCCGGAGTATATTCCTCTAAATTCATATTCGCATAAAATAGCTTAATCATCAAATGATTAATTTGTACGCTATTTACAGAAAAATCAATAAGAGGAGAGATACGAGATCTATTTGCTAATCTTTGAATACCGTATGCAGTGAAATCGTCGAATTTGATGAATGAGCCCGGATGGAATTTGTAATTTGTCATTTGATTCCATCTAGTTACTGCAACCGGAGATTCTAGCCATTTTCTAGCAAAGAGAGTAAGAGAAGAAGTTTCTGATGTTGCTCTTTTCTTTGATTTCTTCTGAGGAGGAGCCATTGAAGAGAATTTGAGAGTTTGTGAAGCTTGAGAATATGAACTAGGGTTTGGAAATGGGAAAATTTTCAGTAGAGAGTAGAAAGTAAAGAGGGTTGGTGGCAAAATATATACGTGAAGTATAAAAAAAAACAAATAACTGCCGACCGGTCGACCGCCTGCATATTGCCGGTCGACCGTTTTCAACCCGAGAGCAAAACGGTCGACCGGTCATATTTCAGGCTGTCGACCGGTTTGGCTCTGTGTGTAAAAATGCAGAATTTGGCAAAAAATTTTGAAAACGAGTCGAATGAATATATTATATATTATGTTATTATTGCAAAAATATACTGTATTACAAGAATTATATATGAAAGCAAAATAATATACATTATGGAATTCTAATGAGAAGGTGAGTTGTTATTAGAATTCTTGTCGTTTTCAATGCGTTTAGCCCACGGACTCCACTTATATCGAGCTCCTTCATTCTCGTTATAGTTTTTATCCCAAGAGTTTGGAGTTGTTGAAGTCGATGGTCTTGACGGCATTGGTTCATGAACATCGTGTTTGTTTGAACCGCAGAAGAATGAAGCCATTCGTTCTAAAGCGGATAAACGAGTTGAAGTACGTTGTTGTTCATGGTATAGTAGGTTTTGACCATAATGTAGTTGTCGTTAAAGATCGATTTGATGCTTTTGGTAGTGATGAATCTCATCGATTTGCGCCTTCGTGCGCGGAGAGCAGAATAGTGCTTTCTTTGCACGCTTGGATGTTGGAGTATGGCCAGGTGTGTGAAAACAATGGTGAGGGCATTCCGGCCTTTGTTTCGGTGTAATCGGAGAGTATTGATCCTCCGACTCCGAGCTTGTGATAGAAATATGAGATTCCTCTGCGCATTTGTCGCAAATGTGTGCCATGGTAGCTTGTTTAAGGTGATTTATAATTTTCAGCAAGAAGGTGAATGAATGAAAGTGTATTTTTCAAATGAAAGTGTATTTTTCAAACGTTTATATAGAAAAAAGTTTGCCAATGAACTTGAGGATAGGATTTGTTAGAGATAATTAGCCGTAAACAAAAACAATGATGCATAAAAAAGTTATAAAAATAGGTATAGTTTGTTATAGGATGAAATTTAAGAATTATTTGAAAAATATATAGCCTAAGTTTGAAGGTTACTTATTCTATTCTAGATCTTTCCGAGATACTAAGCCAAGCTCTCTTCGTAGTTTAATAAAACTAGATTCAAGTAATGGTTTAGTGAAAATATTGGCTATTTGATTGTCAGTGTGAACATATTCAAGATGTATATTACCTTTTTCAATATTATCTCTAAGGAAATGATGACGGATATCAATATGTTTGGTTCTAGAATGATTTACTGGATTTTTAGAGAGATTTATTGCACTCGTGTTATCACAGTATATAATAGAATTCGATAAATGTATATCGAAATCTTGAAGTGTTTGTTGCATATATAGTACTTGAGTACAAGCAAGAGCCGCTGATATATATTCAGCTTCACATGTTGATAGTGAAACACAATTCTGTTTCTTACTAAACCAAGAGACAAGTGATTTTCCAATAAAATGGCACGTACCACTTGTACTTTTTCTATCCGTCCGTGAGCCACCAAAATCAGCATCACTATATGATACTAATTCAAATGGACATTCTTTTGGATAGAAAAGACCAAAATCTTTGGTATTATTTAGATAACGAATTATACGTTTCACTGCTCGTAAATGTGATTCCTTTGGATCGGCTTGAAAACGAGCACATAAACAAACACTCATTAATATATCTGGACGACTAGCTGTAAGATAAAGAAGAGAACCAATCATGCTTCGATATAATTTCTGGTCAACATTCTTACCACTTTCATCTTTTTCAAGATGTGTAGTTGTACTCATAGGAGTTGGTTTACCAGATGTATTTTGTAATCCGAAGCGTTTGATAAGATTTTCACAGTATTTTTCTTGATTGATAAAAATACCGTTTGAGAGTTGTTTGATTTGAAGTCCAAGAAAATAAGATAGTTCTCCCATATGAGACATTTCGAATTCTTTGGTCATAATACTTGCAAATTCCTTGCAGAGTTTATCGTTTGTTGAACCAAAGATGATATCGTCTACATATATTTGGATAACCAGAATATCATTTCGAGAATGTTTAATAAACAAAGTTTGATCGACTTTGCCTATTTCAAATCCTGAACTAATAAGATAGCTACGTAAACGTTCATACCAAGCACGAGGTGCTTGTTTTAAACCATACAGAGCTTTCTTAAGTTTGAACACATGGTCAGGATATTTTTCATGTACGAATAAAGGTGGTTGTTCGACATAGACATTCTCTTTGATAAATCCATTGAGAAAAGCACTTTTGACATCCATCTGATAAAGTTTGAAATTATGATAACAAGCAAAAGATAATAGAATTCTAATAGCTTCTAGTCGAGCAACTGGTGCAAAAGTTTCTTCATAATCGATACCTTCTTCCTGATTGTATCCTTGTGCTACTAATCTTGCTTTATTTTTGGTGATATTTCCTTGTTCGTCAGCCTTATTTTTATAGACCCATTTAGTACCAATTACTGACTGATCAGTTGGTCTCGGAACAAGTTCCCAAACGTCATTGCGCTCAAACTGATTTAGTTCTTCCTGCATGGCAATGATCCAGTAATCATCTGTAGCAGCTTCTTTTGAATTCTTGGGTTCGATATTTGAGAGAAAAGCGACATGACCCATTTGATTGAGTTGACTCCTTGTTCTGACATGTGATGTTATTTCACCTATTATATTTTGGGCCGGATGGTCTCTTAATATTCTTGGTGGTGATTGTAATTCACATATTTGAGGAGTATTCTCAATAATTACTTCTGAGTCAGAATCAGTATTTGAGATGATTGGATTATTAATGACTATTGATTCGTCATCATCTGATATTGTGTGAGGATGCTGATAGATTTCATCAAAAGATACATGAAGTGATTCTTCAATAGTTTTGGTTCGTTTATTAAATATTCGATAGGCCTTACTTCGTTCCGAATAACCGACAAATATTCCTTCATCGGCTTTTGGATCGAATTTTCCAAGCTGGTCTTTCGTATTTAAAATAAAGCACTTAGAACCAAAAACTTTGAAGTATGAGATTTTGGGCTTTCTTTTGTTAAACAATTCATAAGGAGTATTCTTGGTAAGAGGTCTTATGGACACACGATTTAAAACATAACAGGCAGTTGCAACAGCTTCTGCCCAGAAGTGTTTTGGTAAGGTGGTTCCATTTAATAATGTTCTTGCACATTCTTGTAAAGTTCGGTTCTTTCGTTCTACTACTCCGTTCTGTTGTGGAGTTCTGGGAAACGAAAAATTATGATATATACCTTTCTTTGTACAAAAATGTTCAAATTCATTATTTTCAAACTCTCCGCCATGATCACTTCTTATATTTTTAACTTTAATCCCTTTTGATTTTTGAATTCTTTTGACGAAAGATTTGAAATGATCGAAAGTATCACTTTTATTTTTTAAGAAAATTGTCCATGTATAACGAGAGAAATCATCAACAATTACAAGCACATATTGACTGTGATTTATTGATTGAACTCTAGTAGGTCCAAATAAATCCATGTGCAGTAACTCAAGCGGTTGTAATGTTGATATGACTTTCTTGGATTTAAATGATGATTTGGTCAATTTTCCTAATTGACATGCATCACAAATGTTGTTAACTTTAAAACTCATTTTGGGTAGTCCTCTAACTAGATTGTTTTTGGCTAGCTTGTCAATAGTTCTGAAGTTTATATGACAGAAACGTTTGTGCCATAGCCATGGATCATTGTCATTAGCCATAAGACACATATCTGAATTATGATTAATATTCATATTTAGAATATATATATTTCTGTCTCTATAACCTTCAAAAACCAAATTATGGTCTTTATCTAAAATACTACACTTATTATTTGAAAAGGAAATTATAAAACCCTTGTCACATAACTGACTAATACTAAGTAAATTGTGTTTTAAATTTCTAACTAGCATGACATTAGTAATAAGAGGTAAGTTAGATGTACCACAATTGCTCACATCGCCTTTGCCGATGATATAACCTTTTGAATTGTCTCCAAAAGTGACTGAGCCACCATCTGAGTATTTAATATTTGTTAGTAAGCTCTTGTCTCCCGTCATATGCTTTGAGCAACCACTGTCCAATATCCACTTTCCTCTTTTCTTCAGTGGGACCTGCAAACATAGAATTAAGTTCATGGTACCCACTTTTTATAGGGTCCTAAGAGTTAGGTCTTAGGAGTCCAAACCCATTTGGGTCCGGTATCCCCTTTATATATATAATTGTTATTAAAATGTACATTATTCATGAATTGCTGAATGTATTTGTTCCTAATCAAGTTATTATTTGTTTTAGGAACCCATATTTTGATAGTCTTGACATTTCTCTTTTGAAATTTCACAACTGGTTTTGGTTTGAAATATAATAAACTAAGATTTTTCTTAGCTTCAGTTTTTTGTACTTTCTTCTTCCTTTTATTTTTAAGATGTTTTTTAGTTTCATGTTTGTTATATCCCAAACCTTGTTTATCTGAAATAGATTGTGAACTTTTAATGATTTTAGTCAAATTTTCTCGACCTTTGTTAAAGTTAGAAACATTTTGAGTAATGTCATCAAATTTTGTTTGTAAATTAGCTTTTTCTAGGTCTAGAATTTTGACTTTTGCTTTAAGTTCATGATTTTCAGTAGTGAGAGCATTATTTTTCTCTTTTTGAGCTTCTATTTCTTGACTCAAAAGAGATATTTGAGAGTCAACATTAGATGATGATTCTTGAATATTTTCAAGTTCTTCTTCTAATATTTTCTTCTCATCTTTTAACATATCTCGTTCAAACTCTGCTTTACTTAAATCTGCTTTGACTACTTTTAATTGACGTTTTAAGTCTTTATATTTGACTATCAATTCAGCATTAATATCAAGTAATTCATCAAATGTAGGAATTTGTACCTCATCTTCTGTTGCCATAAAGCAAACATTAGCTTGTTCATTCTCCGAATCACTTTCACTTTCTGATGAAGATGACTCTGAATCATCCCATGTTACTGAGAAGGCTCGTTTCTTTGATTTGTCCTTCTTATATTTGAATTTGTCATTTTCTGACTTTTTCTTTTGTTCTGGACAATCCTTCTGCATGTGACCCTTTTTATGGCAGTTGAAACATTCTATAGCAGATGAAGATGGTTTATTTGATCCAGGTTTCCTTTTATTGTAGCGACTGGCTTTTTGATATTTTAGGAATTTTTTGAAACCTTTAGCAATGAACGCCAAATCTTCATCTTCAGAATCTGATTCATTTTCATCTTTCTCAACATGAAATGCTACATTTTTCTTTTCTTCTTTCTGTTCTTTTCTAGCCTGCAAATTTGCTTCATAGGACATTAAATTTCCTATCAATTCATCTGGCTTCATGACGGAAAGATCATTAGCTTCTTCTATTGCTAATACTTTTCCTTCCCATTCATTAGTCAGAGAATGTAGGACTGTTGAAACAACATCAAAATCAGAATACTTTTGTCCTAACCCAATAAGTGCATGGTGAATAGTTTGAAACCGTGAATACATGTCATTGATTGTTTCATTTGGTTTCATTTTGAAATTTTGAAATTGACTTTTCAGCATGGCTATTTTGGCTTGTTTAACCTTGCTAGTACCTTCATGAGTGATTTTTAGCGTTTGCCAAATTTGATATGCAGTAGTACAGATACTAACACGATTATATTCATTTTGGTCTAATGCACAGAACAACATATTTATTGCTCTTGCATTTACGGCTGCTGCCGTTTTCTCAGCCACAGTCCATTCTGAATAATCAGTTGTTGGATTCACTATTTCTCTTTGAGTAGCATTCCAAGCATCATAGCTACTTGATTGCATAAAGAATGACATACGTGTTGCCCAATAACTATAGTTAAGACCATTGAAAAATGGAGGTCTTTGTGTCGATTGCCCTTCTGTGTAAGTGGTGTTTTGAGTGCTAGTACTTGCGTTATTTGCCATATTACAAGAATATATCAAATAACTGTGTTACGGTTATATGATGACCTTGCTCTGATACCAAATGAAAGTGCGGTGTGTATACAATTATATGTGCTAATATAGTATACACGGATCGTATAATATGGATTACAATACAAATGCAGAAATAGATGATAATAGCATTGTAAATAAAAAAATAGAAAAATCACACCAGAGATTTTTATACTGGTTCGGAGCACCGTCCTACGTCCAGTCCCAGACTACTATCTGGATTTTCACTAATTACAACCTCGCTTCACCCGGAGGAACAGGTTTACAATTACCCGAACAGCCGAACGGGATTTCACGCCTCTACAACACTGAGGACTTCAACACTTGCCTCTTACAATACTGAGGACTTCAACAAAAACAATTACAATTGTTGTTGACAACTTGTGCTCTTGTAAACACGGATTTGTCACTTGTAGTACACTCTTCCTATAATCTTATCCTCAAATTGTGAATGATGTTTGTGAAGATTATGGAATTTATATTGCTTATTGAATCAAAATATATGAGATAGTGTCAATGATTCAATAAGGAATGAAAATAGTTTAGAGCTTTTTGAATGCAAGTGAATTCAAAGAATAGATAGAGAGCATATATAATCTTAATAAAACTTATTTTTAATCAATGATATTGATGTGTATTTATAGAGAGAAAATAGTTATAACCCTTGGTGAAAAGTTGCAGTCAAAAGTTATGATCATTGATGAAGAAGAAGAGACGCAACCATTGAAGAAAGATGTGTCTTTTGGAAGAAGTTGCTCTCTGTTTAAAAACGGTCGACAGGTCAAAAACTAACCGGTAGACAGGTTTTTAAAAATATAGTCGTTATGTGCATGTGTGCACGTTTATTGTGCACATTCAACAGGAACGGTCGACCGTTCATTTTTGGACCGGTCGACCGGTCTCTGTTAAGTTGCACAATAAAGTGCACAACCTATATAAATGTGTCTATATATATATATTATATTTTGTGCATGATTATTTGAGGATAGATTTTGACAATTTTATTACTATTATAACATCAAATAATCAACCTATAATCTAGAGTACCATATGTACGTCTTGATTTGTCGATCGCTTTAATATTGTTGTCAGCAATCAAAATCTTCATAGAAGCTGTGACTCAACATATATTGGAAACAAAAGACAAGATGATTAATTAACAGAGTAGGGAGATGGGTAAGCTTAAGTAAATCACGGGCAACCTTAACCGGGTCAACTGTGACTTAAAGAATAAGATCAACGTGGATTTTTCTGGGGTATATTTACATTCAATCTCAAGAGATAGAGTTTGGAATAACAAAAGATATTAGCATCTAAACCAAGGATAGATATTTAAATCTTTGGTGAATCAATGCTAATTGTAAAGGATTTTTCCTCCTTTTACAATTCAATTTGAAATTGCGAGACCGCCGACTCACTAAAAAGATCATTCGAAGCGGAGTTATGGGATACTCCAGAATCAAAAGAAGATGAATAGTGAGGGACACGAATGGATTTTGGAATCGCAGGGAACGTTCCAAAATTCAAAAGAATCGAGTCAAAAAGGAAGAGATACAAACTCGAACGAAAGTGATTCTGTAAATACATTCACTCCATATGCTGAGTTTTGCCTAGAGCTACCAAAGCTCTGACACCAAAAGTAACAACCGGGTATTTTCAACCATTCACATCCACACATGTCGGACTTGAATTGCTCAAAATACCGCGTTGTAAATAAAATTTGGCAAATCTCAGAACATACAGTAAATAATAATCACATATCACAGACACAGAGTAAAAGTAGTGCAGCAGAAGTAAAAGAAATAGTAGTTCATGAAGCTACTGTGTAATATATCAGAGTTACATAAGATACAACAGAAGAAATAAAGTACAAAAGAAGTCTCAAGATAATAACCAAGTACAAAATGAATACAACACTGGGATCAACATGATAACTGGAAGTGAAACAGATAAAACTGGACAAGCAGATAATCTCCAGCGATTCTAATCTCCAGAGAGTGGAAATCCAAATCTGAGAATACTCAGGCTGACCCGAGCATAAATAAAAAAACAAACACTCGAGTCAGGACATAGATACTTATACAATGTAAACCAACTCAAGTGAACTGTAGTAAAAGTATAAGTAACTTAAAGGATGCTTGGGACCGCCCATCCTCTAAGGATCCGTTAAACTATTTACTATGTATGCGCTATTATAATAATGTCTAATAGTAAAATAAACTTACTTTTAAATAGCATTAAGGAGTGACCCAATATTCCCCTTAACACAAATAATGCCAATAGTCTATACAATACCTGCATATCTCCTGATCGGGAGACTACGAGAAGATACTGCATAGGTACGACACAAATAGAAACTCGTAATATAGGCTCGATATGGTAGGTGACATGGCACACAAGGCAATGCCAGGGTAGATATACCAATTACGACACTCGGGCTGGTGGTAACGCAGCAGCCACATATGCCCACCGTGGAACACATTCCCACAAAATCGGAGGGCCGCCCAAACAATCACAAGTAATAGTATGGTATCGAAGAAATGCGTCCTCTACGAGATGCGACCTCAACTGGCCCGAGACCGCTCCTATTTTAGCCACCTTATGCCAACTCACGGGAGTTGGGTCCACGTAACATACCATAAGAATGTCGCCACCATCATACTTCATTCTGGAATCACTACCGCGTACACGGTTGTCAAAGTGGTTTTCGATATCGACAGAGAGTATGCCCATATCCGATCCCGGACTCTTTGCCAACCAATCGTTATTATAACCCATGGTTATAACTTTAAAATAATATTTTTATACTTCAAAATAAAATATCATTTCAATCCAAATCTTTACCAAAATAAAGATTTAATCATTTCTAAACCATTTCAATATATCAACATACAATATCTTTCAAATTAAAATATTTACCAAAATAAATATCAAGTCATTTCAAATCATTTCAATATATATCCTTTTAAATCATTTTTAATACATAAGTATCATATCTTTCAAACTTCATTTTTCAAATCATTTTAATATCAAAATGTCATATCTTTCAAACTTCATTTTTAAATTATTCTAATATCAAAATATCATATCTTCCAAAAATTCATTTCAAAACATTTAATATATATATATAAAATATCATAACATTCCAAACTTCATTTCAAAACATTTAATATATATATCAAATATCATATCTTTCAAAACATTTAATATATATCAAAATATCATATCTTTCCAAACTTCATTTTAAAACATTTTAATATCAAAATATCATATCTTTAAAAAAACTTCATTTCAAAACATTTAATATATATCAAAATATCATATCTTTCCAAAGCTTCAATTTCAAATCATCATATAAGTTCAAATCCAAATATTCAACTTTAAATACCTTTTAAATTCAAAGATATCATTCATTTATTTTCATTCCAAATCACCTTTTAAATAGCTTATATTTTAATCAAAATAATTCATTTAAACCATTTAAAATTTAAGTTTATATACTTTCTAATCAAGTATTCAATTTCCAAAGTTTTAAACCATTCTGAGTTCATTCACTAAGTTAAAACCATAAACATTGAAAATTTCAGCCTTTCACAACATTCAAAAAAAGTTGTTGTAAGTTATACTTGAAAATATTTCAATTTAAACCATTTAAACATTATAAAAATCATATTTTAACATTCAATGATGTTAGTTAAAATACTCTTTTAATTAATGAGTTTTATAAAGCCACGTTTTATAATTAAATCAAATCTCACAAATCACCTTAATAAATTCAAGTGTAAACTTTCCCATTTTTACATTTAACACTTTATTAACATTTACATTTTCAAATTATTATTTCACAAATTAAACTAATTTCCAATTTATTTAATTAACTTTAACCCTTAATTAAAACCAAATTCACATTTCCAGGTCAAGTTCATTTTAAGATTACATTCATTCATCTAACCATTTCAATACATAGGAAAATCAATAATACTTTATTAATTCATTTAAACTCAAATTTAATCAAATCATCATATTTACCATTTTCCAAATATAATTAAATTTCCATTTTATTTATATAACTTAAAAATCCCTTTTTAATCCAAAACCCAAATTTCCAAACTTTAAGTTATATTTCAAAAATTCACTTTTTACCATTCATTTGAATTACATTTTTAACTTCTAGAAAAATCCAAAATTTCTTTATTTAAACATTAAAAATCCAATTTAAATCAAATTTCATAATTTTTCACTTTTAAAATATTTAAAATATTCAAAATACTTTATAAAATATAACCACGGGCATGTATATTGTTTTTTAACCTAGGTCAAGTGATATGGATATATATAATTTCGGTCCGCAGTTTAAAAAGAAAAATTCGGGTTCTATCATTTTAAACCCGCAATCCCAAGTCAAAATAAAATAAATAAAAATTGTTCAGGCCTATCATTTCAGCCCATAACGATTTTTCCCTATTCTGAAGTCCGTTCGGGTATGTATCATTTCAACCCATAGTGAACCTAAACTACAGGGAACTTGCAGTGTGATAAACAGATATAAATGAACAGTTAACAACATATAGCAGTAACAGATGATATGACATGAAATTTGATAGGTTGAACATCATATATATATAATCACATGGCAGTTATAACATCATTTTTTTTTCTTCTATACATTCATTTGTTGTTGTTTCACAACTGCATAACTATAAATGTCGTGTGAGCTTTACTCACCTCTAAATGCTGGAAATTGCAAACCAATGACACACGGGATCAAAAACAAATAGACAAGACTACGGACTTTGAATGGAGAGCGAGATCCAAGCTATAGATCTTATGTTACAACCCAAAACAAAACCAAATAAATTTAAAGTTCAATACAACATTCAATTTAAATAACTTTGAAATGAAAAGAGATGCGAATACACAGTCTTTTGTCTTGCCTTCTCTACTATTTGGTATGGCCTAGGGATGTGTTTGGCACTGGTTTGAACAAGTTTTGGCTCAGGTTTGGTCATGTGTATGCACGGCTTAGGTAGTGGAATATGGTGGAGAAGTTTGTATATAAGGACGTGAAGAGTTTTAAGGCAAATAGTGTGATTTTTGGTCAAAACAAAGGCTCGACCTTGGGGTTATGGCTAGGCCTGGGTGCATCATCACTGGTCAGTGGTGAAAAGGGATGTGTAGGTTAGTTCAGAGGAGTGGTGGTGGCTATGGTGATGGTTGGGATGGTGGTTGAAGGAGATGAACAAGTGGTGGTCAAATAAGCATAGTTTTAGGCCTTTGGTTGCATTTTTGAGGGGTTTGGTCATCATGGACGGCTGGGCCTTGGTCGTTGGCTGGAATTACAGGTGGTGGCGATGGCAGGGAAGAGGTGTAGAGAGTGGTGGCTGCAGCTATGGAGGAGAGGCCTAGCAAATAGCATGAGAAAGCAAGGCATAATTCATTGAAAATAAGAAAAAGTAGAAAAAAAGAAGTGAAGCCATTACCAAACTTCTTAGCCATGAAAGAGAAGTGAGATATTAGTTTTTTCACATGAAAATTGAAGAGAATACACAGCAAATGAAAAAAAATGCACGACCAAGAGGAGTAATGGAGAGATTATGGCAAATGAAAGGGCTTTAGGAGGTGAAAAGACTTAAGTTTCAAAAGCTTTTAAAACCGTTCATATTTCCTTTTCTTTTAAATCAAATAAAACAAAATATAATTCAGCACATATTTTTAAAAACCGAAAAAAAAGTGAAATAAAATGAAAATATATAATAAAATTTAAAGAAATAGAAAAAGAACAAAAGAAATCGCTTAAATTCAAAACATGGTTCAACAATTACAATTAAAACATCACTGGCTTTGGAAAAATATCTACTTTATTTAAAAAATATTCTAAAGCAAAATTTTGAAATAAAATACTTCATTTATCATTTATAAAATGAAATAAATAATTATATTTAGATAAAATAGAAGATAATTAGAGAAATTGTTTAAAAAAAGGGCAAACAGGACATGAAAATTACAAATAAAACATCACAAGCTTTTAGAATACTTATATTTCACTTTAAAACAAATAAAAAGGAAATTAAATAAACAAGTGAGGAACAAAATAAAATAGGAATGAGAAGAAAATAAGTTCTTAAGAAAAATATAAAAATAAATAAGGAATTACTTAAATTAATTGAAGTTGGAAATTAGAAATTGTAAACAAATATACAACTGACGCTGGAAAATGTCAATTACACTTAAAAAAAATGTTTGAAAACCAAAAAGATACACATAACATGTTATTTTACCCATTTAAATATAAATTATAACATTACATGACCAAATAAAATTTTATTTATATAATTTGAAATAAACAATTTTGTTAAATACAGCAAATTTCACACAATAGTTAAAAAGGCATAACTTTCACATTATAAATTAGATTTCAACGAAACAAAAAGCAGCATTCTTAAAATTTTATTTACTTTCATAATAAAAGATAAAATTAAAATATTCAAACTTTTAAAATTTTAAATTTAAAAGTCAAAGTTGACCATATTGACCAAAATTCACTTTTTTTAAAGATATTCTTTTTATTTATGTTTGGAATGATAATTCATATCAAAATCAAAGTTTATATTTAAAGTAACAAAATTTAATCATTCCAAATAAATAAAATATGTTTTGAAATCAAAAATTTAATAAAAAAATTAAAATATAGAATTAAAATAATCAGAAAATACAGGATTGTTATACTCTCCCCCACTCAAAACTTTTCGTCCCCGAAAAGAAATGAGGTACGGGAAAGCATAGAAAGGATGGAAATGAAATAATATTAAGACAAGGTGGCAAGAAGATTGATATTATACCTGATAACTTTTGTTATAGGTAAGTTTGACAAGGTGGAGATGATCTTTCCAAGATCCTCCAGAATCAAGAACACAAGCACGATAAAGGTGGATTCGAAATGAGTACCAAAGATGATCAAATATTATAGAAAGATTTCTAAATAGAAAGATTACAGAAAGATGTTTATACCAGTCTGTAGCAAGATAAGAACAATAAGGACAACCAAAAGATAGTTTGAAAAACAAAATAAGGAAATAAATTTGAAACCATGGAAATTTCAACTTAAAATAGAAAATAAATTTTACACGAGTTAAATAAATCTTAACTATCGCAAATTTCATTATCTTATTATCCAATCATCTTAAATTAACAATTTTAAAACTATGGTTTTGAAAAATAATCATTTATTATACTCATAATGTACTTAATAAATTAATTCTTCTTTATTCCTAATTAAAATTAAAATTATTCCTCACAATATATTTATAACTTATGTTAAATATACTTACACTTATTATAACTGCTTTATTTTATTCTTAGTTCTTTTAACATTATTTTATTGTAAGTTATTCAATTACGTTTTATTATATTTACCTCTGTTAATCATTTTATAACTAAATTTAAGTGTATAACATTTATTATAACCACTCAAATCTTATTTATTAAATCTTTTTATATTGTATATTATCCAATTACATTGTTAACTTCTGAAATTAAGGTAAGTTATATTTGAATGCAATTGTATTATACAAATAAAACTTTCAAATTCAATCATTTCAAGTTTGAATATTCATCCAAAATTTTGATTTTCTTTTTATTTATAATTGAAATTATTCTTTAAAATAAAGTTTAAGAATTAAATTTCTGATTTCTACAAACCATTTATAGATAAATAAATGTATGTACATAATTTATCAAATCAAATTTAAATCATATCTCTATATACATTATAAATCAAGTCATATTTTAGAAATTTCAAATCTATTTGATTTTCCAAACACATTTGTAGCAAGACTACAGAGCAGTCTCTTCACTTCGAAACTCGAAAATGAACATCGATGATGCCGCAGTCATCACCAAAGTTATTTTCCAGCGACAAAGAGAAGAGCACTAATTTTTAAACTTTAAAATTCTTTGAAAACAAATTTCTATTCGAAAATACTTTAAATAATATATACTTTTAAAACTTTAAACACAAAGTTTGAAACCATCGGAAAGTAAATTCTCAAATTCCTTGTTTTAAATTCATTTCTGTTCCCAAATAAATTTATAAACAACTGTTTATAAATTCATTTATACAACAATAAATGATAAATCAAGTATTATCATTTCAAATAATCAATTTAAATCAGTTTATTAAGTCCCATAAATTTACTTATACATCAAAATTTATTTGATTAACCAAAATTTTAAAATAATATTGTATCAGTTTGTTCTGTCAAAGTTTTTTAGAAATCCTATCGATAACGTTGATCAGACAAAACGATCGGAAATCCAAATCGACATCAACAACTTAAATAACACAATATATAAAACAAAATATAGATTTACAAATACAATTCAAAATGTTTGGAAGAATAGATTGGAAACAAAAGACAAGATGATTAATTAACAGAGTGGGGAGATGGGTAAGCTTAAGTAAATCACGGGCAACCTTAACCGGGTCAACTGTGACTTAAAGAATAAGACCAACGTGGATTTTTCTGGGGTAAATTTACATTCAATCTCAAGAGATAGAGTTTGGAATAACAAAAGATATTAGCATCTAAACCAAGGATAGATATTTAAATCTCTGGTGAATCGATGCTAATTGTAAAGGATTTTCCCCCCTTTTACAATTCAATTTGAAATTGGCGAGACCGCCGACTCACTAAAAAGATCATTCGAAGCGGAGTTATGGGATACTCCAGAATCAAAAGAAGATGAATGGTGAGGGACACGAATGGATTTTGGAATCGCAAGGAACGTTCCAAAATTCAAAGGAATCGAGTCAAAAAGGAAGAGATTCAAACTCGAATGAAAGTGATTCTGTAAATACATTCACTCCATATGCTGAGTTTTTCCTAGAGCTACCAAAGCTCTGATACCAAAAGTAACAACCGGGTATTTTCAACCATTCACATCCACACATGTCGGACTTGAATTGCTTAAAATACCGCGTTGTAAATAAAATTTGGCAAATCTCAGAACATACAGTAAATAATAATCACATATCACAGACACAGAGTAATAGTAGTGCAGTGGAAGTAAAAGAAATAGTAGTTCATGAAGCTACTGTGTAATATATCAGAGTTACATAAGATACAACAGAAGAAATAAAGTACAAAAGAAGTCTCAAGATAATAACCAAGTACAAAATGAATACAACACTGGGATCAACATGATAACTGGAAGTGAAACAGATAAACTGGACAAGCAGATAATCTCCAGCGATTCCAATCTCCAGAGAGTGGAAATCCAAATCTGAGAATACTCAGGCTGACCCAGGCGTAAATAAAAAAACAAACACTCGAGTCAGGACATAGATACTTATACAATGTAAACCAACTCAAGTGAACTGTAGTAAAAGTATAAGTAACTTGAAGGATGCTTGGGACCACCCATCCTCTAAGGATCCGTTAAACTATTTACTATGTAGTAATATTGCGCTATTATAATAACGTCTAATAGTAAAATAAACTTACTTTTAAATAGCATTAAGGAGTGACCCAATATTCCACTTAACACAAATAATGCCAATAGTCTATACAATACCTGCATATCTCCTGATCGGGAGACTATGAGAAGATACTGCATAGGTACGACACAAATAGAAACTCGTAGTATAGGCTCGATATGGTAGGTGACATGGCACACAAGGCAATCCCAGGGTAGATATACCAATTACGACACTCGGGCTGGTGTTTGTATGGTACCGATTAAGGCAATGGCAGCAGCCACATATGCCCACCGTGGAACACATTCCCACAAAATCGGAGGGGCGCCCAAAAAATCATAAGTAATAGTATGGTATCGAAGAAATGAGTCCGCTACGAGATGCGACCTCAACTGGCCCGAGACCGCTCCTATTTTAGCCACCTTATGCCAACTCACGGGAGTTGGGTCCACGTAACATACCATAAGAATGTTGCCACCATCATACTTCATTCTGGAATCACCACCGCGTACACGGTTGTCAAAGTGGTTTTCGATATTGACAGAGAGTATGCCCATATCCGATCCCGGACTCTTTGCCAACCAGTCGTTATTATAACCCATGGTTATAACTTTAAAATAATATTTTTATACTCCAAAATAAAATATTATTTCAATCCAAATCTTTATCAAAATAAAGATTTAATCATTTCTAAACCATTTCAATATATCAACATACAATATCTTTCAAATTCAAATATTTACCAAAATAAATATCAAGTCATTTCAAATCATTTCAATATATATCCTTTCAAAACTTCCTTTCAAATCATTTTTAATACATAAGTATCATATCTTTCAAACTTCATTTTTCAAATCATTTTAATATAAAAATATCATATCTTTCAAACTTCATTTTTAAATTATTTTAATATCAAAATATCATATCTTCCAAAACTTCATTTCAAAACATTTAATATATATATATATAATATCATAACATTCCAAACTTCATTTCAAAACATTTAATATATATATCAAATATCATATCTTTCAAAACATTTAATATATATCAAAATATCATATCTTTCCAAACATCATTTTAAAACATTTTAATATCAAAATATCATATCTTTAAAAAAACTTCATTTCAAAACATTTAATATATATCAAAATATCATATCTTTCTAAAGCTTCAATTTCAAATCATCGTATAAGTTCAAATCCAAATATTCAACTTTAAATACCTTTTAAATTCAAAGATATCATTCATTTATTTTCATTCCAAATCACCTTTTAAATAGCTTATATTTTGATCAAAATAATTCATTTAAACCATTTAAAATTTAAGTTTATATACTTTCTAATCAAGTATTCAATTTCTAAAGTTTTAAACCATTCTGAGTTCATTTACTAAGTTAAAACCATAAACATTGAAAATTTCAGCCTTTCACAACATTCAAAAAAAGCTACTGTAAGTTATACTTGAAAATATTTCAATTTAAACCATTTAAACATTATAAAAATCATATTTTAACATTCAATGATGTTCGTTAAAATACTCTTTTAATTAATGAGTTTTATAAAGCAACATTTTATAATTAAATCAAATCTCACAAATCACCTTAACAAATTCAAGTGTAAACTTTCCCATTTTTACATTTAACACTTTATTAACATTTACATTTTCAAATTATCATTTCACAAATTAAACTAAATTTCCAATTTATTTAATTAACTTTAACCCTTAATTAAAACCAAATTCACATTTCCAGGTCAAGTTCATTTTAAGATTACATTCATTCATTTAACCATTTCAATACGTAGAAAAATCAATAATACTTTATTAATTCATTTAAACTCAAATTTAATCAAATCATCATATTTACCATTTTCCAAATATAATTAAATTTCCATTTTATTTATATAACTTAAAAATCCTTTTTTAATCCAAAACCCAAATTTCCAGACTTTAAGTTATATTTCAAAAATTCACTTTTTACCATTCATTTGAATTACATTTTTAACTTCTAGAAAAATCCAAAATTTCTTTATTTAAACATTAAAAATCCAATTTAAATCAAATTTCATAATTTTTCACTTTTAAATATTTAAAATATTCAAAATACTTTATAAAATATAACCACGGGCCTGTATATACTTTTTTAACCTAGGTCAAGTGATACAGATATATATCATTTCAATCCGCAGTTTAAAAATAAAAATACGAGTTCTGTCATTTCAAACCCACAATCCCAAGTTAAAATAAAATAAATAAAAACCGTTCAGGCCTATCATTTCAGCCCATAACGATTTTTCCCTATTCTAAAGTCCGTTCGGGTATGTATCATTTCAACCCATAGTGAACCTAAACTACAAGGAACTTGCAGTGTGATAAATAGATATAAATGAACAGTTAACAACATATAGCAGTAACAGATGATATGACATGAAATTTAATAGGTTGAACATCATATATATATATATATATATATATATATATATATATATATATTTAACACATGGCAGTTATAACATCATATTTTTTTTCTACACATTAGTTGTTGTTGTTTCACAACTACATAAGTATAAATGTCGTGTGAGCTTTACTCACCTCTAAATGCTGGAGATTGCAAACCGATAACATGGAATCAAAAGAAAACAGGCAAGACTACGGACTTTGAATGGAGAGCGAGATCCAAGCTATAGATCTTGTGTTACAACCCAAAAAAAAAAGCAAATAAATTTAAAGTTCAATACAACATTCAATTTAAATAACTTTGAAATAAAAAGAGATACGAATACACAGTCTTTTGTCTTGTCTTCTCTACTATTTGGTACGGCCTAGAGATGTGTTTGGTACTGGTTTTAACAAGTTTTGGCTCAGATTTGGTCATGTGTATGCACGGCCTAGGTAGTGGAATATAGTGGAGAAGTTTATATATAAGGACGTGAAGAGTTTTAAGGCAAATAGTATGATTTTTGGTCAAAACAAAGGCTCGACCTTGGGGTTATGGCTCGGCCTGGGTGCACCATGACTGGTCAGTGGTGGAAAAGGGTGTGTAGAGGTCAGATCAGAGCAGTGGTGGTGGCTATGGTGATGGTTAGGGTGGTGGTTGAAGGAGATGAACAAGTAGTGGTCAAATAAGCATAGTTTTAGGCCTTCGGTTGCATTTTTGAGGGGTTTGGTCATCATGGAGGGCTCGGCCTTGGTCATGGCTAGAAGCATAGGTGGGTGTGATGGCAGGAAGGAGGTGAAGAGAGTGGTGGCTGCGGCTATGGAGGAGAGGCCTAGCAAATAGCATGAGAAAGAAAGGCATAATTCATAGAAAATAAGAAGAAAAAGTAGAAAAAAGAAGTGAAGCCATTACCAAACTTCTTAGCCGTGAAAGAGAAGTGAGATATGAGTTTTTTTCATGTGAAAATAGAAGGGAATACACAGAAAATGAAAAAAAATGCACGTCCAAGAGGAGTAATGGAGAGGTTATGGCAAATGAAAGGTCTTTAGGAGGTGAAAAGACTTAAGTTTCAAAAGCTTTTAAAACCTTTCATATTTCCTTTTCTTTTAAATCAAATAAAACAAAGTATAATTGACCAAATATTTTTAAAAACTGAAACAAAGTGAAATAAAATGAAAAATATATAATAAAATTTAAAGAAAATAAAAAAAGAATAAAAGAAATTGCTTAAAAATTCAAAACTGGGTTCAAAAATTACAATTAAAATATCACTGGCTTTGGAAAAATATCTACTTCATTTTAAAAATATTATAAAGAAAATTTTTGAGATAAAATGCTTCATTTATCATTTCTAAAATGAAATAAATAATTATATTTAGAGAAAATAGAAGATAATTAGAGAAATTGTTTAAAAAAGAGCAAACAGGACATGAAAATTACAAATAAAACATCACAAGCTTTTAGAAAATTTATATTTCACTTTAAAACAAATAAAAGGGGAATTAAATAAATAAATGAGAAACAAAATAAAATGGGAATGAGAATAAAATAAGTTCTTAAGAAAAATATAAAAATAAATAAGGAATTACTTAAATTAATTGAAGCTGGAAATTAGAAATTGTAAACAAATATACAACTGACACTGGAAAATGTCAATTACACTTGAGAAAAATATTTGAAAACCAAAAAGATACACATAACATGTTATTTTACTCATATAAATATAAATTAGAACATTACATGACCAAATAAAATATTATTTATATAATTTAAAATAAACAATTTTGTTAAATATAGCAAATTTCATACAATAGTTAAAAAGGCATAACTTTCACATTATAAATCAGATTTCAACGAAACAAAAAGCAGTGTTCTTAATTTTTTTTTTAATTTCATAATAAAAGATAAAATTCAAAATTTTAAAATTTTAAAATTTAAAATTTAAAAGTCAAAGTTGACCATATTGACCAAAATTCACTTTTTCTGAAGATATTCTTTTTATTCATGTTTGAATTGATAATTCATATCAAAATCAAAGTTTATATTTAAAGTAACAAAATTTAATCATTCCAAATAAATAAAATAAGTTTTTAAATCAAAAATTTAATAAAAAATTAAAATATAGAATTAAAATAACCAGAAAATACAGGGTTGTTACACTTCTTCATTGTCCTTAGGTGATTACTTTCTTCTTGGGATTTCATAGCATATCATCTATATATACCTCCACGTTTCATCCAATTTGTTCCTTAAACATTTTGTTTACTAGTTTTGATATGTAGCCCCAGGATTCTTAAGTCTGGAAGGCATCATTTTGTAGTAGTAGATTCCCTAGTCTTTATAAAACTGACGTGTTCTTCATCTGGCTTGAACATGGAGATTTGGTTTTATCCTGAGTACGCATCCATAAAGGATTGCAATTTGTGTCCACTTATGACATCTTGAGGCAAAGGGTAATAATCTTTAGGACATGCCTTATTCAAGTCAGTATAGTCAACATACGTTCTCCACTTTCCATTGGACTTGACTAGCATGGGTTGTCCAACCATTTTGGATAGAAAACTTCTCTAACGAATCCATTTTCAAGTAGACATTTGACTTCCTCTTTCAATGTGTTAGTTCGAACTTTATCGAACTGGCTTTTCTTTTATCGAATATGAGTAATATTCGGATCTATGTTCACGCATGACTCATGATTGTTGAATCCATTCCAATCATGTAAGAATGGGTCCAAGAAAATACATCCTTATTAGATTAAAGAAATCGAATAAGTTCCCCGCTGTGCTTGCGTCTAACTCCTTTTTGATTTTACTATTTTTGTTGGATCAAGCGAATCCAAGCTTACTTCTTCTAAGTCTTCAGTTGGCTTGATCCTTTCCTTCTCATTTCTGTAACATAGTTCAGTAATAATTTCTTCACCATCTATTTCGCTATCTACCAAGTTTGCATCTTTTCATTTTCTTTTCCTCTTAGAAAATTGGATCTTCTTAGTGCATTCTAGGGCTTCACTGGTATTTTTTTTTCTTGTTTGTCTTGGATATCCAATTTGAAGGACTACTGTCCAAGGGCTTTTCAATTTTAGTTTTACTTGGCTTATTTTCCTTCTAGTCATAACAAGAAACAATGTCACTTTTGAATTGCACAAGTACAATGAAATACAACTCCTGGAAGCTATAATACTCCCCACTTATTATTCCCCATCCATTCTTAGTTAGGAATTTCACCATTAGATATTTCGACGAAACAAACGCATCCACTTCATTTAGGGCCGACCACCCAAAGAAAGCATTGTAATAGGAAGGTTGGTCCATTATCATGAACAGAGTCTCGAAAGTTTTGGAATGTGGCGGAATTACCATCTACACCCGGAGTTTGATTTGTCCTATTGGATTTGGCCCTTCATTGTTGAACCCGAAGATAGGCTCAAAGCTTGGTTTCAAATTCTCTTTAGGAATTCCAATTTGATCAAAAACATGGTTGAAAATGATATTCACTGCACTTCTAGTAGCCACTAAGATCTTTATTACCATAGAGAGACAAATTTGTGAAGTTATTACCAATGTATCATTATTTGGTTGACGGACCCCTCTCATCTCCTATGGGGTTATCATTAAGTTAGGCATTTGAAGCTTGTGATTTTTGAGTGGCGACTCATCCTGTATAGAAAAGACTCCATCTCTTGCATCCTTTATGTACATGCTCTTATCTCATTTTCTGCTGCTAGCAAGATGGGGACCTCTATGGATGATGTCTATGCGGTTGTTCAGAGGAATAAAATCCAGTTTGTAGTCACTTTGTATGAAATTTGTAGCATTACTTGGAATTTCCTGGTTGTTCCCTTTAGGATTGGAGGACTTTTGGTTCTCTTTGACAAACTTCTTCAAGAATCCAGATCTAATCATGTTTTGGATTATTCCAGCTTGAGCATGGCACTCGTCAGTTTTATGCCCGTTTGCCATATGGTAAGCATAGTAATCTCCTCCTCTTCTTGGCTTAGGGTTATTTCTTGCCTTATAAGAAGTTAGAAAGTTGCCTCCATCTTTAGATGTAGCAAAAATATAAGAGGTTGGTTTTTTCAAGGCAAGGTAGTTAGATTTCGAGATCTCCTCCCATCCACCTCTTTCACTCTTATCCAATCTCAACCTCTTATTGGGGTGATCAAAGATATGTTTTCCTACTTCCTTCTTTGTTTGATACTTTTTCTTGGCATGATAAAATTCATCCATACAGATGAATTTGTCAGGTTGAAAGTGAAAATCTTGAAGTCTCTACACCCATGAATGTAAAGTTCCGTCTAGAAAGGGGTTTGCTCAATCAATCCTGAGCGCATTGCCACTAACTTTTCTCTATCAGTCATGTTCTCCGCTTTTAGTGCTTCCGTGTTGAATTTTTTTATGTATTAATTGAGTAACTCTCCTGGTCTTTGCTTAACATTGGCTACCGGTACACTGGAATCGATAGTAGGATCCTTGTGGAATTGTGCTGATAATTCATAAGAGAACTGCCTCAAAGAATAAATGGTTTTCTCCCTATAAAGTTGATACTACTTAATAACCGCTCCTTGAAAAGTGGTTGGGAAAAGCCTAGAGCATACAACTTCATAAGAATTATGAAGATCCATTTGGCTCTCGAAGGCTAGACGATGATATCTGGATCAGTGGTCCCGTTATACCTTAGTGATGGAATCTTGATATGTGATTGGATTTTGACCGACATTATTCTTTCTGTAAATGGGGCTTCACGAAAGTTGTTGTTGACCCTAGGATCAAGGATCCTCTTTCCTTTGATATCAAGCACGTCCTTTTCCTTTTATCACCTACACCTCTTAAGTAAGCTTCATAATCATGACAATCACTACTATGAAGCATGTACACTTTATGTAAGATTGAGCTTCCCGATTGTTTGTTAGACCATTACACTAATTCTTCCTTGCAATCTGCTTTAAACTTGTTATCTACTAGTGATTTTGGAGAGAGTATTGCAGCTCCAACCTTTTGGATTCCTCTTTTCTATGGGGTAATAATGACTTTGCGTTTATCCTTGGTTTTTAGCATAGAAGTATTTAGATTTCTTCTTGGAGATTTGACATCTTCTCCTTTAGTGAGTCTTGTTGTTTTGGAAGATTTATGTGAAAGGAACTTCTCCAATAGCTCTTGCATTGCCGCAATTTGTTGTGTTAAGTCTTTGATTTTGGCTACCACATTTATTGGCTTAGTTGGTTCTGAAGGTTGATCAGGTTCTACATTTCTTGGACTGAAGCGCAGACTGACATTGATTTCCAATGTTGTTTGTTGTACTATCTCCTCATTCAAAACGTTAATTCTTTTAGCTCTCACCATTTTCCTACAACCAAACTTTACATAATTAGTTTCTAAGCAAGAAAATAAGTTCGAGCACTCCTTCTATTTCCAAAAATATTATCCAAAAATTGGACTAACACACATGATGCCATGCCGAACCAAAAATTAGTCAAACATCCCAAATATCTTTTATTGTACTTTTGCTTCAATAGGTCATTGGGATATTATTAAACTGAAGATATTATTTGAAATGGTCATATAATGCCCATAAACTTTTGATATGGAAATGTTCAAAAGTTTACGTCACATGTCCAAGGGAAAAATAGGTAAGTTGAGTGCATACACAATAGTCCATTAATTATTCGTTAATGAGCATGATGGGCAATCCACATAAGCCACAATCTAATGTTCAATGTTAAAAAGGCAAAATAGTCATTATACAAATTAAATACTAATTTAAACAAGGGCTTAAGTAGCATTGTTCATAATAAAGGCTCAAAGTCAAGTCCAAATCCAAAAATCAGTCATATGCACATCCATATTCAATAATCAGTTTTTCAGAGTCAAGTTAAATGGGTTATGCAATGTCATTTTTCCAAGTCCTTATTCATAAATTTCAAAAGTTACACTTCAATTCTTTATTTTGCCGTGATTTGATTTATGGTTACAACTCTTTGAATTTTAGAAGGGGAGAAAGAAATGATTCTCCCCTATAAGTCGCCATGGGTCCATATCTATAGGGGCAAGTAGGCGGCATAGATGCCACATGTCCTTCGACATTATTGACTTCAGCATTCTTTATTATGTTGTTGGCATGCGGCGAGATTCTTCACATTGATGACTTACGGCATCCCTCTTTACATTAACGTTTTACGACATCCTTGCGACGTCGATGATTTATGACATCGTTTGCTACACGAATGAAATACAACATCCTTCTTTGTATTGTCAATATTCGACATCCTTTATATTATTGATATCCGACATCCTTTTTGGATTGTCAATTCTCAATATTGCTCGCTATATTCATCACATACGACCTTGTAATTCACATTGTTGACTTTCAGCATCATGAATAACTATAGATATATGTTATTGGAAAATAAATAGATGGAAGGTAAACAATCAGAGATAAATATCGTATAGGTGGAAGGTAGACAATCGGTATCAAATCTGACTACCAATATCTAATTTCTTTCGCATGTTTTGAAAATAAATAGATGCTTGGAGGACACTCTTTATTAATTACCCGCCTAAAATTGCTCCATTTATTAATATCCGAAACCTTTCCATCTTGTACCACCACTCTTATGTCAACGTATGCACCCTGAATAAAATTATTGAAATCAGATTGTAGGAAAACGTTGATAAAATTGTAGCTAGCGCTCGTATGAAGCATTATAAATTAATGACTAAGAAGAAAAAACATTGACTATCTTCTTACATGAACTTGAAGACCATTAAAGGCCATTCTTATTGATGACTTGTACTGTTCTCAAATTTCAAGGTTGAGATAACCGTATAAATTTTATGAGAAAATTGTAATTAGAGAATAAAGGCTTTAAAATGAATGAAAAAGTCAAAATTTTCAAACAAGGATTTTAACCAAAGAGGATATCTTTTTGGAAAATTGAAACACTATAACATACAACTTCCATATGGATTAAGATTCCCATAGTTCAAGTTTATAATTAATAATAAAACATCAGTTAACAGTTATACCAAAATACCTTCTTCTTTACCATGTCAATTATTGCTCCTTGGTCTTTAATTTATCGGACTTCAAGTCAAAATTTCGATTTATATACTGAGGGGGAATCCAGATAGAAGGATGGATATTTAGTAGACGTCGGTAAAATCTCTCTCTTTTAATGTGAAAAAATAAATTGGACAGATTAGGGAAGTGGGCAGTTACGTTGAAGAAGAGATTGTGATAGTTTAGGAAGAGAAAATGTGATGTTTGCGTTTGCTACAAACATGGCCAGATAAAGTTGGGGTCCGCGTCCGACGAGTCAGATGTGTCTGGCATGGACCCCACTCTGTTGTCCATTTCAAAGCAATGGGTGAAAATGAACGTTTGCGTCAGACGCGTCCGACCCGTCGGACGCAGTTTGACGTGAACGGTTCACCCCCGATCTTCATATTTCCTTTCATTCTCTATATATATCAAAACATTTCCTTCCCTACTCTCCAAAACAAATCTATACAATCTGAAAATTCAGCAATTTTTACCAGCTTCGTCGTTGAATTTTTTCAGGTAATTTTTTTATATTTGCGTTTTTCGTATTATTATCTTTCACATATATTTTTTTTCGAATTTTTCTTAATTGTTTTTTGAATTGTTTTTTCCAGATTGTCTAGCTACTCTGCTGCTTCTTCTACCCGTACCATCGTCGACTGGAACGCTGACAGGACAAATGCGTTCATTGATGTCTGTTTCAATAATATTGGTACGTATGTCCACCGTGTTGCACAGTGGTACAAAGAAATTACTGTCCTGTTCAACGAAAGAATTGGCTTGGATTACAACACTCGGCAAATGAAAAATAAGTTCGATAATCTGAAACGTGAGTGTAACCCATGGAACAAGCTGCTATGGATTCTAGTTGGCTATTGGAACGAAGAACATGACACAGTCTATGGATCCGATGAGTGATGGGATACAGCTGCAGCAAGGTACTCCAAATACAGACATTCCTTGCCTGCTCATTTTAGGCAGTTGGAAGTGCTTTTTGATGGCCGCATTCGAGCTGCCAAATGTTAGTTCATAATTCCACAAAATCCCTCCGTTCAGCTACAATTCGACGCACAACTTTATGGCGACTATCTTCAAGGTAATGCTGAGGAGATCACTAGTCGCAACACCTAGACAACAATGGTCAACTGGTGGTCCCTCTCGGTTTGTTAATAGTTCCTCGTATGATCTGACTCTTGCTAGGTGTGTGGAAGTGAAGCGGAAGGATGACGATTATGAAGAATGGGAGGCCGTGATTTGTTCGGTTGAGTATGATAGTAAAGTTTTCAATCCTTTGCATGCCCAATTGGACAAACCCGAACAGCTTACGAAGACTGTTATTTATCTTGTTAGGCAATTGAGAAGTAGAATATAGTTTATTTTATTATTTTATTTTTTTCATTTATATTCGATACTTTTGTTTCAGCATTTGTAATGTGAATTATAAAGTATGAATTTTTATTTCTGCATTTGTATTCTGTATTTAAAAATAATTAACATATATGCTTAAATTAAACTTAAGTGGAGGGTAAAATATGCTTATATTAAACTGGAATTAGGTGAACATAACGACTGATGAAATCTATTACTTAAACTTAAAAGCACAATGCTAGAATTGCTTACGTGGCACTACAGAAACATTTAGTTTCAAAATTTATACTCCTAAGCCGTTTCTTTTTTCCATCGCTCAGTCTAACCATTCATGTCTCCTCCTACGTCTCCAATCCTTTCTCAATTTCTGAAAAACCGCTCTCAAACAAAGCCTATAACTCAACAATGGCATCCGATATTTGTTATCATCCTAATTTTCAACTGCTCTTCAACTTTCACATCCCCACGTCAGTTTAACCTTCCTCTATTTTCTTCCTTCTCTATTTACACAAACCCTAAGCAGTTACCCCTAATTTGGTATTTATTCTACTGTTTTCGACACCATGCTGCCGCTTCTTCTCCACGAAGTGGTTCGTCTTCATCGCTGGTAACCCTAATTTCGGTAGCTTTGCTGATATCGAATCACTGACGAAGTGATAGGTGTAGTACGTTGAGCCACTGCTTCCGTAAGATGCATCATATAGCAAACTAAACTGTTAGTCGAGGTTCAGATCCACGAATGAACGACAGCAGGATATCCTAGGAATTATAAGGTATAAGTTACTGATCTACTACTTCTCCTACGATTTGCTTCTCAAGTACTATTATTTTTCAAAGTTTATTTTTGTATGTTCCTTATTCTACATTGCTAGGATGCAATTTCCATGGTTATCCATCAGGGATGGACCAATCTGTTGTAATTGGTGGACTAAATAATTACTTATCAAACTGTTTGCATGACTTTGTTACATTTGTTCTCTTATTACAATTTGGTGTATGTTGTTTGGATCTTATATGATTGTGAGCATATGTTTTTAACTGTGTACATTAATAATTTAAAATTTGGTTACGATAATTTGTTAATGACAAATTTCAAAATTATATGGAAAAATCTCCACACGACTTTTTTTCGCTGTCTAAATCCTTGAATTACCGTTATCGAAAGTAAATTTATATCTCCATTCTAAGTTAGTTGGCATGATTTAATACCACTGCCTTTGCCCCTTTGGATGTCACTATAATCTATATATGTACTGCTAGGTATTGGCATAAAATTGATTAGTTCAACGCACATACTTCTTTTCCACTCATTTGTACATTATCTTATTGTTATCCCTTATATATACATTGGTATGCACGTATATAAACATGTATATGCACAATAAACTCCATACTCTTTAACAAGTCATGTAGAGGCTTAACGATTCTATTTACATCCAAGTGAGCATTCAAACATGGTTCTTCTTCAGCGATCACGTTTTTTATGCATGTTACTTCAACGTGTTCTAAGTGGACCTCCAAAGCATCGTGTAGTAGTGAGAAAAGCCTTCCAGATCATGGTTCCAATCCTAATTTTGTGGTTGAACCAAAATGAGGTATAATTTTCATCACTATTGCTGTAATAATCTAGTAATATAACACATTATATTAACTATGTATATATTGTCACTCTCCAATGTTTTGTCATTACTTCATTAATCAATATTATGCAAGCCTTACTATCACTGTATGGACATATTTCACTGAAATATTACTGGTAACCAATATTGCTATTATGTTTTCATCTGTATATTCCAAAACTATTGCTGATTGATCATAAATTTGACATGATTTTGTTGTTTGCGTGACTGGATTCATAGACACTAGCTTATGTGTTTGGTGATGTTTAACCATGGTCGCTTTTTGTGTATGATTCCGAGTTTGGAATTTGTATATAGGTGTAGTTGTAATCACTGCTTTCACACACACACTCACCTACACACGCGTGCGTGCAACACACCCACAATAAAAAAAATTGTGGATTGGTCTCATATCTCTACGATTCACCTATTCTATGGATTGGGCAACATCATTTTCATTATTTACGTTTTTATGTCTAATATTGATTTCCATTACAGCGGTTTACTCTCATATCCACTGTACCACATGTTGATGTCTTTTAAATTTAATATGCAGGTATTAAAATTTATTTATGATACCACAGACCGAGCAAACCTTTAAACTTGATCATTATAGGGTCATTTTACGATCCTACAAAAGATAAATTATGCATTACGTAATTATTTATTATCTTTCCTTTATGAAATAAAGTTATGTGATTATTTCCATTTCACAAAATTTTCATTACGATAATTTACTTGCAAATTTTATTTAATTACTTTACTATATTATTGCTATGAAATTTTAATCTAACTACATATTTTATATGATACATGATATTTTAGAATATGATCTTCAATATCATTCAGTGTTTGGGTTAATAACGATACAATTTAATTTAATTGTTCATGGGTGACAAGGTGTCTAACATGGTAGCACACCTGGGTTTTACATGGTATCTAGATTCAACCCTTACCATCGGTACCGTGTTTAATGTGTCATAACCCGTCTAACGAATTATTTAATTAAGTTTCAATTTATGTATTTCATCTTAATGAGAATTTTTCGAATGGTTTGAGGATTTCCTGCATATAAACACTCCTTGGATTAACTTTTAAATTTAGCATTAATCTACTATCATTTCTAAAGCTCAACTTAACACATTTGTGGATTTTATATAGGTATAATAAAATGAAGATAATGTGAACATGGTTCACAAAGTTTTACAATAGATATAACTATAAAACATTGTTTACGATCAACACTACAGTAACCAGATTCCTATGCATAAGGAATAATGTGTTTATGCGGTTATAAGATCTATGCTATTTTTATGTTTTATGATATAAAGTTTTCATTCTTTGGCACTAAAACCATAGAACTGTTGTATAATTTATACGAGACATTAATGAAAAAGATGGAAGATCACCCAGTGTTTACGACGATATTTTCCTTTCCTGTCACTTTTATTGCGATTGTACATTTATCATTTTGTACAAAGTAGGTAAGAAGCTAAGGCGAAAGCCTTGAGCCTTGGGCCTTTTCGAGCTTGGCACTTTTTGCGTGCCTTTTATATAATTTTGATCTACTATTTTACCAACTAAAAATTAAATTTTAAACCATATTTTATAATTCATTCAACCATTTAAATATTTTACCAACTAAATTTTAAACTATATTTTATAATTCGTTTAACTATTTAAATTTTTATTTAACTATTTTTTAAACTAAAATTTGAATTTTTTAAAATGGCTTCTTAAGCTACAAAAATGCACACATAAACTAAAAGGCGCACAACGTGTGCCTGAGCCTTTTTTGAGCTAGATGTGCTTAGACGCGCTCCTTGATAACATTGGCTTTGTATGCTTCCCGTTTAATATGAATTTCCAAATAAATTGATTATTGTTTTCCTATTATTTAGCCTGTACAAATTTGTATATGAATGATTACAAAACTATAGTTATGAAATAGGTGGATACTGTGTGTGCATATTCATTTGAAGATATAATTGGAAATAGTGTTGGGATTTAAAGTTATAAGTTGAAGGTGAAATTTCCTTGCTCAATATGAAATAAGTAAAACATGTATGTTCATTTGAAGGTAAACTTAAAAATAGTTGTATAATACTAAGTTAGAATTTCCTATATGTGGTATATTTAAGTTGTTGAAATAATATTTCATACATATTGATGCATACACTTCATCATAAATGACGTGTCATGTAATTTAAGTTGGATATATAAGATTGATTATTTACATTTTGTACACATTAATTTCTCAATGTTAACTTTTATAGGGATTGGATTTTATTTTTCAAACAAAATTATGGTTTTAACTAATAAGACAATCATGTGCCCATTTTAACGCCACCTTGTGTCCTATTAATGCTCATTTATCTTGGCCATGCATGCAGTAACAATAAATTGACTGTGATTAAAAAGTGGAATATGATAATAACTTTATGATAGACTACTAATAAGTATAGACTAACTTGCAACAGAAATACTACACAGTAGAATAATTTGCAAGTGATGTAAATGACAACTACTAAACAAGAAAATGGCCTTAACCAAATATTACTACAATGTAGCGGAAATTTACGGTCAAACTTAATTTAATCTATGATGTCATAGATTATTTTTCATCTGTTATAAAGTTATTATGCATTGCCTTAACTAGCCAAATGTTTTCTGACAACATTGTCGATGATAGAACAAAAAATATATAAAGTAACAAAAGTTCGAAAAGAAGATGTTCATATAATGAAAACATATCCTTTAGTACAATTATCTACTATTACCTACACCACCTACGGAATTCTCTTCATTAATGTAATGTACTCGTCAACATACATGTTCATAATTTTAACTGGAAGCTTGGGATTGTAAAATGAAGTGGGGAATGGTGTAAAAAAAAATCTTCTTTAGCAGATTCCTAAAACCCTTCACAATTCATATTTCCAACTATATCTAATCAATATACATATACATGTATTAATTATTAAGATTACATACTCATCACTAGACCAATACCAACTTGCATTCAATTAGCCTAGAATATCACTGCATCCTCACCTTGACACTCTGGTTGAATTCTAAATGTACCTATACACCTGAACAAATGACTTTGCAAGTAAAATCCCATCTAGGACAGCGATGGTTAAAAAGTTCTGAACTCGATCAATCTACCACCTGCCAACTAAGCAGCTAGCTGCTGATAATTTAAAATCTAATATCTCCATCTCAATTCGAAATATACAAAATTATAATAGTGTATGATAGTCATCATATAAATGGTATATGGGCGAAGAAGACACTTTTAAACCAGAAAGTAGCCAAAACGCCGAACCATCCGCTATTGTCAAGGCAGCAGAAGTTAAATTTGATAACAGAGTTAGTTCTTTCATTCATTTAAGTAGTAAATACTAATGTAAAATTAATTATTATTATTATTATTATTATTATTATTGTTATTGTTATTATTATTATTATGATTATGTAGTTAGATTCTAATTAGCTGGCAGTAAAATGTGTTAATTTGCTGTTAGAGGATGCCTTAGTGGAAATACTCTAGCCATCGAAGCAATTTGAGCAAGAAGCAACCAAGCCTCCAGAAAAAGTAAGGTATAATATATATGGAATTTGTTTGGTTTGTTCTTCGGTAATTTTAATAGAGTAGTTTAATCATGCAATACACATTAGTGTGATAGCACAGAATAGACAACTCTAACTCCAGCATCAACAAGGAGTGATACAGGAAAGAAGGTTGAACATTTCAATACACAATGACCACCAGAAACCCACGCATCAATTACCACCGGCTCTTTTTTTAAGCTTTCTATTTCTTTGTTTGAAATTTATCTATATTTCCATTTGTTTATAGTTTGTTAGTGTGTATGTTGCTGTATTATGTTTTCATTTACAATTGTTTCTCTATTCTTTCAAAGTTTGTTCATACCTTAAACTATGTTTGTTTCTGTGCATATCTCTTCCTACATCATTCATTTTATTGAACTATTTCATATCTTAATATTGTTTTCTGATTTTAAAATGATGCAACTAATATTAAAAGAGTGCATTTTCCTATACCTTCGGTTAAAAGTGGCCATTGTCAATATTTTCGGTATATGGTCATCTCGCCATTTCTATAAAATGATTGCTACACGTAGAGGTCTACACGACCAAACTGATTCTCACCTATCGTTATCTACATTTCATCTTAATTTTTTATTTTCACACTAACTTAGTTTTCTGCAAACATTGTATGTATTCTTATGCCATATAAAAACACGTAACCTTCAATTGTACCTTTGTAGAAGATTCGGGGATTGTATCAATAAAATTTGCTTTGTTATAGTATCATGCTGAAAATATGTTAAAAACCTACCGTGCAAACAAATATTACCACTCAATATCGACCAGTATTTATATTTCATCCTATATTAATTTAAGAACTATCACTACCACAAGATAATACAAGAATGATTACAAATGGGAGTCAACACACTATATTTTTTTGTTTAACCCAATTTTGACCCGTGTGCGAAGCACGGGTTACAACCTAGTTAATTATTATAAACATTGTCTCGAGAAGGAAACTCCAAAGTAATGTAAGAAATTTATGGCCAATTGGGCTATCAAAATGAAAAATCATAGCATTTAATCTTCAATAATATAAAGAACCTAAAAATTTGGAAAATGTAGAGCATTATCCTTCCAAATTCAGGATGCCAACAACTCTTTAGGAGGAGGGACATTAAGAAAGGAACAACGTTAGCAAGATGCACAAAGAAATGTGATTTGAGCTTCAGATAATTATTGGTCAAAAAAATGTTGTCCCTTACTGTCTGTATTCACACTGATTCACAATCGTAGAATCTAGTGTTACGAAACAGGGTAAAAAAGAAGTAAATACTCACCGCTAATGCAGTTCCGTGGTAGAAGGATGATTGTCCGAACTGTTCCCTTAAAGCAGAATTGCTCCCCCACAGTGGCGCAAGGGGTTGACCAGCAACTGCTTCCCAAGGTAAAACGGATCAGGTTCTGCAAGGCCGCGCAAGCGATGCAAAATAACGGCGAACTCAAGTGAAGATGTGCGTGTCAAGAACAGAGCACAGAGAAAGAAGAAGATGATCAGAGAAAAAGAGTAGTCTGTTTCAATTCTCAGATCTGCTATTTATAGGAGTAGTACATGACCGTTTAGGAAAGGTTGCAACCCTTTACCAATTGGCGTGTCATTTCAAACAGTTGTTACCGTTGAATTCCAAATTGTTTCGGCTCCTAAAAATATAGTCTGACGCGAACCAATTCCAGTAGCCCGAATGCCTAATGCCAATTGCACATTGCAAAGTGCTAAGTGCCTACAAGACGCCTCAAACGCCCATTCGCCCACGCCGCGCATGCGGATGCGGATGCGGGTGTGGGTTCAAGCTCGGGCTCGGGCTCGGGCTCGGGCACAGGCGCGGGTGCGGGCGCGCGCGCGTGCGGGCGCGCGCGCGTGCGGGGTGGTGCGTTGCACCACCCGCCAAGATGGTCATGCTCATGTCTCTCTTGTTGTCTCATTGTAATTATAATAGAGACCACATCTTAGTATATATATAATATGATGGTTATTATATTATAAGATGTGGGACTATTCAAATTCCAAGACAATAAATACTTCATTTTCCAATGCACTATTTCATTAATGCTCATTCAATTTCCAACAATCCCCCACATGAATGAGTATTACTTGTTCTTAAGCTTTACGAAACATTTATCATATCGGTTTAAGTAGCACATTGGCCTTGAACTTATCCTAGTGTTTATCTTCTTCACTTACTGGCGAATCAGTGAGCTTAGGTTGTCTTTGAACTGTAAGCCTTTTGTGTAAATCAAAATAGACAACACGTGATAAATGTTTTCTTGTCTCCTTTGGTTCTCTGTTCGTGTTCGTTTTTGCCATGAACACTAGCTTGGTCTCATGAGTGCTTGGAGAATTTGGCCTTACGATTCTCTTTGAAGCGGCACCTTCGCACTCACGTAGGTGATTCTATAAAGAGTATTCCGCAATACTCCACTTGGTTCTTTATAGCTCCAAGTATAGACATCATTAAAAGCTGAGCTTATCCTTTTTTCCAGCGGCATGTGCACTGACTTATCTTAGGAATGTCTAAATGTTTGAATTTTCTAGTGCTTCTAAGTTTTAACCTTAACATAGTTGTCCCTTTGAACCTAAATCTTGGGATCTCCAGTCAATTAGGATTGGGTTTCCGTTGAGGAAAACTTTTTAGTCAATAGGCCTTAAGCCCATTCCTATCGATAAGGTTTGAACTCTCTCTTTAGGCAAGCCTTTCGTTAGTTGATCTAAAATGTTATCTTTCGACCTTACATAGTCTATAGTGATAACTCCATTAGAGAGTAGTTGTCTTACGGTTTTATGTCCACGACGAATATGTCTAGACTTACCATTGTATAGTGTACTGTTAGCTCTTCCAATAACCGACTGACTATCACAATGTATATAGATTGGTGGAACAGGTTTATTCCAATTCGGAATATCTTCTAGAAAACTTCTAAGCCAATCTGCTTCTTCAGCGGCTTTGTCTAAAGCAATGAATTCTGACTCCATTGTTGACCTTGTTATGCACGTTTGTTTCAGAAGACTTCCATGGTATAGCTCCATTTCCTAGGGTAAATACATATCCACTTGTGGATTTGGTGTCATTTGAACCAGTTATCCAATTTGCATCACTATATCCTTCTACTACGGAAGGATATTTAGTGTAATGCAAGCTGTAGTTCTGAGTATATTTTAAATATCCTAGAACCCTTATTATTGCTTTCCAATGATTTTTACCAGGATTGCTTGTATACCTACTTAGCTTACTTACAGCATATGCAATATCTGGTCTAGTACAATTCATTACATACATTATACTTCCCAGTATTCGAGAGTATTCAAGTTGGTAGATTCCATCACCAGTATTTTTAACCCAATTTTGGTTCATATCAACCGGCGATTTAGCAACAGTTATATTATGTTGTTTGAACTTTTCAAGTATTTTGGCCACATAGTGTGATTGTGATAGTACATAACCTTTTGACGTCTTTAAAATTTTAACGTCCAAAATCACATCATCCAGTCCTAGATCTTTCATATCAAATCTAGATGACAACATATCCTTTGTTGATTTGATTATGGCATTATTGTTACCTAGTATCAATAAGTCATCAACATATAGGCAAACTATGACATATCCCATATCTATATTCTTCATATAGACACATTTATCTGATTCATTTATTTTGAATCCATTTGTCATCATAGTTTCATCAAATTTTTCATGCCGTTGTTTTGGCGCTTGTTTGAGACCATAAAGTGATTTTACTAACTTACACACTTTATTTTCATTTCCTGGATTTAAGAACCCTTCAGGTTGCTGCATGTATATTTCTTCCTCTAACTCACCATTCGGAAATGCAGTTTTTACATCCATTTGATGTATTTCTAAATTTAGTATAGAAGCAATAGCAATAAGCATCCTAATGGATGTTATTCTAGTTACTGGTGAGTAAGTATCAAAGTAATCTAGATCTTCTTTTTGTCTAAATCCTTTGACTACCAGTCGGGCCTTATATTTATCTATTGAGCCATCAGCTTTAAGTTTTTTCTTAAAGATCCATTTATACCCTAATGGTTTCGATCCTTTAGGAAGATCTACTAGTTCCCATGTGTGGTTTTGTAAAATGGATTCAATTTTGCTATTGACAGCTTCTTTCCAATAAGGAGCATCAGGTGATGACATTGCTTGTTTATATGTTAGAGGCTCATTTTCTATCATATATGTATAGAAATCGGGTCCAAAGGTTGTTGATGTCCTTTGTCGTTTGCTCCTTCTTGGTTCCTCTAGCTCTTGATCATTTTCATGATCAACACGATGTTCAAGAGTTTCTTCTTCTCTTGAACTTTTTGGATACTAGTACCATTGGATTCTTTTAGTGGAAATTTGTTCTCAAAGAATCTTGCATTTCGAGATTCGGTTATGGTGTTTTCATGAATGTCATCAATCTCAGATTTATGCACCAAGAATCGATATGCACTACTGTTATGAGCATATCCAATAAATATGCAATCTATAGTTTTGGGTCCAATTTTGACCTTTTTAGGCTTAGGTATTTCTACCTTTGCTAAGCACCCCCACACTTTTAAGTATTTGTAAGATGGAGGTCTGTATTTCCATAGTTCATGTGGTGACTTAAAGGTCCTTTTGCGAGGTACTTTGTTCAGTATATGGTTAGCTGAAATTACCGCTTCAGCCCAGAAATTGTCTGGTAATCCAGAACTAATAAGCAGAGCATTCATCATTTCCTTCAGGGTACGATTCTTACGTTCTGCTATTCTATTGGATTGAGGAGAATACGGTGCGGTTGTTTGATGGATTATACCATTTTGAGCATAAAATTCCTCAAATGGAAATTCGTACTCTCCACCTCTATCACTTTGCAAGGCTTTTATCTTTTTGTTTAGTTGATTTTCAACTTCTGCCTTATATTGTCTAAATGTTTCAAAAGCCTCATCCTTGCTTCTTAGTAGGTACACATAACAATACCTAGTGCAATCATCGATAAAGGTAATAAAATACCTTTTATCGCCTCTGGTTTGACACATCTTTAGATCACATATATCAGTATGTATTAAATCTAACGGCTCGGTATTCCTTTCAACATGATGAAAGGAAGTTCTAGTTAACTTTGTTTCAGCACATGTTTCACATTTATATTTGTGATATATAGTAAACTTAGGTATAAAATTTAAGTTAACCATTTTTCGCAAAGTATCAAAATTCACATGGCCTAGTCTAGCATGCCATATATTAAATGACTCAGCAATATAAACGGAAGAATCTATTTTATTTATATCCTTTGGTACAACAGTCATTACATTCATCTTGAATAGACCATCACTCACATACCCTTTACCTACATATACTCCGTTCTTAGACAAGACAAATTTATCAGAAACAAAGACCAACTTGAAACCATTCTTACTCAACACTAAGTTCTTGCGGATATCTGGAACATGTAAGACATCATTCAGAGTAAGTTCTTTTCTGGATGTCATTTTAAGGACTATTCTTCCTTTGCCTTCAACCTTTGACGTAGAGGAGTTTCCCATAAAAAGTTGCTCTTCTTGCGTCACAGATTTATAGTTGGTGAACATCCACTTGTTGGCGCAAATATATTTCGTAGCACCAGTGTCAACGAACCATTCTTTCATATTGCCATCCAAGTTACATTCTGAGATTACTGCGGACAGATTCATTTCGGAGACATCTTCTGACTCCGCAACATTGTCTTGGTCTTTCTTTTTGTTCTGATTCTTTGGACGTCGACATTCACTTGCCTTATGTCCTTTCTTCCCGCAACTATGACAGTTTCCTTTGAACTTCCTTGTCTTCTTTACATTCGGGTTATTTTCCCTTTTTCTTTTGTTGTTCTTTTCGGTTTCGACCACATTTGCCTTTGCCACCATAGTATTAGATGTTTTCTTTTCAGATTTTCTGTTGTCCTCTTCAATTTTGAGTCAAACAACCAAATCTTCCATTGACATTTCTGTTCGTTTATGCTTCAGATAATTCTTGAAGTCTTTCCACAATGGGGGCAACTTCTCTATTGCGGCTGCTACTTGAAATGATTCACTTAGAGTCATTCCTTCGCCATGTATTTCATGAATAATGACCTGCAATTCTTGAATTTGGTTGATAACTGTCTTGGAGTCTATCATTTTTAAATCCAGAAATTTGCCGACAATAAATTTCTTCATACCAGCATCTTCTCTCTTGTATTTCCTATCCAGAGATATCCAAAGTTCCTTCGATGTCTTCATTGTGCAGTAGACATTGTATAGACTGTTATCCAGTCCATTGAGTATGTTTACATATGAAGTCTGAACTCTTCCAAGCAGTGAGTGTCTCAGCCTTGATGGGGTCGGGCTCTAATTCGTCGACCGCAGGAGGATCTTCTGTGAGAAATTTGGCCAAGACTAATGTGGTTAAGTAAAACAACATTTTTTGCTGCCACCGCTTAAAATCGACACCAGTAAACTTTTAT
Source organism: Allium cepa (assembly GCA_030765085.1). Classification (NCBI taxonomy): domain Eukaryota; kingdom Viridiplantae; phylum Streptophyta; class Magnoliopsida; order Asparagales; family Amaryllidaceae; genus Allium; species Allium cepa. The sequence continues at coordinate 430,263,899 of CM060937.1, forward strand.
GGCCGTTCTCCATGCGAAAATGGCACGGTCGGTGCCGCCATTGGTGCAATTTGAGAGGTGGTCATGACGGGTATGTTTGCCGAAGTATTGCTTTCTTGAGCCATCGCCTGAAAGCAAAAGAACGGTAAGACTAACACAATTCTGCTTTAAGATTGTTCTCCCTTACTGTCTGTATTTACACTGATTCACAATCGTAGAATCTAGTGTTACGAAACAGGGTAAAAAAGAAGTAAATACTCACCGCTGATGCAGTTCCGTGGTAGAAGGATGATTGTTCGAGTCCAGTATCAATTACTGTTCCCTTAAAGCAGAATTGCTCCCCTACAGTGGCGCAAGGGGTTGACCAGCAACTGCTTCCCAAGGTAAAACGGATCAGGTTCTGCAAGGCCGCGCAAGCGATGCAGAATAACAGCGAACTCAAGTGAAGACGTGCGTGTCAAGAACAGAGCACAGAGAAAGAAGAAGATGATCAGAGAAAAAGAGTAGTCTGTTTCAATTCTCGGATCTTCTATTTATAGGAGTAGTACGTGACCGTTTAGGAAAGGTTGCGACCCTTAACCAATTGGCGTGTCATTTCAAACAGTTGTTACCGTTGAATTCCAAACTGCTTCGACTCCTAAAAATATAGTCTGACGCGAACCAATTCCAGCAGCCCGAATGCCTAATGCCAATTGCAAAGTGCTAAGTGCCTACAAGACGCCTCAAACGCCCATTCGCCCACGCCGCGTGTGCGGATGCGGGTTCGGGCGCGGGCGCACGCACGTTCGGGGTGGTGCGTTGCACCACCCGCCAAGATGGTCATGCTCATGTCTCTCTTGTTGTCTCATTGTAATTATAATAGAGACCACATCTTAGTATATATATATATAATATGATGGTTATTATATTATAAGATGTGGGACTATTCAAATTCCAAGACAATAAATACTTCATTTTCCAATGCACTATTTCATTAATGCTCATTCAATTTCCAACAAAAAATTTAGACCTAAACCTATGTATTTGATTTCCACTGAAACTTAATTCTGTGAAATTGATAAACAAAAAGTGCCATGTACCAATTTTTTAGCATTTTTGAATGATGCTTTATCAAGGGTTCGGTTTATATATAGTCACACAAAATTTGGTAATGCTTCTACTTGATTCTAACACTTAACTTATCAAGCTCTAAACGTGGTGCTAGTGATGGCATAAAAGGTTTTAACTATATTCGCTATTGCTAATAAAGTTATTGCCTATTAGCATGGAAGAATTGGGGCATTACTTTGCCAGATCCGACGAAGATGAACGGAAATGTTGAGAAGATGGTGGAACTGAATTTGAAGGAAGGAAATAGTTTTTGCGATTTCGATGATATCAGAGTAGTGAATGACAACATGGTTTAGATGACAAGATTTTGGTGATGGGCGAAGCCACTATCGGTCTACAAAGGCTGTTGTGCTAACCGTTTGTGGCAGTTAGTGCGGTTACTACAACTGCAAAATGGTGAAAACATGCCCCATGTTTTGACGTATAGGCAGTTGTTGGGCCGAACCTGAAATGCTTGCTTAAATAAATATTAGGAAATCACAAACGTGCATTGGATCTACAATGTTTATATCTTGCTACTGTATGGAAATTGGCGGTACATAGAAACCATTAGTTAGGATCATCTTTGAGGTGGATGATGTTGAAGTATTCCTGCCTCCACAAGAAACGAAAAAGATTTATGGGATAGTATTTAGTGAATATGTGCATTTGCTATATTTGTTCCTTACTGTAATAACTTGATAAAAGTTACTCAACGGTAGTTCTGTAGTGTATTGTAGTGTGGTGCGTATTAGCGCCAAAATTGGTCACTAACACCTAAATTCCGATGAAAGCACCAAACAACAGTCACAGATCACAGATAGAATGTATGTAGAGAGTATAAATATGAAGAACAATCAAAATTAAAATGAAAGCAGTAAGGAACAAGAAATTTTATAGTGGTTCCGCTAACCCCGGCCTACATCCACTCCAGAAATTTTCTTCTTATTACTGTAACAATCGATTACAGCTACAAAATGGCAGAGTAGACTTAGCCTTAGAAAATAGAAAGCAAGAGAGCCAAAAGGAAGATCCCTTCATCTGGAGACCCACATGCTGTATTTATAGGCAAATTCAGGTAGTTGGGCCTTGTGAGTAATCCGGGCCCATCAAGGCCTTTGCCGATCTAGGCTTAACATTACGACCAACCCCGAGCAGTTGACATGCCGAACAGAAGTAACCTGGGTGTTGCCACGAAGCAACCCTAACACTGACTCAAAGCAAACTGCCCCCATGACTCGAAGCAACTCATCCTGAGTCATCCTCGATGCCGAGCCAAGCTCCATCCAATGTCGATCCCATCGCTTGGCCGAACCACGTGAATGCGCCGGTCCACGTCATTCTGACCGAATGACACATCCTGACCAAACCACATCATTCTGACCGAACGACTCATCCAGACCGAACGTTACCTTTCTGACCGAATCATACCTTTCAAGGCCGAACGACATCACCGAGGCCGAACCACATCATCCTGCCAATCCACTTAGGCCGTCCCTAACTTCCAACATTCACCGAGCGGCACAACCGATCCATGCACGAACTTTCATCCTTCACCGAGTGGCACCTACCGATCCACCAATGCCGGTCCAGATACGAGCTTCCATCCTTCACCAAGCGACATCTACTGATCCACCAACGCCGATCCAGATACGAGCTTCCATCCTTCACCGAGCAGCAACTACCAATCCACTAATGCCGATCTAGCCTGATGTCGACCCGACTACAACTCTATGCCAAACCCGATCCACTTCAACCATGCCGACCGACTTGTGCCGATCCTCCTCGACCAAACTACCAATCCACTTCAACCAATATAATATCCATCTTCCAAGCGCGTTACATCATCTATCCGTCCATTCAACTTAAACCTATCGTATTCCAATCTCGATAAGCGAATAGTCGATTTAGTTAGATCTGCATGTCCATGGCCTTGCCAAAAGACGGGTTAACATTTAGCCCCTCAAAACATGCCTTGCTATTGGAAGGTGTGTTTTGAATAGCCTCAAATCCAATGTCCGGAGTCCATATGTAATTCATAGCCATACCTTTCAACTCATAATCCAATCCCTTTTATCCAAATGCCATTGATGTATCCTTGTCCAAATCTACAACTGCTTCGGGTCGATATGCAATTCCTATCCAGTAACTAAATTCTTATCCAATTCCACATCCATTCGAACCCGACAACCAAATTCTAATCCATCCATATTCAATAACTAATATCCACATTCATGACCTCTCCAGGTCGATATCCAAATCCGAGACCGCTCTGGGTCCATGCCCAAATCCTTAGTTGTTCATAGCCAATATCCAAATCCTTAACCTCTCCAGGTTCTTGTCAAGTGCAACATGAACCTGACGACCAATACCGAGCAATTCCTTGGCCTAAGTCCTAGACTAATGGTAACCCTGCTTCAGTGTCCCTAAACGCTGAATATCGCCGTGGCTTAAGTCCTAAGCAGAATCCTGGTCGCTCCGGATCCTTACCGAGCATTGTCCATATCGACGACCTGAAATAATAACCGGTAGATAATATGAGGCCTACGTCCCAGGCCGAATCTTGGTCTCTCTGGACCTCTACCGAGCATAGTCCATACTCGACGACCTTTTTACCAAAAACAAGACAAAAAGTCAACCAAAATCCAAAAATCCAAAATCCAGATTCAAACCAGAAAACCAGAAATCCAAATCAAAAGTCCAAATCAAAAAGCAAGCATCCAAACCAAAATCCAAACCAAGAAACCAACAAAACCATGTGTTCAAATGAACTCCAAAACCAACAAATTTCACAAACCGAAGCATCTCGGTAAACCATCATCTCAGACCATGCCTAAGGGTTATCACCGACCCCATACATGAGTAAGTGATTTAGCCGTTTTCTCAGAGTTTGTTACTTATTCTAAACCATCACGATTAGTCAATGACCAACTGGCCACCATTCCTAGGCCTCATGCCTTCGTCGTTCAAGGTAGGCGGTGGCTGCTCCTGTTCCACCGCCGCATTTCGAGTTCCGACATATTGTCGCAACTGACCATTCCTTACATATTCCTCGATTATATCCTTTAGATGCCTGCAGCTGTTAGTATCATGCCCGTCCAAGTCATGAAAGAGACAGTGCCTCCCTGATGCCCTTTTGCGTTCTGAAGGTTCCCTCCTTGCCGGCCTTCAATAAAGAAGGCGACCCTGAGTACCCAAGAATATCCGCTCCAGTGTTGCATTCAATCCTGTGTAAGTGGAGAATTTTGGTTCTCCCCAGCACCTTCCTCTTCCCTTTATCCTTGTCCTTACCCGAGCTTCCATCGGGCAGTCCTCCATCCTTAACCTTGTTTACTTCCTTTGACCTCATATCCAAACATGCATCCTCTTGTCAAAGAAATCTCTCAGCTTTATGAAAGAATTCCCCGAGATCCATTGGTGGGTCCCGTATCAACGATACTTTGAAGTCCGAATTATCCCTGACCCTTGACACCGTAGCTTTCAGAACCATTGATGGATTCGGCCGATCCATCAAAGTAACTACTGCACTAAACCGAGTTAAGAATGTCCTAAGCGATTCATCCGCCCCTGTTTAACTTACGTCAGCGCCATCACGTTCTTTGGCCTTTTTATGTGAACTCGAAACTGACTTAAGAACTTGTCCACTAGTTCTGTCCAAGCTCCAATGGATCCATCCTCCAGCTATTTGAACCACATGGCAGCTATATCGGCCAAGTACATGGTGAAACATCGGGCCATGACCTCCTTTGATGCCCCTAACACTTCAAAATGCCTTGTGTACCTCATCAAGTGATCAGTGGGATCCATCTTACCGTTGTACACTTCTAGAGTGGGTAGCTTAAAATCGAGTGGATTCCTAGCTATCCTAATGTTCTGGATAAATGGACTTTTGTTGACTCCCTCCAAATCAATGTTTGTCAGACCTCCGCGAATAGTCCACCTAATAATGTCAACAAGTACAGCATTTCCAACCAAGGGTTGCCCCCTATCCATATTTCCAAGCTGCTCTCCAACTCCATGTGGAAATTTTGGCACATATTCCTCGTCACGTACTCCTGTGTTCCTGTTGATACCGGGTTGCACAGCATCACCTGATATCCCTCCATGGGTTAGTCCAGCATTATCTGGCAGTATGCCTCCAAGTCTTGGCCCATCCGGGTTAATAGCTGCTTGTTGATTAGGAGTTGACCCTGTTGAATCACTCCATCTGCCCGTTGGTTGAGTCCCTCTAATACAGCTCCTAGAACTTGAGCACTTGCTGTTCCATATTGTCCAAATTACCTAAGAAGAGCCTGCATCATCTCCTCTTGCCGTTTCATCATCTGCTTCTGCATTGAATCCATCATAGCCTGCATCTCATCCCGAGTAATGTAGATGGAGGCATGATCCGTTCCACCTCCCGAAGTGGCTACTTGACTTCTCTCCTGGTTGCTCATTTCCGCTACTTGCTTTCTTGCTGGTGGTCTAGCCATTTCTTCCTAGAATCCAAGTTTCTAGCTTAAAAATCCCTGAGTTCAATTCTCAGTGAAAGCTTCAAAATGTTAGCGCCAAAATTGGTCACTAATATCCAAATTTCGATGAAAGCACCAAACAACAGTCACAGATCACAAATAGAATGTATGTAGAGAGTACAAATATGAAAAAAATCAAAATTAAAGAGATTTTATAGTGGTTCGGCTAACGCTGGCCTACGTCCACTCCATAAATTTGCTTTTTATTGCTGTAACAATCGATTACAGTTATAAAATGGTAGAGTAGCCTTAGCCTCAGAAAATAGAAAGCAAGAAAGCCGAAAGGAAGATACCCCATCTAGAGACCCACATGTTGTATTTATAGACAAATCCAAGTAGTTGGGCCTCCTGAGTAATCCGAGCCCATCATGGCCTTTGCCGATTTAGGCTTAACATTATGACCGACCCCGAGCAGTTAACATGCCGAACGGAAGTAACCTGGGTGTTGACCCGAAGCAACCCTAACACTGACTCGAAGCAAACTTCCCCATGACTCGAAGCAGCTCATCCTGAGTCCACCTCAATGCCGATTCGAACTCCATCCAATGCCAATCCCATCGCTTTGCCAAACCACACCAATGCGCCAGTCCACGCCATTCTGACCGAACGACATATCCTGATCGAACCAGATCATTCTGACTGAACAACCCATCCTGACCGAACCATGCCTTTCTGACCAAGGCATACCTTTCAAGGCCGAATGACATCACCAAGGCCAAACCACACCATCCTACCGATCCACTTAGGCCGTCCCTAACTTCCAACTTTCACCGGGCGACATGGCTGATCCATGCATGAACTTCTATCCTTCACCGAGCGGTACGTACCGACCCACCAACGCTGATCCAGATACGAGCTTCCATCCTTCATCGAGCGACATCTACCGACCCGCCAATGTCAATCCAGATACGAGCTTCCATCCTTCACCGAGCGGCAACTATCGACCCACCAATGCCGATCCATCCGAATGTCGACCCGAGTACAACTCTATGCCAAACCCGAGCCACTTCAACCAAGCCGACCGACTTGTGCCTATCGTCCTCGACCGAACCACCGATCCACTTCAACCAATCCAATATCCATCATCCAAGCGCGCTACATCATCTATTCGTCCATTCGACTTAAACCTACGTATTCCCGTCTTGACTAGCGAGTAGCCGATTTAGTTAGATTCGTCTGTCCATGGCCTTGCCAAAAGGCGGGTCAACAATGCGTATTGTAATATCTGGAAAAGGAATATACTATGTATGCGTGTGTGTTGCCTATAGAGATTTTAAATTCTGCATCTGTCTAAGTTTCTTGACACTGTTCTTCATACTATATTACGTCTTCCACTTAGTTATAAAATTGTGCTTTAAAGCCCGGTATTTGTGACCAAACACATCAATTCCTTTTACCTAAAGGAGAGAACCGTCCATCAGAACACAGCATGCATTGTTTTACTCATGTGAGGGTTCCAATTTCTCTTTAGTGGTTATGGTAACTACCATCAACAATTATCAAACAAATAGAACATCTTCACGTGACTTACTTCCAATATCCGTAAAAAAGCACATGAGGTCGCGTATCACGAGATCATAGCACATCGTCAATGTCAATCCAGCCATGTCTTCTTTCGGCTCCAATGTCAGAAACCGATATTTTAAATCTCTAAAATCGTGATGAATCTGATGTCCCTCATCGCTGATCTAATTTTCCATATCTTTTGAAGCAAAATTACCTACACTACCATTAGCCGCATCGCCTTAATCTCCCTACTCAAAACCGATTACTATATATCTTTAATTACCAGATCTAAATTCAACATCGCAAAATGAAAAAAAGATTCCGGTTGTCGGTCACGATATGGACTATAACCCTAAGTCTTCTCATCGGTAGTCATTATACATTATATCTCGATCCATTGCAGACTTTTTTTTGCGTACCCAGATCTTATATGCATGCCTTTAGTTGACTAGACGTTGATACACATACATGTATGTATGTATATTTGTATCTATGTATATATATGTATATGGGTGTCTATAAATACACGCACGCGCCTGAGATCTTATAAAGCTATATTATAGTAATTTTTTTTAAAAATTATTCTACCATATAGTAGCATTTTTGTTTTATTATATATTATTATATTTTTCCATGTAGATTTTGAACATTTATTTTAAAATATCATTATATGTTATTACTATGTAGTGTTTTATGTTTAGTATTAATTATATTATAATTCTACTTATGAATAACATGCAAAGAAAATAATAAAGGTAATTTATGAAATCATATTTTACAATGGTATTTGTAGCATCACTTATATTTTAATAAAATATATTACTAACAAAGGGAAATAATCTAAAGGAAAAACCCGAGAGCAATTAAGTTTGAAGGATGCAAGTTGTTTGCGTCAAAATTGACCACAAACACTCAATAGTTGTGAAAGCACCTGTTCGCAGTCACAAGTCACAAATTACAAATTTTTAGATAACAAAAATGATCAACACTCAACAGAAACAGCAGAAAACAAGTAGACGACACAGGATTTATAGTGGTTCGGCGATCTTGCCTACGTCCACTTTGAAGTTTTCTATCTTTATTGATATTCTATTGATGATTACAGTTGGTTACAGCAAGTTACAATGGACTATAGCTCTGAAACTCGAATGCAACAACGATGATAAGGTGTAGAATTGTATCCGGTAGAGTCTTGGTGCTTCAGAATTCCGATCTCTTTCTTGAATGACCTAGGGCTCTATTTATAGGCGTAGGAGGCTGATATTTCGCCTAAAAATCCAGGGAGACCACTTCTGGCACGTGAGGGGGCCCATACGGCCGAATTCTGGAGATCCGGGCCCACATTGGGATCGATTCGACCCTTTGTTCGAATCGATCGAGAAAGTGTCCAATCGTGATGAAACTTGGCGTGGACATTCTTCTATGTATACGCAAGCTCCTGTGAAAATTTCATAGCATTTGGACTTGTAGATCTGGAGTTATGATCGATTCAAGTTGGAGTTCCTCGTTCTATGGATTCGTTCGAATCGATATGGTTCGAATCCATAGGGTCGAATTCATGCTTCTGCACGTGAAAGTGACGACGTGGTGCGTATGCTTCGGGTCAATCCTCCTTTTTCTCCGAGTTTTCTGGGTCATATTCCTAGGTTTTAGCTGTGTGGACTTGGTGGATAAGAATACTCTGATGGACTCGAACTAGGGAAGGCTTTGGATGGATTCGAAATGAGGGCTTGCCCGATGGATTCGAAGCAAAGGAACTTTTCATGGATTCGAAGTAAAGCTCTGGGAGGATGGATTCGAAGCAAGGCACTGGGAGGATGGATTCGAAGCAAGGCACTGGGAGGATGGATTTGAAGCAAGGAACTGGGAGGATGGATTCGAAGCAATGCGTGGTTGATGGATCGGAGCAAGGTTAATTGGATGGAGCCGAACTGCCTGCTTGCTCGATGGATTCGTAACAAAACCACTTCTCACGGATTCAAAGCAATATATACCTGATGGATTCGAACTAAGGCATACGAGGGTGGATTCGAACTAGGTAGACGCGAGGCTAATTCCTTTCTGACCGGTGCGAACGCAATGGGCACGAAGTAGCATGGAGTCGAACTAGGTGGAGTCGAGCTGAGACATGAGGATGGGTACTAACTTCATGGATTCGAAGTATTCCAAAGTGATGGATTCGAAGTAGGTGGAGTCGAGTCAATGGATTCGAACCGAACAAGGGCTATTTCTCTCATACTGAATCCATCATATCTTGAGCATACTAACTCGGATCGACTTGAACTTGAAACATTGGCTCTCGTGGATTTGCTAGCCATGTCCTATCAATTGTAGCCTGATCCGGGCTCAGACAAAATTCATCGATATCTATAGTGAAGTGGAATGCGACCAATCTCTAAGGCGAGTTGTCTCTCGTTTTCGACCAATCCTTTGGTATCACGGCTTTGCCAAAAAGCGGGATAACATTTGCCCCCTAAAACATGCCTTGCGGCAGGAAGGCTTGTTTTGTAATGCCATGAGCTGGACGTTCATATCCTGTTGATGTCCTGCAAAGGAAGTTATAGTTTTATGTGACCTCAAATAACGACCATTCGGGATCAAGGTATTTGAGGTGAAGTGCGACCGTTCATGGTCAAGCGCCTGACTTCAAATGACGATCGTTCGGGATCGAGCCATTTGAGGTAAAGTGCGACCGTGCACGGTCAAATGGCGGACCTCAAATGACGACCGTTCACGATCGAGCCAATTGAGATGAGATGAGTTGTGCCATTCGGGGCGAGTCGTGCCTGTTCGAGGCGAGTTGTGCCTGTTCGAGGCGAGTTGTGACCGTTTGCGATCGTGTGCCATTCGAGGTGTTTTTGTGACCATTCGCGGTTGGGTGCCGTTCGTGGCGAGTTGTGACTATTCGAAGTCGAGTGTCGTTCGTGGTGAGTGGTGACTGTTCGAAGTCGGGTGCCGTTCGAGGCGAGAATGTGTGCCCGAGAGGGCTTGGTATTATCGATACCAGGCTCACATTCGCGTGGGTCCCTGGATCGTTTGTCAGGACGGTTTATCGCCATCTCAGAGCATGCCTAAGGACCGTTCGTGACCCCGTACATGTGTAAGTAGCTTAGCCATTTCAGAGTTATCAGAATCAAATATCTATTCAGCAGATGAGTTTTAAAATAGAAATGTCCAAACAAACTAAGTCTATAAATGTCCAAATCAAAATGAAACAAAAGCAAAGCAAGGATGTCAAAGTGTAAATTCTCACAACGATAGGGTTAATAGCCATTCAGAGCATGCCTGTGGACAGTTCGCGATCTTGTACAAGTGTAAATGATTAACCCATGTTAGTGAGAGGTTTACTACTTGTTCATCGTTATTTCAATTAATTGATGATCAAACGGTGTCCCGGTTCAGGGCCACCCCTGGCTGATGTAGACGGTGGTCGCTCCGGCTCCACCGCTGAAGCTCGCCTCCTCACATACTGAAGGAGCATACCGTTCCTGATATGCCCTTCCACCTCGTCCTTCAGATGCCTACAATCATTAGTGTTATGACCATTTAATTCATGAAATACAAAAAACTTATATGATCTCCTCTCGTCAGAAGTAGGATCCCTTCGCATCGGCCTACGATACGGAACCTGCTCTTTGGTATCCTGATAAATTCGCTCCAGACTCTCATTCAGCTCGGCGTGAGTGGTAAATCGCGGCTTCCCCCGTTGTCGCTTTGACCTGTCATTATAATCCTCACCCTTTCGTTTTCCTTTATCCTTGCCTGAGTCCTCTTCGAAAGGCTTTTTGTCTTTAAGCACATAAAACTTCTATTCACTCTCCTTCTTCTCTTTCTGCATTCGCATCCTCTAATCGTAAAAACTTTTCTGCCTCGTTGTAGAATTCTTCTAGATCCATGGGTGGATCTTTAGTCAATGAATTTTTGAACTCTGTGCCGTCAGCTACTACGGACACAGCTGCCATCACCACCATAGATGGATCTGCTCGATCCACCGAAGCTGCTGCTGCATTGAATCGCGCTAGATAACTCCTCAAGGTCTCTCCGACTTTCTGCTTTAGGGTTGCCAAAGTCATCACATTCTTGGGTCTTGTAATGTGAACTCTGAATTGCCTCATAAATCTCTCAATTAAACCATTCCACGTTCCGATGGATCCATTCTCCAATTGTCTAAACCACAATGCTGCAATATCCGTCAAGTACAATGGAAAGCACCGGGCCATAACCTCCTCTGATGCCCCCAGCACTTCCATATATCTCACATACTTCGTTAGATGAACCGTGGGGTCTGTTCTCCCGTCATACATGTCTAATGATGGTAACTTGAAATCTGGTGGGTTCCTAGCTCGTCTAATTGCTGGAGTAAAAGGACTCCTATTAACATCCTCCAAATCTTTGTTTACCAAACCGCCTCTAATAGCTCTTCTAACCATCTCCGCCAATCTGTCGTTGTCACCGAGATGCAATCTTCGATCATTACTTTCAACCTGCCCCCCGAGTCCACGAGGGAATTCTGGGATTTGTCCCCTTGACTGAGCGTTCACTCCTCTGCTACTTCTAGCTTGGGTAGATGCATCTCTCTCTCTCAGGGATTGGATCAACATTCTCCATGTGCGCGTCCCCTAGTTCAGGTGCTACGCCGGATGGTCCTGCTCTGTTTTGAGCTCCATTCGCTTCTCTATTCTGTGCTCCAAGTTGTCCTATCTGTTGGAACAAACTTTGGATCAGCTCCTCCTGTTTCATCATCATTGGCTCCATCTCGTCCCTAATGATGAAGATCGATGCTTGATTCGCTCCTGATGAAGCCTCTTGACTTCCTTGGTGTTCACTTCTCTCTGGCCTTTGTTTCTTACTTGTTTGTCTCGTTATGGTTCTTAGATCTAAATCTTTAAGCCTTCAAATTCAAATTATCCTGAATCAGCTCTTCTCGGTGAAAGCACCAAAATGTTTGCGTCAAAATTGACCACAAACACCCAATAGTCGTGAAAGCACCCGTTCGCAGTCACAAGTCACAAATTACAAATTTGTAGATAACAAAAATGATCAACACTCAACAGAAACAGCAGAAAAAAAGTAGGCGACACAGGATTTATAGTGGTTCGGCGATCTTTCCTATGTCCACTTTGAAGTTTTCTATCTTTATTGATATTCTCTTGATGATTACAGTTGGTTACAGCAAGTTACAACGGACTATAGCTCTGAAACTCGAATGCAACAACGATGATAAGGTGTAGAATTGAATCCGGTAGAGTCTTGGCGCTTCAGAATTCCGATCTCTTTCCTGAATGACCTGGGGCTCTATTTATAGGCATAGGAGGCTGATATTTCGCCTAAAAATCCGGGGAGACCGCTTCTGGCACGTGAGGGGGCCCATACGGCCGAATTCTGGAGATCGGGGCCCACATTGGGATCGATTCGACCCTTGGTTCGAATCGATCAAGAAAGTGTCCAATCGTGATGAAACTTGGCGTGGACGTTCTTCTATGTATACACAAGCTCCTGTGAAAATTTCATAGCATTTAGACTTGTAGATCTCGAGTTATGATCGATTCAAGTTGGAGTTCCTCGTCCTATGGATTCGTTCGAATCGATATGGTTCGAATCCATAGGGTCGAATCCATGCTTCTGCACGTGAAAGTGATGACGTGGTGCGTATCCTTCGGGTCAATCCTCCTTTTTCTTCGAGTTTTCTAGGTCATATTCCTAGGTTTTAGCTGTGTGGACTTGGTGGATAGGAATACTCTGATGGACTCGAACTAGGGAAGGCTTTGGATGGATTTGAAGTGAGGGCTTGCCCGATGGATTCGAAGCAAAGGAACTTTTCATGGATTCGAAGCAAGACTCTGGGAGGATGGATTCGAAGCAAGGCTCTGGGAGGATGGATTCGAAGCAAGGCTCTGGGAGGATGGATTCGAAGCAAGGCACTGGGAGGATGGATTCGAAGCAAGGCACTGGGAGGATGGATTCGAAGCAAGGCACTGGGAGGATGGATTCAGCAAGGCACTGGGAGGATGGATTCGAAGCAAGGCATTGGGAGGATGGATTCGAAGCAATGTGTGGTTGATGAAGTCGGAGCAAGGCCACTTGGATGGAGTCAAACTGCCTGCTTGCTCGATGGATTCTAAACAAAAGCACTTCTCAATGATTCGAAGCAATATATACCTGATGGATTCGAACTAAGGCATACGAGGGTGGATTCGAACTAGGTAGACACGAGGCTAATTCCTTTCTGACCGGTGCGAACGCAATGGACACGAAGTAGCATGGAGTCGAACTAGGTGGAGTCGAGCGGAGACATGAGGATGGGTACGAACTTCATGCATTCGAAGTATTCCAAAGTGATGGATTCGAAGTAGGTGTAGTCGAATCAATGGATTCGAACCGAACAAGGGCTATTTCTCTCATACTGAATCCATCATATCTTGAGCATACGAACTCGGATCGACTTGAAACTTGAAACGTTGGCTCTCGTGGATTTGCTAGCCATGTTCTATCAATTGTAGCCTGATCCAGGCTCGGACAAAATTCATCGATATCCATAGTGAAGTGGAATGCGACCAATCTCTGAGGCGAATTGTCTCTCGTTTTCGACCAATCCTTTGGTATCACGGATTTTCCTAAAAGCGGGATAACATTTGCCCCCCAAAACATGCCTTGCGGCTGGAAGGCGTGTTTTGTAATGCCATGAGCTGGACGTTCATATCCTATTGATGTCCTGCAAAGGAAGTTATAGTTTTATGTGACCTCAAATAACGACCGTTCGGGATCAAGGTATTTGAGGTGAAGTGCGACCGTTCATGGTCAAGCGCCTGACTTCAAATGACGATCGTTCGGGATCGAGCCATTTGAGGTAAAGTGCGACCGTACGCGGTCAAGTGGCGGACCTCAAATGACGACCATTCGCGATCGAGCCATTTGAGATGAGATGAGTTGTGCCATTCGGGACGAGTCGTGCCTGTTCGAGGCGAGTTGTGCCTGTTCGAGGCGAGTTGTGACCGTTCGCGATCGTGTGCCAGTCGAGGCGTTTTTGTGACCGTTCGCGGTCGGGTGCCGTTCATGGCGAGATGTGACTGTTCGAAGTCGAGTGCCGTTCGTGGCGAGTGGTGACTGTTCGAAGTCGGGTGTCGTTCAAGGCGAGAATGTGTGCCCGGGAGGGCTTGGTATTATCGATACCAGGCTCACGTTCGCGTGGGTCCCTGGATCGTTTGTCAGGGCGGTTTATCGCCATCTCAGAGCATGCCTAAGGACCGTTCGCGACCCCGTACATGTGTAAGTAGCTTAGCCATTTCAGAATTATCAGAATCAAATATCTATTCAACAGATGAGTTTTAAAATAGAAATGTCCAAACAAACCAAGTCTAAATGTCCAAATCAAAATGAAACAAAAGCAAAGCAAGGATGTCAAAGTGTAAATTCTCACAACGATAGGGTTAATAGCCATTCAGAGCATGCCTGTGGACCGTTCACGATCTTGTACATGTGTAAATTATTAACCCACGTTAGTGAGAGGCTTACTACTTGTTCATCGTTATTTCAATTAATTGATGATCAAACGATGTCCCGGTTCAGGGCCACCCCTGGCTGATGTAGACGGTGGTCGCTCCGGCTCCACCGCTGAAGCTCGCCTCCTCACATACTGAAGGAGCATACCGTTCCTGATATGCCCTTCCACCTCGTCCTTCAGATGCCTACAATCATTAGTGTTATGACCATTTAATTAGTGAAATACACAAAACTTATCTGATCTCCTTTCGTCAGAAGTTGGATCCCTTCGCATCGGTCTACGATACGGAACCTGCTCTTTGGTATCCTGATAAATTCGCTCCAGACTCTCATTCAGCTCGGCATGAGTGGTGAATTGCGGCTCCCTCCGTTGTCACTTTGACCTGTCATTATAATCCTCATCCTTTCGTTTTCCTTTATCCTTGCCTGAGTCTTTTTCGAAAGGCTTTTTGTCTTTAAGCCTTGCTTCGAATCCATCCTCCCAGAGCCTTGCTTCGAATCCATGAAAAGTTCCTTTGCTTCGACTCCATCGGGCAAGCCCTCACTTCGAATCCATCCAAAGCCTCCCTAGTTCGAATCCATCAGAGTATTCATATCTTCGAGTCCGTCAAGCTGGAACCCTTCGAATCCACGCAACTGTAGGGTCTTCGACTCCATCCGATAACTATCTTCGAATCCACCGTCAACCACTATAAATCCTTTGTCTTCTACTTGTTTTCTGTTGTTTCTATTGAGTGTTGATCATTTTTGTTATCTACAAATTTGTAATTTGTGACTTGTGACTACAAACGGGTGTTTTCACTACTATTGGGTGTTTGTGGTCAATTTTGACACAAACAACTTGCATCCTTCAAACTTAATTGCTCTCGGGTTTTTCCTTTAGATTATTTCCCTTTGTTAGTAATATATTTTATTAAAATATAAGTGATGCCACAAATACCAGCCAGAAGTGGTCTTCCCGGATTTTTAGGCGAAATATCAGCCTCCTACGCCTATAAATAGAGCCCCAGGTCATTCAGGAAAGAGATCGGAATTCTGAAGCGCCAAGACTCTACCGGATTCAATTCTACACCTTATCATCGTTGTTGCATTCGAGTTTTAGAGCTATAGTCCATTGAACTTACTGTAACCAACTGTAATCATCAAGAGAATATCAATAAAGATAGAAAACTTCAAAGTGGATGTAGGCAAGATCGCCGAACCACTATAAATCCTGTGTCGTCTACTTGTTTTCTGCTGTTTCTGTTGAGTGTTGATCATTTTTGTTATCTACAAATTTGTAATTTGTGTCTTGTGACTGCGAACGGGTGCTTTCACGACATGGGATGGTGGTGCAGTTGGTTAGCGCGTAGGTCTCATAGCTTTTCTTGAGTAATCCTGAGGTCGAGAATTCAAGCCTCTCTCACCCCAATTTCCATAGGACGAGGAACTCCAACTTGAATCAATCATAACTCGAGATCTACAAGTCCAAATGCTATGAAATTTTCATAGGAGCTTGCGTATACATAGAAGAATGTCCAAGCCAAGTTTCATCACGATTGGACACTTTCTTGATCGATTCGAACCAAGGGTCGAATCGATCCCAATGTGGGCCCGGATCTCCAGAATTCGGCCGTATGGGCCCCCTCACGTGCCATAAGTGGTCTCTCCGGATTTTTAGGCGAAATATCAGCCTCCTATGCCTATAAATAAAGCCCCAGGTCATTCAGGAAAGAGATCGGAATTCTAAAGCGCCAAGACTCTACCGGATTCAATCTACACCTTATCATCGTTGTTGCATTCGAGTTTCAGAGCTATAGTCCATTATAATTTGCTGTAACCAACTGTAATCATCAAGAGAATATCAATAAAGATAGAAAACTTCAAAGTGGACGTAGGCAAGATCGCCGAACCACAATAAATCATGTGTCGTCTACTTGTTTTCTGTTGTTACTGTTGAGTGTTGATCATTTTTGTTATCTACAAATTTGTAATTTGTGATTTGTAACTACGAACGGGTGCTTTCCCGTCTATTGGGTGTTTATGGTCAATTTTGACGCAAACACAAGTTTTAAAGTTTAGTTTGAAGGATAACAGAATGATATATTCATATAGCATTACACATGTATAATGATATATTCATATAAATTTGCAGAAAGCTTGGATATCCTTTATATTTGTCATGAAACAAAAAACATAAAAGCCACTAAATGATACATATTGTATGGAAGTAAACAATATGGTCATATGCTTAAAATATGTTGTATACGAGAGACGGATAACTTAGCATTTTCTTTATGAAAAAATTATGTATAAGCAACCCATAGAATCTGCTTCACCGTGTAGATAGTATCATGTACTATATTTCTTTTAGAAACATACCATTTAATCACTTTGTAACTATATCTTTCACATTATTTTATTTTTTTGCTCAATTTTAAGTTTGAAGTGTCGGTGAATCATGTACTTTGATGTTATCACTCTTTATTTATACATTAATCATGTTAACTAAGAGAATATACTCATAGTGATTCAACGCAAAAGGCTAGACTATTTCACTCTATCTGGTTTTAATGTATGCATATGGTTCAATGTGCAATATGATTTAAATTTTCTAGGTTCATATTTTAATGAGAGTAAATTAAAGAATGGTTAATGGTATTCAGATATATCCTTTGATCATTTGGTTAATATAGATAGTCGGTAAGATTACAGTATAATGCTATACAAATATAGCATTACATATGTGTAATGCTGTATGAATATATCATTTCATTGTTCAGACTAAATTTAAAACTCATATCCTTCATACTAAAATCGGTCTTAGGTTTTTCCTTTACAATAATTCCCGCTAGTAATATTACAGAACTAGAAATTTGAATATAATATTTAAGGTTACAATTCTATTTTGCAGTAACATTTTTTATTTTAGTTTCATCTGTTACAATATCTTGTATTTTCTTAAATAATTGTGGTTTATTTTTCCAAATAAAATACTCATTTTAATGTCTTAAGTGTTCGAACCCATAACCTTTAAAACCTTAGTCTAGAATTCTATACTAATTGTCAGTTAAGCTAGTGGACCTTGACAATAGTATTTTGTGTTTTGGCGTCATATAAAGCAATTTATATTATAAAAATGCTACTGTATAGTATCATTTCATCTTAATTAGATGTTCATTTATTATTCTATGATTTAATGCTATTTTATGTTAATAAAATTTCCTATAACAATCTGTATAGTATTACTTTTCATAGTTGTTGCTACATTTATGCTACCATTAGTTATTATAGAGTGGATAACCTAAAGAAGGAGAGAAAAACGATGTAATAAATGGTGTTGAGATGAATGACATGATCAAATTTTGAAGAATTTAGGATTTCTAAGGTTGAGTTTGTGGTTATGGGTGATGGCAAGAGGATGGTGGGGCTTGTATAATAGAGGCAGGATGAGTCGCTGCAAGGAGTAACAGTGGAACAGTGGTTGAGGGAGTATCAATAGATGTGTAATTGCTTGGGAGCATGGTTCAGTTAAGAGAAGTCTATGTCTTATTTTATACGGCTTAGAAACTAAAAATGGACTTTATTCTTTAAATTAATTTTCCCTTATATTTTTATAAATTTATAGTTTATTTTGGTCCAGGGCCAACAATGAATCAAAATGTTGATTGAGTTCAAGAATGAAGTGGAAGTTGCCTACTTCACCAATATATTGATATGTTTAACACGATTATAAAGAAGTTGAGATGTATGTCCAACACACTATTCAAGTGGTTAGATGCTTAAGCTTTGGTCTATAAGGTTATTTGTTCGAATCTTGTGTAGTAAGTTTTGAACCACATATGTTGATTGTGGCATGATATATAATGCTTAAGACTTATAATACTACTATGTCCTACCACCCAAAAAAAGTGAAAAAGATGAAAGATTCAGTGTATGAGAAAATGAAGCGATAAAGGAGTGACCGAGAGGAAGGATGAGCAATGTACTATTAAAATCGAATTAACACGTAATCGAACTAAAATTTACAAAATGGTTTTATTTCAAAAATCTTTGGTTCGAATTCGTTTGAGAAACTAAATTTTTTTTGGTTATTTGGTTGTTTTTTGGACTTGAGAATTGTAAATCGGATTAATCAAATTAACTAATTTAAAATTCAATGTCTAATAAAAAATCAAGATATTAAACTTCTCGCCTTTTGTTTCATAGTTTTATATGATACATTTTGTATTTGTTATGATATTTTTATAAATCTTTAATCCACAAGAGAACAAATACATATAATAATATTAGATTTCTGTCATTCTTTTCCTCCCATAATTAACGAGCACGAACCCATATTACGTACATTGGCTCACTACGTAATTTATTTAGTGATACTTTTTTAGATTTTAGTCATATCATGATGTAAATAATATTTTTGGATTGAATTTAATTAGATTTGTTTATTTCCTAAATGCCAATGGAAAACAATTATCAATAAATCTTCGTAAGTAATATTGAAGCACACATAATATCGCATTTCTTTTAGAGAATTATGGATTTATACAAAAAACAATAACATCAATTGTAGTTAATTCTTACTTGAAAGCATTACATTGCTGAGCATGCCAATAATTTCAGTGATATATAAGTTCAACAGGGTTCATCTTATATAGAATATTGTTGGTTGCAGAATTATGGATCTTAAGGCTAATTAAACACCAGAGGAGGGTAAACAATATTTTCTAACTTATATAATTCTTTTTAAATTTCTTTCAAGTTCAATATTAAGTCATATATTTTCAACATAGAATTATATTAACAATCAATCACGGATAAAAATGAAGTAATAAAGTAATGTATAGTATTAGAGAAATGATACTAGGGATTTTATACCGAATCAAATTTCTCCTACATCTAGTCCCATTTAGTTGCTTGTATAGATTTCTTTTCAAATGCCAATCTTTGAATGGTAGAAGGCAAACTCAATTACAATCTCGATTTCGAGGCTACAAGACACACCCTCTAGTAGACTTAGTGGTATGTCCTAGGGGCGATTCAGTAATTTATTGTAAATTAATTAACTATGAAATCAATTCTCGTTCGAATAAAAGATGTTTATTCTTCTTGTTATATGTTTGTTATTATAATATGTAACAAATAATTAAATATTTAATTAAAATGTACTTAACAGAAAATCTATAAATGGTATGTTTGTGATAGCAAGTACAGATAGTTGCAACCATGAGTATTGGATCATAATGTTTCAAAACACGTCATTTTAAATTTTCTCATTCAAGATACATCAAGACTAGATATCGATGTGTCCATTGAGACTGGAGTACGTGGCACTTTTCGAATATAGGGCGGTGTTTTACTCATCACTATAGTGGTACTGGGGATACGTACTAGTACTTATTGGATAACTATGGAACGACTCATTTGATAGTTTTTGTTGGTTAATATAACTAAGATGAAACAGAAAATATCGATGTGAATAATTTACACAGTTCTTTTGACTTGACAATACTATGAATCTTCAATACGAAAGCTCTGCTTTAATCATAGTCAAATCATGGTACGGTGTCCATTAAATGACTATAATTGGGTCGAGTATAGGTATTGGAAGTGAAGCACTCTTCAAGAGAGGATTCGACTCCTTAATAATATGGGGTTGGTATTACGGTCAACTCAGGACCCAAAGTCAAAATCTCTATCTCGAGTAGTACAGTTAATATAATTATTATTATCGAACTAAGGTCTTTGTCTTTTGACTATAAAGTTCAATGTGGACGATGTTGGAATTTTGACCATTACGAAATTCAATAAGTCCAAAGTGATATAGTTGTACGTAGAGAATTGGTGTAAATAATTATCATAATTGGGTAGTGCTTAATAAGTGAAATTATATTTTACCAAAGTTGAGTAAGAGATAAATTTGGCTATAATGTCACATCATCTGCTAAGTGAAGTATGAACATTAACATTCGAATAATACGATGTTAATCGTTGACCGAGTTTACACCAAAGAGTCACACAATCGAAATGATGAATTCTCTTTAGACCAAATAATTCAATTAGTTTATAACTATTATAAATTAATTAATATTTATGGAATATTAATTATAAATTTTTTATATGATTTAAGAAATAAAATTGTTGCATATATTACTAAAAGTTATATAAATATTGATCGATATGAGATATCGATAGAAAATTAAGTTAAATATAATTGTGTATATTTAATTTGGGTTAAATGGGGTCACAACCCATGCATTTTAGAGTGAAAGGAAGCTGGTCTATAGAGAGGAAAAGGCGGCTACTCTATGTGTGATTAGGGTTTGGAGATGTGTGGTAGAGATTTAGTTGTTTCTCTCTTATCCTACCATATAAATTATGATCTCAAAACCCAAATTACTTTCTAATTCATTTTTTGAGTCAACACCTTCTTCTTCCTTTCAATGACAACAACTATCCTCTAGAAATGTAATGACCCACCTTTTCGACCATCGAATGTCGAGACCGAATACGACTAATTTATTCGAATATCTATCATCTAATTGTCAAAAGGACAGATAGTTAGGGTAAAATAAAAAGAAAATACCAGAGAACGGGAAAAAAGAATCTCATGTGGAATCGATATCATATAATATAGCAAGGACAGTAAAAACTGCCACTCCAAAATATAGAGTACATAAGAGTTAAAAACAAACATTATCAGCTGGACAGTTATAAAATCCCAACCTTGCAATTGTCGATATGTGTACTATATAATATAGCGGAAAATAAAACAATACGATCGGTGAACCTTCAGCTCCTCTCCAAGATCTCCACAACACCAAAGCAAATCTAGGAAAATACTCAGTCTGACTCAAGGTTTATAATAAAATAACATTTAGATCAATCTGGAAATACCAACATGAGAAAACTCAAACAATTGGAAACATATAAAAGTTACGTGAGATCACGTCACTAATGCGGAACAGATTTTTACCTCATAAGAATAACATCCATACATGAAAGAGTGGAGATACAAAATAGAAATAAATCCAAATAAGAATGGTAATAAATAATATTAAAAACTAGACTTGAAAGAATGAAGATAATCCAAGCGAAATCCAAATTGGACAGAATGGATAAATCAAGATAACAATCCAAACTTTATAGAATGGACAAAAACCAATAATCAAATATCGTGAAGAGTGGTTGACTCATCCCGTTTCAATTATAGAAAAATAATTTGAAGGTTCGAAGAAAATAAGGAGAATGAACTTATCCAGCATAACTAGGAGGGTGCTCCTTCCTCCAACGAAAGTATACATCTAGACAAAATATACTTTAAAGCATACACGTCACTCTAGGGAACTTCCAAGCTGGACCCCGCTTCACTTGAGCATCCAAATATTTCACATCAATGCATGCATGCCAACACCTCTCTAGATAGATGTGAAGATACCCTAATGGGTGTGACCCACTTGGCTTGGCTACCTCTCGCGCTTTGGTTTTAGTCTTTCCGGCATGGGATAATAATGCTCAAAATGAGCGATAAATCGTCTTAGATTGACGAAGCACAATAATGACTTGGAGGGTGCACCCTCTAATCCGCACTTTGATTAGTCATTTTCGATAAAGGATAATAAAGCTCAATGGAAGAAAACACTGTCTTAGTATGGCAAAAAGTAAAGGAGATAGCAAAATCAAAATCGATAGTCGAGAAATCAACTATCAGAATAACTACGTGATTTGTGTATGAGAATTAAATTGCATACACATACCATAAATGAAATAAATTGAACGCTAAAAAACATTTGATTCTCACTTATGGTTGATTTTCACATTTTAATATTAGTAAAAACACTTTAGAAATGTTCTTTAAATTGATCAATTAAAAGACAAATTTATAATATTAAGTGTACTATAACAGTGGTTTAAACAAAGGTCATTAAAACATTGTTTACTGTAAATCACAAATAACCTATACTTAGCATTATTTTTAAGCAATTCTATTAAAAGACTTTTCATTTATAAACCTTCATTTATAATTTAAAAAAATATTTATTATCCTAAAGGATAATAAAACAATTTAAATACCTTTTATAAATTTAAATAATGTTAATCTCCAAGAGGGATGATCTTGTAATACTCTTTTTACAATTTCAAAACCATATAAGTTTTTTAAAGAAAATAAATAAAATTTAAATTCTTTTATTAAATTTAAAATAACATTAATTATCCCAAAAGATAATATACAACATTCATAATCTCTTTTAAATGAGTCTAAAACAATATTGATTATCCTAGGAGATAATAAATCAAATTTACAATTTTCTTTAAATAAACAAATAAATTATCTTAAATAAAATAGACAATTACTTCCAAAACATTTTCATCAAATCAGTTAATTTACTTTAGACTCATTTATTAAATCAGTTAACTAACTTAACAATACCATTTATCAAATAATTTATTAAATTCAAATAATCATTAATTAAAATAAATAAATAATTTCAACTATCATTAAATTAATTAATTAATAAAATTTAAATGCTAATAATCAAACAATTAATTAAATTCAAATAGTCATTAGTTAAATGGTCAAGTATGTTTAGTTAAATTCAAACATCATGATTACCTAAATTTCAAAACACCATTAGTTAAAATAATAAATTTTAAGCAATCGTCAATTAAAATGACTAATTAAAGTTCAATATAATTAGTTAAAATGATCTATTTTAAATTCAAATCTCATAATTAATTACAAATATCAATAATAAAATGATTAGTTAAATTCAAATATCAATTTTTAAAGTGATTAATTATCTTTAAGGATCATTAATTAAATGATTATTAATTCAAAATATTACTAATTAAAATGATTAATTTAAACCCTATTATCATTAACTAAAATAATTAATTAAACTTGAATAATCATTTGTTAAAACGATTAATTAAGTATAGAACATCATTAGCAAAAATGATTAATTAAAATTTAACGATAAACCAATTTTAAACGTCATTAAATAAATTGGTTAATAATTTTCAAAATCATTAGTTAATAAATCATTATTAAAATGATTAATGAATTTTAAACATCTATTTTTTGTTAAAACAGAAGCTCAAGTTCAAAACACACACATGTTTATGGGGTGATATGCAATAAATGACAGTATAGCAAAAAAAAATCGCCACAACGACACTTAAACAATAAAATAGAATATCATGGCTAACTTTTATTAAACATCAATATAAAAAACATAAAAAAGTAAATAAATAATTACTAGTGAGAAACCCATCAGGGCCTCTGTACAAATGTTCCCGACAAAACAATGGTTTTGGATAATATATACAATCGTATGGGTTCATAACAATGAAATTAATATGTCATCCATTTTCCAAATAGAAATTCAACCAGACAATCAAACAAACAATTTGATTAACATCCAAGTAATCAACAATAGTTTATAGCATCATGGATATAATATAGTAAAATTGAATGCGAGTTAAACTCTTCCTATTTTCGTTGAAGCGTCGATTTGGACTAAAACTGAATGGACGTTTGATTTTAGCATAAATTCCCACAAGCTCTACATCCAATTAAACCAATTTCATTGCATAGCCATCACATCTATGGTTCTAATGCGAAAACGGGCATTTGAATCCGACTTCGTACACAAAAGTTGTCCGATTTATAACTTTTTTAATTTAAATAATATAATTTACCACTAATTACATTCATATTTATTGATTAACAACTAAACCTTCTTCTCCCTTATATCAAACATGCATAGTGAACCAAGAATGAATACCCATCAAAACGTGCACGTTTTTCCGGTGATACAGAGAAATACTCAATGAAATTCAAATCCATCTTTGCCATCGTGTTGCTCTCGACGATCTCGACTCGCACGTGCCCAAAAATCCAAACCACCATCCCTAATCAAAATACAACCATCGGCTCCCTCTCCCTGAACGCGTCAGGTCGCACTACCATATATGCCGCCGATTCGCCCAAAACTTCGGCCATAGCATCACCTAGCCTCGATAAACCTAAAGCAATCAACTCCATGTCCTCTCGTCGCTTGAACCGCTGCCTATAGCTAACCCTAGGCACGACTGCTCACATTGAACCCTCCTCCACAATGCTGCACTTAACAAGCTTACCCCCAATTGAAGCCCATCAAAATACAAACACAACGGATCGAGTTTCAAATTTTAATTTACTAAGCTATTTGATTTTTAAACTTTGTAAAAGCTTTCATTCTTGGTTTCAGCCGATGCTTATAAAGAGAAGGAAGGCAAAGAGCGAGTGGTATGGTCTCAACAGTAAGGGTGTAGGCCGAACATGTGTATATAATAGAGTATGTATTATTTTATTTTATAAAATATCCAATATTACATACCTAAAAATTTTGAACACCAATCGAACGTGCAGACTGGAGTTCTATACTAAATACCCCTATTTCAAATTCAATGGAACTAGTTTCAGGACCTAATTCTAAAGTATATAGAAGTTAGCTTTTTAAGTTGAATTATTTTTAAAATTAATCTCTATGTGTTTCAAGTTAGTATGACTAAACAGTATGCTAATCGTTACAAAACTCGACGACATACAATAATTTATTATTTCGGATCTATTGGCATTAGTTTCGTCAAAATCCAAGATAGTTCCCCTGCATGTTAATTTCATAAATTTAAATAACATTTTATATTTTCGATCCAATTATCGATATTTATCTGATCTATTATGTAAATAAATTTACATAACGCATTCGTCAATATTATTTATTAATTAAAAGGAGTTAAATAAGTTATTAAATCCATTTAATTAATATTCAATTTTACAATTCAAATATTTAAATGATTAATCATATTTGCATTATAAATTATTAAATTCCAAAATCCAATTATTTAAACATTTAAAGTTAATTAAACATTTAAAATCAAATTACCAAAATTTTGGGTTGTTACGTTCTCCCCCTTAAAAGAAATTCATCCTCAAAATACCTAAGGAAGAAAAATGTTTCCAAACCCTTAAGTTTAAAACAATTAGTTAAAATGAGTTATTAAACTTATTAATTAAATCTCAAAATTTTACAGAAAATTTCGACAGTGTCTCCTTTACGCGGCTCGTTCAGAATAACAAAAAATTGCATCTACGGCTCTAAACCAACCAAAGAAGATAAAAGCCCAGTAGCCTCCTATATCTAGGGCATTAAATCATCAACTGATTTAAATTTCTAAATCTATTATGTACCTTTTTTCCATTTGTTACATATTTTAGATAATCAATTTAATGACCTGATGCAAATGCATGTACGCAAGAAGACAAGTGGGAATCTGTTGCTTGCATGTACTTACTAATCCAAAAGAGAATCAGGCTGACAAAAAACAATACAACGTAACTCAATATGCGAAAACTAGCCTGATATAAATCTACATGTAAGCCTAGTATAAATAAAGACATATGCAACTAACAACAATATCACCATCATAGGCGACAAAGTACAAAGAATATTCTTTAGTAAATGCTATGCATCCAATAATTTCAAATAATAAATTTAGATCTAAATGCTTGGGCTTTTTAATTCAAAAATTTATTTTCAATTTCTCAAATGGGAATTAAATCAAAGATCAAAAATCAAATGACAAGAAGAGGATTCCACCTAATAAAGTACGGTGAAACTCTAGAATCAAAACAACATGGGGCATCCAGTGGTATTTAAGTTCCTCCAAAAACATCAACTAGAGTGAATAAATATTATTTCTTTCCCAAAATCTTCAAAAATCACTTTTTTCAAAATCACAGGGATTTAGGTCCTAATAATAACAATTCAGAATCCTTTATCTATAATTTTAAACTTTTTAAAAAATGGTATATAAAATATGTAAATAATCAACCAAATTCTATCAAATCAAATCAATCAAATTCCATAAGGGAATAAACTAACACTAACAGCCAATCAAATTCCATAAAGGAAAACCTATCACTTAACATTGTTTTAAAATGTCAAATGATTTATAAACAAATCATAGCTTAGGTTTAAAACTTTTTTTGTACAAAAATATAGATATTATCGAAGCATACCATTTTTCTCATTAGCCTTTGGTTATTTCTTAGAAGATTATCTAAACTCACTCGAACAAAATGGAAAGTTATACTTTGTTAACCCAAAAAAATGGGTGAATACCCTAGATTGAGTGTGAAAGCACCAGCCTTATTTATCTGGCAAATAAATGGAAACAAGGAATAATAATTTGCAGATAAAGTAATAAGACAAGAGATTTTAATAGTGGTTCGGCTGTTAACAAAGCCTACGTCCACTTTATAAATTTTATTATTGACTGACTACAAGTACAAGTTGAATTTGATTACAATCTGATTGGATCCTGTAAGTTAGATCAAGTCACAGGTGTTAGAGTTCATTGGAGAATCATAGTGAACCCTTTAGTGACTGTTGTGTGGGAGAAGAAGAGTGAAGAATAGTTTCTGCAGAGTTTCAGCAACCAGTCTGGAAGATCCTCCTTATATTACAAATAGGTGTGTATTTATAGGGAAATCCAGTGAGTATTAGGTTAGAAGTTCAAGTGCAGAAGAGTACAGTTGTTATGCCCAATTATCACTGAAAATATCAAAATTAATCCGAGTCATTTCTATGGATTGCTAGCTATTCATAGGGGATGGATTGCTAGCTATCCATTAACTTAGCATATTTTTCTATCAGAAGCCTTTACATAGTGCTATGAAGGAGCTTGAAAAGTTTGAGGGCGATCCGACCTATCTTGATGGATCACTGGCTATCATAGGGGATTGATCGCTAACTATCCATAAGGGTTGGATCGTTAACCGTCCATCCACTTAGCATATTTTTAAGTGATATTTCTTTTGTTATCTTCCTATCTTCTATTTAAGTATCTTGTCCAAATAACAAGTTGTTTGGAGCTAGCCTGATCATTCATCTTCATGGTCATCTGGTCTAGAAGAATCATTCATAACTCGCTCAAATCTTAATGAAATCGTACGAAATTTTCTAGAACAATCTAGAGGGTGTCATAGACCCACCATAAAAATTTGAGGTGGTAGGGCCCATCCTAGATGGGTCGCTAGTGATCCATCCAGTTAGGTCGCTAGCGATCCATCAAATCAACTCCAAACGGTCTCATTTTTTTGTGAGCCTTCTTCTATATTTTATAAATGTGCTTCCAAAATTTCAAGTCAATCCGACTTTTTACAAGTTCAGTTTAAGCTAGCTTCTTTGGTCAAAACAACTTGAATCAGATAAGTCTTTACTTCTTGAACTACGCTGCTTGGATTGCTATGAAACTTGGTAGATATTCTTAGAAGAGGTAGTAGATCATGATGCAAGAAGTTTTGATAACCCCTGAAGCTTCCTTATGGATTGCTAGCGATCCATAAGTGATGGATCCCTTAGTGGATTTTTGGGTAATTCTTTTTGAGTCCCTCTTGGCCTATTTCCCTGGTCTTTTTGGTTGAGTCTCGAGTTGTTTTTGCTTGGCTTAGATATTCTAACTCATTTGGATTACTGCTTGGGTAAAAACCCGGTTAACGTTTGCCCCCATGTATATGCCTTCGTTGGAAACAAGGTATGCTCTGGAAGTAACTGCTTTTGAGTTTTCATTTTGTAAAATCTAGTTGATCGTGTCGAATTTACCATGCAAATTTGGCTTTAACTATTCATCCATTTGTTGAATTTTCGATGTGAATCGTCAGAGCCTACCGCAAGATGTTGTTTTCAACTGAATGACTTCTGATGGTTGTTCGTTTTATTAATTTCGATCTGGATTTCAATTTCTGGTATTGACGATGCAATTGGTGCTCCATAGTTTACACAAGGGTTTAGATCAGTAAGTGGGTGTACAACATAGGTTTGGAGTCGTCTTATATAGTTTTCACTCGACCAATGGTGAAAACTATATAGGATGACTGAAGCTCAGTTTTGTTTGGAACGATTGTACGCCATTTTAGAGCAAAGTCTTGCTCTTTGTCTTTAACTTTTTCTTTTTGAGAACTTGGTTAAGTTCTCATCGATGTTTTTGAATTCCAATGCGACAATTTATTCCAAAATCATATATAGTGATTGATTCAATCGTATCGCTCTTTCCATTTTTGTACTCCAGCGATCCTGAAAAGAAAACCTTCCCGCGTCGTTTCAGACAACGGCTCTGTTATCGATTGTCAATTGATAACGGGTATGTGTGAAAGAGATAATTTCAAAGGACGTTATGGATTGTTTTTCAAATGTAATCAAGCTATCTACATTATATTGTTTATTTATAGTATTCAGGATACTAGACTCTTTTCATGTAGATAACACACTGTAATTGCCCCGATCAAGCTCAGAACCCAACTGGTCAACATACGCCGACTTCCCCTGAATTCTAGGTGTTGGTTATATGAGGATATTATTTAAAGTAAAACATACCTGATAGGGTTGAATGCCAAGTTTTTTTTGTTGAAAATGACCTTTCGGTCATCCAACCTTTAGTTTGGCGAAGGGTCTTTCACTCCTCCAGAAGCTGGGTCCTTCGTAATTTTGGCTTCGCTTATTATTCCTATCATATTTGGATCATTGATTACAGTTAAATTACAAGACACAGTTGTTCTTGGAGAGTTGTAGCTGAAGTTCGATCAGGCACAATTTCAGTTTTTTAAACTAGTGCATAAGTTATTCAATTGCAATTATCCTTCCTTTGTGTTTTTCGGAATTCAACCTGCACACCAGCCTATGTCTTCAAAACTATTGGTTTAATTGCTCAATTTTGAGCATTGCTTTCTTTCGCTGTTGCACTTCTTGTGATCATGTGCAGCATACTCGTTTACTGTAATTCTATACATGTAAGTAATACTTTTGCAGTCATTTCGGCATATTCTATCTCATAAATTTGTTCAGGACTATGAAGTAGCTTGGTCTAGTTAGTTCTATAGCTGATCCATACTTATGCTCAATTGAGTTCATTTCAACAAAGTGTTGGTGTATCTACCCTTGTCTATAGGACTAATTTCTTTGAATACTAAGTCTATATGTTTTTGGGAGACTAGGTCTTCTAGGAAATATGCTCGGTTACCCCGGTTTGATTGATACAGTAGCTCATATCTCTAGAAACTATGGACTTTGCTACTTGATTCAAGCTCTGATTCTTTCAATGATGTGTATTTCATGATTATAATTGAATTTCTCCAAGTTGACATCATCATCCAATGTCATTCTGGGTACATGTGCTAGAAAGGGGCGTCGTCATCTTCTTTAACTAGTGTGAATTCTTCCAAGACCAGTGTTGAGACCCCAATCATGCATCGGTTGCTATCTCCGAAAACTCATGCATGGATGACTAGACTATGTGGATTTTTCCTTAATATTTGCGAATCTTCGGATATCATGAGATGCTAGAAGGTAGGGCTGAAGATTCAATCAAACTCTTGCTTCTGCTTCTGAAAGCTGATGTATCGATAGTTTCATTCTGGGGGTTTCTTCTTAGCATCACCAAACTTTGTGTAATGGCATATTCCTGCTAGTTAGAAGCAAATGATCTAGTTAGACCGTAAGTAGGTCATCGATCCTTCTCATTATCGCCAGACTATGAGCGACGGTTGGTTTCTGAAAATTAAATCCTTCATTTCCTTTTTGGTGATTTTGTTGCCAGAATGCTCTGTTTTGTAATACAGAACTGTTATCTAGCCAACGTCGCAGTTGTTCATGTTTGGACTTTGCAACATTTCTTTCGATCAAATATTTGTTCGTCTATCCTTGCTCGAGGGACTAGCTATTTCGAACGCATGTATTTGGGAGTCTATGAGAGATGGAGAGGTTTGGGACAAATGATTTGGTTGTCTCTGGTATGGTTCTCAATCCTATTCTAGGATTGTGGAAGTCCGATGGTTTTAGTTACGACCTTCCATGATTTTCCCTACATGTCCTTAGTTGTGCATGCTTTGCTTGATGCTGTTGTCATGGAGTTTATTTCATAGGCCAATTCCTGTCTTCAGTAAATGATAACCTAGCTGTTCGGTTTCCTCAGGGTTGCCTATCTTTTGGCTATATCTAAATTCATTCTAAGTTGAATTTTGGAAATTAAATTGTCCACCAACTTTCATCCTTAGAAATTAGCCCACGGGCAATTCAATCCTAAGATTTTCATTCTACGCAGCTCTATTCTCATGCAGTGGCTGATTCCTGCGATGTCAGGTTGAACCATCTGATTGACCAATAAAAGGTTACGTCTTTTAGTCGTTGCCTATCTTTGGGTAACAATAGTTTTTCGAAAATAAGAGTAGAACTCAGTCGAGAATCAAGTTTTGTCTTTGGAAACTGGTGTGTTGATGATTCAATTCTAGAAATGCCTTTTGTCATTGTTTATCTATAGACGTTGGTAAGTTCCTCCTTTTATTGCAAGTTGGAGAGATTTTTTACCATGACCAAATGTTAATGCGTTATGTGTTCCTCAGTCCATAGAGCTGATTATTCTAAAAAATTAATGTGAGACTTAAAGTTCTGAGCTGCTCCCTGGATGTCCCTAGTCAAAGGTACGTTGCAGCCCCTACAACTGGGAACTCGTGACTTGAATGTCTTGAATTTAGACATTTTGTGCATTAACCTTGGTCAATGATTAGAATTCTTTATTAACTTCTTAGTTTGTATACTTTGTGACATTACCGAAACATTGTTGGTTTTTCGGGTGGCAGGAGTCGATCCCTATTAATCCTACAATAGACAAGTTTCCCGGTGTTGTCCGGACAACACCGTTGCTTAGAAAGTTATAACGGTTTATTGATGATGTCGAAGCAACATCAAGCAGTGCTTATGCAGCTTATGAGATGCATGCGATAGATTGGGTCTTCTCAATGTTGGAGGTGCGATACCAGTTCTTAGAAGGTACGGACCGAGTTTTCCTATCAATCTGGTGATTTGAATTCGCAAGAAAACGATTTCTTTGGTTCTAATAGATAATTGGTTTTTGGATCGTATAACCATGGCTTAGACGATCCTCTCGTATTTTGGGAAGATATGCACGACCAAACAAATAACGTTTCCATTGTGAAGAGATCTACAACCGATCGCATGGAGATGGTTATGAAGAAAGAGCTTACAGCGGTTTGGGGTAAAACTTATAGTTTTTAGTCCAAAGAAAGAGCTTATGGGAGTTCTGGGCAAGACTCATGGTTTTTGGTCCAAACCACCTTTAGTGAATCGGTCTTCAACTAGCATATGGTCTAAGAGGAAAAGGATCTGGCTACAAAGGGTAGTAAAGGAGGAGTAGGGAAAAAGTAAGCAAGTATTATGCTTCTATTTCATTTGTTACACTAGCTTGGTCGTTCAGTCTGTTGTAACACCCTAGATTTTTGGTAACATTATTTAGGATATCTTATTATCTAAATAAAATAAAATAATGTGTATATGAGGGGTTGTAGATTTGATTTTGTTAAGGGGTAGTCCTGCCATTTAACATGAATTAAGAACAGAATTAAAATGAAATAAATGAGGGGTAAAAAAAGGAAAGAGACCATTCTTATATCCCTTAAACTTGGTCGTGTATTCTCTTGTACACGTTCACTTTTCATTTTCAAAATTTTTAAATAAGAGGCCAGCCACCATTAATAAGAAAAAGGGAAAAGATTAAGAAATGCTAAAAGAAAACCTAATTCAAATCAAATCTATTCATATCTCAATTCCATAATCTCTAAAACTAAGTTGAATAATTTTACATGTTAAATCTTTTATTATTTTGGTTTTAAAATGAATTTCGAATATTTTGCATTGATTTTCCATGTTTTTGAATGATTATATATACTTGTTGATGAATTATGGTTATTCATGCTGAATTTAAGATATGTTTTAAGGCGTAAAATATATTAAATGACATCCAAATGCGTTGCGAATTTTTTATGAAGATCAGAAATGATATTTTAGAGATACGTTTCAATTTTAATTTTTTTTTGAAGTTTTGTGGAATTAATATGAATTTTCTAGTAAAGAAAATGTTATTTTTGGTTATAAATTAGTTACGGTTAAATAATTAATGGTTTGGGTCTGAAATTATATATGTTAGAAAACATATAAAATGCGATTTTTTTGGAATTTTTGTAGTTTTTCCTAAGTGTTTTAATGGTTGTACAAAATTATTTAAGGTATGAGACTTAAATGTTTTATATAATTAAGGGAGAAAAAGGGGCTTTTTGTAAATAAATAAATTTGTTATTAAGTCGATAGCACTTTTGAAAAGAGAAGTAGGCAAGCAATCAGATTTAAACAAACCAGGTTGGGTACAAAGAAATAGTTTAAAAATACAAATAAACATGTTTTTTTACTGCTTTAATGCTTTTGGCATCGGGTTCCGCCTCCTTACCTTCACCTCCGACACTGTTGAAACCAATGCACACGGTATTAGTAGTTGGTACATATTGAATTGGATGTAGGCGGAAGGTATAAGGTCGAAACCATGGGTTCCGATGGGGTTGGGGCTTTACATTGGTTTTAAAGGAAAATGCGCCTGCTTGCTTTCGACTAAGATGCTTTCGACTTGGTTAGCTTTCAACTAGGTCAAATGGATTTAAAGAGATGATTTCGATTGGGTTGCGCTTTTATTTTAAATGACTGCTTTTGACTGAGTCGAAGCCTTTAGCTGTCGCTTCCTACCTTTTGACCCAAATGGTGTTTAAAGGGTCGTTTTGCTTTCTAAAAAACTTAGCCACCTCTCCAATGCTTTCGAAGGGATGGTTTCGACACCATCACTTCATTATGTAGGAAATGGTTTCGAAACATATGCTTTCGACTTAAATGATTTGAAGACCCTTTTTCCCAAAATTGAAGTATAACCCAAATGGTTTCGAAAGAGATAAGTTTTATGGTCTAAAAGGTATTTCTACAGGTTCTAAATTGAACCCAAAGTGCTTTCGAAAGGATTGAGTTTTGACTGTTTTGAAAGGTTTTAATGAATAGTTTTGAAAAGAGTGATTCTCCAGGGTTTTGAAAGGGTTGAAAGGAAAGGTTTTCCCTATTTTTTCGAAAGGCTATTTTAAAGGTTTTAAAAGAAGGATCTCTAGGATTTTAAAGATTTCGAAGGGAAGGTTTTTATGCTTTTGAAAGGAAGAATTCGAATGGTTTCAAAAGAAAGGGTTTGGTCTTTTGGCCTAAGAAAAGTAAAGGGTTTTATTGGTTTTGAAAGGGTTACTTTCAAGGGTTTCAAAGGGGTCGTTTAAAGGTTTTAAACAAAGGCTTCAACTATATTAAAAAGACAGAATAGCCTAAGTGTTCCAAGTTAAAAAGGACTTTAACTTATTTTGAGTGGGTGGTTAATCCTCATTAAATCTCATCAACGTTATTTGAGTAAAGTATATATAACATGGAAAAATAGCAAAATATGTATTTTCCTTATGTATGTATGATTTAAAGGGTTAAATCATTTTAAAAAGGTTTTTCAAGGAAAATTTAAAAAGTAGTTAACCCTAAGAGAATACTCAGATTAGAAGATCAGATAGGACTTGTGTAGGGTCGCGCCCTATGCTCATTAGCTATTAGCCCCTAGCTAATTTAGTCCAGAATTCCAATGTGCATGGCTTAGTCACAGGTAAGACTAAAATGTTGGTTTCACACCGAACGAAATATTTATGTACATAGGTAGGTTATTGGTAAGCCACAAAATCGTTAGGATCAGTTAACCCTTGGAGAAGCAAATTAAGAACAGTCGTCCAAAAGTTTTGTGTAACAGTTGTTTAGACCATTTGATATTTCAATTAGTAGGCCCGAGTCAGCCAAAGGAGTAGTTAGTCCAGTTTGTGGGCAGTCAGCCCAATTTTTGGACAGTCGATACATTTATTACCTGTTTTTAGCATAAGGGATCCTGCTATATATATATATATATATATTAAGATAATTAGTTTGATTAACTAGTTTGGTTATAGGAAAGGATTTGCAAAATAAATGTTTTGAAAAGGATATTAGTAAGGGGAAACCCGTTCCTCTAAGCGATGTGGTCTCACTTAATATTAATAAATCGTGATGTAATAGTATCATTTACACCAGGCTTTATGTCTGACTTGAAGTTTTAGTTCCCCTTTAAACTCTCGGGTTCTCAAAATTGATTTGAGTAGGGTGAGGGTTAAGGATTTTAGGTTTTTGAAATTTTGGCGAATAAAGCTTCCGGAGATGAGCAGGTGGCCGACGGATAGCTAATTAAGAGTACAGATTATTTTGTTTATTTTCCGCTGTGTATATTAAGCAGGTATGACAATATTTCTCCGATCAACCTAGTAGGCATCATCACATGTCGCTCTTGGTGTATTTTTGTAATGATTATAACTGATCTTTACCTAGGAAATGTTAAGTGATTTTGCAAAATAGATATGAATTATTGTTTTGAAATGTAATCAACAAAATATCATTTTGGAATCTGTGATTTGTTCATATTCATGTGCTTATGATATTATGGATACCTTGGCATTACCATATATTGTCACCAGAAGTTAATACTATAAATAATTGCGACATTAGGGATGTTACATCTATAGTTGTCAGAATACCAGAATTTTTTGACCGAGCGTAATAAAACTGTGGTATGTTTAGTCTCTGCCTTCCTTGTGGCTATTCAAGTGTGTGTTGTGCCCCCATGCCACATGGCTATTGGTGCACTTGAACTGTACCCAGGGTCTCTCCAGAACTAGTCTGGTTGCCCCTAGTCCAATGGGTGCGGTTCTCCTGAGCTCTAAGTCTTGGCTTGATTCGAGTCAGCCTTCGATTAACCATAAGGTCAGTTCAGTTTTGGCTTAGTTCCTTTGAGCGACTTTGAAGCTTTGGAGTTCAGCACTATTTGTTTCCTCGATCGTTGAAACCGATTCTGCTAATTATGTAGAGTGACCGATATGATTGTCAATTTTTTCTCGGAGCGTGACTTCGTTGACTTCAGAGTGCTTTGGATCAGATGATGCTGATCTTCTAGTTCACCTTCGCGGATATCAATCGTATATAAATTTTGCTGAACTACTGATTTGCCTTCATGACACTTTAGTTCATGAAAGACCTTCATGTTCGTGAAGAGTTTTTTGGATCAGATGACCGCTGACCTACCGGTTCACCTTCACGACCCTTTGGTTCGTGAAAGACCTCCTTGTTCGCAAAGGGTTTTTTGGATCAGATGACCGTTGGTCTACCAGTTCACCTTCACAACTCTTTAGTTCATGGAAGACCTTTATGTTTGCGAGGGGTTTTTTTGGATCAGATGACCATTGATCTACTAGTTTACCTTCAGGACGCTTTAGTTCATGAAAGATCTTCACATTCGCAAAGGGTTTTTTGGATCAGACGATCGCTGATCTACCAGTTTGCTTTCATGATGCTTTAGTTCATGAAAGATCTTCATATTCGCGAAGGATTTTTTGGATCAGATGACCACTAATCTACTAGTTCACTTTCACGATGCTTTACTTCGTGAAAGGCCTTCACATTTGCGAAGGGTTTTTCGATCAGTTGAATGCTAATCTATCGATTCGTTTTTACGACACTTTAGTTCCTGAAAGACCTTCACATTCATGAAGGGTTTTTTGGATCAGATGACCTCTGATCTACCGGTTCGCCTTCACGATGCTTTAGTTCGTGAAATACCTTCACGATGCTTTAGTTCGTGAAAGAGTTTTTGTGGTCGGATGTCCAACGACCAAACAGCCTTGGAGCGATAATTCATCGAGTCCAAGAAGAGTTCTGGTTCGTTTGTCTGACAGCCCAACGATACTAAAGAAATGATTCAACGACTTTAAGAGGAATTTTTTGGATTTAGCTCGTGGGAACACGGTTTTATCAGTTCTTGGAGACTAAGGGATTGGGTCTTTTTGTTCGACAATCCTTTGGACAAGACTTCTCTATGCTACCAAAGCAAATCCGATTCTTAAAAAGGGAATCGACATGACTCGTTGAGGTCATAGAAGCATTTCTTTCACCATGCCGTCTGCAATGCTCCTAGTGTCCCGGTATAGCTCATTTGGAAAAGGAAAGTAGACAAGATGGATGAGAAGGCATCGCTTTAGGTTACTTCCCCATTCCTTAGTTGCTAGCTAGCTAGATTTTTATTTGATTATCATCCTTTTGTCTGATTTCATCAGTTAGTTAGGGTGCTTTTCTACTGGATCTTAGTAGCCTTGCTTGGACAGAAGGTCCCTAGTGTCTTGTAGCTCCTTCAACGTTTGGTATGTTCTGTGGCAAGCTGCCGGGTTTGCCTTCTTCCAATTGCACTACTTCCATTCTTTAGGACCGGTTCGCCTTCCCATAGAATTCTTCCAGGGTAGTAGGTTGTTTCATCCTTTAATGATTCCTAAAGGCCTTGTAGTAGACTGCATCCGTCGCTCTTGCTTCGTCTACATGCTAGACATCCCACTAAAAAAGAAATTTTGAATCAGTTGTACAGTTGTACAAAAGGTATAGTTGGCATGATAAACTTCTTTCGATATTCTACATGTTGAACGGCTTCGTTGAATAGGTTTTGATTGGGGAAGATGCTCTAGTCGTTGTCGGGCCGGTCCGTTTTCAAGTTACGGCCGTTTGTAATGCCTGAGAATGACGTATGCATGATTGTCTATGCTTGAGCGATTAGAAATGCCGGTTGAATGGCAAATCATTTTTGATGGGGTCATGGATTAGTGACAATCTCCAAAATATTTCAAACTAGGTAAGGTTGTTCTGGGGTGACCAAGAAGGCCCCATAACGTTGCATTCCAAATTTCAAGGCATTTGGAGTTCACATGTTTGGGTTATAAGCAAAAGAAGATGGATCGGCATTGATGGATATGTGGTATTTTACTTGCAGTCCGACCCGAGAAAATTTACCATTTGCTTGGAGTCAGCACATGGTTTGCTTGGAGTCAAAGAATTTGAAGTGTTAGGTCGGTAATAAACATTTCTTGGAGCTATTTGCATGTTTGCTTGGAGAAAATCTTGGTTTTACCTGAGTCTGATTTTGGACCAGAATTTTCTAGGTTTACTTCGAGTCAAATGGGTGACTAACCGTGTTCGACTTTGATTCGGCACTTCCAGAATCCACTTCGAGCCAAATAGACGATTACTTGAGTTTGACTTCGAGTCAACCCTGAAGTGAGTTTTTGACCATTTTGACAATTTTTGATGATTTTGGATGACGACCATTCGTGATTTGATGATGGGAGCTCCTTGATGGGAATAGAAGTTGGTCAGTTGGAAATGGTCATAATATACCATGGGAGCTTAGCCTTGTAATCGATCTCGGTTTGTATCACATCTTCTTAGTTCTCCTGCCTCTAGGAGTATTGTTTGAGTAGCAGTTCCTCGTCTATTGCTTGGCATTGTGCTGCGGCATGAGTTTTAGAGCTTCTTCT
Organism: Allium cepa; assembly: GCA_030765085.1. Taxonomy (NCBI): domain Eukaryota; kingdom Viridiplantae; phylum Streptophyta; class Magnoliopsida; order Asparagales; family Amaryllidaceae; genus Allium; species Allium cepa. The sequence continues at coordinate 430,301,795 of CM060937.1, forward strand.
AGCATTTTGCATGTTGGCATTTTTATTCAATTTGTCTTCAACTAATTGTTTGTCATCTTCAAAGCCAAGAGCCAACATTCTATCCTCCCATGGGGTTTTCACCCCTAAGTTCGGGTTAGTTGCTGGTGCTTTTGCGGTAGGTGGAGTGTTAACATTTTCTTCCATCATGATTCTTGCAGCTCCATCCATTGCCTCCTTTTTCTTTTTCCTTCTGCTTCTTCCATTCAAATCAGAAAAGAAGAATGCTCTTACTCTGTAGCAGCCACGGCTTTAAGCACCGTTCTGGGAGTAGTTAGTAATTGGAGCGCTAAGAGAGTATCTATATTTTCCATAAGAGCCTTTTGACTGGTTGTCATTTTATGGTTAATTTCATCAACCATCTTTTTCAGTTCTCCCTTAATCACAACTTCATGCTATGTAGAGGATCCTGTAACATGATCTCTAGAGTTGGCTCCTAATAGCAGGTTGCTGGGGTTGTTGACTTCAATTTATTGAGGATTTGTTTCTTCTCTAGAAATGGTAGCTCCTATGAATCTTCCGAAGGTAGTCCTCTTTCTTCCTACTGCCATTGATTCTCAACAGATAATCATTTAAGCAGAGATTGAGGATCTAACTTCCAAAACTATTTGATCCAAAGTAGATAGCTTGAACTAAGCCTGAGTTGGGCTCTCAGTGAAAGCACCAAAATATTGACTCAAAAATGGATCAACACGCTGTATTGAGTGTGAAAGCGCTAAACTTGTTTATCAAGGCAAATAAAATATAAACAAAGAATAGAACTTGCAGATAAAGTAAAGAAATAAGATATTTTTGAAGTTATTCGGCTGTTAACGAAGCCTACGTGCACTTTATAACTTTTTTTATTGACTAACTACAAGTACAAGTTGAATCTAATTACAATCTGGTTGGATCTTGTAAGTTATATCACGTCACCGGTATTAGAGTTCACTGGAGAATCACAATGAATCCTTTAGATGACTGTTGTGTGGGAGAACAAGAGCGAAGAATAGTTTCTACTGAGTTTTAGCAGCCAGACTAGAAGATCCTCCTTATGTTGTAGATAGGTGAGTATTTATATGGGAATTAAGTGAGTATTTGGACAGAATTTCAAGTGCAGAAGAGTCCAGTTGTTATGCTCAGTCATCATTGAAAATCTCAAAACAATCGAGTCATTTCTATAGATCGCTAGCTATCCATAGAGGATGGGTCGTTAGCTATCCATAGGGGATGGGTTGCTAGCTATCCATTAACTTATCATGTTTTTCTACCAGAAGACTTTACTTAGTGCTACGAAGGAGCACGGAAAGTTTGAGGGCGATCCGACCTACCTTGATAGACCGCTAGCTATCCACAGTGATTGGATCACTAGTTATCCATAGGGTATGTATCGCTTGCTATCCATAGGGATGGATCGTTAGCTATCTATCCACTTAGCATATTTTTGAGGGACCTTTGTTTGGTTGTCCTCCTATCTTCTATTTAAGTGCCTTGTCCAAATATCAAGCCGTTTGTAGTTAGCTTGATCATCTGTCTTCATGGGTCATCTGATCTAAAAGAATTATTCATAACTTGCTTAGACCTTAACAAAATCGAATGAAACTTTTTAGAAACACTCTCGATGGTGTCAAGGACCCACTATAAAAATTTGAAGTGGTGATGCCCACCCTAGATGGATCGTTCGTGATCCACCTAGTTAGGTCGCTAGCGATCCATAAAATCAACTCCACATGATCTCTTTTTTTGTGAGCCTTCTCCTATGTTTTCTAAATGCGCTCCTAAAATTTCAAGTCAATCTGACTTTGAGTTTTATAGGTCCAGTTTAAGCTAGCTACTTTGGTCAAAACAGCTTGAATCAGATGAGTGTTTACTTCTTGAACTACGTTGTTAGATTGTAATGAAACTTGGTAGGTATTCTTAGAAGAGGGAGTAGATCATGATGCAAGAGGCTTTGACAAACAATGAAGCTTCTTTATGGACCGCTAGTGGTCCATAGGTAATGGATTGCTAGCGATCTATCCCATTAATGGATTTTGGGTGATTCTTCTTGAGTCCCTCTTGGCCTATTCCTCTGGTAATTTTGGTCAAGTCTCGAGTTGTTTTGGCTTGGCTTAGATGTTTTAACTCATTTGGATTTGTGCTTGGGTAAAAACCCAGTTAACATACTTTAAATTTATTAGTTTCTTAACTACATCAATTTTTATTTTCTAAATCACTCAAATTTTATTTTACTTTTCACAATTTAGGTGAAGACCTAATCAAATATTTGGTCTTTTAAAACATAGTTAACCTATTAGACTTTCTAACTTACAATCTTATAATGAAAAATGTTGATGGGTTGGCCTGGTAATACCAAATAGTTTACGTTACCAGATATTTTAAACAATTATATGGTTTTAATAAAACAATGTTTATCAAAACATTCCTATCCAACTTACCTTAAGGTTTTATAATGAATGATGTTTATGGACTAGCCCCATAACACCAATTTGCTACACTACTTAATTGTTTTAAATAAAATCTATGGTTTTTGATAAAACAATGTTATCAAACCCTCCATACTCAATTTAACCCAATTTGCCTGTTTTTAAATAATCCCCTACCTTATTTAAGGGTAAAATCTCATTATCAAAACAATCTCTTATCAGAAATACTTTTTATTTAGAATCCAATTCCCTTTATAGGAACTTAAAAATTGAATACTCGGTTTTCTATTTCAAAATCTCATCTTTAAAATCATACTATATATTTTTAATATATAATAACGTCAAATGATTTATTTATTAAAACTCACTTTGGATTCGTTCGGATTTAACTCATTTCGATCGCACAATGATAAAGAGAATAATTTACTAAGTACCCCACAACGTACGCCTATGCGAACATTTGATCATTACTTAAAAGATTATTTAGATTACCATAAAACTAATCAAGGCAATTTCATCTGAATTATCCCAAAGAAAATGCATTCCATTTAAAATTCTACTTCCTCAAATTTTTTTACTTTCAATTACTTCCAAAAATACTACTATTTCATTTCTCAAAAGCTTTTTGAAATTGTTTTCAAAAATTCCAGCATTTAGATTCAAAAATATTTTTTAAACACATTTTATAAACTAAATTTAGGTAAAATTTAAGTAAAATTTCCTTTATATAAAAAATATTTCATATTATAATAAATCTTCTTTATCATAATAAAATTTTCTCAAATATCTATTCTCTAAAGGTCTTACCCAACCATTCAGGTTATATTCAACGATTTTTTTATTAAAGTTTAATCCTCAAATCACCATTATTAAAAGGTGAATTCTAGCTTAACATTTCTCGAAACACCTAATAGTCAAATTATGAAACTAAATTCACAAGGGGTTCATTTTAAATATATGTGGTAAATGTTCCTAAGTAAACCGAGCATAATTTAAAAACTAGCAAACAATAGTCAATACTTCTAATTTAATTTAGCATAACTAAACAAACATTAGTGATAATAAATAAATATTATCACATTCAGGCAAACACAATATATAACTACGTAAAATTTTGAAAATTATTCCTTTACATATATAAAAAATTATCCTAGGCAAAATATTTCATTTGCCAAATTCTCATAAAAGTTAGTATCATGTCCGTTGACCTTGTTCAAGTGTTTAGAAACCTATATCGACACTGTGGCATCCTATATATCGACTAGAATTCATAAAAACTCAATAGACCGCTCAACATAATACGTTTTTATAACATTAAAAAATATGCTCTCATTTATATAATACTCTCAAACTCATTCTAGGGTGTTACAAACCCAGTTTTCTAATGGGCCATTCCCTAACAAAGCCAATGTTCTTGCTTAACATTCAGCTTTGTTACTAAGCTGTAATGACCTGCATTTTCGACCATCGAAAACCGACACCGAATACGACTACTTTATTTAAATGTCGAACATCCAATCATCGAAAGGGCAGATTGCTAGGGTAAAATCAAAAGAAAGAACATGAAAATAGAATCTCACAGCTAAATCGATAACATATAATGTAACAAGGATAGTAAAAACCGCTACTCTAAAATACATAGTGCATTAGAGTTAAAAACAAAACTTATCAGCTGAACAGTTATAAAATCCTGACCTTACAATTGCTGATATGGATACTATATAATACAGTGAAAAATAAAACCGTATGATTGGTTAACCTTCAGCTCCTCTCTAATATGTTCACAACACCAAAGCCAACCTAGGAAAATACTCGATCTGACCCAAGCATTATAATAAAATAACACCCAGTTCAGTCTAGAAATACGAGCGCGAGAAAAATCAAATAATTGGGAACATATTAAAGTTCTGTTAGACCTCGCCACTAACGTGGAACTGGTTTTTATCTCATAAGAATAACATCCATATAGGAAAGAGTAAAGATAAACAAAATAAAATAAATCCAAATAAGAATGGGAATAAATATTATCAAAAACAAGACTTGAAAGAATGAAGATAATCCAAGTAAAAAATCCAAAATGGATAGAATGGATAAATCAACATAACAGTCCAAACTTGATAGAATAGACAAAACCTATAAAAAATATTATGACAAGTGGTTTGTTCTTCCCATTGCAATTACAGAAAAATAATTTGAAGGTTTGAATCAAATAAGGATAATGAATTTATCCAACATAACTAGGAGGGTGCTCCCCTTTTAAATGGAAGCATACCTCCAGGTTAAATATACTTGAGACCACATGCATCACTCTCGAGAGCTTCTAAGCTGGACCCCACTTCACACAAGCATCTGAATATTTCACAACAATACATGCATGCCGACAACTCTCTAGAATGATGAAGCACAACAATGACTTGGAGGGTGCACACCCCTTATCCGCACTTTGGTTTTAGTTATTTTTGATAAAGGTAACATAGCTCAATGGAGAAAAACATCATCTTAGAATTGCAAAAAATAAAGGAGATAGCGGAATGAAAATCGATCGTCGAGAAATCAACTATTGGGAATAACCACGTGATTTGTGTATGAGAATAAAATTACGTATATTTACCACAAATGAAATAAATCGAATGCTTAAAAACATTTGATTCTTACTTGTGCTTGACTTTCACATTTCAATATGAGTAAAAACACTTTAAAAATGTTCTTGAAATCGATCTATTAAAAGATAAATTCAAAATACTAAGTGTATTAAAACAATGGTCTAAAGAAAGGTCATTAAAACATTGTTTACTGTAAATCCAAAATAATCAACGCTTAGCTTTATTTTTAAACAATTTTATTGAAAGACTTTTCATTTATATACCTTCATTTATAAATTTAAAACAATATTCATAATCCTAAAAGATAATAAAATAATTTACATACCTTTTATAAATTCAAATAATGTTAATCTTCCTGGGGGATAATCATATAATACTCTTTAGAATTTTTAAACCACATAAATTTTCCAAAGAAAATAAATCAAATTTAAATTCTTTTGTTAAATTTAAAATAGCATTAATTATCCTAAAAGATAATGAACCACATTTATAATCTCTTTTGAACAAATCAAAAACAATATTAATTATCCCAAAAGATAATAAATCAAATTTACAAGTTCCTTTGAATAAACAAATCAATTATCTTAACAAAGTAGTTCATTTCTTCCAAAATACTTTCACCAAATCAGTTAATTTAATTTAAATTTAGTTATTAAATAAATTAACTAAATTAAAATATCATTTATCAAATTATTTTATTAAATCCAAATAATCATTAATTAAAATAATTAATTAATTTCAAATATCATTAAATAAATTAATTAACAAGATTTAAATGCTATTAATAAAAATAATCAACTAATTCTAAATAAATGGTCAATCATGTTTCGAATAATTAAAATGATTTAATTAAATTCAAACATCATTAATTAAGAAGATTAGCTAAATTTTAAAACATTATTAGTTAAATCAATTAACTAAATTTAAGCAATCACTAATTAAAATGAATTATTACAGTTCAATATCATTAATTAAAATGATCTATTTTAAATTCAAATCTCATTAATCAAAAAGGTTAATTAATTTCAAACATCATTAAAAAATAATTAATTAAATTTAAATATCATTATTTAAAATGACTAATTACCTTTAAATATCACTAATTATAATGATTATTAATTTCGAATATCATTAATTAAAATGATCAATTTAAACTTCGTTATCACTAATTAAAATAATTAACTAAACTATAATAATTATTAGTTAAAATAATTAATTAAGTATAAAACACCATTAGCAAAAATGATTGATTATAATTTAAAGATAAACCAATTTTAAAGGTTGTTAATTAAATTGGTTAATAATTTTCCAAATCATTAGTTAAAATGATTAATTAATTTAAATTATCATTAATCAAAATAATTAATTAATTTTAAACATCTATTTTTGTGAAAACACAAGCTTAAGTCCAAAACACACACAAGTTTATGGGTTGACATGCAATAAGTGATGGTATAGCGAAAAAAATCATAGCAATGGCACTTAAACAATAAGTGATGGTTCAGCTTGCAGTTGGGCATGTTGAGGAGGTCCGTGTCCGTTATGGATGGGTTCCTAGCATTTTCTTGACCTGTCACTCCTTTAGCCACCTTGCTTTCTCTTGCAAGCATTCAGTTGTCTCTGCTGCAACGCCTTAAATTCCTCTTCCTTGCCCTCCTCTTAGGATATGGGTTCTTAAGGCTCCTATTCCTAACCCCTTGTCAGACCTCCCTGGTACAGTTCCTACTCCTTGTTCTGTTGCTAGGCCAGCCTCCCTGGCCACCATTGAGTGCGTTGTTCTATCTGTTGCTTCAATTATTCCATTAACTGTTCCTGATCCTGTGCCGCCTCATGTGTCTGTTGTTTGGGTTGAGTCCAGGAGGTGTTGGGTGGATCTAATTTCAGATATGTATTATAACCCCATGGAGGATTTTTATTTTAGATTTGTATCCAATGATGAGCAGGACCTCGGATGCCTCCGTTACTGCATTTCTAGTGCTTTTCTAGTGCTTTCTTGTGATGGACTGCATGCAGCGTGGATTGCTAACATGTTAGTTGATTCTACATGGGACCGATCCTTCATATACTCTCTAGATTCCGTGGATTATGACCCTAGTCTTGCATTGCTTTATCGACCTTATGCACGTTTATTTTGTAACGCTCCTTCGATTCCTGACCATGTGATAGCGGATGATGGTGTTCCTTCCTCCTCTGAGGGTACCTAGTCGTTAGGTGATTTCTTGTAGCTGTGGCATCTCTATTACACTCCAGTGCCGTATTTTCCTTTTTATTAGTAGTTAAGGTGCTTCTACCTTACTCCTGTATAAAAGTTTTACTGCGTTCGTAATAAAAAGTGGACGATCCACTATAAAACCGGCTGGCCTTGGCCAAAAAACAATAAAATAGAATATCATGGCTAATTTGAATTAAACATCAATATAAATAGCATAAAAAGGTAAATAAATAGTCATTAGTGAGAAACCTTCGAGGACTCTATGCAAATGTTTCCTGCAAAATAATAGTTATGGATTATATATATATATGGGTTCAAAACAATCAAATTGATATATCATCCATTTTCTTCATGGAAATTCAACCAAACAATCAATCAAATAATTTAAGTAATATCCAAGTAATCAACAATAGTTTATAGCATCATATATATGATATAGTAAAATTGAATGCAAGTTAAAGTCACATAGATTTCAATTTTTGTTGAAGCATTTCGATTTGGACTAAAACCAAATGGGCGTTCGATTTTAGCATAAATTCCAATATACTCTAAATCCAACCAAACAAATTCCATTATGCAGCCATTGCCGCTATGAGTCCAACGTAAAAAACAGCATTCGAACCAACCTTGTACACAAACATTATATGATTTATAAGTTTCTTGATTTAAATAATATAATTTACCACTATAACATTCATATTAATTAATTAACAACTAAACCTTGTTCTCCCTAAAATCAAACGTGCACAGTGAACCAAGAACAAAAACTCATCAAAAATTGCACGCTTTGTAGTGATGCGATGAAATACTCGATGGAATTCAAATCCGTATTCGCCATCGTGATGTACTCGATGAACTCGACTTGACGGTGCCTAAAAATCCAAGCCTATTATCCCCAATAAAAACGTGACCATCAGCTCCTTCTCCCCCAACGCGTCAGGTCATGCGACCATATATACCGCCGAAGTAACGACCCGGATTTTTCAAAATTTAATTTTGAAAATTTAAATGGTTTTAAATATTAGATTTGGAATATAAATTTATTTTTGAATATGGATATTTTGGTTGAAATTATAATATGAATTTAAATTTCAAATATAGCGATTTATTAGATAAATTAAATTATTAAATTAATAATCGAAAATCAATTAAATAACTGAAATTTGAGTTGAATATGAATTGAAAATGATTTTGATCTTGATATAAATTCTATTGGAATTATAATTGAGTTAGTAAGTTTTAAAACTGGAATTTCAAGTGATTTCGTAAAATTTTGAAATCGACGCATTAAAATAACAATCTGGGGCACAGTCTCGAAATTTGACGAATCCAATTCCATTGGATATATAATAGTGTATTATTGTCGCATTTTAAATTTCATAGCATTTAGATTTATCGTTTGGTCGCACGGAATGAAAACGCGTTGAAATTAATATTGAAAATTTAATGTAATAATCGGATTCAAAAAGCTATCTTCCGCATACGATCGAGTTAAGTCCAGAAACTTGTTCCATTGCATTAAGAATAGAGATATAACATTAGGAACGCCATGCAATACGCCTCGTTAAGGGTTTGAGATTCTAAGATGCCATAAATGAGATATTTTGAAATTAAACAATCTTTTAAACTCAAATTCAAACTCTACACCCTACATACCGCCCTTCCTTCTGAAACACGCTATTCTCCCAGGTTAAAAAGTCATGTACTCATCTTCCTCCTCTTTCAAAATAAAAACGAAATCAGTTCGATGAAAGAAAAAAAATGATGCACAACATACGGGGCAGGCGACGTCGATGTCGAGAAGAGAAGGCTCGAACTCAAGCTTGGTAGCATCGCGATGGGTGATGGATGAGACTTGCGGCCTGGAGTTCGATGTCATGGTCAATTTGGGTTTGGATTCGAACTCATTTTTAGAGGAGATGGGTGCGCATGCAGGCCGAGTCACGATGATAGGAAGGGGTCCAAGCTCGATGGTTTAGCCGGCACGGTGGAGCACTAGGGGTGAAGGAGCTGAATAGGGAGTTGTGATGGGTTTCGTCGATGGGGAGGAGGCCTTGACGGACGAGTCATGAGATGTATCGTGACCAGGAGATGGTAGCACGGCTATTAGGGATTAAAAATGAAGGTAATTAGAAAATATAAATTGTAATTAGGTTTATTAATTACCCATTAGAATTGTTAACTTATAAAAATCTATAAAATTATCCATGAGAGGTCCAAAATTATGGAAACGAGTCACGTTGGATCGTAGCAACAAAACACTATGCATGGGAGTAAATTTCGAACCGGAACGATTAATAGATTCAAAAATCAAGGTGAATAAATCTCACTCAGTTTGGTCGACTGGTTTAATTTATAGAAATTAAAAATAAATTATTAGTTGATTAAATGAATGGATTAATTATTATCAGTTGGACGTGATATTATATATTGTAGTGTGTGTGTGTGTGTTAGTAGTTGGATATATTCCCACCCATTGGAGCCAATGAGATACTATGCGCCCCGCATAATAGCGGATGACCATATGTTACCGCGATATCCCGCATCGAAGCGGGATTGGTATTTTATGTTATATAACATCTGTGGATGTAGGAAAAAACAGGTTAGAGGCATCCAACTGGATTCCTCAAGTATACTGATTGGTTTTCATATATAGTGATATATGATGCGTGTGAATAATCTGTTATAGATTATGTTGTGGTTTGAATTATTTTATGCTACAGTAGTATTGGCTTAAATTTTGGAATTTTAAATACCATAAATATTATTTTGGAATTTGACGAAATTTTAAAGGAGATTTTGAATATAAAAATATTTATGTAGAAATTTGGATTATTTTTAAAAAAATGATCTGGATAAAACAATAATTGATTTGGGGTATACTTAACTATTCGTAAAAATATCTTAAGTAGAAATTTCAAAATAATTTATATAGAGGATCTTTAAGTGGATTTTTAATTGATATTTCTGAAAAAAATAATATATGGAAAAGAAGTCAAAAATGATATTTAAAATAGATTTGAAAAATAAATGGAATTTTATAAATGAGATTGTTTATATAAACAAGTAAAACCCAAACGAGTTTGTAAATTTATAAACAATGTTTATAAATAAGGGAAAAAGATATCATTTGATAAATTGGGAATGTAAATTCACGGTGTGAATTTACATCGAGATATGGAATTGGTTATGGGAAAAATAGTAGATTCTACTTTTGAAATGCGCGAATGTTTAAGGAATCAGAATGAAATCGATGTGTTATGAATCGAGTAATTATTAGTTATCGAAATTTTAAAAATATATTTTTATCACGAAGTTAAGTTTTGTTTTAAAGGAAAGTTTTCTTTATTAAACTATGTAATTTAAAGCTTAGTATTGAAATACTTCGGAAAGTGGATTGTCCAAATATTTTATATTAATTGAAATAAATTCTATTTTTTAAAATCAGCCTTGTAAATCGATTAGTTTTATTTAAAAACTTGAACGGGAAATGAGTTATCATTGTTTATTTGAAGTGTTTTGATATTTTAAATAATTACTTAAACGTGTTTTAAAAATAAATTATTATTCTTTAAAAATACTTATCTTGTACATAGAGTTTTTGAAATAATTAAAATTATCTATAAATCCTCTTGAGATTTTCAAATAAGGTTTATTTAACGGATATGATTTTGATAAGAAGAATCATGTAAAGGATTCTGGGAGAAAATGGAATTTCTAAATATTGAAATACGGGATCTTCGAAAATGAATTAGAATTCATAAAAGAAGTTAGAAATGAGTAGTAGGAATTATAGACAAGTATAATTGATTTTGGAGATTTTAAAGGAAATTAATTAATGAATTCTGGAAAATTATAGAATTCGTTATCAATGAGTTAAAGGATTTACAAGTAAATTGTGAGGGATTTTGAGAAATAGGAATAAATAGAATATTTCCTAAGTATTGGAAATAAAATGATTTTAGGAAAATATACTTAAAATATTTCCTAAGCATTGGATAGGAAGGATTTGAAATATTTTAACTACGGGATTATCATTATAAAATATTTCAAGGAGTTGAATTATAAATGGAATTAGAAAAAAAAAACATATTTCTAGGTATTGATATGGATTGAAATATCTTGTTATGGATATAAAAAAATTTCTATTTTTTTATAAATATTGAAGTACGAGGAGAGATTGAATATATATATATATATATATATATATATCTTTGCAAAGATGTTTTTAAATAAATGTTTTGAAGATTTATGAAATAGGGTCTTGTGACTACTTATGGATGTTATTTGATAGTTAAATAATCGACTATCAAATCTGGCCAAATTCGTTGATCATTTCGAAGAGAACGGGATCACATTTAATTATTCGAAAACCGCTTCGATTTGATTTTTGCATTACGAATTGTGATGTCTCGAAGATAATGGAGATGGTGATTTGGCAGGAGATTCGGTTTGTTAAGACCCAGAATAACTTGTATGGATGAATGTTATCATTGCATCGTTGCCTGTAAGGCAAGTGTTGGCATTCCAAGTATAAATGATATTCTTAAAGTAAAATGTATCCTTAAGCCTCATCAAACGGGAATAACGAAAACAGGGAAGATGCAGCAGGGCTAAGTGGGTTGCACCCATATAGGGTATGTTATCACTAGCCTAGATACCCTCAGATGTATTATATCATAATTATGGATATGGTTGTGCATGGAAAAGAGAGCGCTCGATTAGGGTGGGAACCCCCGTGGTGATAAAATATTTGTTAGTATCCAGCAAGGAGTAGGGTGGTGTTGTGTTGGCAGGGATCATTAGGTATGATCTCGGTACATTTTTCTAGAGGTTTACTGTGATGGGTGGTACTCCAGTAGCCCTATCATTATATGAAATCCAATATACACTATGACCCTGTACGGTTTAGTTGTATACCATATATGCTGAAACTTGAGATGCAAGCATTTCAGCTATTTTATAGTTTATTTTCTGTAGATACTATTATAATATCTGATGATTTTGACATAAAATGTTTTGGCTATCATAAGGTAAAAACCCGTCGTATTTATGTGTGGCGTGATCTTACGAGAGACCTTTTTTTTCAAAAGATTTTGATAATAGTAATAATTCAAATTGAGCGTGTTTTCTCACGCTGGTTTTTCAGACTGACTCAGGTGTTATTTTATTATAATGCTCGGGTTAGACCGAATATTACAGATCCAGATTAGGATGCTATGGAGTTCAAGTGACGAGCTGGAGGATTTTAGACGTATTTCACATACTTGGTTATTTCCGCTATATGATAAACTGTATGTTTAGTAGTGGTGAGGACAAGTTATTATAACTATTCAAATAGATTTGTTGGCTAATGTACTTTGATAATTGTATGCATATTAACAGTTACAGCTTCTTTGATAAAGATATATTATCTATTATATATATATATATATATATATATATATATATATATATATGTTTCGCTGCGATTTGTGAGATTTTATACGTGGTATCTATTCTTCTTCTTACTTTCTTCTCACCCTCTCTCTTATTTCGTTGACCTTCCATCATTCTACACTTTTTGGGTCGGACTTGTGTGGTTAATTGTCTATTCAAAGGGTACGGATTTGTGGGTCATCACATTTGGTATCAGAGCTGAAGGTTAAGCAAGAACATTGACTTTGGTGGGGATTACTCATTAAAGATAGGATCAGTATTACCCTGGAATGAGTTTGAGCGTACTAATAGATATGAGCGCGTATTTATTAGTGAATATAAAATGTTTTATATGGTGCCGATTTATCTGCTGAGTGGCTTATGAATCGTGGACGATATGTGGGATGCCACGATATCGAAAGGGGTTTCTAAACACTTGAACCAGGTAAACCGACACAGTATTGTTTTGAAGCGGGAAAATGAATAATTTTACCCAAATTATATTTTAATACAAAGAAAATAATTTTCTGGAAATTATTATAGTATATTGGTGTGTTTGGTTGTTATGTTATTATCATAATACAAACCAGATTATAAAATTTGAAATGGTTATATATAACCAAATAGGGATTGTATAAGAATAATTTATGCAAACGAATTATAAATAAAAAACGGATTCAAACCAGAATTCGAGGATTTAAAATCCCAAAAAGTTTGGAAAATATTCTTCCGAAGTATTGTGAAAATTAAAATAGTGTTATTTTGACAATAGTTTTGAAATAAAAACGGTTTAAAGTGGATTTTGGAGATGATAAAGCACTAAACTCACTTCAATCGTTGGAAAATAATTCCAGTGATGATTGTGACTTCATCGGTGTTTATTTTCGAGTTTCTAAATGATGGATTGCTACCATAATAATTTAATATGGAGATTTTTGTTGAAAAACAAGCGTTGTTTTAGAAATTTCGGAGGGAGTTTGTTTTGAATAGAACCAGGTTTTAAATTAAAAATTCCAAAAGCGAGATTTGGTATACAAAAAAGAATATATATTTATATATGGGATTTCAAAATGATTGAAACAAAACTAGGTGGTTGAATTCTGAAATCTTCAATTAAATGAGAAGTGAAACCAAAAAAGAATAAGTTTTTGTACTAAAACTTAGGAAATGTGAATTTCAACATGAAATTAAATTTAGCTTATACAAGTTAAATAAATCAAATTTGCAAAAGGAAATTGTATGGATATTAATTTAAGTTAAGTGAAGTTGAGTACAATAGAATTGGATTCAAAATGAGGTTAAACATAATTTGAATTGTAAAATGCTTATATAACTATAAGTTGTGATTATGGAACGAGAATACAACTTAAGTGAAAATCTATGGAACTGCGAATACTAAGTTATATAACTTATAAAATTGGACAAGTAGGAAGGTGGAACACAATTCAGAAGAAAATGTTTAAATATTTGGTTAAAGGAATAAAAAATCCGAATTAGGATTATAAAATGGAATGGAACTCAAGTCGAGTTAAATTAAATGATTTCCAAAAATGAAACTTAACTTTAGTTAAGTAAGAATGAGACTTGAGCTATAAATGGAATTCGACTTAAGTATAGGCGAATTAATTCTGTTTTGGATGTTGCTGATTGAAATAAAATGGATAGTGAATTGAAATTGAATGAATTAATTTTGAAATTGAGTTGGAATGGAATTCAAACTAAGTGTAAATGAATTGGATTCATTTTGGGAATTGATTGATAAGAATGAAATATGAACTTAAGTAGTGGTATGGAATATTTATAATAAACCTTAGTAATAATTTTATGAAATGGTTTATTAATAAATTAGCACGGAATGAAATGCCATTCACTAGAAAATGAAGTGAATAACACTATGTGAATTAAATGAAAGTGGATGGAAAGGAAGTAATATAAGTTGGAAGTGAAATTAATATGAATGCAAGTGCATGAACCTGAGCTGAATTATTCAAGAACCGATTTACATGGAATGATTATGAAGCTTAATAAAATGGATTTGAATCTGGTGAATCTGAATATGAATTGAATGCAAATAAATTTGTTTGTGAAACATTCTAAATTGAATGAAATAATTTATTAATCGACTGTAAATGACTAATCGAATGTTTGAATCTTGTAATTGTTTACGCATCCTAAATATACATGTTATAACATGTTTTGTTTATGTAATTTAGGCGATTAATGAGTTAAAAGGATATGAATTTATTAAATTTCATTTTTATGGAACTTATGGGTTTTATCCAAGTAAGTACAAGTACAAGGAGGCTATTGGGCTAGATTTGGGTTGCGAAATTTGCATATAAATTGAGCGAGCTTGCTTGATAACGCTGCAATAAGGTATACTTACGAATTAGCATGCGAAAATATAAAAATATTGATATGTATTGTGTTTTCTAGGCATGAGAGCCGATGTATATCTTTTTACCATATTTTTCATATTGCAAAAGGATCTCCATATAAGAGAGACTCTGTCAAAAAAATTTGAAAATTTAGGGTGTTGGAAAAAAATTTAAAATTTTTGTTAACCAAAATTTGATTTTGAATTTGAAATTGAAACAAGAACTCTGGTTTGGAAATGGAAACTATATATTTTGTATGGAACTACAATATTTAGAAAAGTGAAATTTCGAGTTTCACTAAGTGGATATATGAGAAGTAATGGGTTTGGATCGTTCGTCCTACCTTAGCAATTTCGAGGACGAAATTCTTTTAAGGGGGGAGGAATGTAATGACCCAGATTTTCCGACATCTAATTTTGAATATTAAAATGGTTTTAAATATTGGGTATGGAATATAAACTGATTTTTGAATATGGAGACTTTGTTTGAAATTATTAAATGAATTTAAATTTCAAATATAGCGATTTATTAGATAAATTCAATTGTTAAATTAAGAATTGAAAATCGTTCAAATAATTGAATTTGAGTTGAATATGAGTAGTAAACAATTTTTGATCTAGATATTAATTCTATTGGAATTATAATTGAGTTACAAGATTTATAATTGGAATTTCAAGTGATTTCATAAATTTTGAAAATTGTCGATTTAATCGACGCGTTAAAATAGCGATCCGGGTCACATGCTTGGAATTCGATGAAACTAGTTCCATTGGATCCATAACAGTGTATTATTATCGAATTTCAAATTTTATAGCATTTAGAGTTATCGTTTGGTCGCACGAGATGGATATGCGTTGAAATTAATATTGAAAATTAATATAATAATTGGATTCAGAAAGCTATCTTCCGTATAAGATCGAGTTAGGTCCTGAAACTTGTTCCATTGCGTTTGGATAGGGATATAACATTAGGAATGCCAGGCGGCATGCGTTGTTAAGGGTTGGGGATTTTAAGATGCCATAAATGAGATATTTTGAATTTAAATAATCTTTTAAACTTCAAAATCAAACCCTATACCCTACAGGCCGCCCTACCTTCTGAAACATGCCATGCTCTCAGGTTAAAAAATTGCTATTCATCTACCTCCTCTTTCAAAATAAAAATGAAATCAGATCAATGAAAGAAAAAAATAATGCACGGCACACGGGGCAGGCGACGTCGATGTTGAAAAGGGAAGGCTCGAACTTGAGCCGGACAACATCACCATGGGCGATGGATGCGACTTGCGGCCTCGAGTTCGATGTCATGGTCAATTTGGGTTTGGATTTGAACTCGTTTTTAGAGGAGATGGGCGCATGCATTTTAGGATTTCGAGGAGGTGGCGGCGACAAGTCGCGTGCTGACTGAGTCGCGATGATAGGAAGGGGTCCGAGCTCGATTGTTTGGTTGGCACGGTGGAGCACTGGGGGAGAAGGAGCTGAACAGGAGGTTGTGATGGGTTTCGCCAATGGGGAAGAGGCTTTGATGGATGTGTCGTGAGATGTATCGTGACCTGGAGATGGTAACATGGCTATTAGGGATTAATAATGAAGGTATGATGAAAATATAAATTATAATTAGGTTTATTAATTATACAATAGAATAGTTAACTTATAAAAATTTGTAAAATTATTCATGCAGGGTCCAAAATTACGGAAACGAGTCACGTTGGATCGTAGCGACAAAACACTATGCATTGAAATAAATTTGTAATTGAAACCATTAACAAATTCAAAAATCAAGGTGAGTAAATCTCACTTAATTTGGTTGACTAGTTTAATTTATAGAAATCAAAAAAGAATTATTGGCTGATTGAATGAATGGATTAATTATTATCAGTTGGATGTGATATTATATATTAGTGTGTATGTACATATATATACACACACACATATTAGTAGTTGTATATATTCCCGCCTATTGGAGTGGATGAGACACTATGCGCCCCACATAATAGCGGATGACCTTATACTACCGCGATATCCCGCCTCGAAGTGGGATTATTATTTTATATTATATAACATCTATGGATGCAGGGAAAAACAGGTTGGAGGGATCCAACTGGATTCCTCAAATATATTGATTGTTTTTCATATATAATGATATATGATGCGTGTAAATAATCTGTTATAGATTATGTTGTGGTTTGAATTATTGGATTCTATAGTAGTACTAGCTTAAATTTTAGAATTTTAAATAACACAAATATTGTTTTTGACTTTGAAGAAATTTTAAAGGATATATTAAATATAAAAATATTTATATAGAAATTTGATTATTTTAAAAGAGTTCGATTTGGATAAAACAATGATTGATTTTGGATTTCACTTAACTATTCGTAAAAATATATTAAGTAGAGATTTTAAATAATTTATATAGAGGATTTTTAAATGTATTTTTGAACGATATTTCTGAAAAATAATATATGGAAAAGAAGTTAAAAAATCAATATTTAAAATAGATTTAAAAAATAAATGGAATTTATAAAGAAATGGATTTACAAATAATTTACAAATGAGATTATTTTTATAAAATAGTAAAATCAAAATGAGTTTATAAATTTATAAATGATATTTATAAAAAAGGGAAAAAGATATCAGTTGATAAATTCGGATTCGAGATATGGAAATCGGTTTTGGGAAAAATAGTAGATTTTATTTTTGAAAATGGGAGAATGGTTAGGGATTCGGAGTGAAATCGATGTGTTATGAAGCGAGAGGGAATTATAAATTGAGATTGGTTATTGAAATTTGAAAAATATATTTTTATCAGGAAGTTAAGTTTTGTTTTAAAAGGAAAATTTTATTTATTAAACCATGTAATTTAAAGCTGCTAAGTATTAAAATACTTCAAGTGGATTTTCCAAATATCTAATATTAATTGAAATCAATTTAAATTTTTAAAATCAGCCATGTGAAGCAATTAGTTTTATTTCAAAATGAAATGGGAAATGAATTATCATTGTTTATTTAAAGTGTTTTGATATTTTAAATAATTACTTAAACGTGTTTTGAAAATAAATTATTATTCTTTAAAAACACTTATCATATGTACAGAGTTTTGAAATAATTGAAATTACTTATAAATCGTCTCGAGATTTGTAAACGAGGTTTATTTAACGGATATGATTTTGATAAGAGGAATCTTGTAAGGGATTTTGAGAGAAAGTGGAATTTCCAAATATTGAAATATGGAAACTTCGAAAATGAATTAGAATTCATAAAAGAAGTTAGAAATGGGTAGATGGGATTATAGATGAGTATAATTGATTGTGGAGATTTTAAAGGAAATTAATTAATGAATGCCAAAATCTTATAGAATTCATTATAAATGAGTTAAGGGATTTACAAGTAAATTGTGAGGGATTTTGAGAAATAGGAACAAATGGAATATTTCTTAAGTATTGGAAATAAAATGAATTTAGGAAAATATACTTAAAAATATTTCCTAAGTAGTGGACATGAAAGATTTGAAATATTTTAACTACGGGAATATTATTATAGAAATATTTCAAGGTGTTGAATTATAAATGTATTAGAAAAATATTCTAGGTATTGATATGGATTGAAATATCCTGTTATGGATATAAAAAAAAATTGAATTTTTTTAAATATTGACATACGGTGAGAGATTGAATAATATCTTTGCAAAGACATTTTTAAATAAATGTTTTGAAGATTTATAATATAGGGTCTAGTGACTACTTATGGATGTTATTTGATAGTTGAATAACCGACTATCAAATCTGGCTAAATTCGTTGATCGTTTCCAAGAGACCACATTCGGGTTTAATTATCCAAAAACCACTTCAATTTGATTTGTACGTTACGAATTGTGATATCTCGAAGATAATGGAGATGGTGTTTTGAAAGGAGATTCGATTTGTGCAGACACAGAACAACTTGTATGGATGAATGCTATCATTGCATCATTGCTTGGAAGGCAATGTGCAGGCCCAGAACAACTTGTATGGATGAATGCTATCATTCCATCGTTGCCTAGAAGGCAATGTTAGCATTCCAAGTATAAATGATATTCTTAAGGTAAAACGTAGCCTCAAGCCTCATCAACCGGGAATGACTAAAACAGGGGAGATGCAGCTC
Source organism: Allium cepa (assembly GCA_030765085.1). NCBI lineage: Eukaryota > Viridiplantae > Streptophyta > Magnoliopsida > Asparagales > Amaryllidaceae > Allium > Allium cepa. The sequence continues at coordinate 430,320,971 of CM060937.1, forward strand.
GGCTTAGTGGGTCGCACCCAAGTAGGTTATGTTATCACCTGTCTAGATACCCTCAAATGTATTATATTATAATTATGGATATAGTTGTGCATGGGAAAGTGAACGCTCGATTAGCATGGGAACACCTGGGATGATAACATATTCGGTACTATCCAGCAAGGTGTAGGCCTGTCCTGTGTTGGCAGGGGTTATCAGGTACGATCTCGGTACATTTTTCTAGAGGTGTAATGTGATAGGCAGTACCCAATAGCCCTTCATTATATGGAATCCAATATACACTACGAGCCTGTACGGTTTAGTTGTATATCAAATATGCTGAAACGTGAGATGCAAGCATTTCAGCTACTTTATAGTTTATTTTCTATGGACACTATTATAATATAAGATGATTTTGATATAAAATATTTTGGTTATCGTAAGGTAAAAACTCGTTGTATTTATGTGTGGCATGGTCTTACGAGATACCTTTACTTTCAAAAGATTTTGATAACAGTAATAATTTAAATTGATGTGTTTTTTCAGGTTGGTTTTCTAGATTGACTCGAATGTTATTTTATTATAACGCTCGGGTCAGACTAGTGTTACAGATTCAGGTTAGGATGCTATGGAGCTCAGGTGATGAGCTGGAGGATTTCAGAGGTATTCACATACTTAGTTGTTTCTGTTGTGTGTGATAAACTGTATATTCAGTAGTGGTAAGGACAAGTTATTATAACTGTCCAAATTGATTTGTTGGCTGATGTACTCTGATAATTGTATGTATATTAACATTTCCAGCTTCTTTGTGTAAAGATATGTTATTATTTATTATATCTATATGTTCCGCTGCGATTTGTGAGATTCTGTGTGTTATATCTGTTTCTTCTTCTTACTTTCTTCTCACACTCTCTCTTCTTTCCTAGACCTTCCGTCATTCTGAGGGTACTGATTTGTGGGTTTTCACAGCCAATCCCCTCGATACTTTGGCCATGGCATCACATAGCCTCGATAAACTCGAAGCAATCATATCCATGTCCTCTCGTCAATTGAACCACTACCTATAGTTAACTCTAGGTGCGGCTACTCATGTCAAACCCTCCCCCACAATGCCACACCCAACAAGCTTACTCCCAATAGAATCCCATCAAATACAAACAAAACGGATCGAGTTTTAAGATTTTTAATTCAATAAGCTATTTGATTGTGATTTTTAAACTTTTGAAAAGCTTTCATTCTTGGTTTCAACCGATGCTTATGCTGAGAAGTCGGGTACGGGTTGAGAACGTAGGTGGTATGGCCTCGACGGTAAGGGTATGGGCCGATCATGTTTATATAATAAAGTATATATTAGTCTATTTTAAAAATAATCTGATATTACATACCCAAAAATTTCGAACTCCAATCGAAGCATGTCGACCGACGTTCAATACTACATACCCCTACTCCGAACTCAATGGAACTAGATTCAGGACCTAATTCCAAAGTATACGAAAGTTAGCTTTTTAAATCAAATTATTTTTAAAATTAGTTGCTATGCATTTCGAGTTTGCACGACCAAACAGTACGTCCGATCGTTACGCGCATAACACAATTATTATTCTTGATCTATTGGCACTGGTTTCTACAAAATCCGAGATATGCCTCGGCATGTTAATTTAAAAAATTTAAATATCGTTTTATATATTCGATCCATTTATCAATACTTATCCAATCTATTTTATAAATTAATTTACAAATTGAATTCATCAATATTATTTATTAATTAAAAAGAGTTAAATAAAATTATCAAATCTGTTTAATTAATATTCAATTTTACAATTCAAATATTTAAATGAGTAATCATATTTGAATTACAAGTTATTATTCCAAAATCAAATTATTTAAATATTTAAAGCTAATTAAACATTTAAAATCAAATTACCAAAACTTTAGGTTGTTATAAGAAATATCCCAAAATCTCGAATCTAATTCAAGTTAAAACAAAACTATCTGATAATGAACGGTCGTTGATTCTAGACTAGCAATCTCACGAATCAAATAATTTTAAAGAAATAATTTCATTGTTTCAAAGTGGACTTTAGGGCATTTCTTCTGGGTAGTGTTTTTCTGTATGTTAATCATATTATTGTGGTTTTAACATTTTTTTAATAATTTAGTCTTATGTAATAAATTAGATTATTGTTATTTCATTTGTTAGGTAAGATTTTAGTATGTATTATTGCCATCACAATAGAGATTGGATATGCTTATAAAGTTTATAGATCTAATTGATATTTTATGTTCGTAATTTTTTGTTAAACATTAAATAAATTTTAGTTTAAAATTATATATGTTTATCCATATATATATATATATATAAACTTATGATTTAAATATTCACATACGCTTGTTTATGTCTATTATGAATTATATTTGCAGAAAATAACTTTTTGTCATTTAATTATATATTATTTAATGATTATCCGATTTGATAAATTCATGTAAAATAATCTATGTTTTTAAAATTAATTTTTATACTTTTCCAAATTTCTTTATCATGTATCATGCCTTAGAAAATCTTTTTTAGATATTATCAAGTTAATTATGTTTTTTAAAATTAATTTAGTTGGGAACTACAATCTATTATTTAATTAAAAATTTTATTTTAATTGAGAAAATTCTAGAAATTTTTTAAGCCCTAAAATATGTTTCCAATTTTTCTAAAATTATAAAACATGAATTTTTATCATATAATTATTTTACATTAATTTATTATGGCCAATATCGTTTAATTCAATAATATATGTATATATATATATATTAAAATCATTATAAATTGACATCTGACAAATTTACTATTAGTAAGAAAATAATTATTTTAATATATATATATATATATATTCATATATACATATATGATTTTTGCTATTTATGGTATAATATATATATATATATATATAAACTAATAAATATTTTAATGATAAATATATATTTTATACATACAAAAAACATATATATATATATATCCTTTGAAATTTATAATTATATGTTCAAGCACATAATTGACAACATACATACATAAAAAATGAGCTAATGTGTCAATTGCGATGTAAATCTTAGTATCTATATACGGGCATATTATACCCTACATGGATTGCTATGTTACAGTAGTACACACACACACACACACACACACATATATATATACACACATACGTATGTACGTACATATGTATGTATGTATATGATACATATATATACATACATATATGTATGTATGTATATTTATCTAAGTAAAATCAAAATGAAATAAATCTCAAATTACAATTTAAATAAATTTTATACACAACCTGATATGTTACACTTAGAATGTTTTTGGATTGTGTCACTTTTCAGTCCATAAACAAACTATTAATTAATGACATTTAATGAATCGATCAATTTAATTAAAGAGAGAAGATGAAAAGTTTCTCTCTCAATTTAATGCAATTTATTCTCCCAATTAATTACTAGAATTAGGGAAAGAAACTAAAGGTTTCCTTCCCTAAAGTAAATCTTATAAATAATCTTATAAATAACTGTTAGGTGTATCTGATACACTGCACATTTAAAATTTAAATTTGTTTTAAACTTCCCTTTAACTAATTTGAATAAAAATACATGTTTTTATTTAAACTAAATTTAGAAATCTTATAAATGAATTAAGACTTCGTAGGTCCATTAAAGATAAAAAATGATTAATTTTTTAAAACTCATCCATTTCTTCCACTATGGGCTGTCCTAGTTACTTTAATGGTATCGAAGCCCAATAGCCTATGCGGTATACATTAGTCATATTAGGTCTAACTAATTAAGTGTTCCTACTTAGTATGTTGTTTAGAAAAGTAATATCTAGCATTAGAATTGGGTAATCAAGTACCATGTCTTACCTGGTTACCAACCTGGCCTGAAAGTTGATGTGAGCCCAAAAGTTGCCCTTACTAGAAAATGCCCAACTTGAATTGGGCCTTAGCAAAATCATTTTAAAAATTAAAGTTAAGGATTTTAAATTTAAGAGTTAAATTTAATATAAAATATGTTTATTATAAAAGTTATAATATAACATAATTTTTCAAAATGTTTGAAAAAATTCACATTAATTTCAAATTTATTAATAAGATTAATAAAAGTAAATTAATTAAATAAGTTAATTAATTAATAAACAAGTGCATGTATTATATATAGAGATATATGTTATGTTCTATTAGATTGTGTAAAATAACATAAGTATACATGTATGTTTATGGATTGAAGTTTGAAATCAATATAATTAAATTAAATTAAATTAATTAAAAGGTTAATTTAGTAAATAATACACACATGTATATGATACATGGGTCATACTATAAAGGTTACATACAAATATATATGTTATATCAATACAAAAATTAATTAAAATGTTAATTAATTAAAATTAATTAAATATGATTTAATTAGTATAAACTAAGGGTGTAACTTCAAAGAAACCTATAATAGACTTAAGAAATAAATACATACGTAATCGTACAGATACCGTGATTTCTAATGTGTCCGATAATTGAATCACAAGGGTAATTCATAAGAATTGCATTATTTTATATGTCGATATCATTCAATACAATTTTGTCCTCTACCATATATATATTAATAAATTACTTGCATTCTCCTTAGTTATTGAGCAAACTCAAGCTAGGAAGGTTATGTGTAGCATTATTAATATACTAAACAGATAAGGTAAGATAATAATTTGTATTTGTTGAGCAGACTCAAGGTACATTTACTATACTTAGGCTATCGTGGTATGGTAAGTACAAGTAAATAATTTTGCTTCGATTTGTTGAGAAGACGCAGAGTTGATACAAAATTAAGAAAAAATGCAATAGGAGTTGTATATGACATAATCGATAAGGAGTTTATCCATCGTCCATAGAGCTATGACTTACCGAGTAGACTGAAGGTCAGAATTCTAAGACGGACGAGAACTAACACCTGCTAGTGAAGTCAAAATACTTCTATGTTTTAACTTAGGGTTTAGCAAAACATAAAAGACTGGTGGGAGTTTGTTATTAAAATGAAGCATAAAGTTTAGCCTTAATAATATTGTAAGAAACATCTATTATGATTTATCCTAATTATCTACCACTTAAAATTGTAGAAAACATCAACTCCAATTTTTTTCTTCTGAAAGTGACAAGCTTATTGGACCTAAATATATAGAATGGCTAAGAGAAATTAAGATAGCATTACTTATGGGCGTCTTTGGATTGCTATTACATGTGAACTTAAAGAACAACCCGTCGATGATGCAGACTCTGAACTATGACTTGCTTATGAAAAATGGATGTCAGACCTAGAGATTGCTCAAGTTTACATGTTGCCTACATTAGACAAACTGTTGCAAAGGCAAGACGAGAACATGTTTGTCCATAAGATTTTTGATAGTCTCAAAGTTCTTTTTGGTGAACAGTTATGTTCTACAAGGTTTAAACTTTCAAAGAAACTGTTTAACACTGTTGACGATTACGTTCTAATAATGAAAGGCTATATTGATAGACTTGCACAATTAGATGTAGAGATAAGCAACAAAATGCAAGTAGACTTGATCCTTGGATCTCTTACTCCCCAATATGAGCCATTCATATTAATCTATAACATGAACCAATTGAATGTGAATCTCATGGAGCTTCTTAATATGTTAAGGTCGACCAAGTCAAAATCTATGGATCAAGGGGTTGTACTTGCTGTAAAGGGTGGTGCATCATCTTCTAATAGTTCGAAGAAGTGGAAAAGAGGTGGTAAGAAAAGGAAAAGTAAGAAGACCGACGACAAGGAAGAATTTCACTACTACCATAAGAAACGTCACTAGAAAAGGAACTATCCTGAGTACTTGAAGATTGTTAGGGAAAGGAAGCATGGTTCTATGGCTCTATCAGGAACAATTATGATTCAAAATTGTTTTGCAATCAACAGAATGTCTTGGATTTTGGATACTGGATCTGCAACTCATGCATGTAATTCGTTACAAGGGCTTAGGAACTGATGCTACGTGGAAAAAGGAGAAATGAGCCTACAAGTTGTTAAAGGGTCAATTGTAGATGCAATGACGGTAGGAGATTATCATTTAGTTTTACATAGTGGTATGTTTTGATCTTAAATAACTGCTATTTTGTGAAAGAACTTAATTGTGGAATTATATCTATTTCTAGATTATCTAAGACTGGATATGTATTTCATTTGCAAATAATGTTATGGACATTTTTTTTAAATGGAACTAATGTCTGTGTTGGTGTCCTTGAAAATGGCATTTATGTGCTCAACACTAATTATGTGCGTTCTGTGAATAAAGCTTCTAACAATATAAATGAAAATTATCTTTGGCACTGTAGGCTAGGTCATATCAGTGAGAAAAGACTTCACAAATTGAAAACCAAAGGTTTTCTACCATTAGTTAATTCTGATTCTCTTGACAGTGCGAGTCGTGTCTCAAAGGTAAAATGACCAAGCACCCCATCAGTGAGAGCAATAAAAGAGTTGATGCTCTTAGTGTTGCTACATCATGTATGTGGCCTAATGCCTACAGTTTTGAAAGATAATACTTTTACTTCGTTACCTTCATTGATGATTTCTCAAGACTAGGATCTGTATATCTTGTGAAGAACAAATCCGATGTCTACGAGAAGTTTGTTGAGTACAAAAATGTAGTACAAAATCAAATGGGCCATAAGATTAAATTTCTTTGACAAATCGAGGAGAGGAGTATATTGGACAGAATTTCCAATAGCACTTAAAAGATAATAAGATTATCTCTCAAGTTACTCCATCCTATACTCCGCAACATAGTGGTGTATTGGAGCGAAGGAACCGAACCTTATTAGATATGGTTCATTCCATTATGAGTAAGGCCGAGTTACCTCTACCCTATTGGGGATATGCGCTAGAAACTGTAGCACATATGTTAGACTTGTTACCCACTAAATCTATAACGAAAACACCATATGAGATGTGGTATGGTAAGAAACCCCATCTCAAGGACATGAAAGTATGGGTTGTCCGACATATGTTAAGAACGTTGGATCGAATAAACTAGAGGCAAGATCGATATTGTGTAAATTTATAGGATATCCCAAAAACTCGATAGAATATATATTCTATAACACTGAGGAAAAAAGGTTATTATTTCTTGACATGCTATCATTTTAGAAAAGGAATTCCCGTCAAATGAAATTAAGAACGAGGTTGTAAATTTGGATGTGATTAAAGAAATTAACGATAAGACAATCAGTGGGAGAATCAAGTTCACCCATGTATGAAAACATGCAACCTATTAGAAGGCCTAGTAGGGAATCTCATGCACCAGAGAGATACTACGATTTTCTCGTGGATGGAGAGAACAAGGACCATGTCTTTGATGCTGACACACCTCTATCTTTCCAATAAGCACTATAGAGTAAAGACTATGCACTTTGGCTTAAAGCTATGAAATCTGAAATGGACTCCATATATGAAAACAAAGTTTGGACTTTTTTGGACATATTCGAAGGGATAAATCCCATTGGCGCAAATGGATTTTTAAGAAAAAGCTAAATGCGGATGGAGAAGTCGAGACTTGTAAGGAAAGGCTAGTTGCAAAAGGATTTCATCAAATTCAATGTGTTGATTATGACGAGACATTTTCACTTGCAACCATGCTTAGATCTATTTAGATTATGCTAGCCATCGCTACATTCTATGGCTACGAAATATGACAAATGGATTTAAAGACGGCTTTTCTAAATGGTGATTAGAAGAAACCGTTTATATGTCGCAGCCAGAGGGTTTTGTGGCTAGTGGGAGTGAAGGAAAAGCTTGAAAGTTGTTAAAGTCCATTTGTGGACTCAAACAAGCTTCAAGGAGCTGAAACAAGTTTTTTGGTAAACTAATCAAACAGTTTGTTTTTATCAGAACATAGAGGAAGCATGCATATACAAATAAGAATAGGGAAACGCTGTCGTATTCTCAGTACTCTATGTCAATGATCTATTATTGATTGGCAATGACACTTTATTAATGCAATCAGTGAAAGCTTGGATTTTAAAAACTTCTCCATGAAATATTTAGGAGATGCAGCCTATATACTTAGTATAAAGATCAAGAGTGAAATCTAGGAGGCTGTTCGGATCGTCCCAATCCTTGTACGTAGACACCATACTAAAAAAATTAGTATGAAGAATTCCAAGCGTGTAAGTATTCCAACGTAAACTGGAATCATCCTTTCTAAAAAGGACGTTCCCTATACCGATGAGGAGAAAGAGCATATAAAGAGGATTCGCTATGATTTAACCATAGGATCCATAATGTATGTTGTGCTATGTACTTGACCGGATGTGGCATACACATTAGGATGCATAAGCCAATACCGGTCTAATCCCGGAGGAAAAACGTTAGACGACCGTAAAAAGAATACTTAAGTATTTGAGAAATACTAGGACTTGTTCCTCATATATGAGAAAGGAGACCTCCTTATGAAGGGGTATACATATTGAGATTTCAATGTGATATAGATGATAGTAAACCAGTATCTAATTATGTCTTTACACTAAACAGTGGAGCTGTTAGCTAGAAAAGTTCTAAGCAAGAAACTTCTAATTACACGATGGAGGCCGAGTACATCACCCTTAACGAAGCAGCAAAAGTGACAGTTTGTATGTGCAATTTTTTAAATGAGCTCGAAGTGATTTCTAATACCGAGAATCCTATGACATTGTTTTGTGACAATAATGCGGTAATATAGATCGAAAAGGAACCAAGAGCACACAAGAAGTCATGACACATTCTTTGAAAGTTCCACCTGATTAGAGAATTCGTTGAGAAGAAAGATGTTTTGATTCAATGGGTAGATACCGAGGACAACATAACAGATCCATTCACTAAAAGCCTAGCTCAGTCAGTTCTCGAGAAACTGACTGAAGGGATGGGATAGATATCCATAATCGGTCCTAAGTGAAAGTAGGAGATTGATAGAGTTAGGAGTATGCCCTAGGGGAAATTCTGTAATTTACTTTAAATTAGTTAGCTCTGAAATCAATTCTCATTCAAAATAAAGGTGTTTCTTCTTTCTGTTATATGTTTGTTATAATATATTATAAATAATTAAATGTTTAATTAAAATATATTTAATAGAAAATCCATAAATGGTGTGTTTGCGGTAATAATTACAAATAGTTATCTTCATGAGTATTGTATCATAATGTTTCAAAACACATCATTTTAAATGTTCCTCGTCAAGATGCATCGAGACCGGATATCGATATATATATCCATTGAAACTAGGCTACGTGATGCTCTCCAAATATTGGGCAGTGTATAACTTATGATTGCTGGAAGCACCTAGATGTTATATACTAATAGTTATGGGATAACTATTAAATGACATATTCGATAAATTTTGTTGGTTAATATAACTAAGGTCAAATAGAAAATATCGATGTGAATAATTTACACATTTCTTTTGAGTTGAGAATACTGTGAATCATCAATATGAAGCACCGATTTAATTATAGTAAAATAATGACACAACATCCATCGAGTGACTATAGTTGGGTCAAGTGGAAGTATTGGAAGTGAAGCACTATTCAAGAGATGATTCGTCTCCTCTGTTATATGGGGTTAGTACCACGTCAACTCAAGTCAACCCAAAGTCAAAATCTTTTGCTAGAGTAGTACAGTTAATAATAATTGTTATTATTGAACCGAGGACTTTCTGTTTGGACTGTAGAGTTGAATGTCGACGATGTTGAAATTTTGACCATTACCAAATTCAATAAGTCTAGAATGATATAGTTTTAACTTAGAGAATTGGTGTAAATAATTATCATTACTAGGTAATGCTTATTAAAGTGAATTTAGTTTTTACCGAAGTTGAGTAAGCGATAAATTTGGCTATAATGTGACATCACCTGCTAAGTAAAGTGTTAATGTTAACATTCAACTAATTCCACGTTAATCGCTGACCGAATTACACTTAAAAAATCACACAACCAAAATGTAAATTCTCTTTAGACCAAACAATTTAATTAGTTTATAATTGTTACAAATTAATTAAATTAATTAATATTTATGAAATAATGATTATAAAATTTGGATATGATTTAAGAAATAAAATTGTTCCACATATCAATAAAAGCTATATAAATATTGAGCGATATGGGATATCGATGGCAAATTAAGTTAAATATAATTATGTGTATTTAATTTGGGTTAAATAGGCGCACAACCCATGCATTTTAGAGTGATATGAGGTTGGTCTAGAGAGGGGAGAGGGTGGCTACTTTGTGTCTGATTAGGGTTTGGAGATGTGCGGTAGAGATTTAGATGCTTCTCTCTTATCCTACCATATAAATTATGATTTCAAAACCCTTGTTACATTCTAATTCATTTTTGAGCCGCCACCTTCTTCTTCTTACTTTTAACAGCTGAAACTATGCTCTAGAAATATCCCGAAATCTCAAATCCAATTAAAGTTAAAACAAACTATTTGACAGAGAACGTTTGTTGATTCTTGACTAGAAATCTCACGAATCAAAGAATTTTAAAGAAAGAGATTTCATTATTTCAAAGTGGACTTTAGGGCTTCTGTTCCAGGTAATGGTATTATTGTGGTTTTAAGATTTGTTAATCGTTTAATCTTTTGTATATATATTAGATTCAGGAAAATAGGCACAAGGAAAAAATTACAAAAAAAATTAGTCTCAGGGACGGTAAGTTTGTTTTTTTGTCTGAAGGACACTTTATAGTGTAAACAGAAAATGATAGCTACATCTATCATTCTGTGATTTACACTACAAAGTGTCCTTCAGACTAAAAACCAAACTTGCTGTCCCTGAGACTAAATTTTTTTGCAACTTCTTCCCTGTGCCTAAAAACCCTATTAGATTATTGTTTTTTTCATTAGTTTGGTGAGATTTTTTTTATGTATTGTTGTTGTCACATTGGTAATTAGATGTGTGTATAAAGTTTATAGATCTCATTCATGTTTTATGTTTGTAATCTAATATTAAACATTAAAATAAATTATAGTCTAAAATTATATATGTTTATATATATAAATGACTTAAATATACATGTACAATTTGAATTAAATTATATGTTTTCATTTTTATTGTATAACATTGATCTGAAATTTTCTTAACACTTGTTTATGTCTATTATGTATTATAAGTGCAGAAAATAAATTTTCCATTTTTTATTTATATCACTACGCCATAGATGGCCTATTGCAAGGAAAATACAAGATGTCTACAATGTAACGATAGCTCTGCTGTTTTTTGTCTATTACAACATTTGCTTCAGGATGTTAGCATATATATCAACACTATGTTGCAGTAGCTATAGACTTATAAAAATATTATAAAAAATGAGTGCGGGCTGTAGATGCAGTAACATTAATTTATTATCGTATTAACAAGTAATAAATTATAATTAATATTTATTAATTACATTTAGTAGTTAATAAATATAATTAATAATTAATAATTAATAAACTAGAAATAAATAAGTAATAATTAATAAATATATTTAATTGTTAATTATATTTATTTTTGTAAACAAGTAAAAGTTAATAAATATTATTAATAAGTAATATAATATAATATTTAATTGACAATAATTTCCTGTAAGCAATAATCGTAGATATATTTGCTTTTTAATTGATAATTAACAATTTCCTCATCCTAACTTTTCGTTTCCCGCCTCTTCTCTTTTCGTTTCCCTCCTCTTAGGATTTTGTTCTTCTTATCTTTTGGTTTCCCTCTTAACTTTTCTATCCCTTCCCTTCTCTTTGAAGATAAAGCTTTCTTCCTACTTCGAAAGTAATTCCCAACTTCTACTCCAAAGATTAATTCACCGCTTCACTCAATTGCTGCTTAAAAAAATCATGCCTTGAAGTCAGATCTCACAGCGTCAAATCAGATCCGCCTACCTTCGTCGTCACCAAAGAAGAGAAATGTGTTTCCTTAATTTAAGACTGCCCCCATGCTTGAAAATCTTAGTGGATTCGAAGTTCGCATCGATCTGTTTCCTAAAGTGCTATGCCAAAATTTGTGTCTGGAGTATCATTGCCTGCTATTAAGTTGAATGAGTTCGTAAAGATGGTGGCTCGAACGTGTGATGCTAAGATCTAAAATCAAAAGCGCGCAGCTTGATTTAAATCAGTTCCTCATTGTTGCTGCTGAAGTTAGAAGACGAAGTTTCGCTTTAGGTCTAGGCTCTTGCCTTGGAACCTGACTGTCTTTAATGGTGCCATGCCTTTGGTTGAAGGTGACTGGAATCACCAAGTCTCATCTTTTTGTTGGCATGAGTTGCTATGATGAAGGAGTAACTAGTGAATGATTGAAACTAGATGATGCTGCCTTTGGGTTTCGTTCTGTTGTCTGAATATGATGCCCCTTGAATTTTTGAAACATCTTTTGGTTAAATTAATTGTTAGGTGAGGTATATATTTGTTAGTATGAAATAATGAAGTAATATTGATATGAATATATGATGACCATGTTTGGTTGGTCTCAAATGCTTAATTGTTAAGTAATCTGGAGCTACGCCTTCATTCATGGTGAATCTGAAGAGAGTGCCATGCCTGATTGCTTTGATGGTATCGATTTGTATATATTTTTCGCATAAATACCTCATTAAGTTCCATCTTTCTTTAGATTTGATGCCGCCTGAATCTGATGCTTCGATTGCTCATGATGTGACACTAGCAACTGTTGCTCTGGTGAATGATTGAAGGTTGAGGATGTTAAGGGTGATGTCAGATGTTGAATGCTTCAAACACTCTATCAGATGTTGAAGTTCTGTGGTACAAATTATCTACTCTAATTAACTTGTACTTTATGGTAATTGGATAGTACAAAGTTCTGATTAACAGTTTAGGAACACTTAAGTTAATCAGATGGTATAGAGTTCTAATTTATGGATTTTGTATGGAACAACATATATGTCCATGCTTTTACTCTATGCCTATGCAGTTAATATTTCAATATTTATGCTATATTTAACTTGAAAGGTTTTTCACTATCTTATGTAGATTCAACTTTTGAGATTGGAGGTTATAAAAGTATTATATGACAAGATCGTCCACAATCCATCCTCACTCTCCATACTACATGGACTATATTGAACTGTACACTGATTGTTACTGCTACATGTGTTATGTAAGTCAGAAATAAATGCATTATAAACTGACAAATGATGATATGTAGTCTTTGATTCAAAACCATTTTGATTAATTGTCGGATTTTAAAATGTACGAACTAATAATTATGTTCCTCATATTAAAAGAAGGTAATTCTAAGGCTTCCGAGCAGCATGACCATACGGCAAAAATGTTACAAAGCTGAGGCAATCATTAAAGTATTGAGCCTTGAAAGGTCAGCTAATAACATCAAATAGGACTATGTAATTAACTTGAATGAAACACCTTTGTTTTTCACCACTCGTTTTTAACACAAATACATATAGTGTCAAACTGGACCTTCATGCTCCTTTTATATAACAACAATTTTCATTTGATGTTACCAAAATTGAAATAGTCAAAATATATGTTCCTGAACTAGATTTTCAATTTTTCTGCTACCTATGCTTACAATATATGGATAAAATTTAAAGTACATGGAAATCAGTCATTATCAGTGTTTACCAAGTAGTTTCTGCTACCAAGTAGTTTATGGTGGCTAATATTTTTTGTACATATATTGTGAGATGTTTGTTTAATACTTTTTATGAACTATCAATAGTCATCTCAAAATTTTATTTCGTACAACAAACTTTTGTTGACCTTTACTAGATATGCTAATTTTATATATGTTAAAGTAGATCTACTAATTGTGTGTCTGAAGCCTTCACATAATATTGTATCATATTGAGAGAAGTAGATGAGTTAATTGAGCATTGACTAAAACCCATTTAACCCAGCTATAGGATCAATATTCTCTTATCATTACTTAAGTATTTTGATAAGTCTATATATCTTTCCTTGTACACACCTCATCTGTCATTAGGTCAGCTTTAAAACTTTGGAGAGTTTAAGTATATCGCGCACGCATGTGTGTGTTCGTTCCATGGGTTGCTCATTTGATAGTAATTGCTATAGTATTTACTTGTTTATTTTATATGTATTATGGAGTAATAGTTGTAAAAATTATCATATTTTTAAGAGCATTGCCACAATAACTACCTTATAGAGCAGAATGCACAATATTGTATAGCATGCTCAAGATAAAGCCCTCATATATAAACTCGCTGGTGTATGGTTCTTGGCTATGTTACGCAAAATTAGGTTTTTTATGCTTATTAAATAATGTTCGTTCATAGTTTTCTAACTGAATATTGCTATTATTCCTAGACATTTAGCCAGTTGTGTATTTTTAACTATGACACAAGAACTATAGAAGTTCAAAAGGCTCCATGTTATATTCAAGATGAGCCAAGATTTACTTTTCGTGGGCTTCTTCTTGGTAAAACCTTCTTTTTTGCTCTAGCTCATTTTAGTATCGTCTAATGTATTGTTACTTTATAATATGGTGGGTACAACTCATGTATTTTATGTGTATCCATCTTCAGATCCTTCAAGGCATTTCCTACCTGTAAAAGTAATCAAGCAAGTGATTGAATCTATGTCTTATGCCAAGCTGGTATTAAATAATTATTTTGTTCTCAAAATTCATATTTTAAAGTTTAACATTATTTCTCATATTTCAATTCCAATTTTATTTTTTTTTGCTATGCTTGTGTTTCTGACATGAACTTTCGCTCAGTAGAATGTCCTTTATTGGCATATATTGGATGAACAACCTTTTCAGGTGCCATCCTACCCAGGTTTGTGGAAGGGAGCATACTCAAAATGGGGGAGATACACTGTTGAAGATGCACTTGACATTGTTAAGTATGTACTTCTCCTGCATATGTTAATGGTACTATGTGTTGCACAAACACATGCCTCCTATAGCCATTATGTGTTGCAAATATGAATGTACTGTTAATAAGTAGAATTTAGTATATACTGGCTGTAACTATGAATACACTGGCTATGTTTTTAAGTATGTTTGTTATTTTGTACTTGACTAAGTAAAACTTGTGTTGCTGGTTATTCTGAAATGAAAAGTTCTTTATTGCAGTGTAATGTTGCCATTAGATATGATATAATGTTGCAGTATAATGTTGCCATAGATATGATATAATGTTGCAGTACATTTTCAATTTAAATTGCAAAAGGTGTTGCCATAGATATGATATTATATTGCAGTATGTGATATTAAATGTGGCAATAAACCGGCAAAGTGTTGCCATTGGATGGTAAAAGTGTTACCATAGATTAATGAATATGGGCCCCATAACAAGATTCCGTAAAGGTGGGCCACAGAATTAGTGGCCCCATAATGTGGGCCCACATGTTGGGGCCCAGATTGTGGGGCCCACTTTTTAGTAAATTTGGTACCTGTGGCAACAACAGAACCGAAGTTGCCCTAGGGCCGCAAAGATGTTGCATTTGACTCTAGGGCAACGCGGCAAAATGCATCACCAAGAAAGTGTTGCTTTTGCCCTTTTTTAGCCTACAACAACATTTTTTGGCACTTCCTGCATCACTTCTTGGTGTTGCAGTATGCAATCTATAGCGTAGTGTATATTATTATTATTAATGATTTCTAGTTGAATAAATTCATGTAAAATAGTTTGTGTTTCTAAAATTTATTTTTATTTTTTTAAATTGCTTTATCATGTGTGCTTAGAATTATTTTAGATTTTTTTCAAGTTAATTTTATATTTTTTAGAATTAATTTAGTTTCGGCTTACTATCTATTATTCAATTAAAATATTTTTTAATTGAGAAAATTCCAGAAATATTTTCTAAGCCTTGAAATATGTTTCCAAATTTTCTTAAATTGTAGAGCTTCAATTTTCATTATATAACTATTTTATATTAATTTTTCATGGTCGATACTATTTAATTCAATATTATATATATATATATTATTAAAATCCTTGCAAATTCAGATCTGACATATTCCCTGATTAGTAAGAAAAAAATTATTAATATGTATGTATGTATGTATATACATATATGATTTTTGTTTTTTATGGTACAATATATAGTTATATAAATAAATAAATATTTTCTGCAATATTTTAATGATAAAGTATATATTTTTTAATACATACATAGGTATATATATATATATATTATCATTTGAAATTTAAAACTATATGTTAATGCACAAAATTGACAATATGCAATATAGATAAAATGAGCCAATGTGTCCGTTGCGATGTAAATCTCAACATCTATATACGCATATGTTATACCCTGCACGGATTGCTATTTTACACTTGCGTGCACGCGTGCACACGCGCAAACACATATATGTATATGTATATGTATATAACTATATACAGTACATACATACATATATTTTTGTCAAAGTAAAATAAAAATTAAATAAATCTTAAACAAAAATTTAAATAAACCTTTGTACACAGCCTGATATGTTACACTTAGAATACATTTGGACATTGTCACTTTTCACGCCATGAATAAATTGTTAATTAATGACATTTAATGAATCAATCAATTCAATTAAAGAGAGAAAATGAAAGATTTCTCACTCCATTTATTGCAATTTATGCTCTCAATTAGTTATTTGATTTAGGGAAAGAAACGGAAGATTTCCTTCCCTAAACTAACTCATATAAATATCTGTTAGGCGTATTTGATACACTGTACATTTAAAGTTCAAATCTATTTTAAACTTCCCTTTAACTAATTTAAACAAAATAGATGATTTTATTTAAACTAAATTTTATAAACATCTAAATGAATTTAGACTTTGTAGGCCCATTGAAGATCCAAAATGATTAAAAAAATTAAATATATTTGTTTCTTCCACTGTAGGCTGGC
Source organism: Allium cepa (assembly GCA_030765085.1). Lineage (NCBI taxonomy): Eukaryota > Viridiplantae > Streptophyta > Magnoliopsida > Asparagales > Amaryllidaceae > Allium > Allium cepa. Next base: position 430,337,874 of record CM060937.1, read on the forward strand.
CCAGTTTCTTCACCCTCTCGATTTTCCAAACTCAGGTTACACTTTGGATAGGCTACAAACACATCCACTCAGATTTAGGAGCTGCCAAGCACACCCAGTTTATTTGATTGGGCTACAATCATACTCAAGCAATTTCAAATAGAGTTTGATGGTTTTTCCAAAGATAATTTCTTGAACTTTGGATGCAACGGATCCTATAGCCACTTGGATAGCATTTTGATCTTTAATTTGACGGAGAGAAAGAAATAATTTCAAAACAGTAAGAAAATAATATTGAATCAATACACAAAGGTATGAAATGATTCTATTTGATTTTAAGAGAATTTTGTATATTTTCAATCGGGATTTCGAGAGAGTAAGAAAGGGAAAGAAAACGAGATATTAACTCACTAAAAAATTCATTTGAAACCTCCTATATATAGTGAGTAAATAGATGTGTCCATTTATGAAGAGTTACAATGAGTAGACACCTCATTTCAGAATTTGAAAAACTTTTTTGCGACATGTATGTCAAAATACCTAGCATACATATGTCAACATATGTGTGAGATTTTTGAAAACCTTTTTCATTTTAAAACATTTAAAAATACCATACTTAGAAAATGCGTTGATATTTTGTAAACTATAAACATATTTTATAAACATTTTAAACTTTGAAAAATTTTTGTAAAATATTTTTAAATATATTTTGTTTTAAAAATAAATGATAAGAAAATGGGAGATAAGATCAAAGATTGCTACCAAGGACGTTAAAAATACTCTTTGACTCTATATACTATACTATAGGCTTGAGATCTTCATATATTAGTCTTCATACTCATGAGACTTCATGTCCATTCCTTGAGTCTTTATAATATACAATCTTCGATTCAACAACTATATAATATCCTGCACTATATACTATATAACTTGGAAAAACATTAGTATCCATATTTTATATCGACGTATTATTGCTATTAAGGTTGTTATCATCAAAATCAATAAATAAGGTATTAACAATCTCCCACTTTTTTATGGTAACTACCATTAATATCCTGTGAATAAAATATGATATAACTTGCCCTGAATATATGCGTATTTTTTTATATTTTCCCCTTTTGTCATCGACAAAAATGGGTGAAAAACTAAAAAATCCCTCTAATTTAAATACTTTCAAAATCAATTACTGAATTAAATGTGACATATATGATTATAGTGATTTTTAAGATATATGATGATTATATGATATACATAGAAATAATGCACCATTTTATACTAAATATGATTTAATATGATAAGGAAGAATTATAAATTAGATTTTATTTATCCAATTCAAATTATACAAATCTAATATATACCAACCAATCCAAATCCAATCACTCAAATCCAAATATTAATTCTTAGTGTAAAATAATCCGAACCAATCAAATCCAATCCAAATATATGTACCAAATCAATCAAATCAAATGCTAAGGGAGACTATCTATATACATATTAAATCCAAACCTAATACTAGACACTTCATGGTGCATAAAACCCAACCGTCGGACCCAAAGATTGGATCAGCTTTGATGGCATCCTAATTTTCATTATCCTTGTTAATAGTTCACTTTGGTTTATTGGATGGTTCAACTTTGATTAAGGAAGAAATCATCCATCGAGTGGCATCGAAATGCTTTTCTTGTTCCTTGATCATGTGCATTTGATTTAACTTTGAATGCCTTTAATTTCTTAAGGTAAAAGAGAGAATATCCTTAAAAGATTTAAGAGTTTGTTCAAAATTTTGACATAGTTTATAATATGGAGAAGATATATTTTTAAAAATATGTTTGAGAATGAAAGAGAGTATAAAATAAAATAATGAGTGGGTTTTGTAGAAGAAATGAGCCTATATAGGAGTGGAAAGTTGTTTGGAATGAGTTGAATAGGTGGTAGTTATTTATTTTTGAATTTAAAATTTATTTTCATCTAGCTGTTATATGTTGACACATACGATACATGTAATTTGACATACATGTCACAAATTGAAAAATTTATGTTTATTTATATTTTTTGTTTTAAACTTATCTCATTATATTTTTATAACTTCTAGAGACTAATAAACAGTATAGGACAATGATAGATATGTTTTCATTACTTACAATTGAAAGGTACATGGATTTCAAAGATAAATAAAAGGAAATACATAAATACAACATGAACTTAAACTAAAAGCACACAATACAAAGCTAAATATCGTAAGGAAACAACTAGATAGGCTTAGAAAGATATATAGATGATGATGAAGAGCTGTTAAATTTGCGAATGATCTTTTCAAAGTATTTGTCTACTTTGTTGGAAAGAGAGGTGAACCTTTTACTAAATGATTGCTTATGCTTCTTTTGGCTTTAAGAAGCTTTTCTTGGTTCCTTAGGATCTCTTTTTTGGAGGGGTGGAATGGTTTGTCAAAACTTTCTAAGGACGCGTCCACTTCTTCCTTACCCCCTCTTCTTCTTCCTTACCCTCTCTTCTTCTTCCACTTCCATTTCGGATTGTTCTTGGTCTCCTATTCTTCTTCATATGCCAACCTTTGTTCTTTTTTAGGAAGTATCTTATGTGGTTCGAAAAATGGTGGAATGCGTTTGAGAGAGATGATGGCCTTGTCAAAAAAATTTCGAGGAACAGATTTTTCTCATCTGAAAGCAACACCAAAATATATGAAAATTCTAGTAAGATGCACATCATGGAAGAGTGTGTTCTCATATTGAGAAATGTTCGAACAAAGTCATATGAAATAACATGTGCCCAATTGATGTTGTAATGGCCATAAATAGTGAAAAATGCTTTAAAAACTTTTTGAGTAAGGTTATTGTAATTACCCATCCTCGGAGTGATACATTGTTGTAAAATAAGACTCATAAATCTTGATTTTGGTCGAAGATTTTTATGTTTAAATTCAAATTCTTCATTACTTTAGAAAAAAAACGTGAAAAATTTCATGATTTTGTTCATCAGTTTGAAAAATGAATAGGTCAATTCCACTAGATTTATAACCATTAACATTATCCAAAAGCTCACAATTTAAAATAATTTGAGTACCATTAACACTATTCCAAATTTGTCCCACTTGTCCTTGGAAAAAAATTCATTTAAATTCGTACAATTTTTTGGACCAAATCTGAATAACAAACAAAAATCATTTTGAGAAGCTTCAATCAAACCAAGAATTTCATTTTTAAAACAAAGATCTTGTAAACCATAAGAGGAGAAATCTTTAAATTTAGCCAATCTTCCAAGAGAAATTTTTTCGGAAATAGTATACTCCATATAGGCTTCAATGGCATCTTTCTCATTGAAGAGAAAGCTTTTAATTTTAGAGAGCATCATGGTTTTAGGATTTTGATTAGAGGAAGCATTTTTGAGTTTTTGAGGAGAGAAAATAAGGAAGATATATTTGAAATTTGAAAAAAGTGAGTGAATGAATGGATAGATTTAATTAATAGAGGGTGAAAAATCATGTTCTCTGGTCAAAAAGGCACCTTTTCAAAACATGGGAGTAAGTGTAAAAGAGAGGGAAAATTGAAGTTTGAATTTTGAATTGAAATTTCAACTTTCAATTTTCTAGCACGCATATCGACATATGACATATGGGTATGTTGACATATAGTTCGAAATTTTCAAAATAAAACTAGGCTAGTATATATCTCTATATATACATACTTATATTCATCCAATATTTTTATTAATGTATCTGTTACTCCTAAAAACCAAAATTAACCAAAAAAATAAAAATTATTAAATAAAAGATATTGTTTTTATAGCCTTTTGTTGATCATTTTTGACTAGTCTGTTATAGCCATGAAACACATATTCACATTCTCAGTATCTGGTTCAATGTCGCTTGAGGAAGTGTCTGAATCATCTAATGTTTTTGTATAAGCCCTCTTTCTTTTTCTAGATGAAGCATTCACTAGTGAGATTATTGATTTATTCGGATGCGGATAGTCTCTTTGAAAATTCCCGGGTTCATCACAATTGAAGCATCTTGTTGTAGATCCAGATCCATACGTCTTGTTTTTAGGTTTTCGAAAGTTATTCATCTTTCTACACTTCAGGAATTTTATGAGATTTCTGGTCATGAAAGCAACTTCCTCACTATTGACATCGTTTGAATCCTGATCATCGATTATTACACTGCCCTATAACTATTCTTCATAGGACATTAAATTGCCTATTAATCCTTCAATTTGATCCCACTTTGAAGAGAGTTAATTGAGGACTTTTCTAACTTGGTCCGCTTAAGATTTTTTTTTTACCTAATGCAACTAATGAATGCACTATCTTGAGATCTACAGTGCATGTCAAAAATAGACTCATTTGGATTCATTTTAAATAATTGAAATTGATTTGTTAGCATGAAAATTTTAGTCTATTTTACTTTACTTGTAACCTCATGTGTAACGTGTAGTGTTCTCCAAATTTCATATGTTAACTTACGAATAGAGACTCCATTAAATCCATTTTTATTTAGTGAACAAAACAAAATATTCAAGGCTTTTGAAGTATTTTATGCAAATGTCTTTGGGTCAGCAGTCCATTCTTTAAAATTAATCTCAGTTTTAGTGTACACATTTTGTACGGCATTCTAAATATCTAAGCCATTAGACTGTAGGTAAATATTATTCTATATGACTAGTAAGTATAGTTACTACCTTTAAACGGTGAGGGTCTAACAGTGTGTCCTTCAACAAAAGTGTTAACAAATATACCTATAGTGTTGCTAGCCATAAAAAAAATTTGAAAATCAAATTACGAGCTCTGGTGCCAAGTGTTGGTTGCAGAATTATGGATCTTAAGGCTAATTAAACACCAAAGGAGGTATAAATAGTGTTTTCTAACTTTTATAATATTTTTAAATTTCTTTCAAGTTTAATGTTAAATCATAGATCTTCAACATAGAATTATATCAATATTAAACCACAAATGCAATGATAGATAAAAATAAAGTAATAAAATAAAATAGAGAGTTAGAGAGATGACACCAAAGATTTTATATTGTTTCAGATTTCTTCTACATCGAATCACGCACAATTGCTTTTATAGATTTCTTTTCAAATGCCAATTTTTAGATGGGCAGAAGGCTAGCCCAGTTACAATCTCGATTTCGTGGCAATGAGAGACACTCTCCTGGTTTTTCGGGCTCAGGGTACACCCACTTAGTTTGAATGAGCTACAAGCACACCCACTATAATTTCCAAGCTACCAAGCACACCTACTTGATTTGAACGATCTACAGTCACACCCGAGCAAATGCAAATACAGTTTGATGGTTTTAACGAAGACAATTACTTGAAATTTGGATATAACGGATCCTATATATTCTTGGACAACACATTATTCTTTAATTTGAGAGAGAAATAATTTCAAAACGGTAAGAAAGTAATATTGAATCATCACACAAACATTTGAATTGATTCTATGTAATTTTGAAGAGAATTTTTTATATTTTCAATAAATATTTTGAGAGAGTAAGAAAAGGGAAGAAACAAGATAATAACTAACTAAAAATTCGTTTGAAACCTCCTATATATAGTGTGTAAAAAGATGTGTCCGTTCGTGAAAAGTTGTGATGAATAGACACTTTATTTTAAAATTTGAAAAACTATTTTTGCGGCATTTTTGTCGACATACTTAGTATACATATGTCGACATATGTATGTGATTTTTGAAAAACTTTTTCTTTTTAAAACGTTCTAAAAATATTGTACTTTGTAAAATGATTTGATATAATGTAAACTAATTTAAACATATTATACGAACATTTTAAATTTTGAAAAACTTTTATAAAATATTTTTTATAATATATTTTGTTTTAAAAATAAAGGATAAGAAAATGGGAAATAGAGATCAAAGATAGCTAGCAAAGACCTTAACAATATTCTATAACTCTATATACTATACTATAGTCTTGAGATCTTCATATCTTTGTCTTTATAATCATAATTCTTCATGTCCATCTCTTGAGTTTTTATACTGTACAGACTTCGATTCAACACATATATAGTATCCTACGCTATATGCCATATAACTTGGCAAAACATTGATATCCATATTCTATATAAATGTATTATTGTTATTAATGTTGTAATCATCAAAATTAATAACCAATTTATTAACAAATATAAGTTCAAATATATACACATTCCATATGAAATTGATGTTTCATACATGGAAAAATGAATTCATGCTAAGGATGACATACTTTTTCGAAATTAATTTTAATAAACAATATTCTACCATTTGCATTAGTACACCAATTGACTTTAACTAATACTAACCGAGTTAGAAAATATTTGGTGGCTTCAAATGTTATATTCTTAATTAACATAGCATATTATAACGTGAAAAATATAAATAAATGATAATTATTATGTACTATATTATTTTTTAATACCTAGGTAAATTGGATAGTTTTAAAACTCCTGAGCGAGTGCACCAATGACCAAAGCCACTTTGTCTACGGCCAAGAAATGGAGCTGTCTCCTACCCTAGAGTTCCCCTTGCAACCTCTTGAATTACCACCATTCATTGGCTACCCTTGTTCGAAAAAATTATTGCACGACTGGAATGTTGGTCTTGTAGATTGCTTAGTCAAGCTGGCAGATTAACCTTAATTAAATCAGTTATTTTCTCGATGACAGTTATTGGGCAAGGACCTTTCTCCTTCCTCAGTGGCTTATTAAAATGATTAAAATTGCAGTTATGAAATTGTTTTGGAATGGTGGTATTCAAAGTCAATACATGGCCCCTGTTAAATTCAAACACATTGAGATGCCTTTGAAGAAAGGAGGGTTAGGCATTTTTGATTAAACTCACTAGAACAAAGCAGCTATGACTAGGTATCTTGACAACTTCATAAATAAAAAAGATAATATATGTGTTCAATGGTCTTTTAAATATGTTACAAACGGAAAAAGCATTTGGAATGAAACCACCGCAAAATATAAGTTGGACTTGGTGTAGTTTATTTAAGTGAAGGGAGGATGTGCTGCCTCAATATGTCATTGGTCCTCATAATAAAGTAAGCTTCTGGGATGATCCATGGTGCAAACAAGGCTGTCAGAAGACTTATCACTCATGAAGAGTTACTTCAAACTGGAGTTGGGGAACATGCTCATATTAACTCGTTTTACTTCAGCGGTCGTGTTATATTACCTAACATCTCTAATCAAAACAATTTAGTACTCTGGAATTTTGTATAGGCTTTACACTTTTAACTCTTCTTGCAGTGATAATATAACATGGGGCCAACTCGATCCAAGGTCTCTACCAAGACTGTATACAACTTCCTGACATGTAACTATGCTCAATCTACTTGTAAATGGCATGCCATTCTTTGGCAAAAAGAAAGCACTGCCATGGAAAACCTTCTGCTTTGGAAGCTAACAAACAATGCTCTATTTACTCGCATGAAGCTGTTCAACAGATGAATGAACGTGTCTGTTGGTTGCAATTACTGTAGTGAACTACCAGAAACGATAAAGCATCTTTACTTTGATTGCCTTAACCAGTGGTATGTGGAGTAGAATTAAAAATGACTTAGGCATCAAAATTGAGGGAATGAACGGGTATGATGAGTGGGAGGTTCTTCTTAAGGTTTCTGCTAGAAAAGATTAACCGCTCTAAAATTTATGGTATTCTGTTCAAGAAATTCGTTCGTCTGGTATGGTTGGAACGTAACACGAGAATATTCAATGAAGTGAGGAGCAAACTACTAAACAGATTACAGACTTGATAACTTTTAAAGTGAGGAGAGGTATACTTGAAGCTAATCTTCCATTTGAGCCTGGAGATAATGCAAGTTTTATCAGCCTCGGTTCCTTTAATCACTAGTTGTGTTTTTCTTTTTCTCCTTTTTTTAAGTTCCTTTCTTGTGTGATCCACCTCCTCCTCCTTCTTTGTTCGATGTTGTTTTGTTATTGTTATTCTTATATTTTGCTTTATTTTTCCTAGGTGAATTAATAAAATGGTAGGGGTCCATTCAATCACGTTGGCCTTGTAAATAAAAAAATAATATAAAATGTAGCATAATTCAGAGAAAATTAATTATCACCCTGAGAAATACTAATGGATACATATAAATATAATCAACAAAGCGGGCTATTAAAATATCATGTAAATGTAGATGCTTGCACTATTTTTGTTTGTACCTCCAACATTGATAAAGTATAATAATTATTGCCTAGTACTACTGTTATGCATGGAAGACAAAAAATATAATTGCATTTTTCAATATATTGAATAATAAAGGTTTCCCTTTAGACATAAGACAATCTGTCATAAATATCATCCTGGGCTTAAAGCATAAGCACAACTACCTTCATATTGGTTTGGTAAGTTTGTTGAAGAAAATTATTTATAACTATGTTTTCAAAGATTTTATTTTTTTACTAATTTCATTAAAGGAAAGTAAATATTTCTAAAAAATATAGGTAATGAGCTATATTATTTTTCTTTGATATGCATATTTCTCACATCAAGGAAACATTTGTTAAATTTACAAAATACTTATTGTTACGTGTTTCCTCATTGAGTTATTCAACTGAAATGTTGTTGATTATTGATAAAAGAAAATAAAAAAAGAGTTAATTGATTACAAATTAATTCTATAATTTATAGAGTTGAAGAGAATTATTATGCAATAAATTCTCTTATTAAATGGAATTATAATATAATTTTCAAATTATGAATATAAATTGATCAAAATTAAAACCAATTAATCCCTTTTATTTATTGCATTCTAATAATATTTGATATGGTCCTTACTATTTAAAATAGTTCACTTATAAGCATAATGAATAACTATATTTTCACAGAACACTTAATGTTCCCTCATAGAACTTTCATCTAAATAAAAATAATTAACTTGTTATATATTAATTAAATAAGCCCTACTTAAAGTTGTTTCGTTGTCCTATTATTAGCACAAACTCTCTCCTCGGTATGAATTACAATTTAATTCTTAAAGTACTTTTAATTCAGATTGACAAAACTAAAGCCAATTAGTTCCTATTATATTTTACGTGGTAACAATATTTGATATGATCTTTTCCACTTAAAAATAGTTCACTTATAACCATTATGAATAACTACATCTCTTATGTATAGTTATATAAACATTTTCAGACCGCAAAAAATTTGAAACAACATAAAATTAAACAAATTATGTAAAAATACTAGAAATACCTCATTCCTACTTATGATCTTCAAGAATTCGATGGTAAGCATGAGTATGTATTATCGATTGACATTACATGGTATATTAAATAACACAAAATAAAAAAATTAAATGGGGTTTTCTAGGATCAAGGAAAAAGTTGCACAAAAATTTAGTCTTAGGGACAACAAGTTTGTTTTTTAGGCTGAAGGAAACTTTTTAGTGTAAATCATAGAATGATAGTTGTAACTATCATTTTCTGTTTGCACTAAAAAGTGTCATTCAAACTAAAAAACAAACTTGTTGTCCCTGAGACTAAATTTTTCTGCAACTTCTTCCCTGTGTCTATTTTCCTGAATTAAATGCCTAGATTGAATAATGAAGGACAATGTTAGAATTTAGCTAAAAAAGTTCAGACTACTAAGAAAACGTAAACATTTAAGAGTAAATATGTTTCCAAAACACTTATTTAAAATGAAAATTTTAATAATCTTTAATATTGTCTAGCGAAGGTAGAATGTAAGTGTTGCTTACACATTTATAATTTTCCCTAAAATATAGTATGAAATTCATTATCTAAATAATCTTTTACTTCGTATATAATGCTTTTCTTCTGACATGATTCTTTTATATACTCGTACTTCATAATGAAGTAAAGATCAAATTTACCTCAATTTGAATATGCAGAAAAGCTTGCGATTTTTAGTATCTATATTAACAAACTAATAATTTCCTGCAAAATAAATTGAGGAACCTAAATTCATAGTGAAACCAGTAAAAAAAATATGGAAACCAAATTTGATGTAAAATATGAGAAAGAACAAATTGTTTAACTTTATCTATAACAGTTTTTATATAAATGTTCGTCGTGCACTAGAAATGTTGTTCATAAAAGGAAATAAATAAAAATAATTAATTAACTACATAATCAGCAATAAAGTTACTTAGTTTGTAACTAATTCTCTCATCAGATTGAATTTAAATTTAATTCTCAAATTACTTTGAATTCAAATTAATCAAAATAAAAGAAATTAATGTATTTTACTTATTGCATGGTAACAATATTAGATGTGATTATAATCATCATAAATAACAATATTTCAAATTTATAACCATTGATGTAACGACCCGTATTTTTTATAATAAAAAATATTAAATTTAATAATATTTTGGAATTTAATATTGTGAGAAATTTAAATTTACGATTATTAATGAGAAAATAATTAGAATATGATTTAATAGTGTTGTTTGAATGTTATTGACAACTATTTTGATGTAATTTAAATCAATTGAAACAATTGTAAAGCTAATTTGGTTATAATTGTAAATAAGGAATAAATTAAATATTGAAATTATATATTATTAATTGAAATTGGTTTATTATAGAATATCAAATAAATTGATTTATACGTAAACTTATTAGCTTCTGCTTGTAAACTATAAAAAATAGAAAAGTGTTTGGATTACTAATATATGTCAATTGCTTTATATATCACCTTATTATTTAATCCATTGAAATTAATTTGAAAATAAATAAAATTCAATGCAATTAAATATTGCAGTTGAGTTAAGATGATAACTCTAGAATAAGAATGTAATAAAATGTAAACTAATGTTAATTATATTCATAAGGTAATAGTTCATTCAATAATAAGAGTGTAAATCAAAATAAAAGAATTTGATTGAAATTAAAATATAAATAACTGAGATTTTATTACATTTTTAATTGAATGCGGAAATTAGTGCATAATTTAAATATTAGATTCGACATGGAAATTTTATTTTTAAAGATTATTAATTTCTCTATAATCAAGATGATGAAAAATTTGTTAACTTTAAATTTGAGTTTAAAATATACTAAATTGATTTTAATTTAATAATTTATTTCATTAATGTGTAAAATAGGGTTTTTGGGCACTGTCTACGATTCGATGAAACATAGTTTCATTGAATCTGTAACATTGTATTATTATAGGATTTTAAATTTCGTAGCGATCGGACTTATCGTTCGATCGTGCAGGCTCGAAACGCATAGAAACCTACTAAAAAATTTAAATGAATATAATTTGATTTTAAAAGCTAACTTCTCTATATAATAAAATTAGGGCTTGAAACTAGTTCCATTGAGTTTAAAAATATCGGAAACCTATATTTCGATATATTGGATGACAAATTTTCGTTTCGGGAAACCAATTCGATCTGTCCATTCGTTCTTATTCATATCTGTCTATATAAATAGATATTTACTGAAACCCCAATAGTGTTTTTTTTGTCTGTACGTGCAATTTTAATTTACCTGTTTATAATCCTTCTCAATGACAGAAAACCCTAATTTTCCAATTTCAAATCAAACTTCAAAATTCAAACACCTCGAAACCTATCGTAGTATATATTATTGGAAAGCTCTCGATGAATGTAATCCACATTTACATTTTTTTTGCAATTGAGTCTCAGTTTTGCCAGAATTCGACAAAGAAGTTTGGATCATCCATATCAGGGTTTTATTTTAAACGATAGATCGTTGATTATACGACGATCAGAGGAACCAAGGCGTAAAGCTTGGCGAATAGAGTCGATCCATGTGGTTCAGTTGCGTCATCTAAGATTGGATTCGACATGATCGGTGACATAAGGGGGCAGCGGCGTTGGCATATCAGGGAGGCAGAGGAGGCCACACGCGACTATAGTGGGGCCGAGCGAAGGCATGGAGCAGTATGGCGATGTCTGAGGTGGTCGGAGGTGAATGAATCGGCAGCGTCAGACGTTTGTAGATTGGCGGTTGATGGGTTAGGTTTGCGAGCATGATAGAGGGTCGTAGGTGATATATACCCGAAAATTTAACTATTTTGGGTTGAAATGATATATGCTATATCACGACTATATGGTAGAAAATTATATATGGACATTGTTGGTTAGTTTTAAATTATTTTCTAAATGGTAAAGTATGTTTGATTTATAAATTTGATTTTTAATTTAATTTAATTTAATTATTTTTTTAAAGATTTATATCTGGAAAATAATTTATTTTATATGTCTTAAAGCTTCAAATTATAATTGAATATATGGTTTTGAATGTAAATTTAAGATTTTAACTTATAATTTTATTTAGTTTTAAATACGTATTTTAAATAGTTTAAAATTCAATTTAATAAAATATTTAGTATAGTTTTAATATATATATTTTAAATTTAATTTAATATAATAAATATAGTTTTGATTTAAGATAATAAACATAGACTCTTATAATAACTTAATAGATAAAAGATTGTGGTAAAAGATTTTTGAATTTTGAAAAAGGTTTCAAAGGATTTTATAAAGTACTCTATAACGGTTTTATAATGGAGTTATAAAGGTTTTAAAGGATTTTATAAAGGGTTGTATAAAAGAACTTGTATAAGGAGATTTGGAAGCATTTTATAGGATTTTACATAGAATTTTATGAAAAAGGGAAGAGTTGTAAACTGTTTTGGAATTTATAAATAGCTTTATAAATGGTTCTAAAGCATATAAATAGTTTATAATTGGTTTAAGAGATATTTATAAGTTATTTTCGAATTGATTGAAGAAATCTTCTTCGGCATTTATGAACATATTTATAGTTTTGGAATAAGTATATGGATATCATGATATGAAGGTATAAACTTTTTTATGAATTTATTATCAAAAATGTTTTATAAAATGATCACGGTGTGAAATAAGCAATTGGTTGTTAAAGAGACCGGGGTCGTATATTATCATACTCTCTACCAATTCCGAAACTACTTTAACAACTGTGCATATGGTGGAGAATCCAGCGCGAAGTAGGATGGTTTGGTGAATGCCACTGTATGAGGTAAGAACGTATCCCTGACCTTTAGGTCAGCTTTATATGACTAAAACAGGAGCTATACCAGGCCAAATGAGGTCATTTCTCCGATTGGACATGCTTCTTCGATACCATTTATGTTACTTTATGATTGATTGGTGGCCAGCTTCAATTTGATTATGGAAGCGTGTTTCGAGATGGGCGGTAGTAGCTGCTATGTGTTAACACTAGTCCGGACGTGCAAAACTGTAGAATCGTACTATGGGCATTGCCTTGTATGCCTTGTCATATGCCTTATCGAGCCCACCATGATTATGGTTTGTTTCATACCTATGGAGTGCTCCCTAATAGCCTACCGGTTTGGTGGAATTTATAGTACTGTATAAACTATGACATTTATAAAAATGTATTAAGGGGGACATGGGTAACGGCTTAATGCTATTTTAATACTTCACTTTACTAATAGACATTACATATATAACATATATTACTACATATAGATAGTTTAATGGATCCTTAGGAAATGGAAAATCCCGAAACATTATTGCACGCATGTTATACACCGGATATGAGATGTAAAATCCCATAAATGTCTTTGAAGCCATTTCACTCATACTTACTTGTTGTTGATTTAACTTACATAAGATATTTTAGTTTTGACTCAAGTGTTTCGTCTTTTTATTACGCTTGGGTCAGCCTGAGAATTTCAGTGTTAAAGACTTTATTTCTAGAGAACGAAGATGGATTTTTGTATATTATATTATTAGAAACTTTTGCTGCATCATTATTGGTATGTTATTTTTTGTATTTTGATTGTTGTAAAAATTGTGTAGTCAAATGTATATTATAAAACAGCTTCATGAACTGTCTATTTGATTATTATATTTTGTCATTTCGTTGCGAGATTCTATATTTTGTTTTTCCTTCTTTTATCTTATTTTCTTATTTACCCCATTGAAAATCCTCCCTTTTGAATGGTTTGAGTTGACATGTGTGGTTTATTGTCGATTTAAACCATCCAAAAAATATGGATCGTTACAGTTGGTATCAGAGCTTTAATTTAGAGATACCTTAGCATGTTCATGGTTAACTCATTAAAGATACGGTTATTGATACCTAGAATGAGTTTGAGAGTATATATATGAGAGAGCGTATTTGTTAGTGATATAAAAATATTTTTATAGCGTGTTAATTTGTTCAGTTGAGTATTTATGAATTTTGGTCGGTACATAGGACACTATGACATCGATAGAGATTTCTAAACACTTAGTAGGGAAGACTGAGACAATATTGTTTTTGAAATATAGGTAAATGAAATAATTTCAACTAATATTATATTTTATATATAAAAGAATAATTATTATAAATGGATATTTTTTCTGCGATATGATTGTTTGTTAGGAAGTGAAATTTTATCTATATTGGTTGTGAAATAGGATTTATAAATAAATTGAATATGAATTGGAAATTCGAGAACTTAAGTTCCAGAGTTTTGAAATTGGTTTTCAAAGATTTTGGAATATAATATTAGTATCATTTGGAAGTATTTTCGGATGAAATATGGTGATTAGAAAGAAATGTTTTAAAAGAATTTAAAAAAAGAAGCAAATGCTGTACTCCCCTCTTCTATTGCTAGAAAATAATTTCGGTGATGATCGCGACATCATCGACATTCATTTTCGAGTTTCAAGTGGGAAGACCATTGTAGTAGCTTTGCTACACATTTGTTTTGATAAACAAATTTTAATTTTATATTCTTAAGTATGATGTGATACATATAAAGGATATGAACATATATATATATATATATATATATATATATATATATATATATATATATTCAAAATGATTTGAAATGAACCCAGTATTTAGTTCTTAAGTTCCTGTTCAATTAATGATTTAAAATAAAGTGAAATTTTAATTATTGGAAGCTTTTAAAATGAAAAATAAGAAATTAGAAGCTAAGTGATTAATGGAAATGTAAAGAAATTGGAAATTTGTCACTTGCAAATTAAAGGATAATGAAATTTAGAAGATGTAAACTATTGAACATTTTTATTAACTAAATGAATAAGATAAATGTGTATAACATTCAATTACATTCTAAAAGCATATATAAAACTTGCTAGAAATGTTTAAGAGTTGTAATTTTAATACGAATATGCAATAGAATTTATACAAGTAAAACTTAGGTAATGGAGTTATGTCTACGAATAAGAATTATGATGTACAAGAAATATTTTAAATATAAGTTAATATTTAGAAATGTTAGTAATTAAATTAAATAGAAAAAAGATGAATACTATTTAAGTAAATAGTTATATACTTAAGAAAAATGTTGAAATGATTCATAAATAAATTTAATACTAAAGGATATTATATATGAAGAAATAAATGTGATTAAAAAGTAGAAAAACTTAAGTGTGAAATGATTTATTAATGAATATTAATATTAAATGGAAATCAAGTATATAAGTAAATAATAAATGTGAATTAACTACAATGAAATGTATGTAATACTTTAAAAATGAATTCTTTAATGATTCCAAATATTGAATGAGAAATAAATTATATACCTAAATGAAAAAAAAGAATAACCTTGTATGAATAAATAAGAATTTAAAATAAATAAAAGGTAAATAATGTGTGAAAGAAACCAATAGAATAAAATTAAATAACGTTTGATTTTTTTTGTTATTTTGGCTTATGGGATGCTTAAGAAATCATACTTTCAATTGTTTAAGGTTGTATGGATATTCTATTAAGTAATTATTTGAGGGTTGTTGAGCAAAAGGTGCACTTGATAGTTTATTTATCACTCTTGCATGATGAGAAGTTTCCGAACCTGGACAAACCATTAGTTTTGGTTGCTATAAATGGTTGATGGATTCTTTTGATGTATATAATGGTTATACTACTTTTGTTCGTATATAATTATTATATATTGTATGTTGCTTGTGATATTGATTTGAAACCACTAAAATATTATTCTTTCACATCATTTTAACTCTTTAAATTATATAAATGAAATATAGGTTTATGGAAGCAATAGCTAGCGCTTTTGGTTTCAAAAATAAAGTTGTTTGCCCGATAAATAGGTACGTTTTCAGATTATGGTTTTTTGGAATGATAGTTTATTAGTTTTCCCATGATTTGGGATATTTTATTATTGAAATATGATATATATATATATATATATTGTAATTATTGATATTATTATTTTCAGACCTAACCGCACACAGGAGACTCTACCGAAATTTCCATAAATTTAGGACTTAGAATTTTTTTTTGTGCAAACATGGTTATTTTCAAAGTTATATTAAAACTTAATGGTGTAAAGTAAAAGTGTTTATAAATTGAAAATTTTGAATAAAATTATATCAAGTTTCTTGATTCCTTCTTGTTCCTTTTCGAGGACGAAAAGTTTTGAGTGGAGGAGAGTGTAACGACCTGTATTTTTGATAATTAAAATATTAAATTTAATAAGATTTTAGAATTTAATATTGTGTGAAATTTAAATTGTGATTATTAATGATAAAATAATTATAATAAGATTTAATAGTGTTGTTTGAATGTTATTGACAACTATTTTAATGTAATTTCAATCAATTGAAATAATTGTAAAGTTAATTTGGTTATAATTGTAAATAAGGAATAAATTAAATGTTGAATTCAATGTTGAATATATCTGTTATTAATTGAAATAGGTTTATTATAGAATATCAAATAAATTAATTTGTACGTAAATTTATTAGCTTCTGTTTGTAAACAATAAAATTTAGAAAAGTATTTGGATTACTAATATATGACGGTTTTTTTATTTATCACCTTGTTATTTAATCCGCTGAAATTAATTTGGAAATCAATGAAATTTAATGCAATTAAATTTTGTAGTTAATGCGAGTTAAGACGATAACTCTAGAATAAGAATGTAATAAAATGTAAACTAATGTTAATTATATTCATAAGGTAATAGTTGAATCAATAATAAGAGTGTAAATCGAAATAAAAGAATTTGATTGAAATTAAAATATAATTAACTGTGATTTTATCACAGTTGTAATTAAATGCGAAAATTATTGCAATATTTAAATATTAGATTCGACATGGAAAATTTATTTTAAATGATTATTAATTTCTCTGTAATCAAGATGATGAAAATTTGTTAAATTTTAAATTCGAGTTTAAAAGTGATTAAATTGATTTTAAATTAATAATTTATTTAATTAACGTATAAAATTAGGTTTTTGGACACTTTCTTGGATTTTGACAAAACCAGTTTCATCGAAACCATAATAGTGAATTATTATCGGATTTCAAGTTTCGTAGCGATCAGACTTATCGTTCGATCGTGCGGGCTCCAAACGCGTAGAAATCAATTAAAGAAGTTTAAAAGAATATAATATGATTTTAAAAGCTAACTTCCATATACAATGAAATTAGAGTTTGAAACTAGTTCCATTGAGTTTAAAAATATCGAAAACCTATATTTTGATATATTGGACGACTTATTTATGTTTCGAGAACGAAATAGGCTTTTCGGGTTGTTGTTATCGTTTCGACCCAATTCGAGCTGTCCATTCGTTCTTATCCATCTCTGCCTATATAAATAGATATTTATTAAAACCCAAGTAGTCTTTTTTTGTTGTCTGTACAAACAATTTTAATCTATCTGTTCATAATCCTTCACAATGGCAGAAAACCCTAATTTCCCGATTTTAAGTCAAACTTCAAAATTCAAACTCCTCGAAAACTATCGTATTATATATCATTGGAAAGCTCTCGATGAGCGTAATCCACATATGCGGTTCGTTTTTGCAATTGAGTCTCGGTTTGGCCAAATTTTGGTGAAGAAGTTTCGGCTGTCCGTATTAGGGTTTTGTTTTCAATGGTGGATCGTCGATTATACGAAGATTGGAGGGTACCGCGGTGTAGAGCTTAGCGAATGGAGTCGATCCATGTGGTTCAGTCATGTCATCCGAGCTTAGATTCACCATGATCCACGACATAAGGGGGGTGGTAGCGCTGGCGTATCAGGGAGGTGGAAGAGGTCGCACATGGCTACAGTGCAGTCGACCGGAGGCGTGGACCAATACGGCAATGTCTGAATTGGTCGAAGGCGAATGGATCAGTGGCGTAAGGCATCTGTAGAATGGCGGTTGATGGTTAGGTTTGTGAGATTGATACGAGGGTTGCAGGTGATAAGGAGAATTACGTTCATGCCCATTATTATTTTTTATTTAATTTTAAATTTTTAATGTTCTAATTCACATAACTTCTGCATATGAACTCAAATTTGGTCGCGGTTTCTTCCTTTAGGATCGCATCAAAATTCTGGACAACATGAAACTGGTTTGGTTGAATTCTGAGCTTATTTAAATTTTGGGCTTTATTTGGATTTTAGATCGATGATAAATCAAAAGTGAGTGATTTAACCCACTCATAAAATACTAAACCTTCTAATGTTAGTTGAATTAAATTTATGAATTGATAAGAATTTTATTGATTGTTGTTTGATAATTTAAATTATCATTTTAAATTTAATTTGAATTAATTGCCATTCAATTTATATTCAAATTAAATTGATAGTTAAATACCCGATATTGATAACTAGTTAATTGTTGTGATTAATTGACTGATTAGGATGTTGGTTATGATGGATGTTTATTAGTTGACATTTTGGATGATTGGATGTTATATTTATTATATATGTTGCATCACACTGCAAGTTCCCTTAGTTTGTCGTTAGGAAAATCACTATAGGTTGAAATGATACATACCCGAATGACCTTATAGATTAGGGATAATTGTTATGGATTGAAATGATACCCGGGCAATTTTATTGATATGAAAATTATTGATTCGGGATACGGGTTGAAATGATATATACCCGAAAATCTAACTATTTTGGGTTGAAATAATACATATCCTATCATTTGACCATAGGGCAGAAAATTATATACGGACATCGTTGGTCAGTTTTAAATTAATTTCTAAATGGTAAAGTATGTTTGATTTGTAAATTTGATTGTTTTTTAAATTTAATGATTTTATTTAAAAATTTATATTTGGGAAATAATTTATTTATATGTTTTAAAGCTTCAAATTATAAGTTAATATATGGTTTTAAATGTAAATTTAAGATATTAACTTAGAATTTTATTTAGTTTTAAATATATATTTTAAATAGTTTAAAATTAAATTTAATAAAATATTTAGTAAAGTTTTAATATATATTTTTTAAATTTAATTTAATATAATAAATATAGTTTTCATTTAAGATAATAAATATAGGCTTTTATAATAACTTTAATAGATAAAAAGTTTGTAAAATATTTTAGAATTTTGTAAAAGGTTTTAAGGGACTTTATAATGGTTTTATAAAGGAGTAATGAAGGTTTTAAAGGATTTTGTAAAGGGTTGTGTAAAAGAACTTGTATAAGGAGATTTGGAAGCATCTTAAAGGAATTTGCACAGAAGTTTATGAAAAGGGGAAGAGTTATAAACTGTTTTGGAATTTATAAATGGTTCTAAAGCATATAAATAGTTTATAAATGGTTTAAGAGAAATTTTTAATTTATTTTCGAAATTGATTGAAAGAAATCTTCCTCGACGTTTATGAATATATTTATACTTTTAGAATAAGTAGATGGATATCTTGATATGAAGGTATAAACTATTTTCTTGATTTATTATTAAAAATGTTTTATAAAATGACTACGGCGTGAAATAAGCATTTGGTTGTTAAAGGGACTGGGGTCGGATATTTGTCATACTCTCTGCTAATTTCGAAACCACTTTAACTACTATGCACGTGGTGGAGAATCCAAAATGAAGTAGGAGGGCTTGGCGAATGCTACTGTATGAGGTAAGAATGTAGTCTAACCTTCAGGACAGCTTGATATGACTAAAACAAGAGATATACCGGGCCAAGTGGGGTCGCTCCTACGATCGGGCATGCTTCTTCGATACCATATCTATTACTTTGTGATTGAGTGGGGGCCATCTTCGATTTGATTACGGGGGTGTGTTCTGAGGTGGGCGGTAGTAGTTGCTATGCGTTACCACCAGTCTGGGTGTGCAAAAAGGTAGAATCCTGCACTGGGCATTGCCTCGCGTGCCTTGTCATATGCCTTATCGAACCCACTACCATTTTGGTTTGTGTCGTACCTATGGAGTGCTAGCCCACTGGTTTGGTGGAGTTTACAGTACTGTATAGACTTTGGCATTTATGAAATGTGTTAAGGGGGTTATATGTAATGCCTTAATTCTATTTTAATACTTTACTTTACTGATAGACATTACATATATAGCGTATGTTATGACATATAGATAGTTTAACAGATCCTTAGGAGATGAAAAATCTTAAAATCTCTCTTTAAGTTATTTCACACACGTTATACATTGGATGGGATATGTAAAATCCCTTAAAAATCTATGAAGCCATTTCACTCATATTTACTTGTTGTTGATTTAACTTACATAAGATCTTTTAGTTCTAACTCGAGTGTTTTGTCTTTTCATTACGCTCGGGTTAACCTGAGCATTTTAGTGTTGAAGAGTTTATTTCTGGAGGACGAAGACGAAATTTGGTATATTATATTATTACAAATTTTCCACTGCATCGTTATTGGTATGTCATTGTTTGTACTTTGATTGTTATAAAAATTATGTAATCAAATGTATATTGTAAAACAACTTCATGAACTGTTTATTTGATTATTACATTTTGTTATTCCACTGCCAGATTTTGTGTTTTGTTTTTCCTTCTTTTCTCTTATTTTCTTATTTACCCCATTGACAATCCACTCTTTTGAATGGTTTGGGTTGACATGTGTGGTTTATTGTCGATTTGAACCGTCTAAAAAGGTGGATTATTACAATTCATTATCATTTTCGAACTGCAAATTTTTTTTGAACACTATAACATAGTACAAACTTCATAATTATGGATAATTACCTCATTGTTGCATAAGATCACCAAGACTTTAATGATAACTATGAAAATATGTTGCCTACGAACATATCATAATCTACTAAATAACACAATAGAAATATACAAAATAGATTCAGATATAAATAGAATTGAGCAAAAAAAGGAAAAATTATTTGTTGAATTAAGGAGAGTACATGATATAATCTAAGAGTAAATTCAAAGAAACACGCTATAAGGTTAGATACTGCATTTCATATATAACACAATAGATAGATTGATGGAATAATTAATAGATTGATATAATATAGAGCTATAATAGTATACAAGATAAACGAAAAAATATAAATTTGGAAAATAGAGAAAATTATAGCATTTTAAATAAGTTGGTTTGTTTGATTTGCAAGGACTGAGTGAGAATCTCGATTTTAAGGCGAGGACAAAATTTAGTACCACATAAATAATGTTCTTAAAGTGGAAGATAAAAAATTATGGTTTGTACCAAAAACATAATTAAACTGCAATGGATCATATGCAAAGAATATCATAGTTATGCTTTAAGATATAGAAAGGTAGAGAGTCGAGAAGAAATATGGTGGCATATTTTTTTATTGAGTACAGGAGTAAAAAATATGTCAATATTATGTTAGCATATATTTTACAAATATTATGATGTTAATTAAAAATGTTCGATAAAATATGAAAGGGATAAACATACTTTATTATATAATTTTAGCTACATATTATGAGAAGAATTTAAGATGAGATAGAGGTAGTGAGAAATATACTTTTTATATAACATTAAAAAAAGTGGGTAGTTTTTAGTACAAAGTCATAATGTATAGAATCGAAAAGGGAAAGTTGATTTTAAACATCAAGCGATTATGATAATGTAATAAAGAAAGGAGTGGGAACTATAGAATGAAAGATTTAATTTAACTATTGAAGGAAAGTTGTGATAAGTAGGTGTTTTAAAGAAGTGCAAAAATCTCATTTTATGGCAGTACATTAATTTATACTAATTGATAAGTGAAAATACAAACGGTCTCATGTTCAGTTTCTTATTTAATAAAAGGGAAGATATAATAGATTGAGATATAAATATAAATAAAAGAAAAAAATGCAAATTTATTCCTTTAATTAAAAAAATACAAAATATGAGTGGAGAGTGAACTAGAAAAGAGAATATAAAATAGATAGATCACGAATTTTTATATACAATAAAACAGATGCATTTTTTTATCGCCTTATTCTAATAACTTGTTTAATAATTCTCAAAAAGAATATAAATGATCAAAAATTGAAATTCCTACATAAGATAATAAAGGGAAGATTCATTTCATAAAACAGTACCAAGTGTATAAGATCTTATAAACTTAACATAAGTTTTCTATTATTGGAACAGAACCTCACTAGTATCAACCACATTCATATCACATGCCATGTAACAATCCAGAATTTCGAACACTTCGTATTTTAATATCTGAATTATTTAAATATTTGAATTTAGGACTTATTGTGATTAAATATGAATTTATAACCTTGTTTAAAACTTTTTAATTAATAACTAATGATACAAATCCGCGTAGGATTTCTAATGGCTATGTTCCTCTTTCATTCTCTGTCTAATAAGAATAATCTTCTCAGAAGATTCACGAATAGAATCCAGACCAAGAATGAGCTTCTCCCCAGATTCCAACCAACAAGATGGAGAATGACACGACCTTCCATATAGGGCTTCGAGCCATACCGATACTCGACTGGAAACTATTGTTGTAGGAGAACTCTACAAGGGGTAAATGATCCTTCCAACTACCTCCGAAATCAAGAATACAAATACGGAGGAGATCTTCCAAGATACGATTCACTCGTTCAGTCTATCCATCTGACTGTGGATGATAAGCTGTGCTGAAATTAAGCTTTGTTCCCAAAGCTTACTGAAGACTCTGCCAGAAATGACTCATGAACAAAGGGTCACGATCACAAACAATCGAACTAGGAACACCGTGAAGTCTCACGATTTCCTTGATATAAAGCTTGGCCAAATGAGAAGTAGTCCTATTAGACTTAATAGGAATAAAATGAGCGGATTTGGTGAGGCGATCAACAGCAACCCAAACACTATGATGACCCGATCTCAAACGAGGTAGGCTGTCAATAAAATCCATAGAAATCTAATCCCATTTCCACAGTGGAACCTCAAGAGGCTGAAGAAGACCGGAAGGACGCTAATGCTCGGCTTTGATGAGTTGACAAGTCATGAAATTGCTCGCATAACTTGGAACATCACGCTTCAAGCCTTCCCAATAATAAAGGCAATACATATCTGCATACATCTTGCTACTGCCGGGATGAATTGTATACATAGAACGATGGATGTCATCAAGAATGTCACGCCTAAATGAAGAATCAGATGGCACAACAATACGGTTCTTCTTGTGAACACACCTATGAAAATCAACGCTGAAATCCATCAACGCCTCATCATGGGATTTAGACTCACAAAGCTGAATAAGACGTAACAACTCTGGATCTTGTTACTGAGCCATGGCAATACAGTCCAACAAACTAGGATGAGCTTCCAAGCTAAAAACTAGAATAGATGAATCAGATGATGGGGCTCGATCCCGAATATTGCACAAAGATAGAGTCTCAAGAACATTCCACTCGGCTAGCATCATAGAAACAACAGTCGAGTGTTTGCGACTAAGCGCATCAGCAACATGATTATCCTTACCAGGGGTATAATAGATATCAATATCATAAGAGAAAAGAAACTCGAGCCAATGTTGTTGTCTCATATTGAGTTCCTTCGAAGTGAACAAATACTTCAAGGATTTATGATTGGTATAGGGAATGAAGCGCTCGCCTAAGAGGTAATGGCACCAAATCTTCAAAGCGAAGAACATCATGAGTGGCATAGCGAACTTCATTCGGACGCAGTTTCCTTGAAGCATAAGCAACTATCCAATCCTTCTGCATAAGAATAGCACCGAGACCACTTCCACAAGCATCGGTGCAGACAACAAGATCATGATTCCCCTCGGTAACCATAAGAATAGGAGCGTTAGTGAGAAGTTCCTTCAATGTCTGAAAGGAAGTTTCACACTTGTCGGACCAAATATAAGAATGCCTTTCCGAGTAAGGCTAGTAAGAGGAAGCACAATGCAAGAAAAATTCTTATTGAACCGACAGTAATAACCCGCCAATCCAAGGAAACTATGAATCTCATGAACATTCTCAGGCCTCTTCCAATTTTGGATAGCTTCGATCTTCGAGGCATCGACTGAAATGCCCTCGGAAGATACAACATGACTAAGAACTTAACCTTATTCTCCCAAAAGTGGCACTTGGAGATTTGGTTCTGAGCTGATGCTGATGAAAAATATTCAACATAATCGTCAAATGGTGGGTATTCTCTGTCTCGGACTTAGAATAAATAAGGATGTCATCAATAAACACAAGGACAAACTTATCGGATATTCCTAGAATACTCAATTCATGAGATTGAAAAAGAAAGTAGGAGCGTTCTTTAAACCGAACGCATAACGAGCCACTCAAAAAAACCATAAAGAGCGCGGAAAGCTGTAAGAGGAACGCTATCCTCCGCAACTCCTAACTAATGAAAACCAGTAGTAAAGTCGAGCCGAGAAAAGACCTCAGCACCACTCAACTGATCGAATATATCATCGATCCTGGGCTAAGGATACCGATTCTTGATGGTTAACTGGTTAAGCTTGTGATAGTCAATGCAAAGCCTAAGAGTACCATCGGACTTCCTCACAAGTACACCCGCGACACCCCACGGTAATGAACTGGACTGAATGAAATGCTTAGCTTTGAGTTCTACAAGTTGCTTCTTGAGTTCCTCATTTTCATTGGTAGACATCCTCGTGGGAGGACGACTAACTGGCTGAGCACCTGGAATGAGGTCAATGCGGAACTCAATAGCCCGCTTAGGCGGTAAACTCGTAACTTCCTCAAAGATATCAGGAAAATCACAAACAACAGGAATACGAGAGACATCAACATCATCATCTCGTGAATCAAGAGAATATAAAGACACTTCAGAATTATCCACATTCTGAAGGACAAGAGATATCTGAGAAGACGAATCACGATGGCTAAGATATAGAATCCCCTCGGAACAAATGATCATGGCATCGTATCGAACTAGCCAGTCCATACCCAATATCATATCAAACCCCAAAAAGGAAATAATGTGCAGATTCGCATGGAAAAAAAGCTACATAAAACAATCTAAACATCATTACAAATCAAACTAAGGGTTGCGCGTCCCCCGATAGGATTCGAAATCCTTAGTGAAGTAACCAAACAAGAAACATCCAATGGAACAACATCAATGAGCTCCTTTGATACGAATGAGTGTGACACACCCATATCGAAGAGGACTTAAATAGAATGATTATGAAATAATAGAGAACCTTGAAGAATAGAAGGAGATGTACCTCTGGGCTGAGAAGAACCTCCAGAAGCCTTAGAAACATAAAGCTTGCCAGACTTGGCACTAGCAGGAATAGTAGAGCAGGTGGAAACATGATGACTTTCCTTCTTGCAATAGCGGCAAAAGAGAGACTTAGGACAAGCTCGAATCATATGATCAGGAGAACCACAATTGGAACACTTCTGAATGGAAGGTGTTCCAGTAGACAAAGTCTGAGAGCTAGAACCACCAGACTTCTTCTTCTTGGAAGGAAAAGACTTAGACTTCTGAAATGGAAACTGCTTCTTGATGGGGTTCTTGGGAACCTCCACCTCATCACTACTGTCTCGCTCCTTCTCGACGGCTTCAAGGCGAAGCCGTGAGTCAACTAACTCATCAAACGATAGCTTGAGCTGGTGCATCAAAGATTTCTTCAAATATTTCTTCAAACCAGAAAAAAAAACTTCAGGTTCTTCTTATAGGAGGTGCTAATATACTCGAGACCATACTTGGACAAGACCTCGAAAGAAGAAAGATACCTAGAAATAGAAGACTTTCCTTGCTTCAACTCAAGGAAGACGGGCTAACAAAGATTTCTCAGATACAGGAACGAACTTAAGTTCGAATCGTTCCTGAAACTGAGTCCAAATAAGAGCAGACTCATCAATCTCAGCAATAAGAAGCTCACATCAATCAAGAGCACGCTCGCAGGTACGAATCACACAATTCAAGAGCACACTTACACCAAATAAGAGTAGACTCATCAATCTCAGCAATAAGAAGCTAAGAAATATACTGATCCATGCGAGAAAAGATGCGCTCGCATGTACGAATCCAGGCCTGAACCTCTAAAACAGACTAGGAGCCCTTGAAAGGCTTGCCTCCAAGATGAGAGAAATCACTACATGTACGCACAAAGGAAGACTTGCATGGATAAGATGTTAGAGCAAGAGCAAGAGGCTGAGTACTCCTGAATAACTCCATCAACTGATCAATATACATGTAGACTCCATCCGGATGTGAGTTACTAGATTGCCCGACACCTGAGCATGAAATCCTACCTCTTCCAGCCATGAGCTGAAAGTTAAGATAAGAAAAGAGTTAATCATAGGATAGAGATAGATAATTCAATATGGAATACTACGGAATTAAAAGTGCATTCCTAGGCGTATTCCTAACTTATCTATCCCATGGCACGAAGGAAAGATTTGTAACGCTTGTATTATACCAAGATGTGGCGTACTATATAGTTCTGTTATGTGTTTATCATATTTTGTTTTGAACCTGGCTCCGGTACCAAGATGTGATGCCCCACTCCGAGACCTACATTAGCAAAGAGTATTACTAGGTCTGTCTGCTAACACGGAGAATAGAGCTGGATAGAAGCAACCATCTATAGCCTTGTCTTAACTATCTACTGAATACGTCAATCAATGCATATATTTTTTTCTCATGTGGATCGACATATCCAATAGATACTTAATACAAAACTATAATGGCTATAAGATATATCAGAACAAAATATAACAACTCAAAAGTAAAACATCATAGAACAGCTGAATGACATACAAATGTCTAAATACAAATACATCTCCAGTACAAATCCAAAATGATACAACTAAGTGGTATGATGGCCACTACTCATACACGAGTCTAAAATAATAATACATAGATCAGCGTGTCAACAGATAAGGACAACAAAAAGCTAAATAAGATAGGCTAGCGGATACACCAAAAGTGAAGTCCATGCGGAAGCAAAAGCAAATAGGTTAAGTCCGAAGCACATAACCGAAAACACCTCGGTCTGACCCGAGCATAAGAATACATGGGTTAGCCTAACTAAACAAATCAGTTAGATAAGCTAAATGATAATGAACATGCAAGGTCATAAAGTACTGCAATAATTTCTAAAAGAGATAACACGATCATCTAACAAAAGACGAATCATAACAAGCCTCATATCATCGGCAACTCAAATAAACAAAGGATATGAATATCCCAAATCAAGCCAAAAAGGCAAATAACAAATACCAATGAAGGTAACACAGTTTCCAAAAGGTAATCGCTATGTATCGAGTGGTTCAAAGGACCTACTCCAAAAGGCGATACTCTAGGAAAATATAAATATCAATGAAACAAAAGATGCACGTGCTCGGTACTGTATAAACAAGGTCCACAAGCCCGAAGGCAACAAACCTAAGTATCTCTCGAGCGGTGACGAAGGACCTACTCCAAAAGCGATACTATAAGGACACAAACCCGAAGGCAACAAACCCAAGAGCACAAACCTAAAGGCACAAACCCCAAGTATCTCTTGAGCAATTACGATGGACTAACTCCAAAAGTGATACTATAGCGCAACCAACCATAGTGGCGAAGGTCCAGAGGCCCAGTACTGGACACCACTAATTGGTAATATGCGTCATAAACCCCTCGGATAGGAACCCGCAAAGTGTTAACGTGTGTCCCATACCACACGTTCGCATTAAACGGTTTACTAACCGTTAGTCAATTCCACGCTAAAGCAGTACAAAGTTTACCTCATCTCATCGGTAAACCAGACCTGAAGGTCAAAACGATCAAACAAATATATTAGGAATTAACTGAAAAGATAAACGCACGTGTTCATAGCACACGTATTGTCCAATCACTTAATTCTCCTCCCTCTTCGCTTGAAGTGAAAAATTGCGTGTTTTATATAGAAATTAAGTTGAAGAAAATGAGTTTTAGGAACACTATGAAATCGCTTTAGAAATTGCCTTTGAAATTCTCTTATTATAGAGTATATAATTTTTATACTTAAAAAATAATATATAATAATAATTTCAAAAGTCAATTTATGTGAAAAACATTTTTAAAACACATTATAAACCCGTGTATGAAATCCATAAATCCAAAAAGAAATATTAAGGAAACATTGAAATAATGGAAATTATACCAAGTATTATCCGTTTAAAAGAAGCTGTGACTCAATATTCGACAGCAGGTTTGAACAAGTTAATAGTGTCAAAATGACTTGAAATTCTACAAGAATGTAGTTCAACATTCCTATTTCAATTTGCAAAAAGAATCATTCAAATTCGATTTGAAACTAAGAATCTGCGTCGTAAAAAGAATCATTCAAATTCATTTTTGAATTTTGTTCATAAAAATATATACTTTATAGAAATATTGAAAATATGACCCTTAAATCAAAAGAGGGCTAAAGGACCCTTAAATCAAGGAGTGATTTAAGAGAAATAAGGTGCCTGTAAGAGCATGGTTTGTATGTACCTAAGCATGGAAGGAGGTGTGTTATGGATGGTCAATTGCCACATTTCCTAACTCTATATAAACACCCCATTAGCCCTCTCTTTGCATTCATTCATTCCAAGTCTTCATTTCTTTCTTTCTTTCCCTCTTCTTCGCTATGAATGTGAGCAAAATGGAGGAGGAAATGACCTTAGGCTGTGAGCATTAAGGAGGGAAAGGATGGTCTTAGACGTTTGTAAAGGAAAGGAGAGAGGTGGTAGTGATGGCCATGAACAAGGAGGAGGAGGATGGTCATGGACTTGTGCATATGAAAGGAGGGATGTAACGATCACGATTTTTTAGTAAAAATTTAATTTAGTAATTGATACAAATTTGTGGATTAAATTTGTAAATTAATTTAATGTTTCCAAGTTAAATAGGAGATTTGTTTGTTTATATATGTATATGGATTGATTTGAAATTCAAAGGTAGATATTTTGAAAATATCTTGGGTTTGAAAAGAAATATATATTTTAAAATTATTAAAAATTTGTTTTGAAATTTTAGTATGTATATGAATATATATACGTTGTGATTTGAAAGCTATGATTTAAATGTAATATAATAAATTTCTAAAAGGTTAAATTTTAATTTATTTAATGTGTAATTAGATTTTAAAAATCAATTTCTTAAAGTTATAGATATATAAATAAAAGAAGATGGATTCTATAAATAGAAAATAAATTTAAAAACATTTAAACACATGCAAAATACATGTGTAAACCTTTTAACAATCAAGTTAATATTTGTAAACATTTAGACAAAGCATTAAGACAAGTGTTAACCATGCAAAATACCAGTGTATGTTTATTTTAACAAGTGACAAAATAAACTTTTATTTTATTTTAGAATTATAGAAAATAGGTGTAGAAAAAGAAAATCAGGCCTCACTTCTCAAATTTCTTTTATCTTCTCATTTCAAAACCTGTAAACAAACAGATCTGAAATAAAACTAAAGAAATCAAACTATAACAAGTTCAACTGTTTCACCTGATCTAAGGCAAGCAGTAGTTTTAAGTTGCAATCTGATTCAGAATGCAATTCAAATCAAATGCAACAACTTCTTTTACAAAGTCTTAAGCCTAGAAATCAAAATAACTTGAGTTCAACCTGGAAAAAAATCTGAGATCAAGCCTACATTCAATTAACAAGAAAGATTCAATCAAACTTAGCTTCAATATATCAGATTCCAGATTCAAAAACAAAGCATTCCAGTTCAAAACAAATTCAAGCCCTTGTTTAAGACAACACTGTGAGTAAACTCTTCACCCTATATATATATGTATCTTAATCTGCCTGTGATAGATGCTTGTTGTGTGATTGTAAATTTATCTGCAAGTATATGTATATACCTGTGTGAATTGATGTATGCAGGTCTGTGTGTATGCATTTACTTATCTCTGTTATAAACAGGCACAAAAAAATTTCATATAAAAATTCATATCTCAACATACGAGCAGATTCATGTTATAATTCTTAAAGGAAATATGGTTGTACTAACTAAATCTTGATTTTAAAAATATTAATGAAGATAATTAGGAAGTAATTAACTGTAAAATGATAATATACGGTGAAAATTCCTTTCTAGACAATAATTCAAGTATTTTAGTTTCAAGTTTAGATTGCATGTCTGGATTCGAACTTGAAAATTTAAGATTTTTAATGAAGGTTTCATAATTTTTAACGTTGGGGTTGTCAAGATTTCTAGTGATGAAAAAAAAACACGTTGTCGTCAATTTCCGATGAATGACAAAGTTTGGGGAATCGTGATCCTTGGTGAAGATAGCTGGAGCATCGGGGAACTTAGGAAAAATATTGAATTAATTCATAAAATGTTGTGGCGATAGGAATTCGTTGATCTAGGGTTTTTTGGGGCTGTTTGTTTGTCGAAGTTTAAAGGGTTGCTGCACCATCGACGAGGCATCGAAAGCGATCAAATGAAGGAGGATTGGAGCGTAGGAGCGTGGTGCTGCTCTGAAATGAGTTCCGTGCAGTTGACACGATCATCATCAGAAGGGGATTTTAGTTGTCTGGGTTGATTCCAGTTTGGGGTCGAACAACTCGATTTCGTTTTGCAACTGTTTTGGTCGAACTGGGTGATGTGGGTCATCGAGTCGATCACCAGCGACGTGTGGGAGGTTACGACATCGATCATCGAGGCACCGGCGCCTCATGCATGTGCATGCGTGTGCGCTTGAGTCTGGGTTCGTAAGCTTTAGGGAAGAAGCAACTCACTCGGGTTAGGTTCGAATTCATCGCCGGTTTGTCTCGAAGCAATGATTGGGAGAGAAATTCTCGTATGCTTGCTCAGGTATTTTGAGTACAGGCTCGGGTTTGCTTATGATATCAAGTTTTAAATGAAAAGAAAATAACAAGTTTTCAAAATTAAACAAAAATAAGCTTTTAATAAAGTTTCAGAGTTTAATTTTTAAGTTAAATATTTAAAAATTTATTTGTTTTTAAAGTAATATATGTTAGGTTAATTATATAATTAATTTCTAACGGCTTTTCAAATGGAATTTGATAATTTATTTATTAAGGTAAGTGATCAATAAATGGATAAGTTATCAAGGTAATTAATTTATCCATGTGATTAATTAAGGTAATGAATTAATTAAGAGTTAATTAATTTATGTGATTGATTGGAGATTAATTAAAGGTTGATTAA
The DNA here is from genome assembly GCA_030765085.1 of Allium cepa. Taxonomy (NCBI): domain Eukaryota; kingdom Viridiplantae; phylum Streptophyta; class Magnoliopsida; order Asparagales; family Amaryllidaceae; genus Allium; species Allium cepa. Next base: position 430,369,190 of record CM060937.1, read on the forward strand.
TGATAGATTTATGGTTGATTAAAGGTTAATTAAAGATTAATTAAGAATAATTACTCAAAGTGATTAATTTATTAATTAAAGGTTAGTCACTTAAAAATTAAGATTTATTAATCAATAATTAAGGAATGAATTAAGGTTAATTAACTTCATGATTAAAGATTTTCAATTACATATTAAGACTAATTAATTATTGATTAAAGATTAATTAATTAAATGATTAAGGGATAATTAATTATTAGTTAAGGATTTATTAATTTATAATTAAGATAATTAATTATTAATTAAGGATAATTAATTAAATGGTAATTAAATAAGGATTAATTAATTAATGTAATTAGTTAATTAAGAATAATTAGATAATTAAAGGTTAATTAAATAAGAATAATTAAATAATTAAAGATTAATTATTTAATGGTTAAAGGTTGATTTATTTATTAATTAAGGTTGATTAATTAATAATTAAAGGTTGATTAATTTATTATTAAAGGTTAATTAATAAATGATTAAAGGTTAATTAATTAAAATGAATTGTAATTAATTAATAGTTAATTAACCAGAGTTAGTAATTTATTCATAAGTAATTAATCTAATTTAAATTAATCAGATGATTAATTTATTTTACTTATGGATGTTTGGATTCTATTGAATGTTCAAATTGTTTGATATCCTTGATATGTGAATCTTTATGACATGGATTGTTTTGATGTGAGCTGTCATCACAAATAATTTATTTATTTGTGATGAATTTATATTATCTATCTTTGTTTATCTGTGAATGAAGATAAGCGTTATTGGAATATACCGCTTATTTATAATTGCCGTGTTTGAATCTGTGATGATTGATGATGTTGCACTATTGTGTAAAACCCTTAGACTACACCATACACACACAAATATGGATTGCACGAGGAAATTGGTTAAGTCACAGATATTTGAATTTAACAAAATGGTTTTAAAGATTGAATTTTGAATCCAAAATAGTTTTGGAAATGGAACTAGGTTAAATATGAATTTAAAAAAAAAAGGAGTTTTAAAGATAAAAGTCATTTTGAATAACTTGACAAAGTTTTGAAATTTAAATAATATGATTTGAATTTGAATGCAAGATTTGAAATTGAATTCTATGTTTGGAAATTATGGTTTAAAAAGGTTATACAAGTTATAAATGTATTTATATGGGTTTTAAACCATTTTAAAAGTATTGTTTTGGGAATTTGAATTTAATCCAAGTTTTATACTTGAAGGGCTTTAACTTATGCAAATGTAATCGGATTTTTTCGAAACGAAAACTATTGTTTTCAAATAATAATAGCTTTCATATAAAGAAAGGATTTCCAATTTGTGTCGAAAGATTTCAAGTTTGAAATGAAATTGAAATAGTTTTGAAAGCTATGAATAAATCTTCGTGAAAGATGGTTGAACCTTATTTTGAAATTGAAGAGGATTTTAAATGGTGTATCTTTTATATAAACGATTTGAAATGGGAATTGTTTTGAAAGTTATGAATGAAACATTGGAAATGGTTTTGAAAGCTATGAATTGAGTCTTTGATTTAATGATTGGATGAGTTAATCCAATTTGAAAAGGAAATTGTTTTGAAAAGCCGTGAATGAATCCTTGTGGAAGATTGGTGAACTTTGTGAAGTGAATCTTTTTGTTTAGATTTGATAATGGTAATTTGTTTAAACTATTTGAAAGAAAAGTTTTGGGTAATAAGTTGTGACTTAACTTAGATCCAACTATCCATATATTTTTAAAATATTGCGCTCATTATTCGGTTTAGCCGAGAGAGGACCTTATGTCATATAACTCATTCTGAATAATAATACATGATATGGATAGCATTTGAAGATCGGTGGTGAAGACCAGGTGTTTTCAAAAATGAAAGAATTACCCGTCAAATGTCTCTACACTGAGTTGCGCCGGTATAGAGATCTCCATATGTGAAGGGGAGTCCGATCGGGATTGTGAATACTGGATTGCAAGGACTTCTTTTGAAGTGCATTCGATTCTGTTCGAACCCGGAACAGACTTGTATGGATGTGTGTCCGACATTACACTTTGAGATGTAAAGCTGGTTTCTATCAAATACATTTCTGTTTGGTGGTGGAGATTTATTCTCTTAGCTTAACACCCTTCTCTGAGACGTACGAGCTCAGAGGTTATGTAGTGATGGTTACTAGTGATACATTCCCAATTTGGTAATGTAGCATATGAAGTGCGAATGATCATTTGTTGATCGAAGCATGGCTTTTGTGAAAAGCCTAGCTTTGTGGACAAGGCTTCGTTAAGCCTCACAACCTGGAAAAGATCAAAACAGGAATGTTGCGGCAAGGCTATTAGGGGTTGTGTCCCTAGGATGTGTCCATTTCCTTCTGGATAAAAAGTGGTATCTGGTATGGAGCCCAGTTATTTAACTGTGTGGTTGTTGCTATTTGTTGGTGAATCCCGGGATAAAGGTCGGTAACGACCTGGGATGGCTTAGTTGTAGATGTTACCTAGTCACAGAGGTAACCCGACCTTGTATTGGTAGGGAACCGATATGGTTCTTTGGGGCGTCCCTCCAGAGGCGTTCCATTTGATAAGGAAGTTCTTTAGCCTAACCACTGGTAGAAATCCAATCATTCAATACGAGCCCTTTATGATTTCAATTGTATAACCTACCATTCTTAAATGATAGCTATAGTTCGCATAGTATAATGGTACCTATGCTAGTTAAGAATTATATCATACTTTCGAAAGGTTTTCTACAATATGCACTAATAATAATATCAAAAGAATTTTGCTTGGTAAGCTTGTTTGACTATCATAAGGAGAAATCTCACCCAAGTGTGCGATTGCATTGTGTGTGTGCCGGAAGGCCTTATGGTAGGCCAAAAAGAATTACGGATTTCTTTTAAATTCTTTTGTTTTTTTATTAAAGATAAATTGTTTATATTTGCTCATACCAGTCCCATGATTGACTTGGAGTTTTTTGTTCCTTTCCTAAACTCTGGGTGCCCACAATTTTCCACACGGGCAGTCTAGAGTTGGGATTTTCAGATAATCAAATAGTAGGTGTAGATTCGGTAGCCTTCAGTCTTTAGAAATCTTCTTCAGTCTTTGGATGACTGATGTTGCTTAAGTCCAACTTGATGGTGGTTCGAGCTTATTATTGGAGTCTTCAAAGCTTTTGGGTTAAGCTATTTGGTTTTGAAACTTTGGCATTGAAATGCAGTTATTGGATTCTATCTTCTTTATATTCTTTAGAAGATCAAGTTGGTGATATTGTTCCGCTGCTGGTGTTTTGTTCTGCTGTTGTCTTGTATCTTTGATAATATTGATATTCATGTTGTATCCGATATTATATCAACTATTGTATATCAATGATATATTCTTTTTCTTCCGCTGTTGTTATACTTAATGTGTTATAAGCTTCGGCACGAATCGGATTTCAACGGTTGAATCTACGGCATTCGAGTACAAGTGAAGTACGGGTGTCGATTTTCGTACGCTGAAATTCGGGTCGTGACATCTTGCCATTCTCAAATCCTTAGCATTCATTTTCAAAGAAACAAAATGCTTGAGATCAAATCAAAACTTGAGACAACAAACTAAAAAGAAAAAAATTATACAAACCTAAGAAAATAAAAATCAGAGCAAATACAAATCAAAACTTTGCAAAAGAAACTACAACCTGGATTATCAAAGTTCAAGTTCAAATATAACTTCCAGATCCAAGTAAATCCAATTTTCTAGAATTTAATTCAATTCCAGAACAAATTCAGATCAAAAAGCAAACCAAAATAGAATCAAAACTTAAAAGCTTCCAGACTTCACTTCCAGGACGTTCTTTGTCCTCTGTTCTTCCAGGTGAGCAAACCATTTCTTTTAAACCCTTAACATGTTTTAATATTTCTGCTGCTTGTGAGTATCCTTGAAACGTGATGAGATATCTGTTGATATGTCTATATGTATAGGTATTAATCAGTGCATGTCTGTATATATATGTTCATATATCTGTCGCTGACAATAGGCACAAGATTTCATATAAAAATTCACATCCCAATGTATATGCAGATTCGTGTTAATTAGAATTTAACCTTTTAGGAATTTATTATATTACATTTAAATCATAACTTTCAAATCACAACTTATATATATTCATATACATATTAAAATTTCAAAACAAACTTTTATTAATTTTAAAATATATAGTTCTTTTCAAACCCAAGATATTTTCAAAATATCTACCTTTGAATTTAAAATCAATCCATATACATATGTAAACAAACAAATATCCTATTTAATTTGGAACAATTAAATTAATTTACAATTTAAATCCACAAATTTATATCAACTACTAAATTAAATTTTTACTCAAAAATCGGGATCGTTACAAGGGAGGTGGTAGTAATGGCCGTGACCAAGGAGAAGGGGGATGGTCATGGACGTGTGCAATTTTGGGGAAGAGGAGCTTGTTCGTGTGCTTATGTATTAAAGAAAGGAAGCGTAGCATTGATTGATTGAATGTTTGTAGAAAGTGTATGGTTTGAATGAAAGTGAGTTAATCATTCTGTAACACCCCATTTCTAGAGGCCAAAAGCTAAGTGCTACGGATGTTGCAGTCATCTATAGTATTAACTTCTGATGAACACACACGCTAATGCTAATGGTATCCATAATATCAGAGTCACATGATATGAAATAAAATCATCAAAGGTTAAAATAGAATTTCTGATTACATTTCAAAACAATATTTAATATTCAATTTACATAATCCCATAATTGTTTCCCAAGTTCTGATCAAATATAACTATTACATATATACGCCAAGAGCGACATATGAAGATGCCCCCGGGTTGATCAGAGTACTATATAGTCATAACTGACTTAATACAACACATCGGAATACAACAAACAAAATAGCAACTCCTAAATAGCTATCCGTCAGCTACCTGCTCGTCTCCGGAAGCTTTATACATCCTCCTACTAAAACCTAATGACCCAAACTCTCAACCTACTCAAATCAATTTTGAGCATACGAGAGTTTAAGTGGAAAAACATAAAATTCGAGTCAGACATAAAGCCTGGTGTTTATAATACTATTACTCTCGGTTTATTGATATTAAGTGAGACCACGCGTAACAACCCGAAATTTAAGCTATAGTAATTAATCAATGAATTAATTAAAAAATAAAATAACTTTGTGAAATTATCAAAATTGGACCATGGGAGTTCAACATTTTGTCCGTGGTAATTTTCTAGTCAATTTCCATATATAGATTTTCAAAATTGGAGCTAGAATGAAGAAGTTACGGAATAAACAAGAAACGAGATAACAAAAGAATATAAACACACACACACACACACACATATATAGGCAAGGTCGACCCTAGAGTCGACCCTCACTGTAGTTAGGTCGACCTATAGGTCGAACCTAGCAAGTGGTAGGTCGACACTCAGGTCGACCCACGTGCATTCTTTTGCTGGCTTTGTCCAGTTCGATTTTAACACGTCGTTTTGCTATTTTTACTCCATCTTGTGCGTCTGTGCTTCCATCTGACGGTTCCCATCGAGCCTATGACATGGTTTCACCAGATTCAATTTCCAAATCCAACGGTCTAAGGTCCACAAGCAACACTGTAGATAATACCCTAGGCCTAGCTATTTTTCTCAGATTGTCTCCATCTGGGTTCGTTGCCTGACGCTAGACCCTAAAAGGGATATTTTTCCAAGGAGAAGATCTTTTTAATTAAAATATTTTATAACACTCAAGTGGATACGGGAAGGCCGACCATAGGTGAGTGTTTAAGTAATTATTTTAGATTTTTAAGTAATTTAAAATAATAGGGTTTCCAATAGTTATTGTTTTTTATAATTTGGGATAATCTTTATGCAAGTTTATTTACAGTTTATTTTTAAGTAAATTTTAGACTTGTTTTCCAGTCTATTTTCTTTTAACTATTCTATTTCAGTTATTTGCAATTATTTATTGTTAATTATAGATTTCCTAATTATTTAAAGTTATGTACGGTATTTACAGTTATTTACTGTTATTTACGTTTTATTTACATCTATTCTACGTGGGGATTTATTCTGTAAATGTCAGTTTCTTTTTCATTCCCTTTTTACGCGAATGGAATAATAAAAGAAAATAATTCGTTAATATGGACTAAAATATAATAACACTGAATTTATAGAGAATGGGATGTAAAATAAGAAGAACTGTAATAATTGGAATTAGACCAAAATAGGAAAATTTAAGACATTTGCAAGCATAGTTATAACATGTAATTATAACTAAAAAGGGAAAATAGAAGAAATAGCAGAAGTAGCTTATTTATAAACTTAGGCATTGCTTTAAGTAAATAAGCAAAGATATAACACACCGGTCATAATTAGAGACAAAACAGAAAAAAGCTTAATTTAAAGACTTATACTAAGTTAACAAGCAAAGATAGAAGTAGACCCGTACCGGCAGCATTTCCCTTGGGACATGCTTATGCTGTTTAAGGTAGATAAGCGGTCAATAATTAAAAGTTCAAATCAGGGGATTTGGATAAGGGGCGCAACTAGATTTTGTTTGTAACAATCCATATCGGCAACATTCCCCTTCAGTCGGGAACTGGTGGTCTCACAATACATGGAGGTGAGGCTGGGCATGCTTATGCTGTTTAAGGTAAATAAGAGGTCCAAAGAGTGAGCAACAAGTAGCACGAGCCTAGCGGTGGTTGAGGGTGTGGCATCAGTGCAGGGAGATAAGTCGCTATTGAGTTCCAAGCGCTAAACATGTGTCTTTTGCTGTGGGACCCACTGGATGGGACTAGCCCGCAGTAGGCACAACAGAGATAAAAGACCAATCAAAGGGTAGAATTAGGGCTTCAGCCTAACTAAACTAGGATTAGGATTTTAGCCTAATCAAAGCAGTTTTAGAAAAGTGAAAACAATCCACTCGAACTATCTAAGCAAAGAAAACAGTTAAACCTTATTTTATTCTAGCATTATCTTTTCCTTTATTTCCTTTTATACTAAAACTATGGCAAAGCCTTATTATCTTTACCTTGCTTAAGAATACTAGTAATTACTTTCATTCACCAGACTTTTAGTCCAACTCACTCCTCTATTTTCCCTTTTCCTCCATAGACCAGCAGAGGCAGGGACAGTAGATTTTGGATTTTCTAGGAGATTTAGCTGCGAAATTTTTCTTCATGTATTCTTCTTCTTCTTTTCAGTTTTATTTTCATGTACTGGCACTTGTTGAGAGGGATGATTTTATTGACGTACTTTGATATTGTGACTAAGATGTGTTTTCCATAAAACATATGTGTTTGTTATTTTGAGACTTATTTTGGTTATGAATTATTTTATGAAGTTTAATAAGTAATTGTTTTTAAATGTTTCATTTGTTTTATTTATTTTGTCTTGTGAATCATAATCTCCGTAAGTTTTTAGCTATACCCAAAATGCACCATATTCTTTTGTGTGCCCTTTTTGGGTATATTAAGGGGAGTGGGATGTTTCACCATGCCACTTAGCGGAACGAGTTTCCCTCACTAATATCCCTTTAAAACTTGTCTTTTTTTGCAAATCATATTATTGCAACCAAACTGGTTAATCAAACTGATTATATCAAAATAGAAAATATCATATATGCTCAAAACAGATAATAAATGGACCATCTGTTTGAAAAACTATAGTTTTGTTTAGCTAACCACTAACATTTGGCTGACTTGAGCCTACCGGACAAAATGATAAATATGATCTAACATCTATTAGATAAGTCTTCTGGATGGTCTGTCTCTAACTTACATCTCCAAGGGTCTCCTAACCCTAATGGTTTTACGGGCTCACCAATAATCTTTCTTTGTACATATATATTCTTTTCTGTGTCTAACAATCATTTAATTCTTACCATGACTAAGCCCTACACAATGGAATTTTCGACTAAATTAGCTAGGTGCTAATAACTAATGAGTAGGGTGCGACCCTACAGCAGTCCCATCTGGTCTTCTAATCTGAGTCATTTTCTTATGGTTAACTACCCTTTATATTTTCCTTGAAAACCTTTTCAAAATGATTTAACCCTTTAAATCATACTTATACAAGAAAAATATTCCATTTGATTTACTCAAGCATTATTGCCATGAAATATGCTTTACTCAAAACATAGTTGATGAAAACATTCGAAACCTTTTATTAAAACATTAAACAATCTCATTAGAAACCTATGAAAGTACCCCTTCGAAACAAGTAAAATGCTTTACTTTATAACCTTATGTCTAAAGGCCAAACACACCTTTCGAAACCATTGAAAACATTTTCTTCAAAAGCCTTATAAACCTTAGACATCCTCTTTTAAGATCCTTAAATATTCCTTTCAAAACAATTGGAAAACTTCCATTTAAACTAAGGTAAACCTTTCAAAAACACAAGGAATCACCCCTTCGAAACCTTATGGGCTTATATCTTTGGAAATACTAGGAACCTTCCCTTCGAAACCTTTACTAGTTACCTTTCAAAAGCATTAAAGCATACTACTTAAAACAAACCTTTCGAAAGCATTTGGTTCAAATATAAATGTGTGGAAAACCTTTCAAAACCTTTGGAAACCATCACTTTCGAAACCTTTGTGTTTAACTTTCAAACAACAAAAGGGTCTTAAAACAAGGAAGTCAAAGCAACTCGTCAAAAGCTATTTCCTTAGCAAAAGAAGTGGATGGTGTCGAAACCAAATCCTTCGAAAGCATTGGAGACGAGGCTCTAATTTTAAAACAAAAGATCCCTTTCGAAACCAATTTGGGTCGAAAGGTAAAAAGCGGCAGTTAGGGGTTTCGACCCCTTCGAAAGGACTTACTTTAAAATAAAGGCACAACCTCACTCGAAACCATTCTTTAAAACCGTTGACCTTATCGATAGCCATCGTATTCGAAAGCAAGGCAAATGTGTTTCTTTAAGCATACAAAGCAAAGCCTTGACTCCTTCGAAACCCTTAATTTCGACACTATACCATTCGCCTGAGTCCAATTCACTGTGTACCAAGTCTTGATACTATGTGCATTGGTTTTGACCGAGGTTAGAGGAGGAATGGAATCGAAAGGTGGTTGCCGAAGAAAGTGAGATGGCGGAACCCTATAAAACCTGATTTTTTACTTGAGAAGGTAATTCTTTTCAACTAACCTGTCTAAGTCATCTTATAATTGGTTGCATTTACTTTTCCAACATATTTTCTAAAAGGTGCCGCCGAAATTTTAGAGATAACAATTTGAAAACATTTGCAAATAGTCCACTCTCCTTTTATAAATATATAAAACAGTTAAGTCCTATACATTAAATAATGTATATATCTATTAAAACACATAGGAAAATTCTATAAAAAGTCGCATAAATCGCTTTTAATATGTTTTCAAACATATTTAAATTTCAGACCCAAAACATATACATAATTGCCAAAATTAATTTTAAACCCAAATTACCCTTTTTCTTCACTAGAAAATTAATATTAATTCCATAATAATTCAGAAAATTATGAAACTTGAAACCCATTTCCAAAATATCATTTCTGACCATATTTAAAATTTTCAAGGCATATGGATGTCATATTATAGGTTTTTCAATCCAAATTATGTCATAAAATCAATATGAACAAGCATAATTCATCAACAACCATATATGCATATAAACTTCAATCAAAACATGGAAATATACTTGCAAAAACTTTCAAACCTGATTCTAAAGATGTAGCATATTACTCACCTTTCGCTTTAGTGTTAAGATGTTGAGATTTGATTCTTGGATTTGAATTTAATTAAGCTTTCCCCTTGATTTAGCTTTTTCTTCCCCATGCTCCTTCTAATGATGGTCGGTCTCCTAGGTTTTAGTTTTGATTTGTAAATGTGAGAATGATGTGGTATGAAGGGTTTAGGGTATTAGGATATGAATTATTCCTATATTTCCCTTATCAAATTTCCCCTTTCTTATTTCATTTTAAATTCCATTTAGCTTATTAGTTCAACTAGGCACGGCCACCCCCTTTATTATACAAATCTCAATCCCTTAACCAATCAATATTTACATTATTCTATTTAACTTAGCTAATTAAATCTCCTAAAAATGTTACCTAAAATTAGGGATGTTAAAAATTCCCCTCCTTATAGAATTTTGTCCTCGAAATTATAATAAGGCGCACATCAAAGTCAATCAAAACGGTAAAACATACCATGAAATAAGCCAGGATAAATACCCTGAATACTGCTCTCAGTTTTCCAAGTACAGTCTCTCTCGTCGTCACTCCACTGGACTCTGACTAATCTGACTATCTTGTTCCTTAACTTCTTCTCATCTCTCGCGACTATACCAACTGGTTTTCTAGCTGTAGTCAAATTTGGCTCCACAACTAAGTCATCTAACACAGTCGATGCAATAATAGTCTCTAGATCTCGAACACACTTTCTCAGATGAGAAACATAAAAAACATCATGGACTCCTGCCAAACTACTCAGTAAATCTACTCTATATGCGATTTTCTCGATCCTCTCTATAGTAGGAAATGGTCCAAGGAATCTTGGTGCCAATTTTCTCAATTTCCCAAGTCTGATCAGCCCTTTCATTGGTGATATCTTGACGAAAACCTGATCTCCAACTAAGAACTCCAAGTCTTTCCATCGTCTATGTTCATAGCTCTTCTGCCTAGATTGAGCTTCCTTCACCCTAGCTCAAATGATCTCAATCTTTTCTGTAGCTTCTCTAACCAAATCTGGACCAAGAACCAATCTATCCCTGGTCTCCAATCAACAAACTGGAGTTGCATGGCCTTCCATACCAAGCTTTAAATGGTGCCATCCCTATACTAGCCTGATAACTGTTGTTATAGAAAAACTCAACTAAGTGTAGATGGTCTTTCAATAATCCTTCGAAATCTAGCACACAAGCTCGTAACAAGTCTTCCAAGACTTTGTTAACTCTTTCTGTTTGCCCGTCATTTTGCGGATTGTAAGCGGTACTAGTCTTGAGCTTGGTACCAAAAGTCTCCTGTAGACTCTTTCAGAACTCGCTAGTGAATAAGGGATCTCTATCGCTTACTATACAACTAGGAATTCCATGAAGTCTAACTATATTCTTCATAAATAACTTATCCAAAACAGGTGACATCCTGGTTGACTTAACTGGAATGAAATGAATACTTATGGTCAACCTGTTCACTATAACCCATATACTTTCATTTTCTCTATTTGACCTTAGCAACTTGTTAATAAAATCCATAGAAATAGAATCCCACTTCCATAATAGGACATCTAAAGGCTAAAGTAACCCACTTTTTTTTTCTGATGTTCGTCTTTTACCTATTAACAGTTCAGACACTACTTCACCCATAAGCCTACATCCCTCTTCATACCTTCCCAAAAGAAACTTCTCTTCATGTCTTGATACATTTAGTTCCTCCTAGATGAATAGTGAAATTTGAACGATGGCATTCCTTAAGAAATTCTTTCCTAATGTTTCCCATATTCAGAACACACACTCTCCCTTTCTTTCTTAACTACCATTCTGGTCAAGACTGAAATCTTTCAAATCATTGCTCTTAGTTCCTTCTCTTAACTTTTTGATCTGTTTAACTAACACTGGATCCTCATTCTGTTTAGAAGCAATCCTTTCGATCATCATTGGTCGAAATTCTAAACAAGAAAGCATAGTTCCGTACTAGACCCACCTTGAGATCTCTATTGTACTCTACATGTTGTCAGCGCTTATAAATCTTTCCACTTAGCTATAATCGCCAAAACTGCATTCTGATGATTCCTACTAAGTGCTTCCGCAACTTTATTGTATTTCCCTGGTGTGTACTCATTATCGAAATCATAAGCGGCTTAAAACTGCAGCCACCTCTACTGCCTCATATTCAACTTCTTTTAAGAGAATAAATACTTCAGCGACTTATGATCCGTATACAACTAAAATATTTCTCCCAAAAGGTAAGGTCTCCACACCTTCAATGCAAAAATCACTGCATCTAACTCCAAATTATGAGTTGGATATCTAACCTTTATGCGGTCTGAGATGTCGATAAGTGCAGGCAATCACTTTACCTCTTTGCATCAACATAGCTTCTATTCCTACTCCACATGCATCTATATATACTACTAAGTCTTGATTCCTTTCTGGAACAACTAATACAGGTGCATTCGTCAATAGGTGTTTCAGCTTTTAGAACACATCCTCACACTTATTTTTGTCCAAATAAACTTCACATCCTTTCTAGTTAGCTTGGTCATCAGTGATACTACCCGCAAAAAGTCCTTAATGAACTTCCGATAATACCCTACTAATCCAAGAAAACTCTTTATCTCAGTAACTATCTCGGGTCTCTTCTAATTATTCACTGCCTCGATCTTATTTGGATCTATAAACAACCCTTTCTCTAAGACTACATGACCAAGAAACTTCGCTTCCTTCTTCCAAAAATGGCACTTCAAAAATTTCGCTTTTAACTAATGTTGCCTTAGTGTCTGAAGTACCACTCAAAGATGAACTTCATGCTCTCTTTCATCTCTAGAGTATATCAAAATATCATTGATGAATATCAACACAAGCCTATCCAAGCGCTCTTGGAAAATCCGGTTCGTCAAATCTACAAAGAATGCTGGTGCATTAATTAGTCCGAACGGCATTACTAACCATTCATACGATCCATATCTAGTCCTAAACGCCGTCAAAGGAATACTATTCTCTACTACTCTAAGCTGATTGAATCCTGTTGCCAAATCCAACTAGCAAAAAACCCTAACTCCACTAAATTGATTGAACAAATCGTCAATTCTAGGTAGCGGATATCGATTCTTCAATGCCTTCTCATTCAACTTACGATAATTGATACATAACCTTAACGATCCATCTAGTTTCTTCATAAAAACTACTTTTGCTCCTCAAGGCGAACTTCTTGGTTTGACAAAATTCTTTCCATTCAAATCCACCAGCTGCACCTTTAACTCCCTCATCTTGGTAGGCGTAATTCTGCTTAGCGGTCTACTCAATAGTTCTGCGCCAGGCACCAAATCAATCTGAAACTCAATACCTCGTTTCGGTAGCAATCCTACTTATGGGTCGAAGACATCTGTCAATTATTTAACCATGGAAACTCGACTCAACTCGTCTTCTAACTCCACAACATCCAACAAAGCTTTCACCTCACAGCTAGGGTTTTCTACAGTATATATAATCCGATCGTCACGGTCAGGGTGTCTAGGCGATATTTTCCTATCATGGAAAAATATTCTAGCATCGCAATAACTTAACCAATCCACACCCAAAATATTTTCGAACCCTATGAAATCAAACACATGCAAACTGCAAACAAAGGTATGACCAAACAAATAAAACTCTAGGTGGTCACACTTTATCTCAAGTGTCGCATACTCTTCTATCGGATTTGCAACCCTTAAGGAAGTAACTAAGTATGAGGTTCTAGGTTAAGCCTATCTATTAAACAATGAGATATAAAAGAATGTGATGCATCAGTGTCAAACAGTATTCTACTTGACATGCCATGAATCAAAAGCGTACATCCCAAAGCTGCTTTTCTTTTCTCATGCACTATTGGTCTTGTGGTAGTAGGTTCCAATGCATACACTTTGCCTTTCCTATCCTTAGCAGGCTTCCTGCACCGGTTCTGTCCAATTTGATCGCAGTTGAAACACCTCACTTCTTGCTTCTCAGCGTTTTCTTCCCTTTGCCTGTTTGACACTCATGGGCATAGTATCCATTCTTGTCACACTTATAACATGCCACTTCAGACTTTTCCTTCTTTACGGCTCCACCCTTCTAAGCCCTTTCTTATGAAAGCACTTTCTTTTTTGTCCCTGCCCCACCTGGACTTCCTTGCCCTTATTCTTTTCAAGAAAAGATTGCATTTCCCCTTGCCTCAAAGCCATCTCGACTACAACATCATACGGTTCTCTGATATGCGATAACATGGCCTTAGCAAGCTTTGGCTTCAGCCTATGAATGAACTTTTCATTTCTCTTAATCACGGTATCAACAGTAGCATAGTCATATCTTGCTAACTCCTCGTACCTCCTCGCATACTCAAGCACAGTCATATCCCCTTGCTCCAACTCAGCAAACTTCCTGAACAAAGTGGACTTAGCAATCTCAGACATGAATCTCTGCTTGAACCTTCTCCTAAACTCAATCGTTGTCATATTCTCTTCATTTATTCCAATAGTAATAATGTTCCACTAAAATAAAGCAACTCCATGTAGCTGTCTCGAAGAAAGTCTTCTCTTCTGCTCATCATTGAGCCCCAGATCAGCAAATATCCTTTCGCAATGAAGCGGGTAATTCTCTACTTTGATTGCATCCTCGGTGCCAATGAACGACTTTCCTCCTAGCCGAGCACAGTCTTTACTCAAAATGGCATAGTTATTCACCACAGAGCTTCCTCTAGCGTTACCTCCAACTACTCCAGCATCAATTCTCGCCTACATCATGTTCATGAAAAACTAGTACACTGCACCTACGCCTACTTGCAGGACTCCAGCACCCATATTTGCAGTTTGTGCCTGACCTTGGTTCCTTCTCGTATTTGGTTCGGCCTTACCATTTGCAGTGGTGCTTTCCCCCAATATTAACTCTTCCACTTCTAGCTTCCATATCTATATTCGAACCTTGTCAGATACAAAAGAATAAGCTAATGGAGATAAGAGACTAGTGATAAAGCGTATACTTATATATAGCTAATACAAGTATGTTACTATAACATTATCTCATGCCCCGATCTTATCTATAATTCCTTAGGATTATGTTTTTAAAATCATTTTTGAGTTAAAGTTTTTCATAAACCTATGCTCTGATACGAAGTTGTAACATCTCGTTTCTAGAGGCCAAAAGCTAAGCACTACAGATGCTGCAGTCATCTATAGTATTAATTTCTAGTGACCACACACGATAATGTTAATGGTATCCATAATATCAGAGTCACATGTATATAAAATAAAATCATCACAGATTAAAACAGAATTTCTAGTTACATTTCAAAATAATATTTCATATGTAATTTACATAATCCCATAATCTTTTTCGAGGTTTAGGTCGAATATAATTATTACATAAATATGCCAAGAGCGACATATGAAGATGCCCTCTTAGTTGATCAAAGTACTATTAGTCACAACTGGCTTAATACAAAACAACGAAATGTTGCAAACAAAATATCAAATCCTAAATAGCTATCCATCAGCCGCCTCCCCGTCTCTGAAAGTTTTATTCATCCACCTACTAAAACCTAAAAACCCAAACTCTCAATCTACTCAAATAATTTTTGAGTACCCGAGAGTTTAAGGGGAAAAACATAAACTTCGAGTTAGACATAAAGCCTAGTGTGAATAATATTGTTACATCTCAGTATACTGATAAAAAATGAGACCACGCCGCTTAACGAAAAGGGTTTCCACTCACTAATATCCCTTTAAAACATGTTTTTTTAAAATCATAATCCTGCACACAAACTAGTTAATCAAACGGATTATATCAAAATAGAAAATATCATATATGCTCAAAACAAGTAAAAATGGACCATCCGTCCAAAAATCTGTAGTTTTGTTTGGCTAACTACTAACCTTTGGCTGACTTGGGCCTACTAGAAAAAATGATAAATATGATCTAACATATGTTAGATAAGTATTCTGGACGTTCTGTCCCTAACTTACATCTCCAAGGGTCTCTTAATCCTAATGGTTTTGCGGGCTCACCAATACCCTTTCTCTGTACATATATTCCGTTCTGTATGTAACCATCATTTAAGTCCTACCTGTAATGAAGCCTTACACACTGGAATTTTGGACTAAATGAGTAGGGCATGACCCTACACCTGTCCCATCTGGTCTTCTAATCTGAGTCATTTTCTTAGGGTTAACTGCCCTTTAAATTTTCCTTGAAAACCTTTTCAAAATGATTTAACCCTTTAAATAAAAATTATAAAAGAAAAATATTCTATCTGCTTTACCCAAACCTTATTGCCATGAAATATGCTTTACTCAAAACGTAGTTGATGAAAACATTTGAAACCTTTGTTTAAAACCTAAACAATCTCATTCGAAAACCATTACACCTTTCGAAACAAGTAAAACACTTTACTTTATAACCTTAGGCCTAAAGGCTGAACACACATTTCGAAACCATTGAAAACATCTCTTCGAAATCCTTATAAATCTTAGGCGTCTACTTTTAAAATCCTTTTTATATGCCTTTTGAAACCATTGGAAACCTTCCATTTAAACTAAGATAAACCTTTCAAAAACACTGGGAATCACCCCTTCAAAACCTTATATGCTTATAACTTTCGAAAATACTGGGAACCTTCCCTTCAAAACCTTTATTGGTTACCTTTCAAAAGCATTAAAGTATTTTACTCAAAACAAACCTTTTGAAAGCATTGGGTTCAAATATAAACGTATGGAAACCTTTCAAACCTTTGGAAACTATTCCTTTCGAAACCTTTAGGCTTAACTATCAAATAATAAAAGGGTCTTAAACCAATCAAGTCGAAAGAAACTCTTTCAAAAGCTATTTTCTAAGTAAAAGAAGCGGATAGTGTACAAACCAATCCCTTCGAAAGCGTTGGAGGGGTAATTCCAGAGATAAAAATTTAAAAACATTTGCAAATAGCCCTTTCTTCTTTTATAAATATATAAAACATTTAAGTTCCATACCTTAAATAATTTTATATATCTATTAAAACACTTAGCAAACTTCTATAAAATTCACATAAATCTCTTTTAATATGTTTTCTTACATATTTAAATTTCAGACCCAAAACATATACATAATTTATGAAATTAATTTTAAACCTAAAAAACCCTTTTTCTTCACTAGAAAATTAATATTAATTCCACAATAATTCAAAAAATTATGAAACTTGAAACTTTTCCAAAATACCATTTCTGACCTTAATTACATTTCGCAAGGTGTTTGGATTTCATTTTATAGGTTTTTCAATCCAAAACATGTCATAAAATCAATATGAACAACCATAATTCATCAACAAGCATATAAACATATAAACATCAATCAAAACATGGCAATATACTGCAAAATCTTTCAGACCTAATTCTAGAAAAGAAATTATGAAACTACGAGATGTAACATATTACTCATCTTTAACTTTGATGTTTAGGTGTTGAGATTTGATTCTTGGATTTGAATTTAATTAAGCATTCCCTTTGATTTAGCTTTTTCTTCCCCTTGCTCCTTTTTATGGTGGCCGGCCTCTTAAGTTTTAGTTTTGATTTGTTAACGTGAGAATGATCTCGTGTGAAGGGTTTAGGGTATTAGAATATGTCTTATTCCTATATTGCCCTTATCAAATTTCCCTTTTCTTATTTCATTTTAAATTCCATCTAGCCTATTAGTTCAACTAGGCACGGCTACCCCCTTTATTATACAAATTTCAATCCCTTAACCAATCAATCTTTGCAATATTCTATTTAATTTAGCTAAATAGATCTCCTGAATAATGTTATCTAAAATTATGGGTGTTACAGATCCTTTGATCAACTGAAAACTTGTTAATTGCTTATTGAAAAAACTTGTTAAATTCCTTGCTAAAAACTATGATAATAGACCCTAACTATGTAAAGTTATAACCCATAATTAAGTGCTTTTAAAAACATGTGATTTGATTAAGAAATCAGCCTTGAAAGGCCTTTGTTTATAAGATTGAATGATGTTGAATATGAAATTGTCAGTATAGCAATGGTCGCTATAAACATTTCTAATCCCTTCAATTTGACATGTATAATTTGGTGATTAAAGAATATATATTAATATAACTTGTTTAGGTTGTTATCTACACTTCTATAAGTGTTTTAGGAAGCAAATAATATGTTTGAAAAGTTATGGAAATAATAGAACAAAATTGCAAAAGATTGAAGTAAAACGGTACCTATATCAAGACCTTTAAATTCCCTGTTTTTTGAAATAACATTTATTTGGTAGAAACTTCCTTAGGTATTTCTTTACCATTTTAACAAATTAATAGTATATTTTTCTTATTGTAAATTTTTTAAAGATTAAATCATTTGATAGCTCGTTGAAGAAGTGGAAATGTTATAGCGAAATAGTCGCTAAATGAGCACTTCGAAAAATACCTTAATAGAGGAAATTCCTATAAAATAATTAAAAGATATTCTTTAGGATTTTTTTTCATGATTTTTAGGTACCCAAAGTATACTGACTATAGTAAAAGAATGGATCAAAATCATTTATTTAAACGTCGAAAACTAAGTGCAAAATTGTAGCAAAATCACTTAAACGATAACCCAGGAATTTTGGTAGCACTTCTGAAGAGTTGTCTTTACTACTGAAACACTTTTGAGCTATTGCAAATTGTTTTGGTAGCTTTTACAGAAATACTACCTTTTTTTTGAAGCTATAAATTATGTAAAAATGATATTTAAATTAAGTTTTTTCTCTAATCTTTTTTGGGTTGTTTTCTAACTTATAATATAGTGTTTTAAAATTGGTTTCAAGTTTAAATATATTTTTAACAATTAATTATGAATTTTTAAACTAAGTGGCTTTTAAAATAAAACATGTTTATTTTTATTTTTTTGTTTTATTTAAAAATTCCTTATTTTAACATAATATTCTGTCTAAATAATATCATATATTTTAAGTATTTCTAATTGTGGTTTAACATATTAATAAGAATTTTGAAAGGTATTCCTATATATATAAGTTTTGAGAAAGTAAGTTAAGTATTTTATAAATATAATAAAAAAGTTTGGATTTTAACACTTAAGCTAAAATAAATGGTTTTCTTGAATTACTTATAAGTTTGTTACCTTAATTAATAAGTGTGGATATGTTTTGATCTTTTAATAAATGTTTAAAGATTAATGACAAGGATAGAAATGGTTTTGGATTGCAGTAAATAATGTTCTTAGTAACATTTGTTTTTAGCCCTTTTTTTTAATTATACTTAGAAAAATAATTACATATTTATTATTGAATATTATAGATAACTTCATGTAAATAGTTTTGGGCTTGTTATGACAATGTTTAAATAACACTTGTCTTTAACCCTTCAATATAATTAAATCTTAAGCGCAAGTTAAAAGAGATATGTTTTTAAAGTCTGAAACGATTTGGGTTTGTTGTGGCAAACGTTTGTGTAACACTTGTCTCAAGCCTTTACAAATGTAATTAAACCTTTAAAAGAGAGTTTAAAGATAATGATTAAATGTGAAGTGTTTTGGGTTTGTAGTAAGCAATGTTTTAGCAACAATTTATATTTAAACCCTTGAATTATATTTTAAAGTAGTAAAATATTATAAATATAATTAGATCTTTAATAATGGAATTTTAATAATGATAACAAGTATCGAAATCTTTTATAAAAAGATAGACAAAGTTATATGTTAAATTTAAGAAGAGGTTTATATTAACAACGTTTTAATAATACTTATTTTCAACCTCTTTGGTTATATTTTAAGTTAGGAAACTTGGTTAAGTGATTTATGAATATACTTATACCATTGAGATAAGTATATAAATGCTTTAAAATATTGAAAAGTGTATAAATAAATAGTGAAGCAATAGGATGCAAGTTTAAACCTTTTATAAAGAGAAATTAAATATATACAAGTATATATAGGATGATTAAATTAATAAAGGAGTGTTAATTTATAAAGAAATTTTGATCAATGAAAGAAATTTTATTAGGTCAAAAGGTGTTTTAGTAATAAAAAGGGTTTTTTATAATAAAGGATAAACTAATTAAAAATGGATTAAAAGTCATTTATATGACTTGATCGTGCTTTGGATGAATTGATAGTGCTTGTATGTTTGCTTGCTTATGGAGATTATACGGGACTTAGTTCCCTTATGCGATTATTCACATTATTGTTGAATATAATCAAATTTGTTGACTCGGTCTTGGACAGACTAGGATCGGTAAGTGTTCTACTTATTGAAAATCACTTCATGTTTGAGATTCGTGCTTTATCTTTAACCAGTGGATCTGTTCGAGATGTTGGAATCCATTTAAGGATTTATGATATGTTTGAGTGATGATGGCTCGTACGAAAATGCTGAACGTAACCTCGACATCGGAAAATGACTAAAGACAGAGTAGGATGCACAATCCAGGGGTTTTTCTAATACATAGGGGTACATCAACTCCATCATGTAGAGTATGCTTATAGATTTTCACGTGGGGAGTTGTTGATACTTAGGTTCCACGCAATTCGATTCACTCGTTTTGGCATGGGCTAGTTGTGTTTGCCTTGTGGTATATTTTATCTAGAGATATATGATGCTCAGAAGGTAACTTATAACCGTTGTCGTGGGAGGTCGGTATCACTTTATTGAGGAGGTCTTCATGGAAAATCCATTTATACAAATGCAACTTAGCGGTTTTAAATGTACTCTAATATGCTGGAATGTGAGATGTAATCCTTCCAGTTATGTTATATATTTATATTACATACCCTAGACATTACAATAATATTACTAGATTTTCTTATGGACTGGTTTGGTTACCGTAAGGTAAAACCCGTCCGTATTTATATGCAGCATGGTCTTACAAGATACCTTTATTTTTAAAGGTTTTATAACATTAAATAAATAAAATGACTTGAGTTTCTCATGCTGGTTTACAATACTGGTCTAGTTGTTATTTTCTTATAATGCTTGGGTTATCCCCGTGTATATTTCATCATTTCATTGATGTTCATTGGAGCTTATAGAGAGGAGCTAGATGATTACCTACCATAGTCTTAATTTCCTCTGTATTAATTTGTTTATATATCAGAAATTATAAGGACATGCAGTTATAATGTCCAGATTGATGATAGATTAGTTTGCTCCAATATTGTACCTATACAGTTTTCTTTGTAAAAGATCATTTTGATATTATATGTTATCATTCTGTTATGAGAGTCTAATATTTTTGTCCTCTTTCTTGTTTATTTTCTATTCTTCCTTTTCCTTTATCCTAACATTTTATCTTTTTGGCAATTGGATGCTCGGCATGTAAATACTATGGATGTATTAGCGTCGACATCCGAGGGTCAAAAAGATGATCGTTACATTTTGGTACCAGAGCTGAATGTTAAGCGAGAAACTTGGTTTTGGTTGGGTATAAATCATTAAGAGATAGTTTAATGGAATGCCTTATTATAAGCTTAAGCGTATTACATACACGTACATATTTTTTTATTATTATAACATTGTTTTGATTGTGTTGATTAGTTTGTTCAGTGCTTATGGATTCATGTCAACGCGCCTGATCAACGTTATCGATAGGGATTCCTAAACACTTAAATAAGGCAAACTGACATAGTATTGTTTGTAAAATTTGGTAAATTGAATAATTTTACCTAAGATTATGTTTTATATATAAAGGAATAATTTTTAAACAATTGATATAGTTATTTATTATATGTTTATTTGTTAGGAAATGATAATATTCAATTATAGTCATTTACTGTTTGATTAGTCGTGCTCGGCCAATTTATGGGCATTGACTATTTTTTATTGAATTGCAATTAAATTTCCCTTTCACAACATGGGTTGGGTAGATAGTAATTTATAGGAACATTTAAACGAAGACCTAGTGAATTAAGTTTCACAGTTTGACTACAAGGCATTTGGTGATAATGTTGGGTTGAAAGATTAGCTTTAATAAAAGTTTTTAGCATAATCTAAAAGAACGATAAGGTATTTTGAGAATAAATATTATAGAATGATTTTACATAAGAAAGTAAGTTTATATAAATGATTTATATAATTATGGTTTATAAAATATGATTTATAAACAAAAAGGATTTAAATTGAGAATTTGTGAACTTAAATCCCAATGTTTAAAAAATTGGTTTCTAGGAGTTTGAAAAATAATAATATTATTATTATTGGAAATTATTTTAAAGGATTATTGTTTTTAAATGAGTTTTAAGATTTTTTTCAAGTTCAAGGTTACTCCCAAAATCAACAAGTTGATGTCGAAAACAAAGTATTTTTTATGTTAGCTAGTTCGAGTTGCTCGAAAGTGACTAAAAATGGGTAAGAGATGTGTTCGGCTGGTAAACACTTCCCTTCTTAGTAATGAAAATATTTTATTGTTACTCGATCTATATGAATAGTTTCCATGAACTTTAAAGAAAATATTTTGGAAATTGATTTTAAAAATATATTTGGTTTAGTCCCGCAAATAAGATTTGATATCCAAAAAGATATGTGTGCATATTATTATTTCAAATGAATTAAAATAAAAACCCGATGTTTGAATTCTTAAGTCTTCTTTTAAGTTATATTATGGATGCATGTAACCTATACATTAGGATAGTTTGGTTGTGCAGCTTATTATGATATGTTATTAGTTGGTTTTCAGTTATTGGAATAAAATGGAATTTTCGGTAATTTTAGACAGTTGAGAACTTCTGAATTGAAATAGAAATTGAAGCTAAGTATTTTTGTAAAATTATAAAAGTTGAACCTTTATAACTCTTAATTTAAAAAGATAGTAAGTTAAAACAAGTTTAAAATTTGTTAAGCACCCTAATAAATGTCTTTACATTAGGATTGTCTAAGGAAAGTAGACTATAGTCTTGAGTTTGGATATCAAAGTCATACTCTACCTAGCTACTTGCCTAACTTGACGGTTGAAAAAATCCAGAATGTTGACTCGATTACAAGGTCCAAATTTTTTTGGGCTTTTGTCAAAATTTTAGGAAGTAAAGTGTAAAAGAATATTTTTGTATATACTCGTATGATATAGTTAGTATTATACGAGTAGTGAAATAAAGTCTGAAATATTTTCAAGTAATTTTGTTTTGATAAAAATGTTTTATAAGTAAAGATAAGTCTTTGTAAACTGTTTATAAACTCAGGTAATGTTTTATAAAATGTTACACAAATGATTTTAATATTATATAACAAATGATTTTGTGTGATAAATGAGAACCAAAAAGAAATTGGTATAGTAAAGAAACAAATGGAACTAAGTACGTAAGTAGTACGTAGATTATTTTATTCGCATAACAGTCTCGATCAAGGATTCAAGTACATGATTTTGAGGTGATGTAGATTCCTAATGGAGAATACTTGATACATATTCTTGATATGATCCCTAATTTTCTATCATACTATGTGGATATATAAAGAGAATGGAAGTGTCTAATCAAGGAACTTGATCAGCGTTCGCACTAGAGAAGTCAAGTGAGATATACTAGTTTAGAAGTGGAATTTATGTGATCGAGCAAGTGATTAGATTTGATATTGCATATGGATGACATATGAACATCTTATGGGCTTTAGTATTTGGTATCCTATGTTTTATTGGCTTATGGAGAGTTTTGGAAAGGACTCTTCGAATTGTTTGAGGTAGTATGAATAATCGACTAAGTAATAACCTGAGACAGTTGAGCAAAAGGTACACCTAGTATTTTATTTATCATTCCAGAGCAATGAGAAGGTTTTGGACCTAGGAAAATGATAAGCTAAGTTTGCTAGTGATTTCAAAACTGTTAAGTATTAATGTATGGTTGCTTCTTTGGATGCTAGGTTTGGAATTTCGAGGATGAAATTCTTTTTAAAGGAGGAGAATGTAACAACCTGAAATTTTGAATACTTTGTATTTAAATAGCCGAATTATCTAAATATTTGAGTTTAGGGTTTAATGTAATTAAATATGATTTTATAACCTTATTAAAAACATTTTAATCAATAACTTATAATAGGAAATTCAATTTTGAATTTTTATATAAAATATATGCTTTGTATAGATACTGAAAATGTGATTGGAAAATGTTCTGTTAAAAACTTTTTGTTAAATAAAAGTTGTTTGAATATTTGTACACTAGTAAGGAAGCATATAAATACTTGAACAAAAATTAAACATCTCCCTTTTTTTATGGCAAAGACAGCGGAGTTAAGATCACCACCGTTTATTGAAAAACTGAGAATTACAAAGAGGAGGGCATACCCTCAAAAAAGGAAGAAACTAAAAAAACAAAGATAGCCAGCAAAATAACCAAAGCTACTAATTAATCTCCACTAACTAGAGCATAATCAGGGACCAAACTTTCTAGCTAAAGACAAGAACAAAACATGTCCGGTAGTTTTAAACTGCCTTGTGTTCCTTTCCATCCAAATCATGTAAGCAAATTTTTTTCCGTATTCTAAGCAATAACATTGCTTTACTCATTTTCCATCTTGTACCTTTAAAAATGTTGAACCGTTCTACTATATATATGACACTTGGGATATGAAAATTAAGATATCTAAGCATCCTTTTCCATATATAAAAAGTGAAAGAGGAGGAAAAATAAATATGACTTGTGTTTTCCTCAGCCCGACCATAAAGTAAGCAGGAAGAACATTGCAACATTCCTTTATTCATCAAGTTATCTTGAGTATGCAACCCATTTTTGATGATTTTACAATAGAGGAAATTTAATTTTGGCATAGAAGAAGAGCTCCAAATACGTGTATGCCAAGGAAAAATATTAAGAGTGGAAAATCCAATAATATATTTGTAAACCCTTGAAATAACATGGATTTTACCAACCGAAAAAGAAGAAAACCCAATAGATTTAAACATTTTGTCTTCAATCGTGGATCACACACTTCTAACAACATTAAAACTAGAGTAAGGAAGAGAGACAGATATACAAAAAATGAAGTTTCCAACTTGTGCATTATTTGGAATCTCAGTCAAATGTCATAGGTTAAAATGAATCTTGTTAGAGGGAACTCCTCTACCCAACCATGGGTCATGCCAGAAGGAGCGTAGCATCTTGTTCTTCATAGAATTATGGAAATTAGGTAAGAAACAGAATCTTACCTTAAGCATATTGTTCCATATTCAATTACAGTTTGTACGGATAGACATAGTCTAAAAATGAATTTTTGTAATAAGATTTATTCTAGTCCAGTTAGCCCAGAGATTAGAATCAAAGTTCCTTAGCTTATTAATATTAAATGAAAGGGCAGCCTAATTCTATATTTTAATATTCATTACTCCAAGCCCTCCTTTATCATATAGACAATAAATGGATTTAAAGGATACAGGTATAATCTTTTCAGGATTGCCATGCCATAAGAAATAATTAAGAGCAGAATAAATCAAGGAAATGAGTTTATAAGGAAGAAGAAAAATTCTAGCATAATAAAAACACGTAGAGGTGGCAATATGCTTGACAATAATCAGCTCTCAACTATGGATAATTTGTCAACTGGCCAGGATGAGAGATTGGAAATTATTATTTTTCAAATAGAGGAAGATATTGATGTGATCTGGCTTTGGTGGAAGAGAGAGAAGCATTAAGATAAGAATTGTCAAAGGCGGGTAAGGAAGATAATCTAATCAATTTCACCTTATCACCTTCACAAAGGTCAGCAATTAAAATATTAGAATTGCTTTTATTAACAGATAGACCAGTCATATCTGTAAACATAGATAGAATAGAGAAAGCACTATTAATAAATTTTCTATTAGGCTTAGTGAAAAGCATTAATTCATCGGCGAACATATGAGTGTATAATTTTAGGGTTTTATATAGTGGTGAGTGTCAATATGCTTCAAATCCATAGTCTTATTGAAAAAAAAGTAAGGAGTTTCATAAACAAATAAATAAATAAGGGGAGATGGGATCACCATGATGAATCCCTTGAGTTCCAGAAAAATAATCAAAAGTGTGACCATTCAGACTCAGAGAGTATTTAACCGTAGAGAGGCAAGTATATATCCAAGATAAAAAAGGACTAGGAAAATTCATGCAATTAAGAATATAAATGATAGACTTCCATTAAACAGTATCATATGCCTTCTGAATGTCCAGTCTGAGAATACACCTTGGGGAGATTATCTTCCTATTGTAACCTTTCATCAACTCATTGGAAAGTAATATGTTATCAGTTGTGTCTCTGGAAGGAAGGAGTTCACTTTGACTAGAGTATATGATTAAGGAGAGAACTACTTTCATTCTAGAACCCAAAATCTTAGATATGCATTTATAGATTACATTGCAACACACAATAGGACTAAAATGAGAAACAACATGTAATATCTCGGAATTTCCAGGAGTTTAAAATGTGATAATCTCTTAAATTTAATTATTTGAAATTGATAAAATTGTTATTTTCAAAGATAATTAACCAGGTAATATTTTAATTATAGTTATAAATTGATATATTGTTTTCAAAATTTATAAGTGTGTTTAAAATGCATTTATATCTGTGTATTTAAATCTGTGTATTTTAAATTGATTTTAAATAGGATATATTATTTGTAAATAATAATGTGCTTATTTAAAAATAGATGTTTATATTTATTTAAATTTATTTTAGATTAGGATTTTTAAATTTGATTTTGAAATGAATATAAATTTGAATTCAAGAATATACATACAAATTTAATAGAATAATATGGTTTGGTTTTAAATTACATAGATAATGTTTTTAATTAAAATAAGATTTATTTTATAGAAATTTGATTTGTATTTATTTAATAAAATAAATGAAAGGCTTTTGAAATAACATTTTAAAATAAGGTTGAAATGTTGTATAATTTTATTTAAATTATATTTAGTTGCATTTCTTTTTAAAGATTGTATTTTATATAGATTTAGCAACATTTGTAAATGTGTAAGTGTATTTGTTTATTTGATATTTAATAAGAAAAGCATTTTTAAAATTTAGAAAACACATTAGTAATTAGGAAAAATAATTTTAAAATGCTTTTAAATTTCTTTAGAATTAGAATAAAACTTAATATTGACAAGTGTTCATTTCTAAAACACTTTGATAACAAGTGTTGCAACCATCTGTGTAAATAAAAGATAAGTGTCCTTTTTCTTTTTAAATTTTCTTTTTAATTCATAAAATCTGAAACTTACCAATATAATCACCATCTTCCTCCATTTTCTTTTTTTCTTTAAACATTTTGTTCATCCTAAAAGAAAACTAAAACCATCAATGCACCATCACTCAAACTATTGTTGTGATCAGAGCCTGAAACCATTTTGTTTACAAATCAAAGCATGTAAGCATTCTTTGCAGATCAATGCTCAAACATGTAAATCATTTTCTCAAAATCTGACACTTTTAACCTCTGTTTACACAAAAAAATCTGAAATAATCTCCTCAATTCAAACAAATGCTCAAAAACATAAACCTGATCAATCCTCAAAAACAAAATTTGCACCATTTTCTTGTGACTGCAAATCAGAATTTATCAAACTCAAACACTTTCAGAAAATCAAAGCCTGTAAACCTTTTTCTTGAGCAAATTAAACTGCAAGCCTGCAGATTCAAAATAAAATTTGCATTTATTCCTCAAACCCAAGTATCTGCCTCAAAACTTCAAATGCATGCAAAGTTCCAGTTTTAAAAAGCTTCAAACTCAGGTGTTTCCATGTTTTTCAAAAAGCAACCTGAAGCAATGTAACAAGAAAAGGGGTTCATCTTCATATTCAAGCATTTTGCAATTTCCTGTTCTTTTTCCTAAAACCATGCGCTGCATTTCTAATTGAGGTGAGTAAACAACAACTTAAAGGCTTAAGTGATTACTGATCTGTTGCTTGTTTAATTTCTGTAATAATTAATGCTTGCATATTTATATGTTGATGATTGACCTGTGTATATGAATGTTGATCATGCATGCTAGTTAAACTACTACTCTCTGTTATTTTTATGTACAGAGATTAAAATGAACCAAAAGACCAAAACTCTTTATCAAATCACTTTAAAGTTTTGATTCTCAAACAGGTTAATTTGGTTTAAACAACATCTAGTTTTTAAATGACAAGTTCAAGTATTTATTTTTATTTTTATTTTTAGTTTGGAAATTTACTGGAACATAGATAATGCAATAAATCTAAGATATTTGATAAAATCCAATGTTAATTTATATTGATTGGAATATACATCTTGAATCATCTTCGAAAGTTATGATTTTTTAAAATCAAAATAACAATTTCTAGTAAAGTATTGAATGTGAATTTGGGGGTTTCCTGCAATTAGGGATTTTGCAAATTTTGTTGATTTTGTGTATTTGGGTGACACGTGCTTGTTGTTGGAGTTAGAATCATGTTTGAGGATTTCGGCAAAAATGGTTACAGAATTTATAAATTACTTTGATGTTTGAATTTGTCAGGGATTTAATTTAAACCTAGTTTTTGGGTTCTTACTGAAAATTGATCACTGCATCCTCATAACTGCATCGAGCTTGATTTAATTCTGGGAGAAGGAAGTGCGGTGGGTCAGTAGCCCATGGCCGGAGTTGTAGTGGATATCATCGATCAGAGGCGATGATTTTGGGGGGGTTTTGCTGATGATGTTGGGTTTCAGTAACCACGGGGATGCTCGATTTTGAATCGAGGTAGGAATTGTTGTTCTGTGGGTCGTAGGTGGATGTAGGGTGCTTGGATGACTCGGCGGCGGGTTCGACGTTGGCCAGAGGTGGCTCCGGCACCGGTGCAGGTGCACGTATGTGCTGTGGTGTCGGTGGGTTGTAGTTTTGGTTTGGGGCTGTTTGTTTCCTCGAAGGGAAACTCTGGTAGTAGGGGAGATAGCTCGAGTATTTTAGGAAGATGGCTCGGGGAGGTTCTCGTGTTGTTCTGGGGGTTGTTGCAGGAGTTTAAACTGTTATGTATTAACAGTTTTCAGTTTAAAATTTAAACAGTTTTTAAAATTTGTAAATCAAATTAGTTTTTTTTTTAAAAAAAAAAGAAAAAAAATAAAGGAGAAAGAAGATGTACTTTGTTTCTTAGATTCCAGTAAACATAGGTTGAATCCAAACTAAAGTGTTCAACAAAAATTTCAAATTTAAATAAATAAGTTTTAACTTTAAACAGTTTAAATTAAAGTAAAATGCTTGTCTTGAATTGAATTGTTTTTATAAACAAACTTGTGTAATGTTTTAAATAACTTAAGTAACAATCTTAACATTATTTCAAATCTTATTTTGAAATATAAAGAGAATTTTAAGCAAAGGTTTTATTTAAATTAATTAGTGGAAATGAGTATGAATTAACAGTTAAATTTTAAGATAATTTATGAACTTGAAATTAGGATTGTTAATTAATAATTAAAGAAAGTAATTAATGATTTCTTAAAAATTTAATTTATGAATTAAGTAAATAAAGATTTCAAGATTTATTTAAGATAATGTTTTATCTTAAAATAATTAATTATGTATTAATAACTTGTAATTAGTTAGTTAATTAAGGAATTTTAAGTTAATTAATTTATTTAATTATTATTTTAAAGGGGGTTAATTAAGTGAATAATTAAGTATAATTATTTATTTAATTAACTATTAATTAAGATGATAATTTGATTAATGACAAATGATTAATTAAATTGTAATTACTTAATTAATTAAGTAAATAAGAGTTAATTTAAAAGAAATTAATTAATAATTAATAAAGGTTTTATTAAGCTTTAATTGGGTTTTCTTAATTAATAATTAAAGGATTATTAAAATATAATGCTAGTTAATTAAGAATTAATTAACTATTTTTATTAAAGGTTAATTAATTATAATTAAGAATTTATTTATTTGTATTAACTAATTTGTAATTAAGATTGTTAATTAATAATTAAGTTTATTAATTAATGATTAAGAGTTGATTAAATAGTTAATTAAGTTTAATTTATTAATTATAAAGGTAATTAGTGATTAATTACTTTGTATTAAAGGATTGATTAATAATCAAGTTTTATTAATTAATAATTGAAGGTTAATTAATCTGTTAATTTAAGATTAATTTGGTTAATGAGTAATTAAGGGATGAATTACTCAATTATAATTAATGAGATAAGTTGATCAAGTAAGTAATTAATTCGTAAATTAATTAAATATAGTCACTTGATAAAAGATTAAGTATGTTTACTTAATAAGTTTTGGTAAGGCCAATTACTTAAGATAAGTAATTGATAAATTACAGAGGTAATTGAAATAAGGTAAATTACTGATTAGGAAGTAATTTTTAAATGGATAATTACTTGTTAAAGTAATTAAAGATTTATTACTTGGTGTAATAAATCAAAGAATTTATTAAAGTAATTAAAAATAATTGAGAAGTAATTAAGAATAATTAATTACTGTATTTAAGTTGATTAATTAAAAGCAATTAATCTAAGCATGATTAATTAATTAAGGTTCATTAATTGATATGATTAAAGAGAATAATTAAGGATTAATTACTTGATTAAGAGTTAATTAATCATGGTTGATTATTTAGGATGGTGATTTAGTAATTGGTTTAACTAATGGTTATTTAAGCAAGATTTATTTTGATGAAGGTAATTAATTTAATTAATTTTAAATTAATTAAGAAGTAATTAATTTAATTCACTTTAAATTAATTAGAGATAGGGATAGTTAATTTAATTCATTTTAAATTAATTATATTGTGGTATGAGTAAATCATTGCTTATGTATGAATGGATGACATTTATTGTCTTGAATGCTTTGTGATCTCAGTAATGAGATAAGTATGGTTGTGTGATATGAATGCTTGGTTGCATTGTGATGATTACATAGATTATCAATTGGGATGTTGATATATGGATTATCTATTATGATATTGATAATGTGGATTACCTGTTATTTGATAATGCTGATTATCAATTATTGTTCTGTGAGTTATCTATCTGTGTGTATATAGATACTGTATTGAATTGTTTTAAAAAACCTTTAAAAAAACTTGGACTTAAAAGACACGCTTTGGATTTCGATGAGACCGGGATCGGATTTCCATATTTGGATATCCGAAAACCACATCGATTCCAAATAACGTTAGGTCGTGAATCAAAATGGAGCTTTGTGAAGACTCGAGGTGTAAGGGCTATACGTCAGTATAACTCTGTGTGTGATTCCATAATGAGTTGATGGAATAGATCTTATAGATTCGAGGTGGTGGTTTAGAGTGCAAGGGTTATTGTCGTTAACTCTAAGGGTGATTCCAAAATGAATATAACGAAATAATGCCTTCAGTTTCGTTCGAACCCGGAACGAACTTGTATGGATTGAATGCTTTCAGCACATCGTCAGATGGACGATGAGCATTCTAAGTGATGTGTTCACTAAAGGTAATCGTAACCTCAAGCCTCATCAACCGGGAATGGCTAAAACAAGGGAGGTGCAGCAAAGCTTCGTGGGTAGTCCCCACTTGAGAGTAAGATTTACCCCTGTCTAGAGGTCCCTTTTTATATTCGGTTATGTAGGCGATTGATAGCTAGAATCGTCGGGGTTGTCTTATTCGGAACTTTTCAGTAAGGAACGGGTCCGACTTTGTGTTGCAGGGGAGTTAGGGTGGCTCCTCGGTACGGTGATCTAGGCCACGTACTGTGACGGGCAGTACCCCAGTAGCCCTGCCATTGTATGAAATCCAAAATCCAATAAGTGCCAACGGTTTTGATTGTATTACCCACTTTTATGGCTAGTAGTTGGAATTTAATAAATGTAACAATTTCGGCTATTTCTTATTTATTTGAAAACCCTAGACCCTATTATAATATCATCGAATTTCCTATCAAATGTTTTGGTTAGCGTAAGGTAAAAACTTTTCCATGTTTATGTGTGGGAAGTCTTACGTGATACCTTTTCTTTCAAAAGGTTTTTAAAGTTAAGCAACTTTAACCGTTTACTCACACCAGACCCATGTCTGACCCGGAGTTTATTCTATTTTTCTTAAACTCTTGGGTACTCAAATTTTTACGAGTAGTCAAGGGATTCAGGTTAGGAATTTAGGTTGACTTGACGAGTTCTGAAGGAGCAATGGAGCAGGAGGCTTCTGCGTATAGCTATAGAGCATTCCGCTGTGTGTTCTATGAGTTGTTGTCTTTGAGATGTACTGAGTTGTATAACTGGACAGGTGTTTATAACTGTCTAGTATGAGTTGATTATGCTGTGTATCTCTGATGTATATGATACTATGTAAAGTATTATGTGATTAATATAATTTATTTGTTCTGCTGTTTAGATTCTGATGTTGTTTCTTTCTTCTTCTCTATCTTTTCTCTTTTCTATCCCTTTCTTTCTTAAAGATGATGCGATTTTCTGTGGTAAGAAAGTCGGGTCGTCTCACAACAAAAGGATGCTGAACCTTAGGGATAAGAGCAAGCTTGGTTGCTTTGGTTCCTGTTATCATTTTATTGTGCTTAAATAAAATCTTAACTGCCTTAAATCAAGTAGTGATTTAAAGGATGAAAGGTGTGCGCGTGAGCATAGTTTATATGTATCTAAGCATGGAAGGAGGAGGCTTATGGATGGTCATTTTCCACATTTCCTAACTCTATATAAACACCCACTTTGCTCTCTCTTTTCATTCATTCATTCATTCATTCATTCATTCATTCATTCCAAGTCATCACTTATTTCTCTTCTTCCCCTCTTCTTTGCTATGGACATAAGCAATGTGGATGAGGAAATGGCCTTAGATTGTGAGCATTAAAGAGAGAGATGATGGTCTTGGACATATGCAAAGGCAAGGGGGGAGGTGGTAGTGATGGCCATGAACAAGGAGGAGGATGGTCATGGATATATGCAATTTTGGGGAGGAGGAGTTTGTTCATGTGCTTGTGTGTTGAAGGAAGGAAGTGTAGTGTTGATTGATTGAATATTGGTAGGAAGTGTATGGTTTGAATGGAAGTGAGTTATTTATTTTTTAGATGAATAGAAAACTTGATAATTGCTTGTTGAAAAATCTTGTTAAATTACTTGCTAAAAACTATGATAACAGACCCTAACTAAGTAAAGTTATAACTCATAATTATATGCTTTTAAAAGAATGAAATTTGTTTAAGTATTGAGCCTTGAAAGGCCTTGGTTTATAAGATTGAATGATGCTGAATACGGAATTGTTCGTAGCGATAATCCCTATAAATACACCTTGAGTTCCTTAACTTTAACTTGTGTAATTAGGTGATTTAATAATATATCTTAATATACAACATTTTGGTAGTTATCTATACTTTTATAACTATTTTGAAAAGCAAAGAATACGTTTGAAAAGTTGTGGAAATAATAGAACAAAGTCGTAAAAGATTGAAGTAAAAAGGTCGCTATATCGACACTTTCAAATTCCTTGTTTTTGGAAATAACGTTTTTTTGCAGAATCTTACTTATAGGTTTCTTTACCATTTTAACAAATAAATACTATATAGTATTCTTATTATAAATTTTTTGAAGCTTTAATCATTCGATAGCTAGTTGAACGAAGTGGTAAAATTTATGGCGAAATAGTTGTTATATGAGCACTTTAAAAAATACCTTGTTTTCCGAAATTCCTATAAAATAAGTAAAAGATATTCTTTAGGATTTGTCTTCATGATATTCAACTATCCAAATAATACTAACTACCACAAAAAGAAGGGTTCAAAATTCATTTATGTGGACGTCGAAAGGTAGGTGCGAAGTTGTAGCAAAATCACTTAAATGGCAGCCCGAGAATTTTGGTTTTTGGAGAGCTATCTTTTTTTCTGAAATACTTCTTAGATGATGCGAATTGTTCTGGTAGCATTTACAGAAATCCTATTTTTGAGGTTTGAAACTATAAATTATATAAAAATTATATTTAAATTAAGTATTTTTCTCTAAACTTTTTAAGGTTGTTTTCTAACTTATAATAGAGTGTTCTAAAATTGGTTTCAAGTTTAGACATATTTTTAGCAATTAATTAAGAATTTTTAAACTAAGTGGCTTTTAAAATGAATCATGTCCATTTTCGTTTTTTTATTTTATTTTGGAAACCCTTATTTTTACATGATATTTTATATAAATAATTATCATGTATTTTAAGTAGTTTTAAAAGTGTTTTAACGAATTAATAAGTATTTGTAACGACCCATATTTTAACTATTTGAATTATTGAAATTTAATATAATTATTGAATAAAAATGGTTAGAAATAAAATTTAATGTTTGATTTACGTAATTTATTGAATATGAACTTGAATGAAAGTTTGAAATAACCAATTTCGATGATTTGGGCAATAATGAATATTGAAGTGAATTCTACGTATTGAAGGTGTGTTATCAATTGTTAGGATTGAGTAATAAATATTGAATTACTATAAAATGGAATTGGTAGTTTTATTATTTGAATTCGTTTTAAAATTAAAATTTTAAAATTTAAATAACTTATATATATGATGATTTATTGGATAATTAAATTGTTTAAAATTTAATACTGAAATTTTCAAATATTTGAATTTTGGATTTAATGTGAGTGAATGATATCGGAAGTTGATTTAAATTTTATTTAAACAAGAATGAAGATCGTTTACTTTTAAAATTGGATTTAAAAGTGAATTATTAGAAATTGAAAATTGTGTATTTTATTAAACGAGTTAAAATAGTCATTCTGGTCACTGTCTTGGATTTCAACGAAACCAATTTCGTTGGATTCGTAATTATGAATTATTGTAGGAGTTCAAGTTTCAAGCAATCGGACTTGTTGTTTGGCCGTGCGAGCTTGAAACGCGTTGAAATCAATATTGAAAATTTAATATTATAATTGGGTTCAAAAATCTATCCATATACGATAGATCTTGGACTCGAGACTTGTTCCATTGTGTTCGTAATAAGGGTAAAACATTATAAACCCATGGCAGCACGCCTCAATAGGAGTTCAAGGTTTCCCTACATATAATATGTGATATTCTGAATTGATAAATAAGAAATCAAATCAGGGTCAATCATAGCCGATCTACCTATCCTATACGAGCCAATAAATCTGTACCTTAGCCGCCTTCTCCATCTTTTCAAATTTGCGTATCTATCCCTCTTTCTCCTTTTTAAAAATCGAAGTCGCGTATCTCCCTTCGTATTTGAAATCAAAAACAAAAAAACAAAAAAAAATTACGAGGGTCTATCATAAGCGACCTTGAGGTCGCTTGTGTACGCGCACACAAGGGGAGAGAAGGCGAGGCTTGGGTCGAGCTTTGGTTGACTAGAGCAGGGGCGCTAGAGTGGTAGTGATCGCCTGAGGTGGCACATGTTATTGGCGAGAGAGCGGTGTAATGACCTGGAATTTCGAACCATTCGCATCCACACATGTCGGAGTTGAATTTCTCAAAACAACAGATTGTTAATTTTATATTTGGCAAAATTCAGCATATACAGTAAATAAATCAATCATAGAATCACAAACACAAAGTAATATAATAATAAGCAATGTAATAGATAAATAGTAGTTCATGAAGCTACTATAAAGCATCAGAGTTTGAAATAAATTACAACAGAATATCTCAAATACAATGCAGTCTCGAATACAAATAGATGACATTTCTAAACAAAACAACTGGAAAAGCTGAATAGATAAGAAAGATCTTCAAGCAAAGCTCCAATCTCCAAAGATGAGTCTCAATTGCTATGTCACACAGTCTGACCCGAGCATAAAGAAAAACACAAAACACTGGAGTCAGGATTAACATTCTTATACCAGTAAATTTAAATCAAGTGAAACATCAACTGAAATACAAGTAACTTAAAGGATGTTTGGGATCTCTATCCTCTACGGATCCATGGAACTATCTACTATGTAGTAATATACACTATTATAATATGTCTATAGTAAAGTAATGTATTAAAATAGTGTTAAGGCTTTACCCATATCCCCCTTAACACATTTTATATATTCTTGTAGTCTATACAATGCCGTAGGCTCCACCAAACGGTGGTTTACCCAGAGGACACCACATGGCCATGGTATAA
Source organism: Allium cepa (assembly GCA_030765085.1). NCBI lineage: Eukaryota > Viridiplantae > Streptophyta > Magnoliopsida > Asparagales > Amaryllidaceae > Allium > Allium cepa. The sequence goes on from CM060937.1 coordinate 430,404,890, forward strand.
AACAAACTCGTACAAGGCACGATAGGGCATGTGACAAAGCACGTGAGGCAATGCCAGGGTAGATATACCATTTGCACTCTCGGACTGGTGGTAATGCATAGCAGCTACTACCGCCCACCTCGAGATACACTCCTAAATCAAAGGTGCACCCGATCAAATCACAAAAGCAATAGAAGGGTCTCGAAGAAATGTGCCTGATTGGGGAAATGACCCCACTTGGCCCGGTATAGCTCCTGTTTTAGCCACATTATGCTGTCTCACGGGAATCAGGGCTGCGCTAAAACCCCATATAGAATCGAAGTGACAGTTTGGTCAGAGTGCAGGGGAAGGGAAGAGATGGTGGAGATGGTAGCCGAGGGAGGATGGGTTGCTGTGGTGCTCGGAGTTGGAGTATCAGACTCGGTTGGAGCAGCGGTATTGGGTCGGAGGCTGGGTGGAGCTCGGATGATGAAGGGCGAGGTTGGTTGCGTGGAGAAGACGACCAGTCTTGGCTGTTAACTCGGCACGCATGGTTTTTCTCAAGAGAGAAAACAAAATGAAAGTAGCAGCTCCAAAAATTTATATATATATATATACTTACTTATATTTTTATTACTCGAAGCAAAAGGAAATATACTTGGGAAAAGATAAAGTAGGACTTGAAGCCTACTATTATATATAAGTTTAGTTATTCTCCTTTCAAAAGCAAGTCAAAAACCCAAAAAGGAAGAAAAGATGAGGAAGAAAATGAAGAACGCAGAAAACAAACCAACAGATAAATTGAAAAGATAGGAATAGGTAAAGCCAAAACATTGAATTTCAAGAAATATTAAAAGTAAGTGGCTGTTTAGTTAATATGGTGGATAATGAAAAGTTAAAGGAAACCCAAAAGTTTTGAAACGGGTACCGATATGGTTACCTTTTTCGCAGATTCTGCGCGTATTATGCTTCGAAACACACAAATGAATATATTGCGGGTACCAGCACAATGAGACGAACAGGTTGGTACATAGATTTCAGCGATATGACCGAAATATCCAAAGTTTATTTTTCGCTACCAAACTGCTGCAAATTCGTCGAAAATAAAATAAACGGGACTAGAGAAACCCAAATTTGAAGAAATGAATTATGATGTCTCACTCAGAAGATAGTTTACAATTTTATTATATAAAAATATTCAGGTTTAGAAAGTATTTTATTTTTATCAAATTAACTAATTTAAATTGAAATTGAAAATTACACAATAAAACAAACTTTCATATTTTCCAATAATAATTTTCCAGTTGCTATATTAAAATATACGAATACCGGATATCAAATTTTTATTTCAAAATTCAGCTATTTAAAATTTCACAAAAATTCAGTTAATTACGTTATAAAGACCGTTAAAATTTACGAGTCGTTACACTCTCCTCCACTCAAAACTTTTCGTCCCCTAAAGGGAACGAGATAAGAGAATAGAAGTAATAGAAAAAAAGATGGATTCAAAATACTAAGAACCAGATACAACAATTAATTCAAAACCATACAAATTTCATAATTTTTAAATTGATTAATATTCAACAAATTTGGTTTCAATCTATTTTAGTAAATCAATAAATTTCATTTATATTCATATTTTGTGGATTTTCAATTCAAGCTAATTTCATTCAATTTGATTTGTTCCAATTTATTAATATTTGTTACAAAAATTTCTTTCAAAACAAAATTTATTTGATTTAACTCATTTATTAAATCTATTTATCTTCAATCGAGTTGATTCTACAAAAATTCAATTTCAACTATTCTTAAGTCCATATTTATTTACTTAAATAGTATTTTTCTTTTATTATTTAATTTTTTCCCTCTAATATGTTTTGCAACATATATTGCATATATAAACATTTATTATCCCTATATTATTCAACAAATTAATTCTCTTTTTATTATTCAGTTTATTATCTAATTTATTATTTAAAACTTCCCTTAACAAAATATCATTTTTGGGACATCTTATTATTTACCTTTATATTGTATACTCAATTACATTTTTCATTATATTCAAACTTCTTCCCAGTTAGTTTTTTTTCAATGTTCCAAAATGCAATTGAGCATTATACCATTTACCCCTTTAACGACATTTTCATAAATAGAATTTTAGTTTGACTATTTATTACTTAAGTTTTTTCTTGTATAATTTCAATTATGTAATCATCCTAACATTCTAACTTTTGAATATTTTAGGTAAGTTATCTATATTAGAATGCAATTGATTATTATACCGACAAATTTGCTTCATTTTAATAGTTGAAAACCATCACTTTACATAGAATTTAAGGATTAATTTTCGGTTTCACTTTAAATCATTTTGAAATAATATACACATACATACATACATACATGCATGCATGCATGCATACGTATATATACATATATATTTTACATCAAATTATACTTAAAAATTCAAATCAAATCTATTTTACAAAAAAAATTGCAGCGAAGCTACTAAGTGGTCTCTCTAGTCTAAGACTCGAAAATGAATGTTGATGATGCTGCAGTCATCACTGGAATTATTTTCCAGCGACAATTTAGGAGAGTACAACTTACTTCTTTTAAAAAAAATTGGAAACAATTTCCATTCGAAGATACTTTCAATAATATATATATATATATATATATATATATCAAAGCTTTGAAAACCAAAATTTGAAAAACATCGGAAATTAAATTCTCAAATCCTTAATTTTAAATTCATTTCATTTTGCAAATCATATTTATAGACCATGGTTATACATTTCATCTTTTATATACAACAATAGTCAATGGTTTTAGGAATGTCGACAAAATAATAAATGATAATCTTGTATTATCACTTCAAATAGCCAATTCATTTAACTATAAAAATTTTAAAAATTATACTTATATATATATATAATATAATCATACAAAAATTATTTCATCTACTAATTTTGAAAAAAAATTGTGTCAGTTTGCTCTATTCAAGTGTTTTGGAATTCCTATCGGTAGCATTGGCCAGACGAATCGATCGAAACCTGAAATCAAACTTAACAGCTCAGACAATACGATATAAAACATTTTTTTATATTAATTCAATTACACTCTCTCATTGGATGATTCAAGAATGAATTTTAGAACAAAGATAGATATTAAAATTTAGAGGGACCCTAATCGAAGAAAATTCTAACTAAGATAGGCTCGAAAGGACGATACAATAATTAAATTACAAAAGAAGAAATGGATATACTTATATTTATTGCGGTGACCTTAACCGGATCAACCGAGATTCCAGGGATAAGATCGATGAAGAAATTCAATTTCCCGCTTGAAGTAAGAGAAGTGACTTTACCAAAACATCAGGATAATCCCTGATTATAGGGGTATAGTCGAGGTCATTAGACTGAACATTAGACGAAAAGGTAGAACTGCCTACTTAATCCAGAGGCATTCGACAATCGATCACGAGAGGATTACCCAGTTACCTACTGGAGAGATGATTCCGGCTTTGAAAGAAATAACAGCATAAAATTGAGAAATGGAAATCTCCGGTGAATCGACGCCGGTTGTAAAGGAGTTCCACCCCTTTACAAATCATATGAAGGTTGGTGGGACCGTCGATAGGATCAGTCACACTTAAGGATAAAGCTTCCAATAGAAGTGGCAAGATGAGCTCAAATTGATTGCAGAGATCAATCGAATTGGAGCTATGGGATGCTCCAAAATCAAGGAGAACACGAACAGGAAAAGACAAGAATTGATTTAAGAAACGAGGCATGTTCCAAAATTCAAAGTAAATCCGAATCAAAGAGGAAGAAATTTAAGCACGAACGAAGGTGATTCTGTAGTAAATTTTACTCCATATGCTATGTTTTGCCTAAACCAGAGCTCTGATACCACTAGTAACAACCTAGAATTTCGAATCATTCGCATCCGCACATGTTGGGCTTGAATTGCTCAAAATAATATATTGTTAATTTTACATTTGGCAAAATTCATCATATACATTACATAAATCAATCACAGACACAAAGTAATATAATAATAAGCAGCGGAATAAATAAATAGTAGTTCATGAAGCTACTATAAAGCATCAGAGTTTGAAATAAAATACAACAGAATATCTCAAATACAATGTAGTCTCGAATACAAACAGATGACATTTCTGAACAAAACAACTGGAAAAGCTAAATAGATAAGATAGATCTTTAAGGAAAGCTCCAATCTCCAAAGGTGAGTCTCAATTGCTGTGTCACTCAGTCTGACCCGAGCATAGAGCAAAACGCAAAACACTCGAGTCAGGATTAACATTCTTATAGCAGTAAATTTAACTCAAGTGAAATATCAACTGAAATACAAGTAATTTAAAGGATGTTTGGGATTTCCACCCTCTAAGGATCTATGGAACTGTCTACTATGTAGTAATATACACTATTATAATATATCTATAGTAAAGTAAACTATTGAAATAGCATTAAGGAATTACCCATATCCCTTTTAACACATTTTATCTATTCCCGTAGTCTATGCAATGTCGTACGCTCCAGTAAACCGATGGTTTACCCAAACGACACCACATAGGTGTGGTACAATACAAACTTGTAAAAGGCGCAATAGGGCATGTGACAAGGCACGTGAGGCAATGCCAGGTTAGATATACCATTTGCACTCTCGGACTGGTGATAATGCATAGTAGCTACAACCGCCCATCTTAAGGCACACTCCCAAATTAATGGTGCACCCAATCAAATCATAAAAGCAACGGAATGGTATCGAAGAAATATGCCCGATCTGGGGAATGACCCCACTTGGCCCGCTATAGCTTCTGTTTTAACCACATCAAGCTGAATCACGACAGTCAAGGTTGCGCTAAAACCTCATACAGAATCATCGCCAAACCAACCTACTTCGTTCTGGAATCTCCACCACGTACACAGTTGTTAAAGTTGTTTTCGGTATTGGCAGAGAATATGACAATATCAGATCCCGGTCCCTTTAACAACCAACTGTTTATTTCACACCACGATCATTTCATTTCAAATAGTTCATACTTCATATCAAAATATCATATTCATTTCAAAACCGTATCAATTCGATATCATTATTCACTTTAAATAATATGCATTTCCAGAATCATAACACTTTCATAATTCATAACACTTTTGAAATCATAACACCTTTGAACTTAAACAGTTTAGATATTGAAAATAGTGTGTATATATATTAAAATAGTTATAAATTAAAATAGTATATATGTTAAAAATAATTTATATATTAAAATAGTTGTAAACTAAAAATAGTTTATACTTATTTAAAGAGAATATACTGAAATAGCTTCCAAATACAAACTGCTTCATCCAATTCCACAAATCGATTCAAATCAACTTTAATTCCAAAATTCAATTTAAATCAATCCCCATTCAGCACTTTTAATTTAAAAGAGTAAAGATTCAATTCAAATTCTCAATAAACCATTTCAATTTTTATCGATTTCAAATCCAAGTTTGAACTATCATTTCAGTTCCAATAAGATTCAAAGTTTAAATATTCAAACATTTACAGTATAAATTTCATTTATATCTCAATTTTAATTTTATTTAAACTAGAAAATGTTTACTTAATCTGTAACAACCTGTAAATTTTCGATAATTTAATTTGTTAATTTAATGAATCTTGTTATTTAATATTGGAAGAAATAAAAAATTGTAAGGCAATAATGAAATAATAGCTAAGATGAAACGTAACAAGGTAAATTAAAGTTAACAATTAATGAACTTGAATGAAATTCCAATTAAACAAAATAATTTAAAAGTTATAACTCGGTTATAAAGTGAATATAAGAAAACAAGCGTAATATTGAATCAATTGGCGGATTAGTATATAATTATTGATAATTGAATAAATAGTGTTATGTAAACAATTGTAACATTGATTTGTTAATAATAACTTATAAGTGTAATTAAAAGCAAACGATAAAAATTACTGTATGTTACCCCTCTATTTAACCTGTTAATTTAAACTGGAAATAAAATCTAATGAATGTAATAAAATATTATGTTAATGTAAATTAAGTTAACATTTGGAAGTAATGTTAATTTTATTCATGATATGATAATTGGTTAAATAAAAAGAATGGAAATCGAGACTTATTAATTTATTTGGATTTAAGAGATAGTAATCGGATTTACTGCAAATAAATAAAATTAAATATTTAAATATTATGATAATGGGAATTAAGATGAAATTGATAAACATTAATGTGCTAAGAGATAAACCAATGTTGGTTATACCCTTATTGTAATGAAAGACTTGAATAACAAGGTTTAAAATTTAATAAATGGATTTTGGAATTTTAATTTATAATTTCTAAATTTAATGAAACTGAAATTAAGCACTGTGAATTTGTGAAATATTCAGAAATGAATTGATGTAGATATTTATTTAAAGAGATTTATAGGTTACTAAAGAAGCCAAAGTGATAGAAATTGGAAATAATGATAATTGAAAGGAAAAATGGTTTAATTTAATTTAATATTAATTAATTTAATTAACTGGAAAATAGCCATTTTAGCCACTGACTGGGATTTCGACGAAACTAGTTTCATCGGATCCGTAACAGTGAATTATTAAAGGATTTCAAGTTTCGTAGCGATCGTGCTTATCATTTGATCATACAGACTCGAAACGCCTAGAAATCAATTCAATTGAAATCAATTGGAATCAATTCGAAATAAATTGATTTTGGTATAACTACTTCATACGATAGAACTAGGACTTGAAACCTGTTCCATTGAGTTTAAATTATTTAAAAACATCTATTTTGATATAGGGGTTGACCCATTTCCCTTCCGATGTCAGAACGGGCTTTTCGGGCCATTTATCGTTCAACTGTCCAGAGCCATCGTATCTGTTCCTCTATTTTCAGCTTTTCCTGTATATACCTCATTATAAACCCTAGCCTATTTCTTATGTTCATTATTCTATACGTACAATTTCAGTTGCTTCTCCTCATTCTCAATGGCTGACAAATTCTCAATTCCGAATCCAGTTGCAATTCAAAATCAAATCAAAAATGAAATCTCCTCAAACTATATCGAATTATATATCGATTTGAAGCTCTTGACGAGCGCATCTTAGATCCGTAATTCGTTTTTCAATTTGAGCCACTGTTTATCCACAAATTGGAGAACTGTTCACAGCCGTTCATCATGCTCCGATGAACTCAGTTTGATCGACAAATCGATGGTACCGCGGAGTGGAGAACAGCGTACACAGCCCATCGGCTTAGTTCGTTTGGCGTTTAGACGGCTGGATTTAGCACAGAAATTAGCCTAAGGTTTTATGAACGGCGGCGGCGGCTAGGGCAACTTGGCTGTGGGTGGTTGATGGCCTTGGAGGGGAGAAGCGTCGGGCTACGCGCGTTGTTCTGGAGGCGGGCGGCCGTTGATGGCGTGTGCAAGGGGGATCTTCGATAGCTGTTGATCGTGTGGTTGAAGCGGTGTGCGTTCGAACTTCGGCATCAGAGTTCTGGAACAAGATATGAGGTGGGTGAAGTGTAATTAGAATATTATTTTACTTTATTTGTTTAAATTGAAATCATATTGTTCTAATCACAGTAACTTTTGCTTACGGACTCAGATTCACGTGCGGTTTTCTCCACTGGGATCGTAATAAAATGCCGGACACTTTGATGCTAGTTTGGACGAATTATGAAAATGTTCAAATTTTGGGTTTAAATTGGATATAAATTCAATTTAAATTGAAAAGGTGAGTGTTTTAACCCACTCACAACTTCTAAAATTTCTTATGTTTGCTAAATTGATTTATGATGTGATTAGAAAATTATTTATGACCGTTTGGCATATTTTGAATCATCATCTCAGTTTATTTGAATTTATTTGGATAAAATAATTGTTTAAATTGAATGTAAACTACCAGTAAATACCTATTATTTACTATCTGTTCTATATTGATGTTATTGATTGAATTGGATAATGATGGTGGTAAATGTTTGATGATTGATATTGGATGAATGGATGTTGTATTTTATATTGTTATAAACTTCAAGTTGTTATGGATTTTTTTCATTCGAGATTACGGTATGAAATGATATATAACCATATTTATATTTTAAATTGCGGATTGAAATGACAAATATCCGTATCACTTGACCATAGGATATAAAATTATATACAGACACCGTGGTCTATATATAAAAATACTTTTTTGAAATGATGTCCATGGTTTTGTAAAGAAATATATGGTTTTATATAAATAATGATTTTAGATATTATATAAATGTTATTTCATCCTTGATTTTAAGCTATGTATAATTTGTTTTAATATGGAATAAGTTTAATAATGAGTTTGATTTTTACTGTAGATAATATGGTTAAGTATTTAAATTATATTTTAATATAGAGTTTATAATGATTTAAATAAACTAAGGTAAGAAGATGCATTGGAGATTTATCTGAAATTGAATTTATTTAAGAATTAAACTCAAATAAGTTTGGTGTGAAATTTATTTAATCGGAAATTTTAAAGGGTATGATTTCATAACTTGATTTTTGGGTTAAGGTGAATTAAATGAGTATTTCAAGTATAAATAAATTGAAGGAAATATTTAGTTATTTGTAATTTGAGATTTATTTAAATGATAATGGATTTATTAAGTAAAGTAATTCAAAACTAAATAATAGAAAATTGAATTTGATATGAAATTACCAAACTTAGTCTTGAAATTGTTGAATACATAAATTTGAACTATTTTGAATTTAAAAGGGTTTATTCTATGGATCAAATCTGTTTTGAAATCGATATAATTTGGAATAGTTTATTTGGAAACTGAATTGAATTGAAATTTATGATTTGGGATTAGGTTCGATTTAAATTCTAGAAATTCGAGTTGTTTTGGAATTGATTTGTGAAACTGAAGAAGCTATTATATTTTATAAAGTATTTTAATATTTGAACCATCTAAGTGGTGGAAGTTATGTTTCAAAGTTATGAGTTTCAAAGTATTATGATTTGAAAGTGTTATATTTCTAGTGTTTGTGATTTCGAAGTGTTATAACTTTGAATGTGCAATGATTTTGGAAAAAGATATATTTGAATTGAAAAATGATAGCGTATTGATTTGGTTTTGAAAAGGCAATGATATTTCGGTTTTAAAGTATAAACTATTTTGAAAATGACCGCGGTGTTATAATAACGTTTGGTTATTAAAGAGACCGAGATCGAAAGTTGTCATACTCTCTGCCAACTAAGAAAACTACTTTAACAACTGCGTACGCGGTGGAGATTCTAGAATGAAGTAGGATGGTGGTGGCATTTTATTGAGGTATGAACGTGGACCCGACTCCCGTGAGTTGGCATATGGTGGCTAAAACAGGAGCGATTCTCGAGCCTAGGAGGTAGCCCCTCTTATCCGACACACTCCTTCGATATTATAATCTGACTTTCGATTGATTTGGTGTCCACTTTTGATTTTTGATTTTGGGGGTGTGGCTCGAGGTGGGCGGTAGTAGCTGCTACGCGTTTCCACCAGCTCGGATGCGTAATTGGTATATCTACCCTGGCATTGCCTTGTGCCGTGTCACCTACCTTAGCACGCCTTATATGATTTTGGTTTTGTACCATACCTATGGAGTGCCCTCCGACGACGACTAGTGTAACGACCCAGAAATTTTATTAATTAAAATTTGGATATTTAATTAATTTTAAATATTAATAAGTGAATTTATAAGTCAAATAAATTTTTATTTGAATTTTTGGATTTAATTGGATTATTACATCGATAATTTAATATGTTAAATTATGGAAATAATTGAAAATTGAGTTAAATATGATTGAAAATGATTTGTAAAATTTTATTTTATCATATGGGAGTTAGAACGATATTTTAGAACTTTTAAAATCGAATTAAAAGTTAATTTGTGAAAATCGAATATTTTAATATTTAAATCGACTAGTGAAAATAGTCAATTTTTGAACAGTCCCAGAATTGAACGAAACCAGTTCCATTGGGTCCGTAATAGTTAGTTACTACCGGATTTCAAATTTCGTGTCAATCGGAGTTATCGTTTGATCGTGGCAGCTCGAAACGCATCGATTTATTTTTAATTTAAATTTGGCGAGCTAAAATAGCCATTTTTCAAAATGTCTCGGATTTCGACGAAACTAGTTTCATCGGATCCGTAATGTGATATTATTGTAAGGTTTCAAATTTCAAGTCAATTGGATTTACCGTTTGTCCTGTACAAATTAAAACGCCTAGAAAATCGCTTAAATCGGTTTAATTCAAATTGAGCGTTTACAGCCATAACTCGCACATACTTCCGAATTAGCTTCCGAAACCTGTTCCATTGTGTCCGGAATGCGGGGTAAACCCTAGAAACGCTGGTTACGGCGCGTAAATCGGAGTTCGGAATTTCCGAAATGAATAGTGTTTACGCTTGATTTTCTATAAAAGGAGACCCTACCCCTTCATAAATAAAAAAAATAAATAAATAAAACATGTAACCCTAGCCGCCACCCACATCTATGAACGGCCAGAAAACTCTCCCCTTCCCTCTCCTTTATCTTTCAATCCGTAGACAATTATGCAAAATCTTCAACTACAATATTGTTAAGCACGATGAGAGCTTCAAGTTGAACGGTGGAGATCGTGTTTGGAGCGACGATGGGGGAGATAGGGGGTCGCGTGCGTGCCGTGTATATCTTCGTGCATGCGCATCACGAGGCAGCCGAGCATCATGGGGTTGAGGCCGAGCATGGTGTTGACGAAGGGCTTTGTATTGGTGCTATTTGATCGAAGTATCGTCGAGTATAAGAGGTGAAAAATTAAACCCTAATCATGGAAGTTGGGTTCAGTTTTGAGCGTGATGGTCTGTAGCTTGCGTGATGATGGGGAAGAAGCAAAGGGACGGTGGAGATGCAATGGTGTTGGATCCAAAGGCCTGGATTGGATGAAGGTTGAAATTTTTAAAGTTAGTTGTAAATTATGAATATAAACTCGTGTAACTTCAAAAATTGATATCTTTTTCATACGAGGTCCGTTTCGGACGAGATTTTTTGCGTTGGGATCGTATGGACGAGCACTACGCGATGGAGATGGTTTGGAGTCGTTTGGAGTTAGTGAGAATTTCGGGTAAAATTAAACGCGCGTTTAATTTTATTCGAAATAAAAGCTGAAACGGAAATTAAAATCAAGGTGAGAACTTCTCACTCAATCGAATCGGTTTCGATTTTATTTTAAATAGTTAGATTTAAAATATTTGAATGCATGTTTGAATGATGACTGTTATCTATTGATTGTTAAAATAGACATTATGCGCCGTTAGTAAGCGGATGTTATTTAATAAAAACATATACCGCGAATATTTCATAAACAGTGAAATTGGTATTATATATAATATCAATATATATATATTGGCATATGTATATATTGGAGTTGTTGATTTCCCGTATTTTTTAGCGGATGAGACCCTATTACGCCGTTATTAAGCGGATAATATTTATTAAGAACATATACCGCGATAATTTCGTACTGGAGCGAAATTGGTATTGTGCTAATGTTTGTGGATGCAGGAAAACAGGTTGGAGGGATCCAACTGGATTCCTCAACAGTTTTTATTTGATTTCAGATATTTTGATATTTGATGGATTATCATATCGATATATGATGTCGTTGTAGTCGTGATTGACTATTTGGTGTGTAGCATCATTGGACCCAGATTTTGGGATTTTAAAATGATTTTAAAGTGATTTTTGAGAATATACTATATTTTTGGAATTGATTCATTATAAATAAATAAACGATATAATTTTTAAAGTTATAAAAATTATGATTTTTGAGAATATAGTTAAAAGCTGATTTTTGAGAAATATGGATTAATGATTTTTTTTAAATAGTTTAAATTGAGATTTTGGAATTTATTATAAAAGAGTTTAAATATAGGATTTATAAAATTTGATTATTTTATAAATCAAGAGAATGATGAAATTATAAAGGAGTTTAAAACCGTTTTAAAGATTAATAAAAATTGATTTATATTAAGAGATTTATAAATGGACATTTATAAATTGAAATATAGACATTATAAAACGAGTTTTTATAAGTGTTTGAATGAAGTGAAAATGAATTTCATTGATGAATGAAATTGATAGAATTATAAACGGTGAAGTGATAAATGAAATTTTATAAGCAGTAGGTTTATAAAATAGTAAAGTTATTAAAAGAATGGTTTTGGATAAATAAATGAATCTTATAAGTTATAAGATTTATAATTATGAAGTTCAAAGGAACGATTTTAGTAAACGAATAAATTATAAGTACTTAACTTATAATAGGAACGTTTAGTTTATAATTTAGTTATAAACTGGAATATGTTAATAAAGGAATTTATAAAAAGGAAGTTTTTATAAATAAATAGAAATGGAATTTATAAACGTTGTTTTATAAATTCGCAAATGACTTATTTTGATAAGAAAATTGTTGAAACCTATTAAAGGAGTTATATTCACATTTTTGAATAGTGAATAATCCTTTGAATTAAAATGAATAAAAGGATGAAATTTGTTAACGAAGTTTATTCACGTTTTTGAATAGTGAATAACACGTTAAAGAAAATGTTTTGAATGTGATGTTTTAAATTGAATTAAAACGATCTAACGATGTTTTAAAACATGTTGAGATTCGAAACCATAGATTTCAACATTCATTGTTGAAATAGACGTTTTCGAGAAATAAAAGGAAATAGTGGACTATAACACTGTTGTTATAGTAAATGATTTCCGAAAGGAAATGTTTTGAATAGTATTGGGATTTATATATCTATTTAATTTCGAATCCCTATACTAGTGATTTTGGGTTGTCGTAACGATGTTTTACGCAGCATTCGTTTTGACCCAAATAAATATGTTTAAGTGAATGATTTCCTTAATAGAATGAAATATATACTTAATTCGATTTAAGTATATTGAATATTTTCCAAGTGTAGAAGATAAAAAGATTTGTGAATTACTTATTTAATAAGTATGGAAATGTTTTCCAATATGAAGTGAATAATTAAAATTTATCTTTTTGAAGATAAATTGAAATGGATAATTGAAATGACATGCATGGATATTTTGAAATATAAATTCATTATGGAATTTATAAATAGAAAGTGGAATTTGTATGAAAATAAATATTGATTTATTTTTGAAGTGTTGAAATTATATATCTTGTAAAGATATTTTGGAAAATAAATAATTTGGAAAATTATTTGGAATCTGGTGATGTTGTGCATATCCATTGATAGTTCAATAGTCGACTATCAATATTTCCCTTTGAATGGGTATTTGATGTGAATTGATTGAATTTGAATGCCACACTTATTTTTGAATAAGCGCTCACTATTCGGGTTAACCGGGAAAGGACCATGGGGTCGTATAACCCATTCCGAATATGTGATACGTCGTTGTGAATTGCATTTGAAGATCGGTGTTGAAGACCGGATATTTACGAGAGCGATAGGATGACCTGTCGATTGACTCTGCACCGAGTTGCTATGGTATAGAGTTCTCCATATGTGATGGTGAATCCGATCAGGATTGTGGATATCCGGATTGCAAGGACTTCTTTGTAAGTGCCTTCGGTTTTGTTCGATCCCGGAACAGACTTGTATGGATTGTATGTCTGACATTACAAGTTGAGATATAAAGCCGATTTCTTTCAAATATATTTCTGTTGGTGGCGGAGAATTTATTCTTTTAGCTTAACACCCTTCTCTGAGACGTACGAGCTCAGAGGTTATATAGTTGAAGTTATCAGCGATATATTCCCAATTTGGTAATGTGACATGCTGAGTGATGCTGAAATGATCATTGTGTTGATTATTTATGATAGGATCATTTGTTTGATCGTCTATCTTGGTGATCATTGTGTTGATCATTTGTTGACCCAAAGCATGGCTTTTGTATAAAGTATGTTTTTGTGGACGTGAATTCGTCGAGCCTCACATCCCGGAAATGGTCAAAACAGGAAAGATGCAGCAAGGTTATGAGGGGTAGCGCCCTTTAGGATATGTGCATTTCCTTCTGGAAAAGGGTAGTATCATGGTATGGAGCCCAGATACTTACTCATGTTGAAACACTTTGTTTTTATGATTGTGTGAATTGATTAGAGAGCTCTCGGATAAAGGTCCCAAAGGACCGGGGGATGGCATATTCGGTCAGTTGTTACTCAGTTAGGGGTATCCCGGCCTTGTGTTGGTAGAGATCCGGTTTGGTTCTCGGGGATGTCTTTCCAGAGGCATTCTCATGTGGCAATGGGAAGTTCCTTGGCCTGACCATTTGTTGGAAATCCAATTCCCCATACGAAACTTGTACGGTATTAGTTGTAGAACCTGCCATTCACTTATGGTGGTCACCACTGTTTGGATGGTAGCTATAGCAGGCATAGTTCGAAATGTCTATGTTGGCTAAGATTTATATTCTACTTTCGAAATGAATTTTTTCCCTACATTATGCACTAGTAATAATATAAAATGTTATTTTAAATGCGTATCAAGCATCTTTGACTATCATAAGGAGAAATCTCCTCCGATTTTGCGTTTGCATTGTGTGTGTGTGCGGGAGGCCTCATGGTAGTCTCATTTTTAAAAGCATTGCGAATTGACTTTAAAAATATTCCTCTATTTTGATTTTAAAGATAAATAAACTGTTTTGAGTTCTCACACCAGTCACATGACTGACTTGGAGTTTATTGTTTTCCTTCCTAAACTCTGAGTGCCCACCAATTTCCACACGGGCAGTTAAGAGTTAAGGTTTATCAGGATATTCTGGATATTCTAGAGTTGCTAGAGGCAAGCTGGATGGCATGGCGTATTACTTATATAGTATTTCTTTTTCCGCTGCACTGTTTGTTGTTGTTGTACACTCTGATGATATGATGTAATGTAATGTATAAAATGTAATAACTGATAGTTCTTTGTTTAAAGATTATTCATTTATTATTATATGTTGTTCCGCTGCGAATTATGAGATTCTGATGTTGTTCTGTTGTTTTCTTTCCATTCTATTTTTTTCTATTTTTTCTGTTTCTCTATTTTCTTTCTCTATTTTCTATCTTCTTCTCTCTTCTTCTGCCTTTTTCTTTTCTTAAATTCTTTTTAAAACCCTAACTATTCGGTTTTTGGGCAACGAAAATCCGAAATGTTACATTTGGTATCAGAGCTTATGGTTAAGCGACAACCATGGTTCTGTTGGGTATAATTCATTAGAGATAGAGTCAGCAGTACTCTAGAATGAGTTTGAGTGTAATAATAGCTATGAGAGCGTATTTGTTAGTGAATATAAAATTGTTTTATATTGTGATGATTGGTTTATTGAGTGGCATATGAACTTTCGTCAGCGTGGTCCGCAAGACTATGCCAAAGGGGTTTCTAAACACTTGAATAGAACAATTCGACATAATATTGTTTTTAAATTGGGTAAATGAAATAATTTTACCTTGATTATATTTTTATATATAAAGAAATAATTTTCAAAATTATTAAAGTGTATATAAGTTGATATTAGTATCAAAGTAAATTAATAAAGTTAAGTGGTGGATGTGAACTTGAGTTATATAAATGAAATTCAACTTTGAAATTGAATTGAATTAATGGATTAAATGTTAATCAATTGAATGTGAATTAAGTTGATATGAAATAATGAATATAAGTGTTAATTCATTTAAAATCTAATGTTATTAGAAAGTTGAATAATTGAATGAAAATCAATTAAATTAAACCAATTGTAAGCAAAAGAATTTGGTTGTAATTAATGTACATTGATTGTTATATGGTTGCTAGTTGATTGATTGTATATAATTCATTAAGTGTTAATGAAATTGAGTTAATGAAATTGAAAGCTAAATTAATTGAAATCCAATTGGAAGTTAAACGAATCTTGAATAGAATTGAATTTGGATTGGAAGTGAACCAACTTGAATATGAATTAGTTGAAAATGAATGCTAGTAAATCCAATGTTAATGAATTTAATGTGATTAAATTGAAAACCAATTCATTGAATATTAATGAAAATATGAATGAATGTTTATTGGTTATGAATGTTAGTTGGTTGATGTTTGCATTTGTTGTTTTGTTTCATTTGCTATGTTGACATATATAGTTATTATGTTACTATATGTTGTATATTGATACTATTGTCATATATGCATGTTCTCATGTTGTTTGTTGAGTAATTAGTAGGTGCGGATCGCGTTTGCTTCGCATTTGGAGCTCGCTTTTGCGCTATATTAGCCGTATATGCTTGCTAATAAAATATAAGGTACATATCTCGGATTAAATATCGTACTTTTACATTTTTTCCCTTCGGGATGCCTCATTACTTGATGAGATGTATATTTGCGATATATATACTGTCATTTTTTTTCGGATCGAGCCGCGCAAAGGAGACTATGGCGAATTTTTCCGGAAATTTAAGGCGTTAGAAAATTTTTGAGAAAATGGGAAAATTTTGAAAACTTAAACTTTGATTTGAAGTTGAAAGTAAACAATAGTGTTTGTTTTTGAAAAAATAACTAAGTATGATTCGAAAACTTAGTAAAGTTATCGTAAGAAGTTTAACTATGAATTTTGGAAAATTAATAGATTCTGTAACTTCTCTTACTTGTAATTTCGAGGACGAAATTCTTTTAAGTGGGGAAGATTGTAACGACCCAGAAATTTTATTAATTAAAATTTGGATATTTAATTAATTTTAAATATTAATAAGTGAATTTATAAGTCAAATAAATTTTTATTTGAATTTTTGGATTTAATTGGATTATTAAATCGATAATTTAATATGTTAAATTATGGAAATAATTGAAAATTGAGTTAAATATGATTGAAAATGATTTGTAAAATTTTATTTTATCATATGGGAGTTAGAACGATATTTTAGAACTTTTAAAATCGAATTAAAAGTTAATTTGTGAAAATTGAATATTTTAATATTTAAATCGACTAGTGAAAATAGTCAATTTTTGAACAGTCTCAGAATTGAACGAAACTAGTTCCATTGGGTCCGTAATAGTTAGTTATTACCGGATTTCAAATTTCGTGTCAATCGGAGTTATCGTTTGATCGTGGCAGCTCGAAACGCATCGATTTATTTTTAATTTAAATTTGGCGAGCTAAAATAGCCATTTTTCAAAAAGTCTCGGATTTCGACGAAACCAGTTTCATCGGATCCGTAATGTGATATTATTGTAAGGTTTCAAATTTCTAGTCAATTGGATTTACCGTTTGTCCTGTACAAATTAAAACGCCTAGAAAATTGCTTAAATCGGTTTAATTCAAATTGAGCGTTTACAGCCATAACTCGCACATACTTCCGAATTAGCTTCCGAAACCTGTTCCATTGTGTCCGGAACGCGGGGTAAACCCTAGAAACGCTGGTTACGGCGCGTAAATCGGAGTTCGGAATTTCCGAAATGAATAGTGTTTACGCTTGATTTTCTATAAAAGGAGACCCAACCCCTTCATAAATAAAAAAATAAAAATAAAACATGTAACCCTAGCCGCCACCCACATCTATGAACGGCCAGAAAACTCTCCCCTTCCCTCTCCTTTATCTTTCAATCCGTAGACAATTATGCAAAATCTTCAACTACAATATTGTTAAGCACGATGAGAGCTTCAAGTTGAACGGTGGAGATCGTGTTTGGAGCGACGATGGGGGAGATAGGGGGTCGCGTGCGTGCCGTGTATATCTTCGTGCGTGCGCATCATGAGGCAGCCGAGCATCATGGGGTTGAGGCCGAGCATGGTGTTGACGAAGGGCTTTGTATTGGTGCTATTTGATTGAAGTATCGTTGAGTATAAGAGGTGAAAAATTAAACCCTAATCATGGAAGTTGGGTTCGGTTTTGAGCGTGATGGTCTGTAGCTTGCGTGATGATGGGGAAGAAGCAAAGGGACGGTGGAGATGCAATGGTGTTGGATCCAAAGGCCTGGATTGGATGAAGGTTGAAAATTTTTAAAGTTAGTTGTAAATTATGAATATAAACTCGTGTAACTTCAAAAATTGATATCTTTTTCATACGAGGTCCGTTTCGGACGAGATTTTTTGCGTTGGGATCGTATGGACGAGCACTACGCGATGGAGATGGTTTGGAGTCGTTTGCAGTTAGTGAGAATTTCGGGTAAAATTAAACGCGCGTTTAATTTTATTCGAAATAAAAGCTGAAACGGAAATTAAAATCAAGGTGAGAACTTCTCACTCAATCGAATCGGTTTCGATTTTATTTTAAATAGTTAGATTTAAAATATTTGAATGCATGTTTGAATGATGACTGTTATCTATTGATTGTTAAAATAGACATTATGCGTCGTTAGTAAGCGGATGTTATTTAATAAAAACATATACCGCGAATATTTCATAAACAGTGAAATTGGTATTATATATAATATCAATATATATATATTAGCATATGTATATATTGGAGTTGTTGATTTCCCGTATTTTTTAGCGGATGAGACCCTATTACGCCGTTATTAAGCGGATAATATTTATTAAGAACATATACCGCGATAATTTCGTACTGGAGCGAAATTGGTATTGTGCTAATGTTTGTGGATGCAGGAAAACAGGTTGGAGGGATCCAACTGGATTCCTCAACAGTTTTTATTTGATTTCAGATATTTTGATATTTGATGGATTATCATATCGATATATGATGTCGTTGTAGTCGTGATTGACTATTTGGTGTGTAGCATCATTGGACCCAGATTTTGGGATTTTAAAATGATTTTAAAGTGATTTTTGAGAATATACTATATTTTTGGAATTGATCCATTATAAATAAATAAACGATATAATTTTTAAAGTTATAAAAATTATGATTTTTGAGAATATAGTTAAAAGCTGATTTTTGAGAAATATGGATTAATGATTTTTTTTAAATAGTTTAAATTGAGATTTTGGAATTTATTATAAAAGAGTTTAAATATAGGATTTATAAAATTTGATTATTTTATAAATCAAGAGAATGATGAAATTATAAAGGAGTTTAAAACCGTTTTAAAGATTAATAAAAATTGATTTATATTAAGAGATTTATAAATGGACATTTATAAATTGAAATATAGACATTATAAAACGAGTTTTTATAAGTGTTTGAATGAAGTGAAAATGAATTTCATTGATGAATGAAATTGATAGAATTATAAACGGTGAAGTGATAAATGAAATTTTATAAGCAGTAGGTATATAAAATAGTAAAGTTATTAAAAGAATGGTTTTGGATAAATAAATGATTATAAGTTATAAGATTTATAATTATGAAGTTCAAAGGAACGATTTTAGTAAACGAATAAATTATAAGTACTTAACTTATAATAGGAACGTTTAGTTTATAATTTAGTTATAAACTGGAATATGTTAATAAAGGAATTTATAAAAAGGAAGTTTTTATAAATAAATACAAATGGAATTTATAAACGTTGTTTTATAAATTCGCAAATGACTTATTTTGATAAGAAAATTGTTGAAACCTATTAAAGGAGTTATATTCACATTTTTGAATAGTGAATAATCCTTTGAATTAAAATGAATAAAAGGATGAAATTTGTTAACGAAGTTTATTCACGTTTTTGAATAGTGAATAACACGTTAAAGAAAATGTTTTGAATGTGATGTTTTAAATTGAATTAAAACGATCTAACGATGTTTTAAAACATGTTGAGATTCGAAACCATAGATTTCAACATTCATTGTTGAAATAGACGTTTTCGAGAAATAAAAGGAAATAGTGGACTATAACACTGTTGTTATAGTAAATGATTTCCGAAAGGAAATGTTTTGAATAGTATTGGGATTTATATATCTATTTAATTTCGAATCCCTATACTAGTGATTTTGGGTTGTCGTAACGATGTTTTACGCAGCATTCGTTTTGACCCAAATAAATATGTTTAAGTGAATGATTTCCTTAATAGAATGAAATATATACTTAATTCGATTTAAGTATATTGAATATTTTCCAAGTGTAGAAGATAAAAAGATTTGTGAATTACTTATTTAATAAGTATGGAAATGTTTTCCAATATGAAGTGAATAATTAAAATTTATCTTTTTGAAGATAAATTGAAATGGATAATTGAAATGACATGCATGGATATTTTGAAATATAAATTCATTATGGAATTTATAAATAGAAAGTGGAATTTGTATGAAAATAAATATTGATTTATTTTTGAAGTGTTGAAATTATATATCTTGTAAAGATATTTTGGAAAATAAATAATTTGGAAAATTATTTGGAATCTGGTGATGTTGTGCATATCCATTGATAGTTCAATAGTCGACTATCAATATTTCCCTTTGAATGGGTATTTGATGTGAATTGATTGAATTTGAATGCCACACTTATTTTTGAATAAGCGCTCACTATTCGGGTTAACCGGGAAAGGACCATGGGGTCATATAACCCATTCCGAATATGTGATACGTCGTTGTGAATTGCATTTGAAGATCGGTGTTGAAGACCGGATATTTGCGAGAGCGATATGATGACCTGTCGATTGACTCTGCACCGAGTTGCTCCGGTATAGAGTTCTCCATATGTGATGGTGAATCCGATCAGGATTGTGGATATCCGGATTGCAAGGACTTCTTTGTAAGTGCCTTCGGTTTTGTTCGATCCCGGAACAGACTTGTATGGATTTTATGTCTGACATTACAAGTTGAGATATAAAGCCGATTTCTTTCAAATATATTTCTGTTGGTGGCGGAGAATTTATTCTTTTAGCTTAACACCCTTCTCTAAGACGTACGAGCTCAGAGGTTATATAGTTGAAGTTATCAGCGATATATTCCCAATTTGGTAATGTGACATGCTGAGTGATGCTGAAATGATCATTGTGTTGATTATTTATGATAGGATCATTTGTTTGATCGTCTATCTTTGTGATCATTGTGTTGATCATTTGTTGACCCAAAGCATGGCTTTTGTATAAAGTATGTTTTTGTGGACGTGAATTCGTCGAGCCTCACATCCCGGAAATGGTCAAAACAGGAAAGATGCAGCAAGGTTATGAGGGGTAGCGCCCTTTAGGATATGTGCATTTCCTTCTGGAAAAGGGTAGTATCATGGTATGGAGCCCAGATACTTACTCATGTTGAAACACTTTGTTTTTATGATTGTGTGAAATGATTAGAGAGCTCTCGGATAAAGGTCCCAAAGGACCGGGGGATGGCATATTCGGTCAGTTGTTACTCAGTTAGGGGTAACCCGGCCTTGTGTTGGTAGAGATCCGGTTTGGTTCTCGGGGATGTCTTTCCAGAGGCATTCTCATGTGGCAATGGGAAGTTCCTTGGCCTGACCATTTGTTGGAAATCCAATTCCCCATACGAAACTTGTACGGTATTAGTTGTAGAACCTGCCATTCACTTATGGTGGTCACCACTGTTTGGATGGTAGCTATAGTAGGCATAGTTCGAAATGTCTATGTTGGCTAAGATTTATATTCTACTTTCGAAATGAATTTTTTCCCTACACTATGCACTAGTAATAATATAAAATGTTATTTTAAATGCGTATCAAGCATCTTTGACTATCATAAGGAGAAATCTCCTCCGATTCTGCGTTTGCATTGTGTGTGTGTGCGGGAGGCCTCATGGTAGTCTCATTTTTAAAAGCATTGCGAATTGACTTTAAAAATATTCCTCTATTTTGATTTTAAAGATAAATAAACTGTTTTGAGTTCTCACACCAGTCACATGACTGACTTGGAGTTTATTGTTTTCCTTCCTAAACTCTGGGTGCCCACCAATTTCCACACGGGCAGTTAAGAGTTAAGGTTTATCAGGATATTATGGATATTCTGGAGTTGCTGGAGGCAAGCTGGATGGCATGGCGTATTACTTATATAGTATTTCTTTTTCCGCTGCACTGTTTGTTGTTGTTGTACACTCTGATGATATGATGTAATGTAATGTATAAAATGTAATAACTGATAGTTCTTTGTTTAAAGATTATTCATTTATTATTATATGTTGTTCCGCTGCGAATTGTGAGATTCTGATGTTGTTCTGTTGTTTTCTTTCCATTCTATTTTTTTCTATTTTTTCTGTTTCTCTATTTTCTTTCTCTATTTTCTATCTTCTTCTCTCTTCTTCTGCCTTTTTCTTTTCTTAAATTCTTTTTAAAACCCTAACTATTCGGTTTTTCGGCAACGAAAATCCGAAATGTTACAACCAGTACGTGGGTGATTACGGTACTTTATAGACTATGGGAATATAAAAGTGGGTTAAGGTGGAAATTGTAAAGCCTTAACACTATTTTTAATTTATGTTATACTTTATTGTAGACACTATTATAATAGCGTATACTACTACATAGTAGATAGTTTAACGGATCCTTAGGAGATGTGAATCCCAAACATCTCTTAAGTTATTGCACTCATGTTAAACATCGGATAGGAGATGTCAAACCCCGTAAGCATCTCTGACGCCGCTTACACCCATATTTATTTACCATTGATTTAACTCACATAAGATCGTTTAGTTCTGACTCGAATGTTTTGTCTTTTCAATTCGCTCGGGTTAGTTTGAACATTTCAGGATTTGAAGACTTTATTTTGGAGGACGAAGTCGAAGATATTATTATTATTATATACTATTTGTTCCACTGCATCACACTGTTCTGCTGTATTGTTATTTATATTTCTTTAGGATGTGTAACTCTGATTCTGTGTTGTATAGATATAATCAAATGTTTTTGTAAACAGCTTCATGAACTGTTATTTGAATATTATATTTTGTCATTCCGCTGCGAGATTCTGTTTTGGTTTCTTTCTTTCTTCCTTTTCCTTATCCACCCCAATAATAATTCGCCCTTTTGTATAGTTTGAATCTGACATGTGTGGTTTATCGTCGATTTAAAACGTACAAGAAGGCGGGTTGTTACATAATCATTTTTATAACAATTAAATAAGATCTCAATTTATAAACTTAAATCAATATTAAATATTCAGTCCCAATTTTATTTAAAGTTAGGAATATTCATGTAATCACTTTTCATCAAATCAAGTTATAAATCATACCTTTCAAATCTCAAAATTAATAAGTTCAAATAAATTCTTATTTAAATTCAATTATTAACCAATTTAAATTTCAATTCGATTTCACTTTATTTTTTCCAACCTCTATTTATTTAAAGTAATTACAAAAAATCTATTTATAATATTAATGTAAAAATCTAAATAAATATTTAAACATGTTATATATTCTAATTAAATTAAATTTTATTTAAATAATTTATATTAAATTAAATCTTATTAATAAATCTATTTTAAATCTTATTTTATATATTTTAAAAATAATAAGATTTTAAGTAAAATTTTAAAATTCATATTTCAAAACTAACCTGTAAATTTAAAATTTCCAAACATATAATTTAAAAATCTAATTTTACAAAATAAAATATCTTTATATTATAATAAAATCCATATATTTTCTTCCAAAACTATAAAATCATTTTTTTAAATAGACCAACAGTGTCTGTATATAATTTTCTATCCTATGGTCAAGTGATACGGATATTTATCATTTCAATCCGCTATTTATTATTTATGGGTATATATCATTTCAACCCGCAACCCCAAAATTTCATAATAAGTGAAAATCACTTGGGTTTATCATTTCAACCCACAATGGTTTTCCCTTATTCTACAAGATCATTCGGGTATGTATCATTTCAAACCATAGGGAACTTACAGAGTGAGACCAAATAATAATATATCAACAACAGGCATATATCATCAGTAACAATTTATATATAATATATACAACAGGTTATGGTGTCATATGTCATAGATGAACACGGGGAGATAATGTCATATCATATTTAACAGTTAAATAACTAACAATTCAATATTTAACAACATATTTCAATTGTCATTTCATGTGAATTAAGTCTACTTAATATAAGATGTTAATCGTGAGTGATTGCTCGCCTTTCGAGGCTAGGGAAACACAAGAACAAGATGGAAATGAGCACAGATAATCGATAAATCACCAAACTGATACGGATAAGCATGAAGTGACAACGGGACAGCGACAAAGCAAAGCTAGATGAACTGGATTCGATGGAAACAAAATTTAAATTATATTATTATTTTCTTCTTTAAAAATCAATATTTAATTAAAAACACATGTATGTAAACCATTATATTTGAAAACCCAGGTGTGTACATAACTTTATATTTGCGAAACCAAACTTATATATACTTATATAACTTATATTTAATAACACATCCTATCTCAATAGATTATATTTTAGTATACTAAATAAATATGCACCCGTTGTAGTTTATACACTATAAAATCAGATCTTGTAATTTAAATATATGTTGTTTATACAAACCTAACTTATGCCATATATTAACCATATAAGAGATATATCAAACATATATGCTAATATATGCAAAGTAAATTTATTTAAAAGTCATGTTGTATCTTTAAGCTACCGTTGATGATGTAAAAGAAGACATAATAGTTGCTTTTGTTTTTTTATCTATTTCTTTTCACATCTATTTCCTTTTCACTTTCTTTATTTTTAACAGTTACTTGGAAAAGTATATATGTACTAAGACAAACATATATATATTGAGTGAGTGTGATGACCCGTCTTTCTAACACCAGAAAGACGTATCATCAATAAGAAAAGAAAGGGATAGAAATAGAAAAGATAGAAAGAAAGAATAACAACATCAGAATCTCACATCGGAATGGAACAAAATATAATACATCACATAACTATTACATAGTTTTTACATATATCAGAGTTATACAATATCATACACATGATAGTCATATACATATCTGTCAATACATACATCCAAAATACAGCATACATCAACTACACAGCGGAACTATATAGATAGATACATACGTCTGGGCTTCTGCTTCAAGCTCCTCCAGAACTCAACAATCCCAAAACCTATCACTTGTCTACTCACAAAAATTTGAGTACCCAAGAGTTTATGAAAAACAAAATATAAACTCCGGGTCAGACATGGCTCTGGTGTGAGTAAACGGGTTAAAGTTGTTTAACTTTGAAAATCGTTTGAAAATAAAGGTATCACATAAGACTACCCACATATAAACACGTGTAAGTTTTTACCTTACGCTAACCAAAAACATTTTATAGGAAATCCAATGATATTATGATAGTGTCTAGGATTTTCAAGTAAAATACAAAAATAGCTGAAATGCTTACATCTCACATTCCAACATAGTTGGGCACAATCAAAACGTACGGCTCTTATTGGAAATTGGATTCCATACAATGGCAGGGCTACTGGTGTACCGCCTGTCACAGTATGGAGCCTAGATCACCATACAGAGGATCACTCCCGACCCCTTACAACACAAGGCTGGAACCATTCCTTACTGAACAGTCCCGAACAAGATAACCCCGCAGTTGTGGCCAACAACTGCCCACACAGCCGAAAATAAAGGGACATCTAGACAGGGGTATATCTCGTCCTGCTTGGGTGCTACCCACCTAACCTTGCTGCATATCCTCTGTTTTAGCCATTCTCGATTGATGAGGCTTGAGGCTGCAATTACCTTAGAGAACATATCTCTTAGAATGCTCATCGTCCGCCTGACGATGTGCTGAAAGCATTCAATCCATTCCGGGTTCGAATGAAACCGAAGGCGTTATCTCGTTACCCTCGTTTTGGAATCACCCTCAGAGTTAACGACAATAATCCTTGCACTCTGATACACCATCTCGACCTTCACTTGAGATGTCACGACCTATCGTTTAATTTGGATCGACGTGGTTTATGAAATATCAAATTGACACCCGATCCTGGTCTCATCGAAATCCAAACGCCATTTTAAAGGCCAAGTCGTTTAATAGTTTAAACACTTTAATTGAATACTTTGAATTCACATAACATTTATCATAGATAAATCATACACAGTCATCACAGATATATCAATGCATATCACTGAGTATCACAGAATATCACCAAATAGATATCATAATCAATCAAACAAGAATCATCAATTCATATCAAAATAGTTTGATTTACTTAACTTAATTAATTACTTAAGAATAAACCATTTTATCCTGCTTAGTTAATCACTAATTAATCAACTTATTAATTTATTAATTAATTCTTAATTACTCACTTAATTAATTAATTATTAATTATTAATTAATAACCTTAATTATTAATTAACAAAACTTAATTACCCATTTAATTATCACTAATTATTTAATTAATCATTAATTACCAATTTGGTTAATCATTAATCCTTAATTAATTACTTAATTAGTTGACTACGTTTATTTATTAATCAACTTTAAGTAGTTAATTAAATTCTTAAGTTCAAATTGATTAAATACAAAGTTATTAATATTAATCTTTAATTACAAATTTATTTAATCCTAAATTACTTATTTAATTACAAGTATAAAATTATTCTTAATTAACTTTCCATATAGATTAACTATTAATCTTACATTTGCAAATCTCTCTTAATGATTTTAAATCAAATCTTAGCTTAAAATTTGTCAACATTATTTATTTAATTAATACTTTACTTTGTATAACAAAATAACTTAAAAGTATTTAGGCTTAACCCCTAAAAAATGGAACCCGAGGCAAACACTTTGTTTACTCGAGTAAAACTCGTGTTTTCCCCTACTCTTTCCCGAGCCCCCCTCTCTTCCTCATACCTTTCTTCTTCTTCTCTACTTATCTTTTCTTTTTTAAGTTTAAGTTATAAATTGCAGTACACAAACACACTCATGCACGCACCCAAGTACTCGAAGCTTTCTGTAGGATCTAGATTAACCCTAGAGGGGGGTGAATAGGGTTATAGCAAATTTTCTCGATTTAAACACAGAAATAAACTGCAGAAATAAATATGTTGAAAAGTAAATCACACACAAAAATTTACCCAGCTTCGGCAACCCCTGCCTACTGCTGCATTCACAGATTTCTATTAGAATTAAACAGTATCACGCTTACAAACACTCTACTAGACTCGCAGACATTTGCTCCCGCTCACAAACACTCTACTAGACTCGCACACCCTGCTCGCAAACATTTGCTCCCGCTCACAAACACTCTACTAGACTCGCACACCCTGCTCCGCCTATAGAGTTTCGCTTACTCGCAAACTTTGCTTCCCGCCTATAGAGCTTCGCTTACTCGCAAACTCTGCTCCCGCCTATACAGCTTTGCAAACTCGCACACCCTGCTCACTGAACTAATTCTAACTAGACAATCTGACACTACCTAAACCCTAGGTGGTGATTTACAAATTCTTTTGACTCGAAAAATAAAAAAACAAACAATTAAAACACAAATAAAAGTTACAATAAACCTTAATTAAAAATTAAACTAAAGCCTTTAGAAATAAAACAAGGCCGGCCCTTAAAATATTATTACTCAAGTAAAACACGGCCCTTTTATCTTCTCTTATCAATGTCGGCTTCAGTTCCTTCTTTCGTTTGTTCCTTTGCAACTGAATTAGGGCTTGTGCAAACTGGGGCTGTCGACTTTTATTTCTCGATTGAATGAATGGATTGGCGTTGTTGCTTCGTCAATCGATGATCTCTCTGCTTAGCACACGGTTCTCCTAATTTTCGATCGAGTTATCTGAGTGGTATGTGATTTATCTCTTTTCTTCTTCTGATTTGTTTGCTTGAACTCGATGATTGATTGCCGATGATGATTAGGGCATTTATAGGGTTTGTTACCCTATTTTCTCGTTCGCATAGATATATTTCAATTTGTCAATTATTCATCTCTGGCCGCTTGATTATACTTCGATGATTGAGATGTTTTCTGACTTGTTCACAATCGTATATTTGATGCTTTACTTGCTACTCACGGCTTTGAAATTGCCTTGTTCATCACGGTGTTATTTTTGACTTCGTCAAATTTTTTTTCACCACGTCTCTGACCTGTTCAACTTTGATTTCGATTACGGCTTTGATTTGTGAATTCATGTGCTTGCTTCGGCCATCTTTGCGTTCCTCCACTGTAGCATTGATTTCGTGATTTAAACTATAGCTTGTTTACTGTTTTTCGACTTCACTGAGAACTGTAATCTCTGGCCATCTTCTGATCGGTTTAACATGAACTTCGAATTAGCATTGCATTCGTGGAAATGTTGCAGTTAATTTGTGGTGTTGCCACTGTGCATATTCATGATGCTGTGTTGTGACCTTTCTTTCTCTGGCACACTTGTCTTGATGCACTGTACTTGTTTCAGTAGTTAGTTCGAAGCTGTCGTAGCTGTTGCACTGCATCACCACTGTTCTTTGCATTTGTACATATGAATGTGCTCACTGTTGTATTACAGTACACTGCATATTCTTCGTTTGGTCTACTTGCATTGTTTCTGGCTTTGACTCGGTTACACGGCTAGAATTGTTTCTTCGATTCTTTTGAAACTTGAGTTGCACACTACTGTCTTGGTTTTGGGGCTGCTGTTCTTTAATGCATCTGTGTGTGTTACTGTGTTTATGACCACAAGTTTATCGTGAAGCATGGTTTACTGTTGTTGCATACTTGTATCACTTGATATCTTGAACATTGTTTTAATGCCTGATGCATATTACTTGACCATCGTTGTTGCATTGCTTACTGCCACTACTGTGATCTGTTGCACTGTTGGTTGACTATCTCCTTGAGTTGCAGTGAGCTCGACATTGTTGTTATGTAGTTGCACTGCACTGGCTTGCTGCCATACCCCCTTTTTTTTTTCCAGGCACACTGGTGTACCTGATGTACTTGTGCCTCAACATGCACTCGAGTCATGGTCATTGTTGACAACTTGGTTGTATGTGCTTTGACATTGTATTCATCCCTGTTTGATCATTGAAGTGTCTGGCCTGATGATGCATACATGTTTGTTGTATTTGATCATTGTCATGTTGTACCTGGACATGTTGCTTGAGTCATTGGAGTTTGTATTGGTGCATTGCCTTACTGAATTTGGTCGAGACTAGTTATGTCATCTGAACTGCTGCCACTCTGTAGTTTCTCTGCACTTTGGTGGCTCTGGCTATGTTATATTCGATACTGTTGGCTTCGGTTTTCGTTGTCCACACATGTTCATGCTTTACCGCAGCTTATTGTTTGTGTACCAATCATGTATCTTGTGCATTATCTGTTACATGAAACTGTTTCAACTTGATGTTGCTTTAACTGCCACTGTTGGTTTTGCTGTGGTCTTCAAGCATGTTGCTGCCTGGTCTGACCTGATCTGCATACATGATTGTTGCAGTCCGTTTTGATGTTGGTCTTCGTTTCATTCATGTCATGTTGCCTTGTGTTGAATCCAGTTTTAAAACTCGGGTTTGACCTTGTGCTCGTGTTGTGATTTTCAATGTTATTGCACGTGAGTTGAACCCGATTTTTCGTTTGGGTTTGACCTGTGCTCGCCTGTCCCTGTAAATTAATCAAGTGTATATCGGTGTGCACGGCCTTGTGACATATACAGTAATACACTGTGTATGTCACAAGTTGTTCGTGTATGATGAATTCAAATTTAAATTATGACGAACAACCCAAATAACTGAGGCAAATCATATTTTCAAAAATTATCTTTTATTTTTGAATTGCAAAAATATTTTATTTTCAATTTTACTGCGTTAGTTTATATTTTTGCAGATTGCTAAGATGCTGGATTCAAACTAGAAGGAAGTTGAAGAAAAATACGAGTGTGAGTGATATGTAGTGAGGTTAACTGTAAATGTGAAATGTGATGTGATTGTAATCAAAGTTGTATAGTTATAGTGAGAGATTGAAATTGTACTATTCAAAATTGTAATAAATATTTGTTTGAATAAAATTTCTATTTGAATTCAAATTCTGTGTCATTTAATTTTATTCAGCAAATATTTATTTATTCTATGAAAAATAAAATAGTACATTAACAAATACATTTAAACGAATGTATATATGTTTATTATCATCAAACAAAAATCATATAAGCGCAAAGCGCATATTCAACAATCTCCCCCTTTTGATGATAACAAACATATATTTAAGATTTTGAATGTATTAAATGTATTTGATTGTTCAATTTGCTCCCCCTATTTGAATGCTCTCTCTCTACACAATACTCCCCCTACATATATGCATATAAATAAAAATATGTAAATGAGCCTATATGCAAATTGAAAATTATTTGACCTTTGCTTGATTCTATTTGACAAAATCTTAACTTTTCTCTCCCCCTTTTGTTATCAGCAAAAGAATAAGAGTGTTATAAAAATAGGGATGAAGTGATAGACATGAATCAAACATTTAACTCAATTGAATATAAATATTAAATTTCAATAAAACTCAAACAAAAATCATAATTACCCTTGTCAAGCGCATATTCCATTTTCAGAAGTGATGGGGATAAAATCATCAAAAATCATACAATTCTGTCTATTTGTGGTATATTTATTTCAGGAAATTTGAATATCTACTAACCATGCATAACCGTTAGGACTTTTAAATGAGATTAGTAGTATTCCAATTTAATTTAAAAAATGAAATCAAGTATCTTCTAACCACGCATGACCGTGAGGACTTTTAAATGGGATTAGAATCAACTTGTCTATTAAATCAATTAAATTTTGATATGCGTTCCATACATACATAACCGTGAGGACTTTTAAATGAGCATGGAAGCACATAATCAAAAATCCAAGTAATTCACACATGCATAACCGTGAGGACTTTTAAATGAGAGTGAATACTTTGGATATTTATTTATTTTTATTGCTAAATATAATAAATTGAAGCACAGATAATTTCTTTCACAAATTTAAAGATATTGAAGAACGAATGATTTCCTTTGTAAACTACCACAAATTTACATACTGTGTATGATCTTGATGAGTGATGGTCGACAGAAAGATGATAGAAATAGAAATGGTCATGGAATTTTTACCCAACAAAAAGTTTTTATAACTCTTGTTATGAAATTCTAAAGAAATTTTCTAATTATACTTTCTCGAGTTATAATATATGATAAATATCAACACTCATCTCTTTTTCAATCACTATTCATCTTTTCGATAATCAAAGGGAGTCAGATTAGTCAAAATTTGTCATTTAAAATCAAATTCAAAAATTATAAAATCAAATTTTCAAAAATGATTAATCTGTAAATATGGTCAAACATGATTTTCTCGAGGGGATTTTATAAGAAAATTTTCTGCTATTTGAAGATTATTTCAAGTGAAAAATATACAGATATTTTCTTTGAGAAACGATGCAGCAAATGAATGTTTCAAGAATTAATCACGTTACACTAATAATTTTTCGATCAACTATATTACCAGTGTAATATGCATCTGAATTTAAATTTCATTCAATATTTACTCGCTGAATCAAACCATGAAATGTGCACCAAGAATTTCAAACTTAACATCAGTTTAAATGACATTCTTTTGAATTTGAATTGAAGCCGTGTTAACACTCAAACACATATCATGGTGTTAATTTCAGAAACCATAGGATAAACAATTATATTCATGAGTAATCAACAGTCAATCAGCATCATAATTATTTTAAAAACAATTTCTTGAAGTTTCAACAATTTCATAAAGTTTCAACAATCTGAAAAAAAATCCTTTTTACAGCTTTCACATGAAATTTGAAATCGTGTAAATTTACAAGCAGTGACCAAAATATATCTACGTGTAGCATGAGTAATCATCATTTGACCGAACAAATTTATATAAATTAGTTCAAAATTGAAAATCTGATTGGTCATCATTTAAGCACAAATCAATGTCATAAATAAGAACAAGTCAAAATATCATATCAATTAAGTCCGAATCAGTCAACCATCACAATTACTCCAAGTAATTCTATTTAAAGATGGTTAGTCAATATTTTGAAAAAAGAATCATAGCATCAAAATCATCATCTTTTGTTTATCTCAATATTGGCTGATTTTAATTTAGAGTATGGTGCAGATAATCACATTTAATATATCATTAAAAACAATTTTACCTGTTTTACCTTTACGATAATTTTTCGTTGTTGTCCATTGTGATTCTGTCACCTTTATACTAGGCTAAGGAACTTTGCTTTGTCGCCCGTTGTGTTTCTGGAACAGCCGAAATCCAGAGAACACTGTTGTTGTTCCTTAGCCTGCCACCACACCTACACGGGAAAAGATTTATGTGACCTATTTGTTTTTATAGGTCCATGGTTGTTAGTGGCAGAATATGAAAAATATGTTTTTGGAGACCCAAAACTATTTATATATGTTCCTTTTGGCACCCAAATTTGTTTGACTTTCAAAGATTTTATATTTGTGCCTTTTGGAACCCAAATTGGTATAGTTTTCACATGTTTGGGTCTATACCAACAATTATTGTGATTGTGTCCATATTTTCTACAAATCGTGCACATTGAATTTTCTTGATTAATCTCATTTCTAACATATTCAGAGTGGGTATATCCAAGTCCTTGTCTATCAATATTGATAGTTTGTTTTCCTATTAACATATTCAACGATTTTTCACTTTTTGAAAATTTATCTAAAGTCGTTGACAATTGTTGGACTTGTGTTTTGAGAGATTCATTTTCATTTATCAATTGTGTGCACTTTTCAATAGAATTCTCTCTCCTATTATTTTCATTCTCTTTTAAAATCAGGATTTCATTTTCAAGTGATTTTATATTGATTTCTGATTTTTCAATTTCCTTTTCGAATGTTGGACACTTATCACACTTAGGGATCTTACTTTGATAGGTTTTAACTAATTTGTCGAGTTGCTCATTTAATTCTAACAAAGTATCATTTTGTGATTCAAGTTTGGCATGCTTCTCCCTAAGTCGTTTAAAACAGCCATTTACTTTGTGAAAATAAATAAGTAATTCAGAGTGAGTAAGTTTTGACACCTCGCTTGGCTCGTCGTCGTCGCTATCGGTTATATTCCCATGAAGGCACATATCTGCTTCCTCACTTTCACTGCTATCGCTTTTATTCCACTTGGCTGCAGATTTCCTTTTTGAATTCTTTGTTCGTAATGCCAGCTTGGCTGCTCCATCATCATCATCCTCATCACAACTGCTATTTACCAATCCTGTTAAGCATATTTCTTTAACTGAGTCGGTTGTGGAGGACTTCTCATTGCTGTTGACTTTTGCACCATATATTGCATCGAGAGTATTCCAGATTTTCTGTGCATTTTCACTAAGAGAAACGAAATTAAAATTATCACGATTAATATGAGAATATAATATATGCATAGTAAGAGCATTAATCGAGATACTTTCCTTATCGGTTTTATCACACCCATTTTCAATAATATCCCAACATTTAATATTAACAGATTTTAAATAAAATTCCATTTTCAATTTCCATTTCAAAAAATCTGTTCCATCGAAAATAGAAGGAATAATATTGAAATGACCCTCAAAAATATTATCTGGTGGATTCATGACTCTAGAGTTAAAGAAAAATACCGGGCTCTGATACCACTTGTAGGATCTAGATTAACCCTAGAGGGGGGGTGAATAGGGTTATAGCAAATTTTCTCGATTTAAACACAGAAGTAAACTGCAGAAATAAATATGTTGAAAAGTAAATCACACACAAAAATTTACCCAGCTTCGGCAACCCCTGCCTACTGCTGCATTCACAGATTTCTATTAGAATTAAACAGTATCACGCTTACAAACACTCTACTAGACTCGCAGACATTTGCTCCCGCTCACAAACACTCTACTAGACTCGCACACCCTGCTCGCAAACATTTGCTCCCGCTCACAAACACTCTACTAGACTCGCACACCCTGCTCCGCCTATAGAGTTTCGCTTACTCGCAAACTTTGCTTCCCGCCTATAGAGCTTCGCTTACTCGCAAACTCTGCTCCCGCCTATACAGCTTTGCAAACTCGCACACCCTGCTCACTGAACTAATTCTAACTAGACAATCTGACACTACCTAAACCCTAGGTGGTGATTTACAAATTCTTTTGACTCGAAAAATAAAAAAACAAACAATTAAAACACAAATAAAAGTTACAATAACCCTTAATTAAAAATTAAACTAAAGCCTTTAGAAATAAAACAAGGCCGGCTCTTAAAATATTATTACTCAAGTAAAACACGGCCCTGTTATCTTCTCTTATCAATGTCGGCTTCAGTTCCTTCTTTCGTTCGTTCCTTTGCAATTGAATTAGGGCTTGTGAAAACTGGGGTTGTCGACTTCTCTCGATTGAATGAATGGATTGGCGTTGTTGCTTCGCAATCGATAATCTCTCTGCTTAGCACACGGTTCTCCCAATTTTCGATCGAGTTATCTGAGTGGTATGTGATTTATCTCTTTTCTTCTTCTGATTTGTTTGCTTGAACTCGATGATTGATTGCCGATGATGATTAGGGCATTTATAGGGTTTGTTACCCTATTTTCTCGTTCACATAGATATATTTGAATTTGTCAATTATTCATCTCTGGCCGCTTGATTATACTTCGATGATTGAGATGTTTTCTGACTTGTTCACAATCGTATATTTGATGCTTTACTTGCTACTCACGGCTTTGAAATTGCCTTGTTCATCACGGTGTTATTTTTGACTTCGTCAAATTTTTTTCACCAAGTCTCTGACCTGTTCAACTTTGATTTCGATTACGGCTTTGATTTGTGAATTCATGTGCTTGCTTCGGCCATCTTTGCATTCCTCCACTGTAGCATTGATTTCGTGATTTAAACTATAGCTTGTTTACTGTTTTTCGACTTCACTGAGAACTGTAATCTCTGGCCATCTTCTGATCGGTTTAACATGACCTTCGAATTAGCATTGCATTCGTGGAAATGTTGCAGTTAATTTGTGGTGTTGCCACTGTGCATATTCATGATGCTGTGTTGTGACCTTTCATTCTCTAGCACACTTGTCTTGATGCACTGTACTTGTTTCAGTAGTTAGTTCGAAGCTGTCGTAGCTGTTGCACTGCATCACCACTGTTCTTTGCATTTGTACATATGAATGTGCTCACTGTTGTATTACAGTACACTGCATATTCTTCGTTTGGTCTACTTGCATTGTTTCTGGCTTTGACTCGGTTACACGGCTAGAATTGTTTCTTTGATTCTTTTGAAACTCGAGTTGCACACTACTGTCTTGGTTTTGGGGCTGCTGTTCTTTAATGCATCTGTGTGTGTTACTGTGTTTATGACCACAAGTTTATCGTGAAGCATGGTTTACTGTTGTTGCATACTTGTATCACTTGATATCTTGAACATTGTTTTAATGCCTGATGCATATTACTTGACCATCGTTGCTGCATTGCTTACTGTCACTACTGTGATCTGTTGCACTGTTGGTTGACTATCTCCTTGAGTTGCAGTGAGCTCGACATTGTTGTTATGTAGTTGCACTGCACTGGCTTGCTGCCATACCCCTTTTTCTTTTCAGGCACACTGGTGTACCTGATGTACTTGTGCCTCAACATGCACTCGAGTCATGGTCATTGTTGACAACTTGGCTGTATGTGCTTTGACATTGTATTCATCCCTGTTTGATCATTGAAGTGTCTGGCCTGATGCTGCATACATGTTTGTTGTATTTGATCATTGTCATGTTGTACCTGGACATGTTGCTTGAGTCATTGGAGTTTGTATTGGTGCATTGCCTTACTGAATTTGGTCGAGACTAGTTATGTCATCTGAACTGCTGCCACTCTGTAGTTTCTCTGCACTTTGGTGGCTCTGGCTATGTTATATTCGATACTGTTGGCTTTGGTTTTCGTTGTCCACACATGTTCATGCTTTACCGCAGCTTATTGTTTGTGTACCAATCATGTATCTTGTGCATTATCTGTTACATGAAACTGTTTCAACTTGATGTTGCTTTAACTGCCACTGTTGGTTTTGCTGTGGTCTTCAAGCATGTTGCTGCCTGGTCTGACCTGATCTGCATACATGATTGTTGCAGTCCGTTTTGATGTTGGTCTTCGTTTCATTCATGTCATGTTGCCTTGTGTTGAATCCAGTTTTAAAACTCGGGTTTGACCTTGTGCTCGTGTTGTGATTTTCAATGTTATTGCACGTGAGTTGAACCCGATTTTTCATTTGAGTTTGACCTGTGCTCGCCTGTCCCTGTAAATTAATCAAGTGTATATCGGTGTGCACGACCTTGTGACATATACAGTAATACACTGTGTATGTCACAAGTTGTTCGTGTATGATGAATTCAAATTTAAATTATGACGAACAACCCAAATAACTGAGGCAAATCATATTTTCAAAAATTATCTTTTATTTTTGAATTGCAAAAATATTTTATTTTCAATTTTACTGCGTTAGTTTATATTTTTGCAGATTGCTCAGATGCTGGATTCAAACTAGAAGGAAGTTGAAGAAAAATACGAGTGTGAGTGATATGTAGTGAGGTTAACTGTAAATGTGAAATGTGATGTGATTGTAATCAAAGTTGTATAGTTATAGTGAGAGATTGAAATTGTACTATTCAAAATTGTAATAAATATTTGTTTGAATAAAATTTCTATTTGAATTCAAATTCTGTGTCATTTAATTTTATTCAGCAAATATTTATTTATTCTATGAAAAATAAAATAGTACATTAACAAATACATTTAAACGAATGTATATATGTTTATTATCATCAAACAAAAATCATATAAGCGCAAAGCGCATATTCAACACATTCCCCCTATTTTCTCGAGTAATAACTCGAGACGACCCATACACGAAACCGCTGACACCATCGCCGCCGTGCACGTGCACGGCGCTTCGCCATCACTCCCGTGAACCACTTTTCCTCCGGAAAATCATAGAATGACACCACTCTCGAAATCAAAAACCAATTCGACACAAAAAAATCGAAATCAAAAAGTACCCACTTGTTCGAATCAGCTACTCGAACATACCCAAAAGCAATTTCCTCAACCTACCAACTCCGACAACCAGTGGTGACGCGACGTCGGCCACATCTCGCCGTTACCCTCCTCTACCATCCCCTAAAATCTCACGCAGCTCGATCATCCCACGATGACGAAATCAAAAAGCTTACAGACCCTAGAAAATTCGAACCCAAAACCCTATATTCGATTCGACTCAACAAATCTTGCATTAGAATTTTTTTTAACATTTTTCCTTTATTAGTGCATCATCAAGCTAGCCTCTCAACAAATTTCAACAATTAAAATTTTTTGAATCATCAGAAATTTACAAAAAAGCATTTTTGGTCCATTTTAAAACTGCACCTTGAATACTTACTTAAAAATTATCATTCTTGTTTTAAAAATCCTACTTTTGTATGTTTATCCAAGATATGAAATCAAATCAACCATTTAAAATATTCAAATTTCAACAATTGATTTCCTTTCTACTGTAAAATTGAATATACAGTGTCTATGTTACACTATCAACCTTTAGACAATTTTCCAGGCCACGATTCAAGTTTAAACAAACTTACTTAGTTTAAATTCCTAAGTTTAAAATAATTTGCAAGAAGAAGTATTAAAATTTCCTACTGTTCTTTGCTCTGTAACCAATAATATAGAAGAACAGACTATATAAACATTTACAATGCACAGAAAATATCCAGACTACTTGTTTAAACTATACAACAAAACATAGAGTTTCATGAATCAATTACCCAGTTTTAAATTTTAGAAAGTAGTATGTTTACTCACTTGAATTACTTTGAACAGAGAATGATTCTGGTTGAAAAGCTGCAGTTTAAATTTCCTGAAAACCTTCTTTGCTTTGTTGTTGAATGATATTGAGTTTGTAAATAACAATGTTTATTTTCTTTATTTTCT
Source organism: Allium cepa (assembly GCA_030765085.1). Lineage (NCBI taxonomy): Eukaryota > Viridiplantae > Streptophyta > Magnoliopsida > Asparagales > Amaryllidaceae > Allium > Allium cepa. The sequence continues at coordinate 430,442,685 of CM060937.1, forward strand.
CCGGTTTACTATGTTTTGAAATGAACTAAAATAAGATGATATGTATATATAGGAACAGCTTTAAACAATGGTATGAGCCTCTAGTACAAGCTTCAGCTTGTTTTGATCAGATTAGACTTGAGTTTAATTACAGCAAATTTGAAATGATCTTGTATATTTCGGCTGGCCTTATATTTGTACTGAGGTGATTTCTTTTGTAATTTGAAATGACAAATGTGTGCTAGCATTAATGTATATGTCTTCATATATGTTTACACATAATTATTATTTGCTGATATTAGTATTTGTGTACAAAGATATTTTGAATATAAATAGTTTGTCTTCTTTTGCATTGGTTATACAGCACATATGTATTACACAGCTTATCCTTTCTAAACTTTTCTTATATGTTTATGCAAAGTTGTTATAATTGTTGTTTTGGTTTATGTATTGATTTTTGTTTTTGCTCTTGCACTTAATATAAGTTTCGTTAACATAACTTCCTAGTTTTATTTTTATTTAGAGTTTAACTTTCAAACATTTGATTTATAACCTATATTTGTATTTATATATTTTATATTTATATTTAATATTGATAGAATTGTTTATTTTAAACATTATTATTAGACTTTATATATATATATATTAGATCAAATATTAATAATATAGAACCTTTAATTTAATTGAATAAGACAGATTTTATTATAAACATATTTGAAAGTATCTATTTTAAATTTTCAAATCAAAATTTCCTTCACAAAACATATATATACACATATATAACTGATAAATGTCCTAAAATCTTATCAGTTTATAAAATGAAAAGCTTGTATTTTATTCAAATTAGATTAAATACTTATTAAAATATATTGCCAAAATTCCGTGTCGTTACATTCCTCCCCCCTTAAAAGAATTTCGTCCTCGAAATTTTAAACAAAAGTTAATTCAAAAGATTTTATATTAACAATCCAAACATACATATCATCCATACAATAACAAATAATCAAACAGTCTACCCTAACAAACATCACTAGTTATCCGGACATAAATCCGGATAGGATTTCCTAAAACTATCAAGAGGCTCCCAGGCACAATCTATGGGATCCTCGCTCCACTGTACCTTGACGAGCTTCACTACTTTGCTCTTGAGTTGCTTCTCATCTTGATCCACAATCCGAACAGGATTTCTGACCACAGTCAAGTTGGGTTCTACTTTCAAATCTTCCTAGACTACTGGTTCTACAACCAGTGATGGGTCATGTACAAACTTCCTCAGATGGGATACATGAAATACATTATGAACTCCAGACATCCGCTCTGGCAATTCAATTCTGTAAGCTACAGCTCCAATTCTTTCCAGCACTCGGAATGGTCCAATATATCTTGGGGCAAGTTTTCCCTTCTTTCCGAATCTGATAGCACCTTTGATTGAGAAATTTTGACGAAAACTTAATCTCCGATCTCAAATTCCAATGGTCTTCGCCTTTTATCAGCATATTTCTTCTGACGATCCTGAGAAGCTTTCATCCTTTTCTTGATAAGCTCGACTTTCGCAGAAGCTTCTCGAATTAGATCGGGTCCGAGTACAAGACGATCTTTCGATTCTATCCAGCAGGATGAAGATCTACACGGTCTTCCATTTAAAGCTTCATAAGTAGCCATCTTAATACTTGCCTGATAAATGTTATTATAAGAGAATTCCACTAGACGAAGATGGTCTTCCCACGATCCTCTAAAATCCAAAACATAAGCTCGCAACATATCCTCAAGAATACGATTAAGCCTCTCTGTCTGTCTGTCTGTCTGTCTGAGGATGATAAGCTGTACTCAATCTCAAATTCGTTCCCATAGCTGATTTCAAAGCCTCCCAAAATTTGCTAGTGAAAATAGGATCACGATCACTCACTATACTGACAGGAACACCATGCAATCTGACTATCTCCCTCAAGAAAATCTCTGCCAGAGAAGCTGCAGTACGAGTTGCCTTAACTGGTAAAAAATGGGCGCTCTTAGTTAAACGGTCCACAATAACCCATATTCCTTCATTTCCTTTCTTGGTTCTAGGCAAACCGTCGATGAAATCCATCGAAATCGTTTCCAACTTCCAATCTAGAATTTCCAAAGGCTGCAATAATCCGGCTGACTTCTGTTGATCTCCTTTGACTTGTTGGCAGATGGCACAACTATTAACGAACCTAGCAATATCTTTCTTCATATTCAGCCACCAGAAAACTCTTCTCATATCTTTATACATCTTTGATATTCCCGGGTGAATATTCAATCTAGAATGATGACTCTCTAACAACACCTCCTGCCTCAGATCTCTATCATTCGGAACACAAATCCTTCCATTAATCCTTAATATTCCTTGGCCATCAATTTCAAAACTAGGACACTGACCCTTCCTAACTCTTTTGATAATTCTTCTCAACATTTTAACAGATGCTTGCTTACTTGAAATCCTTTCAATAAGAGATGGAACAACTTCCAGAAGAGACAGAACTGCATTCCTGCTAAGAGCGTTAGCTGCAACATTTTCCTTTCCCGGGGTATACAGAATATCCAAATCATAAGATGCCAGAAACTCAACCCACCGCTGTTGCCTCAAATTAAGATCCTTTTGAGAGAAAAGATATTTCAACGGTTTGTGATCTGTGAATAACTCGAATTTCTCTCCCAAAAGATAATGTTTCCAGATCTTCAAAGCAAAAACAATGGCTAACAATTCTAGATTGTGCGTAGCGTAGTTCCTCTCATGTGGCTTCAATTGCCGACTCGCATACGCAATTACCCTTCCATTCTGCATCAGAACTACTCCCAGACCAACTATACAAGCATCGGTATAAACTTCAAATTTGCTCTTCCCATTTGGGATAGCAAGCACTGGTGCACTGGTTAGCCTCGACTTCAATTCTTGGAAAGCTTCTTCACACTAGGGTGTCCATTTGAATTTAGCTCCTTTCCATGTCAGCTTAGTCAGATGCGAAGAAATCTTGGAATAATCCTTGATAAATTTTCTGTAGTAGCCCGTCAATCCCAGAAAACTACGAACTTCCATCGGTGTCTCCGGCTGCTTCCACTCCAGAATAGTTTCAACCTTCGCTGGATCTACAGAGATACATTCACCAGAAACAATGTGCCCTAAAAATTTGACTTCTGATTTCTAGAAATGTCACTTAGAGAACTTCGCCTTCAAAACATGCCTCCTTAGAGTCTCCACCACAATTCTCAAATGCTGTCTGTGCTCTTCTTCAGATTTAGAGTAGACCAAGATATCATCAATGAATACCAGAATGAACTTATTCAATACATCCCGAAAGACTTGGTTCATCAGGTCAACAAAGTAAGCAAGAGCGTTAGTTAACCCGAAAGGCATAACCAACCACTCATAGAAACAATTTGGTCCCTTAAATGCAGTCAAAGGAATACTGTCCTCAGCTACCCTCAACTGATGAAAACCTGAAGCTAAATCCAGTTGAGAAAAGATAGAAGCTCCATGAAACTGGTCAAAGAGATCATCGATACGAGGAAGAGGATACTTATTATGGATAGTCACTTTATTCAATTCTTTATAATCCACACAGAACCTTAGCGATCCATCCGATTTAGTGACAAACACTACAGTAGAGCCCTAACAAGAAAAATTAGGCCTAATTAACCCCTTCTCCAAAAGATTCTGAGTCTGCTTAATTAACTCCTCTCTCTCTAGGAGTCATCCTCCTACTAGGCTGAATCACCGGCACTGCCCCTGAAATCAAATCAATGCGAAACTCTATCTGTCGATGTGGAGGCAGACACTTAACTTCCTCAAATACATCAGGAAAATCTTCGACCACATCGATATCTTCAACCTTCTCCTGAGAAGTCTCAATCCCATGCAAAAGACTACTCAAGTGAATTTCATAATTATCACATGTCACTCTGGCAATTCTACCCAAATCAGTTTTCAGCGAAACTGTCCTCTCATCACAATTCAGGACTACTCTATACTTATCAAGCCAATCCATCCCCAAAATAAGGTCAAATCCCTCAAAATTCAACACATAAGGGTCACAAGAAAAACTATGGGATAGATTGGAAATCTTCAAGTTCTTACAGATCGTATCTAGTTTGGTCACCCCTCCTATAGGATTTGATACTAAGATGGGACAGTCTACAGTACTAGGGGTAAGAAAGTACTTCTCTATAGATTCCAAGGAAACAAATCTCAAAGAAGCACCTGAATCAAACAAAATTTTAATATACTTGCCATCTAAAAGTAATGTACCTTCCAATACTCACTTGCCTTTTGATGAAGTAGATGGTGCACCTTCCAAATCAAATACCTTACTCTGCTGAGCTTTATGAAGTAACGGGCAATCCTTGATCATGTGACCTGGTTGGTGACAATTGAAGCATAGAGATCTCTGAACCAAAGCTGAACCTGGTCCACTATGATGCGGTTGCTGCTGCGGCTACTGAAATCCTTTCCTAGGACACTTATTCGCCAAGTGACCTTCTTGTTGACATATACACTTCCGACCTCAAACATTCAAACTCCAACCATTGGTAGTCGTGTTACACACACCACTACCCTATCTACCTTTATAACTTATATTAGAAAACCAGAACAGGTAACCCAACAAATAGGTAGAAATATATATATATATATATATATATATATATATCAAAATTACAAATATGCTCTCTCAAAAAAGAAATCACTCAAGAGCCTAGGTATTCCCTCAACCTAATGCTCTGATACCAACTGTGACGACCCGTCTTTCTAACACCAGAAAGACGACTCATCAATAAGAAAAGAAAGGGATAGAAATAGAAAAGATAGAAAGAAAGAATAACAACATCAAAATCTCACAGCGGAATGGAACAAAATATAATACATCACATAACTATTACATAGTTTTTACATATATCAGAGTTATACAATATCATACACATGACAGTCATATACATATCTGTCAATACATACATCCAAAATACAACATACATCAACTACACAGCGGAACTATATAGATTGATACATACGTCTGGGCTTCTGCTCCAACCTCCTCCAGAACTCAACAATCCCAAAACCTATCACTTGGCTATTCATAAAAATTTGAGTACCCAAGAGTTTATGAAAAACAAAATATGAACTCCGGGTCAGACAAGGGTCTGGTGTGAGTAAACGGGTTAAAGTTGTTTAACTTTGAAAATCATTTGAAAATAAAGGTATCACGTAAGACTCCCCACACATAAACACGGGTATGTTTTTACCTTACGCTAACCAAAACATTTTATAGGAAATCCAGTGATATTATGATAGTGTCTAGGGTTTTCAAGTACACTACAAAAATAGCTGAAATGCTTACATCTCACATTCCAACATAGTTGGGCACAATCAAAACGTACGGCTCTTATTGGAAATTGGATTCCATACAATGGCAGGGCTACTGGGGTACCGCCTGTCACAGTATGGGGCCTAGATCACCGTACCGAGGATCACTCCCGACCCCTTACAACACAAGGCTGGAATCATTCCTTACTGAACAGTCCCGAACAAGATAACCCAGAAGTTGTGGCCAACAACTGCCCACACAGCCGAAAATAAAGGGACATCTAGACAGGGGTATATCTCGTCCTGCTTGGGTGCTACCCACCTAACCTTGCTGCGTGTCCTCTGTTTTAGCCATTCTCGATTGATGAGGCTTGAGGCTGCAATTACCTTAGAGAACATATCTCTTAGAATGCTCATCGTCCGCCTGACGATGTGCTGAAAGCATTCAATCCATTACGGGTTCGAATGAAACCGAAGGCGTTATCTCGTTACCCTCGTTTTGGAATCACCCTTAGAGTTAACGATAATAATCCTTGCACTCTGATACACCATCTCGACCTTCGCTTGAGATGTCACAACCTATCGTTTAATTTGGATCGACGTGGTTTACGAAATATCAAATTGACACCCGATCCCGGTCTCATCGAAATCCAAACGCCGTTTTAAAGGCCAAGTCGTTTAATAGTTTAAACAATTTAATTCAATACTTTGAATTCACATAACATTTATCATAGATAAATCATACAAAGTCATCACAGATATATCAATGCATATCACTGAGTATCACAGAATATCACCAAATAGATATCATAATCAATCAAACAAGAATCATCAATTCATAAAAAATTGTTTTATTTACTTAACTTAATTAATTACTTAAGAATAAACCATTTTATCCTGCTTAGTTAATCACTAATTAATCAACTTATTAATTTATTAATTACTTCTTAATTACTCACTTAATTAATTAATTCTTAATTATTAATTAATAACCTTAATTATTACTTAACAAAACTTAATTACCCATTTAATTATCACTAATTATTTAATTAATCATTAATTACCAATTTGGTTAATCATTAATCCTTAATTAATTACTTAATTAGTTTACTACTGTTTATTTATTAATCAACTTTAAGTAGTTAATTAAATTCTTAAGTTCAAATTGATTAAATACAAAGTTATTAATATCAATCTTTAATTACAAATTTATTTAATCCTAAATTACTTATTTAATTACAAGTATAAAATTATTCTTAATTAACTTTCCATATAGATTAACTATCAATCTTACATTTGCAAATCTCTCTTAATGATTTTAAATCAAATCTTAGCTTAAAATTTGTCAACGTTATTTATTTAATTAATACTTTAATTTGTATAACAAAATAACTTAAAAGTATTTAGGCTTAACCCCTAAAAAATGGAACCCGAGGCAAACACTTTGTTTACTCGAGTAAAACTCGTGTTTTCCCCTACTCTTTCCCGAGCCCCCCTCTCTTCCTCATACCTTTCTTCTTCTTCTCTACTTATCTTTTCTTTTTTAAGTTTAAGTTATAAATTGCAGTACACAAACACACTCATGCACGCACCCAGGTACCCGAAGCATTCCCCCTATTTTCTCGAGTAATAACTCAAGACGACCCATACACGAAACCGCTAACACCATCGCCGCCGTGCAGGTGCACGGCGCTTCACCATCACTCCGAGGAACCACTTCTCCTCCGGCAAATCACAAAATGACACCACTCTCAAAATCCAAAACCAATTCGACACGAAAAACTCAAAATCAAAAATACCCACTTGTTCGAATCAGCTACTCGAACATACCCAATAGCAATTTCCTAAACCTACCAACGCCAACCACCAGTGGCGACGCGACGCCGGCCACACCTCGCTGTTACCCTCCTCTACCATCCCCTAAAATCTCACGCAGCACGATCATCCCACGGTGACAAAATCAACAAGCTTACAGACCCTAGAAAAGTCGAACCCAAAACCCTATATTCGATTCGACTCAACAAATCTTGCATTAGAATTTTTTTTAACATTTTTCCTATATTAGTACATCATCAAGCTAGCCTCTCAACAAATTTCAACAATTAAAATTTGTTAAATCGTCAGAAATTTACAAAAAAGCATTTTTGGTTCATTTTAAAACTGCACCTTGAATACTTACTTAAAAATTATCATTCTTGTTTTAAAAATCCCACTTTTGTATGTTTATCCAAGATATGAAATCAAATCAACCATTTAAAATATTCAAATTTTAACAATTGATTTCCTTTCTACTGTAAATTGAATATACAGAGTCTATGTTACACTGTCAACCTTTAAACAATTTTCCAGGCCATGATTCAAGTTTAAACAAACTTACTTAGCTTAAATTCCTAAGTTTAAAATAATTTGCAAGAAGAAGTATTAAAATTTCCTACTGTTCTTTGCTCTGTAACCAATAATATAGAAGAACAGACCATATAAACATTTACAATGCACAAAAAATATCCAGACTACTTGTTTAAACTATACAACAAAACACAGAGTTTCATGAATCAATTACCCAGTTTTAAAATTTAAAAAGTATTATGTTTACTCACTTGAATTACTTTGAACAGAGAATGATTCTGGTTGAAAAGCTGTAGTTTAAATTTCCTGAAAACCATCTTTGCTTTGTTGTTGAATGATATTGAGTTTGTAAATAAAGATGTTTATTTTCTTTCTTTTCTCTAGTTTACTATGTTTTGAAATGAACTAAAATAAGATGATATGTATATATAGGAACAGCTTTAAACAATGGTATGAGCTTCTGGTACAAGCTTCAGCTTGTTTTGATCAGATTAGACTTAAGTTAATTACAGCAAATTTGAAATGATCTTGTATATTTCGACTGGCCTTATATTTGTACTGAGGTGGTTTCTTTTGTAATTTGAAATGACAAATGTGTGCTAGCATTTAATGTATATGTCTTCATATATGTTTACACATAATTATTATTTGCTGATATTAGTATTTGTGCACAAAGATATTTTGAATATAAATAGTTTGTCTTCTTTTGCATTGGTTATACAGCACATATGTATTACACAGCTTATACTTTCTAAACTTTTCTTATATGTTTATGCAAAGTTGATATAATTGTTGTTTTGGTTTATGTATTGATTTTTGTTTTTGCCCTTGCACTTAATATAAGTTTTGTTAACATAACTTCCTAGTTTTATTTTTATTTAGAGTTTAACTTTCAAACATTTGATTTATAACCTATATTTGTATTTATATATTTTATATTTATATTTTATATTTATATTTAATATTGATAGAATTGTTTATTTTAAACATTATTATTAAAGACTTTATTTATATATATTAGATCAAATATTAATAATATAGATCCTTTAATTTAATTGAATAAGACAGATTTTACTATAAACATTTTTGAAATGATCTATTTTAAATTTTCAAATCAAAATTTCCTTCACAAAACAAATATATACATATATAACTTATAAATGTCCAAAGATCTTATCAGTTTATAAAATAAAAAGCTTGTATTTTATTCAAATTAGATTAAATACTTATTAAAATAGATTGCCAAAATTCTGGGTTGTTACAGTGAGGCTGGCAGTACATTTCCCAGGAAGTAAAATATGTACAACTTTATATATACTTCACTATTTACTAAAGCAAATATACTCCCTTAACATTCAAATTGTACTGCTCTAAATATAATATAAATATATCTTATCTCATATAAAGAGGAGAAGGCTCGGGAATGGCTCGGTTGGTGGAAGGCAAAGCAAGGTGGTTGTGAGCAAAGTTGATGGCGAAGTTGTGTGGTGGGAAGCTCAAGGAGTGGGAGGCTTGATGTAAAAGGGGCAATGGGTGAGAGGTGAATAGGTTGCGGCCATGATGGCTATTCATGCAGTGTTAGAGTGTGGTGGTAGGTCCAGGAGGAGGGTGAACAAGCGGTGGCTGACGTTGTTGTGGAAGGAAGGGGCGGAGGCGGAGCAGGTCATTCAGCAACGATAGTTTGGTCAGAGCGTAGGGGAAGGGAAGAGATGGCGGAGATGTGGCTGAGGGAGGATGGATTACTATGGTGCTCGGAGTTGGAGTGTCAGGCGGTGGTTGGAGCAATGGTATTGGGTCAGAGGCTGGGTGGAGCTCGGATGATGAAGGCCGAGGTCGGTTGCGTGTAGAAGACAATCGGGTCTTGGCTGTTAACTCGACATGCATGGTTTTGCTCAAGAGAGAAAACAAAATGAATGTAGCAGCTCCAAAAATTTATATATATGCACTTACCTTTTATTTACTTGAAGAAAAGGGAAATATAACTCGGGAAAAGATAAGTAGGACCCGAAGCAAACTAATATATAAAAGTTTAGTTATTCTCCTTTCAAAAGCAATTCAGAAACCTAAAATGGAAGAAAGGACGAAGAAGAAAATGAAGAATGCAGAAAACAAACCAACAAATAAATTGAAAAAGAAGGAATAGGTAAAGCCAAAACATTGAATTTCAGGAAATATTAAAAGTAAGTGTCTGTTTAGTTAATACAGTGGATAATGAAAAGACAAAGGAAACCCAAAGGTACCCATAGGGTTACCGTTTTCGTAGCTTCTGTCGCGTACCGGGGTACGGAGCACACAAATGAATATACTGCAGAGATCGGCACAACGAGTTGAATAGAATGATGCATAAATATTAGCGATACGACCGAACTATCAAAAGTCAATTTTTCGCCGCCAAACTGCTGCAAATTCGTCGAAAATAAGATAAACAGGGCTAGAGAAATCCAAATTTGGCAAAACGAATTATGACATCTCATTCAGAAGATAGTTTACAATTTTATTATATAAAAATATTCAGGTTTCGAAAATATTTATTTTTATAAAATTAACTTATTTAAATTGAAATTGAAAATTACGCAATAAAACTAACTTTTATTATTTCGAAGAATAATTTTCCAGTTGCTATATTAAAATAGACGCATACCAGATATCAAATTTTTATTTCCAAATTAAATTATTTAAAATTTCACAATAACTCAGTTAATTACGTTATAAAGACCGTTAAAATTTGTGGGTCGTTACAAGCGATGTTGCTAGGAAGAGTTTGACGATGGCTGGGTGGTAGTTGCAAGTCGAGCTTATAATTGATGTCCCAGAAATTTAGGCAATATTTATTTAATAATTTCCATTCATAATTATTTTAAAATGTGTATAACGATTTACTAATCTAATTTAACAGGATTTATCTCTAATAATTGTTGAATTTGATAAATGTTATCTTTTCAAAATCTATAATGATAATAATTTTAATTTGGAAATTTTATTCTTTTCAAAGTTAAAAATATTTAAATGATAAAATTTATCTTTCTAAGCTAATTAAGAAGATTTTCAATTTATAATGTATATATATGTGTATACATTGTAAATAGGGAGTTTGATTTTAATTTAAATTAAAAAGAAATGTTTCCAAATTTATATATATATATATATATATATATATATATATATCTATGTATGTATGTATGTATGTATGTATGCTGTAAATTGGAAAAATTAATTGGATTTAATATAGAAACTTTTCAATAGCTTATTTTAAAAGTATATCAATGAACCAAGCATAGTTTATAATTAATAAAACAATTTGTATATGGAAAACATTAGAGGCTATTTGAAATAAACATGAGAACATGTTAAAATAGATAAGGAGTTAATTTAATAATGAAATTCAACACTTGTAAAATATAATTAAAATTTTAATAAGGAGATAAACACAAAATCTCTTGTTCCTTACATTTGTTAAGCATTTAAACCATGCAAATTATACATGGAATCATTCTAATAACTTAAAGCAACAAGTGCCATTGATTTGGTTATTTTTGAAACATTTCAAAATAAATGTAATAAGAAAAAAACTGGCAAAATTATTTTGTGTTCAAACTTTTTCCTTCATCTCTTCTAAAAACAAAACTGAAAATCAGATTTTTATAAGAAAATTCAAAACTAGATTTTAAAAAGAGAGTTTCAAAGCCAAGTTCAAAATCAAAATTTGTTCAAAATTTGCAAAACAAATTCAATTGCAAATCTGAGTTCAAAATTCTGTAAAGCAAGGCCTGTAATCGACATCTCTGCAAGGATCTCTGGATCTACAGCAATCAATTAATTAGTGAAAATTCATCTAGATCCAAGATTAATTACTTTCCAGATTTTTGTTCAAACTCTCTGTCTTCTTCTTTTAAAGGTGAGTAAACGGTTTTATCTAAAGAATTAAACATGTTAAATCTAGATGCATGCAGCATTTACTTAAAGTGAAATAAGATATGTGATTACTCGATTGATTAAACCAGATTGTAGGTGTATTTGTATGTGTAAGTTATTGTACATGTCTGGAACAAAAAGTTTGCTCTGTTCTTTATTCTTAGGTTCTAAAAATTTAAAAAAAATCAACTACTCTTCCTCTGATTTGTTATGTTTTTGACATTTGAACAAAAATTGTTAGAAATTACAGAATTTAAGTTGTAAAAATATATTAAGCAGGAATTGATGATAGTTTAACTGGAACGGGAACATTACAGCAAAAATTTTATTTTTTTCAAAATTTCAACCTTAAATGTTTGTTGTTTCAGGATTCAAATCTGAATGGTTATCAAAAACTAAGATTTTCAAAAGGTAGATCATGATTTTTAAGGCTGTTAATCGCGAGTAATCGAGAGTTAAAAGTTAATTGGGTTTTAAGCATTTACTGTTGATCGAGATGGTGGGGAAGGTCGAAATCGATATCGGAGGGAAGGGAAAGGTTGTCGAAGCGGGGAAAATTGTCCTATGATTTTATCATCCATTGAGGCATCATCGAGGCTTCGATTTAGGGTTTTAGGTCGATGATGGATTCTTGGCCAATGCGGCCTCGCCGGTGTGTCGAGTTGAATCAGAGCTGTGGGAAAAGAAGTAGGTGAGCATGGTAAGGAACTGGATGGAGTTAAGGGTTCTCCGATGGTCAGAGGTGAAGGTAAGGGTAGGATTTCTGGTGATTGATTTTGTTTCAGGTTGGGGACGATGGTTTGATTTTTTTTTTCGAGGAGGCTTGTATTTCTGGGCGGCTGATAGGTTAGAGGGAGTTGTGGCTGATAGGTTGATGATCGGTGGTGAATGGGTTGATATGCACGGTGCACACGAATCTTTGGTGACAGGTTGTTTACGTGATGAGGAGATGGTCGTGCCTCGAAGTCAACACGGGAGATTTGGGTCACTGGCTCGTGTAGGAACTTGGGGTGGGTTCATGTGTTATGTCTATTTTAGACGTAAACAAAATATTAAAAAAAAGAGAAGAGGAAAGACTCGGGTTTGAGGGTGGAATTGCTCGGGTTTTACTCGAGTTAAATGATAAGAGATTTTCAAGTTTAATGGTTAACCAAAATTAAGTTTAAATTTACTTAACTATTGTTGTCTAAAATTTGGGTAATTTATTTTAACTTTAATTAATAAAGTTAATTCTTCAGTTGTTTTAAAATTTAATTTATAATGTAATTAGAAGTAGTTAAGGAAATAATTTTTTTATCATTAATTAAACTTAAGATCTTGAGTAATTAAAGTTAGTTAACCAAAGTAATTAAGTAAGGGGAAAATTGATAAGTTATTTAAGAGGAATTAATTAATTAATGATTGAGAATTAATTAATTAAAGGAATATAAATTAATTAATTAAAGGTTAATTACTTGGTAGTAACGTATGGAGTGTTTCCGCTGTATTATATTGTTATTTATCTGAGACATGTGGCTTTTAGTGTCCAGTGATTGTGAAAATGTTGTAACTTTGATGTATTAAAATCTAATTGACTGATACAGTTTTCTTTGTGTAAAGAATATTACTTGATATTATATTTTATCCGCTGTGAATGTGAGATTCTGAGTTTGGTTTTCTGTTTCTTCTTTTTCTATCTTTTTTCTTCATTTCCTAACTATTCGAAATTTTCGGGATCGAAATTTCCGGGCCGTTACATTTGGTATCAGAGCAGAAGGTTAAGTGAGAACCTTGGCTCTGGTGGGATTACTCATTAAGGATAGGGTCAATGGTACTCAATATATATATATATATATATATATATATATATATATATATATATGAGAGCGTACTTGTTATTTTCTTATATAAAGATTTTAAATGATTTTATATAAGAATATATTTTGAGATATAAAGCAATATTTCTTTTTAAATAAATATTAAGGTAATTGGTTGTTAAATTATTGGAATTAAATTAGGTGGCAATAGAAATACAACCAAACTAAAATTGAATAAAGATAAGTTTGAAATAGATTCAAACTGAAATTAAAATCTTGAATTTACATAAGTAAGAATAAGACAAAAAGGAATTGGTATCCAGATATGATAATCTTGTGTACTATCATAAATAGTTATTGTGTTTAATAATGATTTATTTGTTAGTAAGTAAGCCAAATGAAGTAAACTTTTAAGATGAGTATAACTTATAAATTGAAGTAGGTTTTAAATTATGGAGTTTTAAAACCTAAGTCTAGAAACAATTGAATTGTTTCAAAGTGTTAAAGGAAATAACAAATAATAAAATTCAGACTATTTTGAATACAGTCTTATTTCAAAATAAGAAATGTTTGGAAAATTTTTAAGGAATTTGTTTTGAAATTAAAACCAAAGGTGGTTTAAATCTTAAATTTTGGCTTGGTAGGCCAACAAGTAAATATGTATATATGTGTGGATATACCAAATATCAAAGATGGTTTGAAATAAACTCTAAATGTTGAGTTTAAAATTTGGAATAAAAACCAAAGTGTTAAATTTTCGAACTTATAAGTGGGAAGATTATTAATGTGAAGTTAAATAAGTTTTTAAACTTTTAAGTGGTAGAAATTTGGAATTTGAAATGGAGAATTCAAATTTGGAGTGTGATTAATGGGATTAAATTGAATTTAACTTAGAAGAAGTTAAATAAGTTTGAATGAACAACCTGATTTGGAAATTCAAGATGAAAATTGAGATTTAACTTGGGAAGTTAAATTGTTGATTTGAATGGGGAGTTTGTGTGATTTCAAAATGGGTTTGAGATCTGAAGTTTGAAAATGGATGGATGTTTTAAAATAATTTGAATGATATTACCCTATTGTTATTAATAATCTTTAAACTATGAATTGGATTTGTTTAAAGAAGTGGGGTGTGGTAATATATCCATTATTAAGATAAAATGGAATCATTTTGGACTTAAGATTTGAAAGTTTAAGATAAAAATTCAAAGGTTTGGTTTCAAAATTGAAATTTGATGATAAATTGAATTTCAAAGATGTAGTTGTTTAAAAAGGATTTGAATTATTTGAACTTTGAAATAAGTTAATAATGGAATTGGAATTCAGAATTAAATGGTTTAAAGATATAAGTTGATTTGATTTAAAGTACTAAATCAACATTTAAAAAAAATTAACTCGAATTTATATAATTCGGGACGGTTTAAATTTGGAATTTGAATTTAATTAGTTCGAATTGAATTTGATTTGAATTAATTGGAAATGTGAATAAAGATGGATAAGTTTAAAAATTCAAATGGAAAATTTGAATTGGATTAATTTGAAATGAAACTAAAGTTGAATAAGTAAATTCAAATGGAATTTGATTTGAATTAGGAAAGAATTGAGGATTAATTCAACTCGAATTGGGGTTAAATCAATTTCAGTGAAAATTGAAATTATTTAAATTGGAATTGAGTCAATTTAAATGGAAGTGGAAATTTAAATTGAATTGATTGGAAATGGAGGTTGGGAATTGAACAGTTTGACTCTGGACTATTTTCAAAATAAATTGTTTTAGTACAAATCTATTTTTCCAAGCTATTTATTATATATACAACCTTTCTTATTAAACCCAAAACTATCTTATACTTATTTTACAATTACTTTTGGAACTATTTAACAAATTTTCAACTGTTTATAAACTAATTACTGTTTTTCAACTACTTTATAACTAATTACTATTTTACAACTATTTTACAACTATTTTGCAACTTTTTAAAATTTCTATAATTATTTCACTATTTTACAACTATTTTACAATTACTTAACTATTTTACAAACTAATAATTATTTTTCAAATACTTATTTATTTTAAATAAATTCAAGCTATTTTCTAAATTTAAAATGGACAGAGTTCGAACTGCTTATGATTTAAACATCCATTTGAAATAAGAATTGAAGTGATAATCCAAATGGAATTGAAACAATTGTGAATAGGTGGATAGAAAATTTAAGTGAATGTCAATAGAAAAGGAGACTGATTTGGCTAATAATCAATAAAGATAAATACATAGGATGTACGTATATTATTCTATTCGCATGGTGATTTGATCCAGATTCGAGCATAGAATTTCGAGATAGTTATATCGATCCGAGTTGGGATTTTTCACTCGATTTTCGATGGAGAACCGGGATATGGATTGTTGATTTGTTCTGGATATTCTCTATCATAGTTATAGCTACACAGGGAGAATGACGATTTCTGATGAAGAAACCAGATCTGTGTCCGCAATAGGAGGTCGGGTGGACGATACTAGTTCGGAAGAGAAATCGTGTGATCGAGCGAGCGATCAGATTGATATAGCGTACGGATGATATGTGTACATCGTACGGATTTGAATGAAATTGATATTGGAAATTTGTGGATAAGAAATGTGAAATGGTTTTTAAAATGAAGGTATATTTTGTGAAATATATGATGAAGTAAAGAGGAAATTGGATATTTCTATGGTAAATATTTACTTTATGGAAGTAAATAAACTGGTAAGTGACTTTATAAAGTAATCAAATTTGGATATTTGATTTGGAATAAACAAAGTTATATATATCTTTTTTATATAAAATAATTCTCCCCTTATTGAATCTATTACCGGAAGGAAAGGATTTTTGAAAGTGTTTGAAGTATAAAAGGAGTTTTATACAAGTTTGAAATGGTCCAAAGATTTAAAAATTATTTATATCTATATATATAAAGGACCTTATGAGGATTTTGGGAAAAGGTTTTTGGAACCTTTGGATTTGGAAAGGCTTTTGATTTTTGGGTAAAATCAATATTGGATTAGGAAAGTCTAGCTTGAGAATTATCGATTTTTGGATTATCGATTTTGAGAAAGGAGATTTATATGGGATTCATACTAGGTGTATGATTTGGAAAATACTATATGTGTATAGTATAAAGTGTTTTGAAAATGGCTCTAGGAAAAAAGGCGCTCCCTTGAAATGAACTTCTCAGGAGTGCCACAGGGTGGTACTGCCTTGAACCCTATGGGGGGTTCTAAAGTTGATCCTGTGAGGAGTCCGGACAAAACTAGTTCCTGAGGATTTTGCGTATTGTGTAGTGAAAGTCGAGGGCGCTGATGCCTACAGAGGCATTTGGGGTATTCTGTGACGACAGTGTAACTCGATGTCACTGCGGTCTAGTACAAACCATAGCGAAAGTCGTGTGTGCCGCTGAGAACCAACAGTCTACGATTGATTTTATATCGGTAGACAGCGACCTATGGTAATGTAGCGAAAGTCGTGTGTGCTGCTGAGAGCCAACAGTCTGCGTTTGATTTTACATCGGTAGACTGTGACCTATGTGGAAGTGGAGAAGTTTCATTTTTAACAGCGAAAATCGAGGGCGCTGATGCCTTCAGTTACATGAACTTTTGCTGTGATGGCAACGTAACCCTGGAATGTAACTGGATCTGTTGTGGGTTCCATGGCATAATCGATGGGCGTGGAGTACCTACAGTTACATGGACTTTTGCTGTGATGGCAACGTAACCTAGGATGTAACTACGACCATGGATGGGGATCATGATTTCCAGAGCATTCTCACCAAAGATACTTCCTCAATGTCATAATGTTTTCTATATTTTCAATAAAATTATTTTCCATGTATTTTCACTGGGTGTTGAAATCGGATCTGCTGAGTACTTATAGATTTTCAGTCTTACGCCTAATCAACGTATGACCGAATTTCTATGAGAACAAGGATGGACTGGTTGAGACATCGAGTTATAAAAAGTATTTTTATAAAACTGTTTTGCAATATTATATAGGTTTTAAAAGTGTTTTAAAAATGATCAAGAATAATTTTCTAATAATAAGCATTTTTATAATTCTGGCACCGTTTCTTTTCGAGGACGAAAAGATTCAAAAGGGGTAGCAATATTATGTCCAGAAAATTTAGGCAATATTTATTTAATAATTTCCATTAATAGTTATTTTAAAATGTGTAATATCAATTTAATAATCTAATTTAACAGGATTTATCTCTAATAATTGTAGAATTTGATAAATGTTATCTTTTCAAAATCTATAATGATAATAATTTAATTTGGAAATTTTAATCTTTTCAAAGTTAAAAATATTTAAATGATAAAATTTATCTTTCTAAGCTAGTTAAGAAGATTTTCTATTTATAATTTATATATATATATGTGTATACATTGTAAATAGGGAGTTTGATTTTAATTTAAATTAAAAATACATGTTTTCAAATTTATATTTATATATATATATATATATGTGTGTGTGTGTGTGTGTGTGTGTGTGTATGTATATTGTAAATTGGAAAACTTGATTTGATTTAATATAGATACTTTTCAATAGCTTATTTTAAAAATATATCAATGAACCAAGCATAGTTTATAATTAATAAAAATAATTTGTATATGGAAAACATTAAAGGCTATTTGAAATAAACAAGAGAACATGTTAAAATAGATAAGGAGTTAATTTAATAATGAAATTCAACACTTGTAAAATATAATTAAAATTTTAATAAGGAGATAAACACAAAATCTCTTGTTTCTTACATTTGTTAAGCATTTAAACCATGCAAATTATACATGGAATCATTCTAATAGCTTAAAGCAACAAGTGCCATTGATTTGGTTATTTTTGAAACATTTCAAAATAAATGTAATAAGAAAAAATACTGGCAAAATTATTTTGTGTTCAAACTTTTTCCTTCATCTCTTCTAAAAACAAAACTGAAAATCAGATTTTTATAAGAAAATTCAAAACTAGATTTTAAAAAGAGAGTTTCAAAGCCAAGTTCAAAATCAAAATTTTTTCAAAATCTGCAAAACAAATTCAATTGCAAATCTGAATTCTAAAATCTGTAAAGCAAGGCCTGTAATCAACATCTCTGCAAGGATCTCTGGATCTACAGCAATCAACTAATTAGTGAAAATTCATCTAGATCCAAGATTAATTACTTTCCAGATTTTTGTTCAAACTCTCTTTCTTCTTCTTTTAAAGGTGAGTAAACGGTTTTATCTAAAGAATTAAACATGTTAAATCTAGATGCATGCAACATTTACTTAAAGTGAAATAGGATATGTGATTACTCGACTGATTAAACCAGATTGTAGGTGTATTTGTATGTGAAATTTATTGTACATGTCTGGAACAAAAAGTTTGCTCTGTTCTTTATTCTTAGGTTCTAAAAATTTTAAAAAAAATCAACTACTCTTCCTCTGATTTGTTATGTTTTTGACATTTGAAAAAAAATTGTTAGAAATAACAGGATTTAAGTTGTAAAAATATATTAAGCGGGAATTGATGATAGTTTAACTGGAATGGGAATATTACAGTAAAAAATTTATTTTTTTCAAAATTTCAACCTTAAATATTTGTTGTTTCAGGATTCAAATCTGAATGGTTATCAAAAACTAAGATTTTCAAAAGGTAGATCATGATTTTTAAGCCAGTTAATCGCGAGTAATCGAGAGTTAAAAGTTAATTGGGTTTTAAGCATTTACTGTTGATCGAGATGGTGGGGAAGGTCGAAATCGATATCGGAGGGAGGGGAAAGGTGGTCGAAGCGAGGAAAATTGTCCTATGATTTTATCATCCATTGAGGCATCGTCGAGGCTTCGATTTAGGGTTTTAGGTCGATGATGGATTCTTGGCCAATGCGGCCTCGCCGGTGTGTCGAGTTGAATCAGAGCTGTGGGAAAAGAATTAGGTGAGCATGGTAAGGGACCGGATGGAGTTAAGGGTTCTCCGATGGTCAGAGGTGAAGGTATGGGTAGGATTTCTGGTGACTGATTTTGTTTCAGGTTGGGGCCGATGGTTTGATTTTGTTTTTCGAGGAGGCTTGTATTTCTGGGAGGCTGATAGGTTAGAGGGAGTAGTGGCTGATAGGTTGATGATCGGTGGTGAATGGGTTGATACGCACGGTGCACGCGAATCTTTGGTGACAGGTTGTTTACGTGATGAGGAGATGGTCGTGGCTCGAAGTCAACACGGGAGATTTGGGTCACTGGCTCGTGTAGGAACTTGGGGTGGGTTCATGTGTTATGTCTATTTTAGACGTAAACAAAATATTAAAAAAAAAAAAAGAAGAGGAAAGACTCGGGTTTGAGGGTGGAATTGCTCGGGTTTTACTCGAGTTAAATGATAAGAGATTTTCAAGTTTAATGGTTAACCAAAATTAAGTTTAAATTTACTTAACTATTGTTGTTTAAAATTTGGGTAATTTATTTTAACTTTAATTAATAAAGTTAATTCTTCAGTTGTTTTAAAATTTAATTTATAATGTAATTAGAAGTTGTTAAGGAAATAAAATGTTTTATCATTAATTAAACTTAAGATCTTGAGTAATTAAAGTTAATTAACCAAAGTAATTAAGTGAGGGGAAAATTGATAAGTTATTTAAGAGGAATTAATTAATTAATGATTGAGAATTAATTAATTAAAGGAATATAAATTAATTAATTAAAGGTTAATTACTTGGTAATTAGAGATTAGTTAATTACTTAAATTATAAATTACTTAATGGAAGTAGTTAAGGATTAATTACTTAGTGTAATTAATTAAGGATTGTTGATTAAGGAAACTAATCAATGATTAGTTAAATAATGGTTATGATTAATTAAGGGATAACTGATCAATGAAGTGATCATGAGATAATTAATTTGAGTGATTAATTAAGGATCAATGTAATTATTATGGATGGGTAAAGGATAATTAATTTGTGTAATTAATTGGGAATTAATTACTTATTGTAATTAAAGAATAATTAATCGAAAATGATTAATTAAGATAATAATTAGAGTATGATTAATTAATTGATTTGTAATTAATTAATGTTGAGTAAGCAGGATTTAAAGATGATGAAAGTAATTAATTCAATATATTTAAATCAAGTAGAATGACATGGCTAATCAACCTTGTATATGAATGATAGAATGATATTGGAAGCCTTGGATTAATTAGTATCCCTAATATGTGATTCATGATGCTATATGATATGATTTTTTTGATTTAAACTGTGATGATGTGGTTATCTATTGATGATGAATTACTGTGACGACCTATATTTAAAGTTGAATTGTATTTCACTTGAATAACTTGGGTTAAGAGGACATTGGATTCGAAGAGACCGGAGTCGGGTATTAGTAAATACCCGAAACCACTTCGATTCTTTATAAATTGATATATGAAATCAATAAGATGGAATGGAATGATTTAAGTGAATTAGACCATTTAATCTAAGTTTTGGTACTTAGAATTTTGTGAGTGAAATAAGTAATGTCTGTAATAATTTGTGAATTTGTAACTGATAAAAGTTACCCGGGTTATATATGTATATGTTGTATGCTTTGGTCATTCATGTTAGATGGGTTTACTCACGCTGGTTTCCAGCCTAACCCGGGTGTTGCTTTGATGTAATGCTCGGGTCAGACCGAGTATTACAGATTTTCAAGTAAGGACGTTCTGGAGCTCAGGAGACGAGCTGGATGGTAGTAACGT
Organism: Allium cepa; assembly: GCA_030765085.1. Lineage (NCBI taxonomy): Eukaryota > Viridiplantae > Streptophyta > Magnoliopsida > Asparagales > Amaryllidaceae > Allium > Allium cepa. The sequence goes on from CM060937.1 coordinate 430,463,763, forward strand.
ATGGAGTGTTTCCGCTGTATTATATTGTTGTTTATCTAAGACATGTTGCTTTAGTGTCTAGTGATTGTGAAAATGTTGTAACTCTGATGTATTAAAATGTAATTGACTGATGTAGTTTAAAATGTGTAAAGAATATTACTTGATATTATATTTTATCCGCTGCGAATGTGAGATTCTGCGTTTGGTTTTCAGTTTCTTCTTCTTCTATCTCTTTTCTTCTTTTCCTAACTATCGGAATGTTCGAGATCGAAATTTCCGGGTCGTTACACTGTAACTGATGAAGGGGATTATCTTAAACTAATTAAGGTAATTAATGTTTTTAAGAGATTAGTTAATTTAATTTATCAATTCAAATGTTTATTGATATGTAATCCGTTCGTGCGAGATCGTATTCACGTGCGATAAATTATGTTGGATTCGTGTCGACATTATCTTCAACACGGAGTTGGTTTCATTACTTTCATCGTTCGAATTTTCAGCATCATTATAAGGTGAGTGTTTAAACCACTCACGCATACTAAAATATTCTGATGCAAGTTTTACCGAAATCATAAGTTAAAATTGAATTGGTTGATGATCATTAGTATAGTTTTAACAGTAAAATTGAATTTATATTGAATCGAATTTAAATTGACATTTAATTTAAATTGACAATTTAGTTTAAATTAGAAATTAAATTGCTAGTTAAACATTGACATGTGATAACTAGTTAACTATTATGATAAATTAATTATTTTGGATGTTGGTTGTGATGGATACTTATTGATTGATATGTTGGATGATTGCATGTCATTTATTTTGATATATCTGTTATCACCCTGGATTTAATAGGCATCATAAATTGTCAATTAAACTATTTTGAATAAATCAAGAAATAGGTTGAAATGATATATACATATGACACGGTGATTTGGATTGAAATGATATATATCCATCCCTGAAATTAAATTGAAATGACTGATCACTTGGCCATAGGATAGAAAATTATATATGGACACTGGATTGGTTAAATTAAATGATTTTAAGATTTTAATTCAAAATTATTTAAATGTTTTGATTTAAAGAAATAAAAATCTAGTTTATGGAAAAAGAATTTTTTCGAACTTGAGCTCGAAATGTTGAAATTTAAAGTTGATAATAGGAATATTTTAAATAAGCGAAGTTGAGATTTTAAAATTAAAATTCAAAATATGATTTGAACTTCAAAAATTAATTTGTTTTAAAAGATTGGATTTTTATTCAAACTTTGAATATTGCTAAGTAAAGTGATAGAAAATAATATTTCAAAATCGAGCTCAAAATTGTATTTTATTTGAAGATTTGGATTTTTAAATTGGATATTGAAGGTTAATTGGATTTAAATGTTTTGAATTGATAATTTGAAAATCGACCTTGAGATTGATATAAATCGAAATGGTTTTAGTTTGGAATTGAAATTAATTTGGGATTGGAATTGAAATTAATTTGGAACTGAAATTGAAATTAATTTGGAATCGAAGTAAAATTCGACTTGAAATGGGAATTTAATCGATTAAATCGAAATGGAAATTAGAATTGATTTGGATTGAAAAATTTAGAATCAAACCAGTTTGACTTTGAAACCATTTTCAAAAAAATTATTTTTAATATAAACTATTTAAAATCTATTCTTTTATATTCAAATTTTTTTTATTTTCTGAACTATTTTATTTTATAAAACATTTTAAAAACTTGAATCAATTTATACCAAACTGCTTTAACTATTTAAACTATTTTTAAACAATTAAAACTTTTTCCACACTATTTTCAAAAAATTCTTACTGGTCAGAGTGGGAATTGTTTATATTTAAATCATGGATTTAAATACTAATTGGGTTAAATGAAGTTATAATATATACTAAAATTTGAAACAATTTTGGAAGAGAAATCGAGATATTATGGTGAAAATGATTTTTAATTGAAATAGTATATTTTGAGTAAATATAGTAATTTTGAAATGAATTTGATTTTGAAGCGAATATGCTATTTTGATATCAAGGATAAATTGTTTTCAAAATGTAAAAGAACCATCCAGTGTGTAAACGATGTTTGGTTGTTAAAGAGACTGGGGCCTCTTATTGACATACTCTCCGTCAATATTGAAGCCACTTTAATAACTATGTACGTGGAGGAGATTCCGGAATGAAATGGTTGGATTCGGCGTAGTTTGATGGATTTGAAGAAAGAGAATGATGATGGATTGGCCTGACACTTGTGTCAATTTGAAATGACTAAAACAGGAGCCATACCGGCCAATGAGGCTAGCTACATCTAGCGGACACACTTCTTCGTATTACCATCATTTACATTTTGATTGATTGGCGCGCACTCTTGGATTTTGGGAGTGCTAGACGTGGTGGGTCGTTAGGGGTTACCACCAACCGAGAAGGGTAAACTAGTAGTATCCTACCTTGGGCACTGCCTCACATGCCTTATCATACTTTTATCCTTATACGAGACCCTTACGATTTTGGTTTAGTGTTGTTGTATCACGGTGCATCCTATCCACCGACGGTTTACTGGTGTTTTATATGCGAACTGTACGACAATGCTTAAAAATGCATTAAGAGGGATCAATGTAAAGCCTTAATGCTATTTTAATATTTTATATTACGGATAGACATTACATATATAGCGTATCCTACTGTATATTGATAGTTTGATGGATCCTTAAGAGATGGAAAATCTCGTAACCTCTCTTTAGTTATTGCATGCACATTATGCACTGAATAGGAGATGTAGAACCCGTAAAAATCTCTAATGCCATGACGCTCATGTTATATGCGATATCAATTTGACTTACATAAGAATATTTTGGTCTTGACTCGAGTGTTTTGTCTTTTCATTACGCTCAAGTCAGCCCTGAGTTTTTCAGCGCATTGAAGATCATTTCTAGAGAACGAAGAGGAAGATTTGGTATAATATTACTATTATTAATCATTATAACGACCCATAAATTTTAACGATTTTAAATAACATAATTAACTAAAATATTTCATGAAAATAGACAACTAAAGTTTGGCACTGAAAGTTTGATATTTGGAATACATATACTTAAATGTAGCAAGTGTCAGATATTCATCAGTAAATATAAAGGTTTGTTTGGTTGTGAAATTTCAAATTTTAAACTTGAAATCAGTTAATTTGATGGAAATAAAATATTTTGAAATATGAATATTTTTATATAAAAATTTGTAAATCATTTTCTTAGTGAGTCGTCGGATTTTGTTTCGCCAAATTTGAACTGCTTTAGCTCCGTTTATCTTATTTTCGACGTTTTAGCAGCATTTTCGGGAGCGAAAAATCAAGTTTTGATAGGATGCTCATGTCACTCATATCCATGTACCATTCTATTCGTCTCGTCGTGCTGATCTACGTAGTATATTCATTCGTGCATTTCGACGTCTGGTATGCGGCGAAATCTGCGAAACAATTAGCCATATAGGTGCCCATTTTGAGTCTCTAGAGTATTCTGTGACCTTTCATTTGTCCATCGGTTGAAGCTAATGGACATTAAATTTTATTATTCCAGCCTGTTCAATATATTATTCTCTACTTAGCTCTATTTTCTTTCCATATCTCCGCTCTTCGTTCTAATCTGGTTTTTGAAAGAAAACAAATATAGTGTCTGGAAGTTTGCTTTTAAATCTGTGTCGTTGCTCATGTTTTTTGCATGGAACCCGACCCATCTCCGGTTAGCCCGCCACCACAGCTTACCGAAACCCACCGAACTAACCATCCTCTTCCTCCCCTAACAGCGTAGCAGCCTTCGCACAGGCAGCCATCAACTTTGCCGCAGCCTTGAACCCTGCCTATGACCACGCCTTCCACCATAACCCTCCACTTATTCCCTCATGTGCCTCATCTCCACCTCCACTCTCCAACCAACACCGCGATAGCCATCCTCTTCTCTAGCTCTTCCCATGCACCTAGCAAGTCACCCTATCACCTTCCACAGCCGAACAAACCGAGCAACCTCCCCTACGGCCTGTCGGCATGTACTCTTATCGACCAAACTCCTCAACCATCCGCCTTTGATCCACACACCATCAACCTCGCCCATAGCAATCTCCGGCCTTGTTCCCTCCCCGCTTCGCCCGCTTTTCCCTTGTTTCCCTTTTTCGACAAAGTCTCCACACTCCACAACAACCGAGACCTTCCACCAGCACCCACCGCATAGCCGCAGCCATCTACTCTGAGTCCGCCACCCCATTTGTCATCGTCTGCCTACTTCCCTAAACCGAAGCAGTGGACTTGCACCGATCCACTCATTTACCCCTAGTCGCAACTGCACACCCTTGTCCCTCTGACCTCCACTTCCCTGCCTTGACCGAAGCCCACTGCCTAACAACCAGCAATTCATTCCATCCTTCCGAGCAACCGCCCAACTATAGTCGAGCAGCATCCAACCAGGTATCCCACAATGCCGAAAACTCCTAGATTTCTTTGCTTGGTTTTTTTAAATAAGAATATAAAGCAGCAGAAAGGTGTGTGTATATATATATCATTTCTATCAACTCATGTTATCTAAGCTAGCTTTGCTTGTGTACTTGTTGTCGAATGTGTCGCAGCAGCTTCTAGCTTGTCACCTTCCCGCTAGTTCATGTCTGTATCCATGTGCATGTTTGTATGTCTTCTTCTCCATCATCGTTTTCATAGCCATGGAAGGTAAGCGATCACTCACGATTGACCTTCATATTTATAGTAAATTTATTTCACATGAAATGATGATTTACGTCTGTTGTTAAATTTGAATTAGTAATTTGATCTTTGAATATGGTATGTTCTTATCTGCAATTGTTTACTTATATTGATTGACATATGACAACACAATACATTATATTTAAATTGTTAATTATGATCATAGTTTCCATTGATATGTTGTGTCATTTATTATTATTATTTTATTCATTCTCACTCTGTAAGTTCCTTGATAGCTAGGAAATCGCTATGGGTTGAAATGATACGTACTCGAACAATACTACAGATTAAGGAAAATCATTATGGGTTAAAATGGTAAACCCAAGCGATTTATTGATTTTGAATTTTGGGACTGCGGGTTGAAATGATATATATCCATAAATATTAAATTATCGCGGATTGAAATGATAAGTATCCATATCACTTGATCGTAGGATAGAAAATTTTATACGGACACCGTTGGTCTGTTTTTAAATGATTACCAAAAATTTTGAGAAAAGAAAAATATATGTGTATGGATTCTAAAATAGAATATAATGATTTTTATATTAATATATGTGTGAAATTTAGATTTTTAAAATTATATGTTTTGAAAATTTTAAAATTATAAGTTAATCTTTAAAAATGTAAATTATAATATTTTAATTATAACTTTATTATTTAAAATAATATATAAAATAAGATTTAAAATAGATTTAGTGGTAATAAGATTTAATTTAATAATAATTAATATAATAAAGTTTAATAAGAATTGATTTTAACTAATATATATAATATGTTGTAAATATTTGTTTACAGTTTATATTAATATTTTAATTAGATTTTGTAATAACTTTTATATATGTATAATATGTTTAAATATTTATTTGAATTTATATTATATTTTTTAAATAGATATTTGTATTAACTTAAATAAATAAAGGTTGGAAAGATATGTTAAAGTGGACTTGTAACTTAATTTGTTAAGAATTATATTTAACAAGAATTGATTTGAACTTATTAATCTTGAGATTTTAAATATATGTTTTTATAACTTGATAACTTGATTTTGACTAAAGAGGATTAAATGGATATTATAATTTTAAATAAAATTGAATTTGAATATTTAATTTTGATATTAATTTGTAATTTGAAGTTTTGCTAAAAATTTTAACTGAAGGTGATTAAATGAATATTTTAAATTTAAATAAAATTGAAATTAAATAGTTAATTTTGATTTAATTATCTAATCTGGGATTTTATTTAAATGGTTATTAAAAACGATTAAGTGAACATTTTCAAATTTAAATAAAATAAAGTTATATTTTGAAATATAAATGAAATTTATCAAATAGTTATTGTAAATTTTTTGAATATCTGGACTTTGAAACCAATTGAATTGGAAGTGGTTTAAAATTGTAGTTCAAACCTGGATTTGGAATAAATATAAATTAAGATGGTTTTAATGAGAATTTGAATTGAACCCTTAACCTTTTTAATTGAAATTTTTGAACTGAGATTGATTTAAAATTGAAGTTTAGAACTGAATTTGATTTGAATTGATGTGTGAAATTGGAAGAAGCAATTCTAATTTGAAACTATTTTCGATATAAACTCTTTTAAATATATAAATTATTTTAACATAATTATTTTAATATAAATTATTTTAAATTTATAAACAATTTTAAACATATAAATATATATATTTTTAATTTATAAACTATTTTTAATCTATAACCTTTTTTTAAATATAAATTATTTTTATTGTATAACTATTCCAATATATAAACTACTTTCAATATTCAAACTTTTTAAGTTGGAAGTGATATGATTTCGAAAGTGGATATGATTTCGAAAGTGATATGATTTCAAAAGTGAACATGAATTCGAAAGTGATATGATTTTGAATAAATATGTTGTTTTGATATGAAATATGAACTACTTGAAATGAAAATGATCACGGTGTGAAATAAGAGTTTGGTTGTTAAAGAGACCGGGATCGGATATTGTCATACTCTCTGCCAATACCGAAACCACTTTAACAAGTATGTATGTTGTTGGGAATCCAGATGAAGTAGGATGGTTTGGCGACGTCTGTATGAGGTATGAACGCGTTCTCTGACTCCCTCAAGTCAGCTTGATGTCGCTAAAACAGGAGCTATACCGGGCCAAGTGAGGACGCTCCCCCTATGGGCACATTTCTTTGAAACCATTCTAATATATTGTGATTTGATTGGGTGCATCTTTGATTTGGGAGTGTGTCTCGAGGTGGACGGTAGTACATTCTATGCGTTACAACCAGTCCGGGGTGCAAAACGGAAGTATCCTACCCTGGGCATTGCCTCGTGTGCCTTATCACATGCCTTATCGCACCCTTTACGAGTTTGGTTTGTACCGTAGCTATGGAGTGCTCTCTGAGTATCCCACTGGTTTGGTGGAGCTTACAGTATCTGTATAGTCTACGAGAATATATAAAAATGTGTTAAAGGGGATATGGTTAACGCCTTAACGCTATTTTAATATTTTACTTTACTGTAGACATTATCTACATAGCGTATTATATTATATACGTAGATAGTTTAATGATCCTTGAAAGGTGGAATCCCAAGCATCCTTTAAGTTATATTGCATTTCACTTGGACATTTCAATTGAGTTGATCTACTTGCATAATAATGTTAATCTTGACTCTCTTGTCAGACTGAATGTCATAGCATTTGAGGCTCACCTTTGGATCTAGGAGCTTTGCCTGGAGATCTATCTTTTATCCACTAATCTATTCAGTTATTTTAGTTTATTCCAGTTTTTTATGTTCTGACTTGTCATTGCTTGTGTATTAGAGAATACTTTGTATTTGGATTTCGATTGTATTTTGCTTTTGGCTTTGTAGTAGTTTCATGAACTACTATTTATCTATTCGCTGCTTATTATTGTAATACTCTGTGTCTTTGATTCTGTGATTGATTTATTTACTGTATATGCTAAGTTTTTGCCAAATATAATTAAAAAAACTTTTGTTTTGAGCAATTCAAGTTTGACATGTGTGGATTACAATCGATTTGAATAGTTCGAAATGGCAGGTCATTACAAGTGGTATCAGAGCTCGGGTTTAGGAAAAAATTGGCATATGGAGTAAAAACTCATTAGAGATAAGGTAGAAATACCCTAGAATGAGTATGAATTAATTACAAAATCATCTTCATTCGAGCTTGAAATTGTTTGTTAGGATCCTCTTTGATTTGGATTTCTTTTGAATTTTGGAACTTTCCCTTTATTCTGAAATCCATTCTTATCCTTTCCTGTTCGTGTTTTTCTTGATGCTGGAGCATCCCATAGCTCTATTTATGTTGATCTCTGTACTAAATTCGAGCACATCTTGCAATCTTAGTTGGCAAATTTATCCTTATGCGTGACTAATCCCATCGGCGGTCCCACCAACCTTAGTATGATTTGTAAAGGGGTGAAACTCCTTTACAACATGCATCGATTCACTGGATATTTTTATATTCTCGGTTTGGATGCGTTTGATATCTTACTTGGAGGTGATTGGTTAAAGCGTTATGATGCTGTTATCTCTTGCAAAGCATGTATCATTTCTCTAGCAGATGACCAAGGTGATTCTCTTCTGATCGAATGTCGATTGCCTCAGGATTTTGCAGGCAGTTTTATCTTCTCGCTTGATTCTCAGCCTAGTGATCTTGACTCCACCCCTATTGTCCAACTATTTTCAGATGTCTTTGGTGAAGTCACTTCTCTTCCTCTTAAGCAGGAAATTGAATGTCGCATCGATCTTATTCCTAGAGCTCGATCTTGTTACCGGCTTTCACCAGCTTCATGTAGCTGAGGAGTGCATTCCTAAGACGGCTTTTCAAACAGAGAATGGTTTCTATGAATGGTAGTCATGCCCTTTGGATTAAACCATGCTCCTGTCTTCTTCATCAATCTCATGAATTGTATTTTTTGCAATGTTCACCACAAGTTTGTCCTGGTTTTCATTAATGATATTCTTGTTTTTTCTAAGTCAAAGAAGGAACATGAATCTCATTTGAGCTATGTTCTTCAAACTCTTAGGAGTCATCGATTGAAAGCCATATTTTTCTAAATTCCATTTCTGGAGGGATGAAGTCCGATTTCTTGGGTACATTATTTCTGAAAATGGAGTCTAGGTTGACTCGGTTGTGGTCACCGCGATTAATATAAGTCAATCCATACTTCCTCTTTTGTAATTTAATTATTATCTTCCTTTCAAGCCTATCTTCTTGGTTAGAATCCACTTGATTAGGGTTTCCTTAGATTTGAATCTCTATCCTTGTTCTAAATCCATCCTTGAATCACCCCATGGGAGAACTTATTTGTAATTGATATAAAAATGTTTTATATTATGCTGTTTGAGTTGTTAAGTTTTTTGGGTTTCGATCGATTCGTTTGCCAACGCTATCGATGGGAATTCCAAAACACTTGAACAGAGCAAACTTATGCAATATTGTTTTCGAAATTGGTAAATGAAATAATTTTATGTATGATTATATTTTATATATAAAAGTATAATTTTATGAAATTGGATAGTTAAATTAATTAGTTGTTAGAAATAATAGTACTAGGTTATCATTTATTGTTTTGTCAACATTGCTGAACCATCATCTATTGTTGTATGTTGTAAGGAGATGAAATTTTATAAACATGGTTTTATTAAGGAGTTGAGAATTAAAATTTTGGTGCTTTTAAAAATTGGTTTTCGAAGTTATGGAAAAAATATATTATTTGAAAGTATGAATGGAAATCATTTCCAAAGAATTTTAAAAGAAGTAAGCCTGTGCTCTCCTCTTATGTCGATGGAAAAAAAATTCGATGGTGACTGCAGCATCATCGACATTCGTTTTTGAGTCTCAAAGTGGAGATACCACTTAGTAGCTTTGCTACACTTTTTCCATGGAAAATGGATTTGATTTGAATTTCTTGAGTATGATTTGATGTGTAATATATATATATATGTGTGTGTGTGTGTGTGTGTACATATGTATGTATGTATTTCAAAATGGTTTGAAGTGAAACCGAAAATTTAACTCTTAAGTTCTATGTTAAGTGATAGTTTTCAATTATTGGAATGAAGCAAAAAAATTAAATAATTGGAGTGTCTAAATGAGAAATGGAACTGAAACAACTTGAAACTGTTGAACTAGGATAAAATTTATTTGTATAATACTCAGTTGCATTATAAAAACATATATAACTTACCTGAAATATTCAAAATGTTAAAATGATAATGCAAACATGTAATTGAATAGTATACAATATAAATGTAGGCAATAAGATGTTTAAAATAAAATTTATATGGTTTTGAATTAATTGATGTATCTGTTACTACGTATTTCAAATCTATTTTTTCTTATGTTTCTTCTATTCTCCTATCTCGTTCCTTTTCGGGGACGAAATGTTTTGAGTGGGAGAGAGTGTAACGACCTGTATTACCGCTTTTAAACAATGTAATTAACTAAAAAAAATTCATGAAAATAGATGATTAAATTTTGGCAATGAAAATTTGATATTTGGAATACGTCTATTTAAATGTAGAAAATGTCAGATTTTCATCAGAAAATATGAAGGTTTGTTTTGTTGTGAAATTTAAAATTTAAAATCAGTTAATTTGATGGAAATAAAATATTTTTGAAATATGAATATTTGTATATATTAAAATTGTAAATCATTTTCTGAGTAAGACGTCATATTTTCGTTTCGCCAAATTTGGACTGCTCAAACTCCGTTTATCTTATTTTCGGCGTTTTAGCAACATTTTCGGCAGCGAAAATCGAGTTTTGTTAGGATGGTCATGTCATTCATATCTATGTACCATTCTATTAGTCACATCGTGCTGATCTCTGCAGTATATTCATTCGTGCATTTCGGTGTCCGGTACGCGACGCGAAACAGTTAATTGTATCGGTACCCATTTTGAGTCTCTAGAGTGTTTTGTGACCTTTCATTTGTCCAACGGTTGAAGCTAACGGACAATAACTTTTAATATTCCTAGATTCCACGTCCCGACTTTTATTATTCCAACCTGTTCAATATTTATTTTCTGCTTAGCTCTATTTTCTTTCCTTCTCTATGCTCTTTGTTCTGATCTGGCTTTTGAAAGAAAAAAAATATAATGTCTGCAAGTTTGCTTTTAAATATGTGTTGCTGCTCGTCTTCTTTTGCAAGGAACCTGACCCATCTCCGGTTAGCCCGCCACTACAGCATGCTGAAACCCACCTAACTGACCATCCTCTTCCTCCCCTAACAGCATAGCTGTCTCCGCACCGGCAGCCATCAACTTTCCCACAGCCTTGAATCCCGCATGTGACCATGCCTTCCACCATAACCCTCCACCTATTCCATGTTGTGCCGCATCTCCTCCTCCGCTCTCTGACCAAACACCACGACAACCATCCCCTTCCCTAGCTTTTCCCATGCAGTCAGCAACCACCATGCATCCAGCAATTCAACCCATCACCTTCCACAGTCGAACAAACCGAGCAGCCTCCCCTAAAGCCTGCCTGCATGTACTCCCACCGACCAAACTCCGCACACAACCATCCGCCTTTGATCCACACCCCATCAGCCTCTCCTATAGCCACCTTCGTCCTTGCTCCTTCCCCTCTTCGCCTACTTTTCCCTTGTTTCCCTTTGCCGATAAAGTCTCCACAGTCCACAACAATCGAGACCTTCCACCAGCACCCGCCGCATAGCCGTAGCCATTCACCCTAGGTCCGCTACCCATTTGATCGTCATCGTCTGCCTCCGTTCCCTGCACCAAAGTAGTAGACTTGCACCAATCAACTCAGTTACCCTTAGCCACAACTTCTCACCCTTGTCCTCTCTGACCTCCACTTCCCTACCTTGTGTGAAGCCCACTGCTGACAACCAGCAGTTCACTCCATCCCTCCAAGGAGCCACCAACCTATAGTCGAGCAGCATCCAAGCAGCTTTCCCACAATGTTGAAAACTCCTAGTTTGCTTTGCTTGGTTTTCTTAAATAAGAATATAAAAGGGAAGAAAGGTGTGTGTGTATGTATGTGTCTATATATATATATATATATATATATATATATATATATATATATATATATTATTTCTATCAACTCATGCTATCTAAGCTAGCTTTGCTTGTATGCATGTAGCCGAATGTGTCGTAGTAGCTTCTAGCTTGTCACCGTCCCGCTAGTTCATGTTTGTATCTCTATCTTCTCCATCATTGTTTTCATAGCCACGGAAGGAGAACGATCACTCACGATTGATATTCATATGTTTAGTAAATTGATTTCACATGAAATGACGATTTAAACCGTTGTCAAATTCAAATTTGTTAGTAGTTTGATCGTTGAATATTATATGTCATTATTTGCAATTGTTTGCCTATGTTGATGACATATGACACCAGATATATTATATTTAAATTGTTAATTATGAGCATAGTTGCCATTGATATGCTGTGTCATTTTATATTATTATTTTATTTGTTCTCACTCTGCAAGTTCCCTGATAGTTAGGAAATCGCTATGGGTTGAAATGATACGTACCCAAACGATATTATAGATTAAGGAAAATCGTTATAGGTTAAAATGATAAACCCAAGCGATTTATTGATTCTGAAATTTTGGGACTGCGGATTGAAATGGTATATATCCATAAATATTAAATAACCTCAGATTGAAATGATTAATATCCGTATCACTCGACCATAAGATAGAAAATTTTATACGGACAACATTTGTCTGTTTTTAAATGATTACCAAAATTTTGAGAAAAGAAAAATATATGTGTTTAGATTCTAAAATAGTATATAGAGCTTTTTATTTTAATATATGTGTGAAATTTAGATTTTTAAAATTATATGTTTTGAAAATTTTAAAATTATAAGTTAAGCTTTAAAAATGTAAATTATAATATTTTACTTATAACTTTATTATTTAAAAAAATATGATTTGAAATTGATTTAACGATAATAGGATTTAATTTAATATAATAAAATTTAATAGGAATTGAATTTGACTGATATATATATATAATACGTTTTAAATATTTGTTTACAATTTATACTAATATTTTAAAATATATTTTGTAATAACTTTTATTTATGTATAATATGTTTAAGTATTTATTTGAATTTAATTTTTTTTAAGTAGATTTGTAATAACTTAAATAAATAAATTTTGGAAAAATAAGTTAAAGTGGACTTGTAACTTAATTTTTTTAAGAATTATATTTAATAAGAATTAATTTCAAAATATTAACCTTGAGATTTTAAAGATATATTTTTATAACTTGATTTTGATTAAAAAGGATTAAATGGATATCTTAATTTAAAATAAAATTGAATTTGAATATTTAATTTTGATTTTAATTTGTAATTTGAGGTTTTACTAAAATGTTTGAATAAAGGTGATTAAATAAAAAAAAATTTAAATTTTAAATAAAATTGAAATTGAATATTTAATTATGCAATCTGGGATTTTATTTAAATGGTTATTAAAAATGATTAAGTGAATATTTTTAAATTTAAATAAAATGAAAGTTGAATTTTGAAATATAAATGAAATTTATCAAATAGTTATTGTGAATTGTTTGAATATTTGGACTTTGAAACCTACTAAATTGGAAGTGGTTTAAAATCGTAGTTCAAACTTAGATTTGAAATCGATATAGATTAAGATGGTTTTAATGAGAAGTTGAATTGAACCTTTAACCTTTTTAATTGAAATTGTTGAACTAAGATTGATTTAAATTGGATTTTGGAACTAAAGTTGATTTGAATTTATGTGTGAAATTGAAAGAAACAATTATAATTTGAAACTATTTTCGATATAAACTCTTTTAAATATATAAATTATTTTAATATACAATACTTTAAATTTACAAACAATTTTAAATATTTTTTTTAATATATAAACTAATTTAATATATAAACTATTTTTAATCTATAACCTATTTTTAAATATAAATTATTTTTAATGTATAACTATTCCAATATATAAACTACTTTCAATATTCAAACGATTTAAGTTGGAAGTGATATGATTTCAAAAGTGATATGATTTCAAAAGTGAATATGAATTCGAAAGTGATATGATTTTGAAATGAATACGGTATTTTGATATGAAGTATAAACTATTTGAAATGAAAATGACCATGGTGTGAAACAAGCATTTGGTTGTTAAAGAGACCGGGATCAGATATTGTCATACTCTCTGCCAATACCGAAAACCACTTTAACAACTGTGTACGTGGTGGAGAATCCAGAATAATGTAGGATGGTTTGGCGACATCTGTATGAGGTATAAATGCAGCCTTGACTCCCTCGAGTTAGCTTGACGTGGCTAAAACATGAGCTATACTGGGCCAAGTGAGGTCACTCCCCCTATCGGGTACATTTCTTCGATACCATTCTATTACTTTGTGATTTGATTTGGTGCACCATTGATTGGGAGTGTGTCTCGAGGTGGGTGGTAGTAACTACTATGCATTACCACCAGTCCGGGAGTACAAACGGCAGTATCCTACCATGGGCATTACCTTGCGTGCCTTGTCCCATGCCATATCGTGACCTCTACGAGTTTAGTTTGTACCACACCTATGGAGGGCTCCCTGAGTATCCTGCTATTTTGGTGGAGCGTACAATATCTATATAGACTATGGAGTATGTAAAATATGTTAAGGGGGTATGGGTAACGCCTTAACGCTATTTTAATATTTTACTTTACTACAGACATTATCTATATAGTGTATTGTACTCTGTATGTAGATAGTTTAACGGATCCTTAAAGGGTGGAATCCCAAACATCCTTTAAGTTTTATTGCATTTCACTTAGACATTTCATTTGAGTTGATTTAATTGCATAAGAATGTTAATTCTGACTTGAGTGTTTTGTGTTTTTCTTTATACTCAGGTCAGACTGAGTGTCGCAACATTTGAGGCTCACCTTTGGAGCTAGGAGCTTTGCATGGAGATCTATCTTTTATCCACTCAGCTATTCAGTTATTGTAGTTTATTCTATTGTTTATGTTCAGATTGTCATTGCTCGTGTATTAGAGAATCTTTTGTATTTGGATTTCTGTTGTATTTTGTTTTAGACTTTGATATTCTGTGGTAGCTTCATGAACTACTATTTATCTATTCCGCTACTTATTGTTGTAATACTATGTGTCTGTGATTCTGTGATTGATTTATTTACTGTAAATGCTAAGTTTTTGTCAAATATAAATTAACAATCTGTTGTTTTAAGCAATTCAAGTCTGACATGTAGGAATTATTGCAATTTGAATGGTTTGAAATGGCATGTCGTTACATTCCTACATCATGTTGTCTGTTGCATTACTTATTTAACCCTCGTGTATATATGACTCTGATAAATATTGTGTGTAGATTATAATCAAATGTATAATATAAACAGCTTCATGAACTATTTATTTGATTATTATATTTTATCGTTCTGCTGCGAGATTCTTTATTTGTTTTCTTCTTCTTTTCGTATTTTTCTTAATTAACCCCATTGATTATCTATGTTTCAGATTTTTTAAGTCAGACTTGTGTGGATTATTGTGGATGCTAAAATAAATGCTAAAATAAATGTTGTGGAGGATATGGGACTATCTAGAGCTGGAATTAGAAAAGACAAAGGGAAAAGGAAAACCAACGAGGACTTCAGGGAGTCGAAGAAAGGAGCCGAGATTCTCTTCAGACGCTAACCTAACTAAAATCCCAGTGAGGATATACTTGGATACTTGGGGGCAGAACCACTACCGGAGGGTTTCCCGCAGTTGGACCTCATGATCAACCGTAGGTGGTGGCAAGCGCTTTCTGTTAACGGAAAAATGGTCAACAATGACAGGCATGGACTAGTCGCCCCTAGGAGGGAGCCCATTGGTCGAGAGAAAAGATATGGAAAGTTTTGCATCTTTCATGTGCTGAATGGGCATGAAACGAATAAGTGTCGACACCTTCGTGATCTGATAAAAGAACTGGCTCGGAACAACCAGCTGCCACAGTATGTGAGGAACAAAACTATGGTAAAATTGCATGAACAACCACCATCCACAGCAAATGCATCAAGAAATTCCCAGGGATTTGAGCCAAGACAAATTATCCCATGATTAGAGAAGATGGGAGTCAGATCCGGCTCCCATGCTTTGCTTTTTTGTTTCTTTTTCCACACTTTTATTTTGGTATTTAGACAATAATAACCTCAGACCGCTTGCACGTATATGGAATCTTGAACAGTCCCTAACTACACTCTAATTTGGATGCCTAAGATGACTATTTAGGACAATAATAACCTCGGATCGTTTACATGTGTAAGAGACCCAAATTGGTCTCTAGGCACGCTCTGAGTCGGATCTTCGAGAAGAACATTTAGGATTTCTTCTTTTTTTTATTCCTACTTGTTTGATTTTTTTCTTATTGACAAAGGTCGTGATCCCGCGAGGGTGAGTTAACTCCAAAAACCCATCCTCCGTTCGGATTGTAGGCAGTAACTCACCAGCATGAAGCCAGGATCGTTATTTATTGCTGGTCAGTCATACGGCGGTGAATTCGTTCCCAGGCTTGAATATTTGAATTTTAAAAAATCCACATTGATTGTGATGACTGATATTGACCACCTTAGAGTCCCGCCATGGGAACGGAGTGCAAAGTGCGAGTCCTGCCATGGGACCGGAGTGCAAAGTGCGATTCCCGTTGCCAGAGAACGAGTGGATAGACATGTATGATATTGATCACCTTAGATTCCTGATTAGAGAGATGGCACCTGAGTGCAATAAGTCAGTCCCCCTCACCGGAGAGTGAGCAGATGGGCATATGTAATCCCTGTTAACAAACAAATGATCCAGAGAGATTATCTCCTTAACTTAAAACATTAAACGGACCAGAGAGATCATGCATTAAGCTAACATTAAATGATCCGAAGAGACCGCGCACTAAAATTAGAAGATCAGGAGAGATCGAGCCATAAAGAAAATTTGATTTAATAAAAGGGTTTGGTTGCCTTATAAATAGAATAAACTGATAAATCCTCGATGAACATAGGATGATTTCGATATATAATGTGATTTTGATATATGATGTGATTTTGATATGTAATATGATTTTGATATATGATGTCACAACTCTCATTGAGAAGCAAAAATTGATGGTGATGTTAATCCCAAATGAACATGGAACAATTAGAGATATGTTATGTAAATGGAGATATGTGATGTAATTGGAGATATGTGATGTAATTGGAAACCTGTGATTTAATTAGATATGTAATGTAATAACTCTGAATGAAATCAGAATGATTGTGATGTATAGATTACACTTAGATAGAGCTAGAGTCTTAAGATGTAACAGGTTCGGAATGACTTGTGATTTTGGCAAGAGAATTTGAAGGAACTAGATGATTCACCATGGCTAAAGCAGCTGGGAAGCTCATTTATTGAAGCATTGAGAAAGAAATCTGTTCTTAAATAAAGCACACCTTTCATTCAAAAGGCTTACTTTAGAGGGGCAAGTGTTAACCGGGTTTTTAACCCATCAGAATTCTGTAGGAGTTAGAACATTCAGATTATGTCAGAATAAATCGAGACTCAACCGAAAAAACCAAGCAAATAAGTCAATAGGACTCAAGAAAAATCAGCCAATAAAATACTAAGTATATGGATCGCTAGCAATCCATAGGGAAGCATCATGAGTCATTCAAACCTCTTGCATCATGATTCATTACCATTTCTAAGCATGCTTGCCAAGTTTTATAGCATGCTAAACAATCTAGCTTGAGAAGTGTAGACTCATCTGATTCAAGCTGTTTGACCAAAAGCAGCTAATTAAAATGGACCTAGAGAACTCATGCTGAGTCGAATTGACTTGAAATTTTGAAAGAACACTTAGAAGACATAAAGAAGGCCCGTAGAAAAAATAGGATCTTTTGGAGTTTATTTGATGGATCGCTAGCGACCTAACTAGATAGCTCACTAACGATCCATGTAGATTGGGCCCCACCATCTGAAATTTTTAAGATAGGTCCTAAAATCCCTCTAGAGTGTACCTGCAAAGTTTTGTCTAATTTTGTTAAGTTTTGAGTGAGTAATGCATTCTTCTTCTGGACTAAATGACTAATGAAGATGGATGATCAAATTAATACAAAACGACTTAATATTTGGATAAGGCATTCAAACAGATGAAACGAAGGAAATCCAAAAGGGTAGACTCAAAAATAGTCTAAGGGCATGGATCGCTGGCGATCCATCATGTTAGGTCGGGTCGCCTCGAGTTTTTCTGGACTTCTTCCTAACATTGAGTAGAGGCTTCTGACAAGTCGGCTTTGGCCCAACTGCTTTCCTACCTCTATAAATACAATCCTACCTACAACTAGAGATGGATCATTTACAAGAAGAGAGCTGCCATTACTCTATTGGAATTCCTTCACTTCTTCAACTTTCTTCTCCCTCAAAACAGTCGTCAAGGGGATTAATGTGATTCTTCAATCAACCCTTTTACTTGTGACTTATTCTAACTCATTGTAAATTAAATCTAAGAACAAACTAGTTGATATCCAAAGAGATCAACTAGTATAATCATAATAAAGACTGATTAAAGTGGGCGTAGGCCAGAGTCAGCCGAACAACTATCAAAATTTTGTCTCTCTTCTTACTAGTATAATCATAATAAAGCTTAATTCTTCTGTTTCATCAACTGTTTCAACTTCTTGTTGGTTTGATGGACCATAATCTTTAAATCTTATGGACATAGATTTGTTCAGGTTATTGTATGTTACAACATTGTTTGGTTTTATTGTTGCAGCTATTTCATTTGGATTTGTTATATTCTATTCATGACCAGCAAGAACAGAGGAATCAATTTCCATAGGTTTTATGAAATTTATTCCAGCGGAGTTTAATGTTTCAATGATCTTGTCTAATTTTATTTTTATTTTAGGGGCATGTCTGGACATACATTTTCCCAAAAATGTTATATCAAGTAATATGTTTTTTCCTTGGAAATTTTCATATCCTTTAGTTTGTATGATTAGTTTTACATGTTTATAGAAATCATTTATATCCATTGTAAAATTTGGGGCGATATAAACAATACCAATATTGTTGTTCATATCAACTTCCATAGTTCCAAATATGGCTCTATCTAAGTCTTGATGTCTGTCATCTATTAGGATTAATAGAAGTTTTGCTCTTATTTTTTGTCTTGTTAGACCTCTTACTCCTATGACAATAAGTCCTAGGTGGATCATTTTATATTTTTGTATTTTAAGTTGGTTTATGGCTTCTAGAGTCATAAGGCTTATTATCTGTTGGTTCCCATCTGGAACAGCAAACATCTGTTCTCTGTGGTGTCTGTATAATCCTGTTATTACCGTAAATATACCAGTCCTGTATATTTTTCTAGGATTTAATGTATTTAGTTGGTTGTTTGAAAATATTTCAATATCTCTGTCAAGATCAATTATTTCTTCTAATTGAGTTTGTGTATTTGTACTTCTTCGTAGTACATTATCTATCCATCCTAATGATGAGATAGAGTTTGTTTCATTAGTCCTGTTAGATCTGTCATCTGTTAAGGTTCTAGAGGGGCCACTGAATGATAGTCTTCTATTATTCATATTTTATCAAGTTGTTTGTACATAAGAAAGTTCATTTTTGATTTTTTACTTACTATAGTTGTTGTAGGATTATTTGGTCATAAGTTTATTTTTTGTAAACTTTCGGTTAATTTATTTATTTCAAATTCTTGGCCTTTACTTGTGTGATCTATGTCAAACATCTTATTTTGGATATTATCAATTGTGTTTTGTATCTGTGTTAACATAGCTATTATTGTATTATTTTGTAGTATTTGTATTCTATCACTTTTTCCTGGAAAGTCGTCTTTATTATACCCGACATTTATATTAGGATCACTAAATCTGTAGTTTGATTCTACGTATTTAGTTGCTTCTTGGAAATATTTATTTTCAAAACTCATTAACTTAAAATTAAAAGTTTGATTTCTTTCAACATTTCTTCAATTTGTTGTATTTGTTTGTCAAATTGGTTTTTATCTTTTTCTGTTAGTTCTTTTAGTTTTATTATTAACTCTTTAGAGTGTATTTCTATGTCTTTTGGTTTACTTTCTTCAATTAAGTTTTTTAATTGGATTATGTCTTTTTTGTTAGGGAATTCTTTTAATTTTATTACTTTGAATTTTTTCGATAATTTTTTTAAGGTTACCTTAAAATTATCTATTTTATAGAGATTTGTTTTCAAGTATTCTTGGTTATTTGTAATTTGTTTTAATAATTTATTTTTCTCAATTATTCCATCAAGGACTAATTGCATTATGTTATAATGTTTTTCATTGTAAAGATTTAAGTTTTCACCAAGTTCAATGACCAAATCTGTCAATGAATTCATGTGTTCAATTTCTGAATGAATTTTATGTTTATATTCAGAATTATTAATGTAGCATATGTGTTTCTGTTTGTCTAGAGTAATAATCTTTTTTGTCGGATTGTTAATTTCTAAATTTAAGTAATTGAATTTTTTATAACTCATTTAAATTGGGCCTAGTAATCTTTAGGCTCGGATACCAGAAATAAAGAGGGTTAAATTGGGGTAAGTGAACTTGGAAGTATGTAAAAATTATGTTAGTTTTTGGAAAATAACTAAAATATTCTGTACAATGTCTTGGATATAAATGCTAAAAGCAAATCCAGGATGAACTTTATCGTGTATATCAAGATTTCAATTATGAATAAAATAATCTGTTTTTTGTTCATTTTTGTTACCTTACTGGCAACTTGAAAGTATAAAAACCCAAGGGTGCAGTAAGTAGATTAGTAAAAGAGGAATCAGGAACCCTTTCCATTTTGTTTCGTTTAGAGTCTTCTAATTTTTGTTTTACCATCTTGTGACTGTCCTCTTTAGTAAAACTCATTGTACATGTTACACTCATCTGTCCAGGACAGATCTAGTTGGCTGTTTAGCCATTTATTATTTTCATCAAGAGCAGATTGTCTGATGATCTTATAATTTTCTTCACAAACTAGATCTAGCATTTTGTTTGTGACCTTTGTTGCCATTTCTTGTTGTTCTATAAAATAATAGGTATTCATTATGTTTTTCACAATTTTAGTTTTGTCCAGTTTAGGTTCATCTGAAAGATCTATAAATTTTTCAGCATAGTTATATTTAAAAATTTTAGCTATGTTATATTGTCTATCTATGTTCATGCCAGTTTGTTTTAGGATAAAAATTACTTTTGTCATAAATTGTTGTTCTAAGAAATTCTGTAAGGATTCTATGTTATTGATTATTGGAAAATTAACCATTTTAGTTTTCCCAACCGTTCTTTTGAAATTTTATAATTATTTTTTAAAATTTTCCATTTGTTCCATTCTATGTAGAAATCTCTGCAGAATCTTTCTGTTATTATTGTGTTTCCTGGTTCTCTGAGATAATTAAAATTGTTAAATATTTGTATGAGATCTGCTTCACAGTCATCTATATTTATTAGTTCATGTATATATCTTTGCTTAAATATTGTTATGATTTCATTTTTTTGATTTTCTATTGTACTTATGTTATGTTTTAGAATGTTTATCATATTTAACATGAATTTATCTTCTAGATTTTTTTGTAATTTTTCCATAATGGTTTTGTCAAGAATTTGTAAAGAAATTTGTTTGTAGTAAACTTTTTCTTTTTTAAGAGAGTAGTCAAAGCTTTCTGCAAGTACTTGGATTATTTCCATAAGTACTAGCAAGGCAACCTTATTTTTCTTGTTTTTATTAAAAATTTTAAAGTAATCAGCAAAATTGTTCAAATTATTTTACCAAAACACTCCTCATTTAGTATTTAAAGTTTTTAACAAATCATATTATTATTATTTTAGTTCCTCACCTTGTTGCCCTAAAGAACTTCTTCCCCTGAACGCCTAACGACATCTTGTCTAAACGGCTTTAAATGGGTACTTAGTTCTGTCAAACGGATGTACGTCTGTTGGAAAAATAATTCTAATATTTCTTTATAAAAACCCTTAACAAACTAAGATTAAAAGTCTCATGGTACTAAGTAATTTTGAAGCTTTATGATTAGAAAAAAATTCTAAATATAAACAGCAGAAATTAAGAGAACTTACATTGCTTATGAAAAGTAACCTGTTCCTTCCTTGGGCTTTGACTTGGAGGTTTAGTTACAAATCATCTGAGCTGAAGCCATTAAATTTTTAAAGAAAAATTTTATTTATGAAAGGAGATTACAATGGAAGCTTGCGATGCAATAGAGACTTATATTATTTCTTACATATTTTTACATGCCAAACTACTTCTCCTTGTATAGATGGAGAAGGGATACAAACACAAGCCAGATGTCTGTCAAATTTTAGTGGAGATACATCAATTCTCCACTATCTAAATAATTACATTTGTTTTATAAAAAGAAAGCCAGCGCACTACATCTTTTTCTAAAGTAGATGCTCTCTTTTTTGTAAAGGAATCTATCCTCTTTGTCTTTTATCTTCCTCCAAGAGAATGGAAAATGAGCTGTCAGTTTTAATCATCTGTAGACATGGTAGTGGACTCCACGTCATCTTTGTCTTCATTGTTTTTCTTTCTTTGTCTTTCTTTTTTGTAGCTTTGTATTAGGGATGGTTTAGGATGGAAAATGTCAAAATTTCTGTGGTTGATTCCTTGATTTCTTAATTCTTTTGTGACAAATATTTTTATAGTGGGAGTTTTTGTATAAAGGAATTTGTTTTTTGTATCCCACTCATCTTCTTCAGCAATTTTTGTAGCTCTATATCTCTCATAGGCTTGTTCTTTGATTTCTTTGTACTGGATAGCTTCGGTTTGTAGTCTTCATTCCAGTCTGTATAATCTGGGTCAAGAAACTTTGCTTTAACCTGGACAGCATGTTTTGTTGGTTCAAATATATGTTTGCCAAAGTGTGGAGGAATTGATTTGAACTCCATGTATATATCTGTAGCCAAAATGTTTGTAAGTTGTTCTATGGTGGTTCCAAATGGTTCTGGGATATCATCTTGAATCCATTCTTCAGCATAAAGTTTTTTAATAAATCCAAAGTTTATTAGCACCATGGGGTCTAGTACTATATTTTTGTGGATTAGGTATTTGTATTTGCTGAGGTTTAAGGTGATTTGTGGGATTGCACATGTAATTGTACAAGGACAGTTTATGTTTGTTTGTAGACACTGGGAAAACTTTTTCGTACATGGAATGTTGGAGTTCCTCAATATTTCCCAATGGATTTGTAATCCCTCTTTAGGAATATGGGATATTTGTGAGAAGAATTCACAAATAGTGTTGAACATACTTGGGGATTGTTCTTGAATATGGAAAATGAATTGTAATTCCCTAGTCATTTGTTCAGGGAAGTTTGGTAAGACAATTTTCTGTAGAGATTTGGTCTGAGGAGAAAGAGCCTGAATATTTGATTTGGGTTGTCCCAAATTAGTCATCTTTGTATTAATATTTTTTGTTGCAACTGCATAAGAGGTTTGTGGCCTAAGATTTATTGAAGAAGAAGAAGAGGTTTCAAGAACTTCTTCCTTTGCAAATTTCCCCATAGATATTTTTTGTAAACTTTGTATCTCATCGGTAATAATAAAATCATCTCCAAAGTTTTTCTGTAATTCTGTAATTGCTTCATCATAAGCGTTGAAGCCTTTGTGAAGTGGGTTCCCATATCTGGGATTTTGTTTTAGAAAATTTATTTTTATTATGATCTGTTCCCATGAGGCATATATGCCAGCATCAGGACCTGTAAAAAGACCATAATAAAGGTATTTTTTGTCTTGTGATTTTGAAAAAATCTGTAAGAGTGTGTAAAGAACACTCAGCTTTTGTTTGTTAGACTCCTGAGGAGTCTTCATGTTCCAAATATTATCTAGAACCATTTGTTGTTTCTCTGTGACTTTTGTCTTTGTCTGGAACTTATTTTGTTTTGAATATGTCTTGAGATGCATAGTAGGATCTTGTTCTCCCATGTTCATTTTTTGCCTTTCTGTAATCTGCATGTAGAATGTTAGTGGAAAACAACAGGTAGAGTTATCTTAACAACCTAGAAAGTTTATCTGGTAAAAAATTGTCCTTACCTTTTATACGTTCCCACAGTATATTTGTTCCACAATTTGTTATAGCATTTTTAAATTTAAGCCATCTATTATTTATTATTCCCTTGTCTTTTTTATTTTCTGTGTATTTGACTATGGATTCACAGTCAGTTCTAATTGTTATTTCTTTCTGTGAGATTATGAAAAGTTTGAAGGATTCTAGGACATTTATGTGACTCCCCACCTCTATACCCACGCTAGCCAAGAACATTACGGTGTAATGCTATCAACTAGCACGGAGAATAAGGCTGTTGAGGAGCGACCATCCGTGTAATTGCTTTGCGCGAGCACCGATATGTCAGATAGTATAACATGCATTTTATTTCAAGAGGCAACCCGACATACCGATACAAACACAAAGCTACTACACAATGGCTATAATAATCTTCGGAAACAAATATAGAAATAAACATAACATAAATCAGTCACAGACAATTCATATCACAAAGGCGGAAATAGATATGAATATAACACATGAAAGTGTTCATCAGAGTAGTGGTCAAAAAGATCCACTATAATACAAAGGAATAGATACAAGTGCTAGACAAAAATATGTATACATCAAGAAGTCTATATCTTAAATGTATACAACAAAAAACTACTAAACTAAAGTAGTTAACCAAAAGTCAGAAGATGGTCCGATAAGGAGTCAAGCAGAAGCACCTGTAAAATCTCGGTCTGACCCGAGTATTATTTAATAAGAAAATAATAAACGGATCATTCTAGCTATAAATATCAGATGAAGTGATATATAATAAGAGATATGACATAAACATATAATAATCACAATGCCAAGCTGTGATAAATAAGTAATTGAAAATCAACAAGAGATTAATCAATATCACAATAATCTACTCAAGATAAAAAGGAATGTCATACTCCTAATTTCATTCACCAAGCCACAATAAATGACATATATATCAATTCCAATCGTAAAAGTTGGTGAAACATAAATTACAGAAATCAACACAAGAAATCCAGAAATCACAATAAAAAGGATGACCAATCACAGAAAAATGAGCCAGAGCTCCTCCAGACAGGGTATAGTCCCCCATTGCGGACTTTGAGCCGAAGCTCCTCCTGGTGAGTCAAAAACTCCTCCTGACAGGGTATAGTCCCCCATTGCGGACTTTGAGCCGAAGCTCCTACTGGTGAGCCGAAGCTCCTCGTGACAGGGTATAGTCCCCCATTGCGGACTTTGAGCCGAAGATTCTCCTGGTGAGCCGAAGCTCCTCGTGACAGGGTATAGTCCCCCATTGCGGACTTTGAGCTGAAGGTCCTCCTGGTGAGCCGAAGTTCCTCTACGTGGACAAAGAGACATCGCACAATGCTAGTCTAAACCATAAAATGATCGTCATGATCAAAGAGAAGTGCCGATTACAGTAAGCTAGTAAATATATGAGCTTAGCTTCATGTCCCATAACCACTAGCTTAACTTAAATATTTACGAACAAATTGTAGATCTCCACTAGAAAATTGTCACAAGAGATTCAATCGAACAAGTCCAAGAATTAACCGACGAAGTAAACGCAAGCGTTTCATACCACTTGTTTTACTAAGTCGTTTAATTAGATTTCTCATACGAGTGAGGTAAAGGCTTGTATATACTAATAGAATGGAAAACGGTTTAAGAAGCTTTGTAATAAAATAGTGTTGAAATCATTTGAAGAAAGAGTTTTAATATTTACTACTAGTATAGAAAACCTTTATACTTTTAAAGTGACAAATCACAAAGAAGATTGTAGGAACAATCAATCACTAAGATTCACATTCGAAAACGTGAATAAAATCCAAAGAAATCGATATAAAATCCATCAAAGTGGATATATCTAAAATTTCCAAAGTAAAGGTCATCAAAGTCGATAATAAATGACAACAACAAAAGGGAGACAACACGAATCGATTAAAGTTGGATATTCAAACGAATTAGCAATATAGGCTAATCTGGCAAATAGTAGCAGGTCGGTCAACCGGACTCCCTGAGTCGGTCGACCGAACCACAGGTTGGAAGTACTCGGGGCACCAGGTCGGTCGACCGAACCAGGGGGGTCGGTCGACCGAACCAGGGGGGTCGGTCGGCCGAACCAGAAACAGAGAAGTGCATAGCACATTTGGAAGCAGGTCGGTCGGCCGGCTCTCAGGGCTCGGTCGGCCGGACCTGTTTCCAGCCTCTTCCCTGCCTATTACAAATGAGGTTCAATCTTGACCAAAATTGCATTCGCACGAGCAACGGCGCTAAGGGTTTATGCCAATCGACTACCCGGCCCTATATGCTCCTCGATGCATCACCAAAAACATGTTCAAACATCAAAGTTAGGATTTTTAACGAATTGAACTCAAAACACTAAAAATTGGAATATTCACAAAATCAATTCAAACCAAAATCAAATGCACATGAATAAGTGTTAGGAATTCATACCTAACAATAGAAGCGAATTATAAGCATAGATGTGAGATTAAAAATCTCACCTTTGAACTAAAATTTATGAAGATGAAGCTTGAAAGCAAGCTAAGATCAATTCCTCTTCAATAACAACTCAAGAAGCTTCAATCTAAGCTTAAAAGATAAACATTTCCTAAATTAGGTTTAGGAATTTTCTGAAATCAAGGAGAGAAAGAGTTGGAGAAGAAGAAGGAAAAGCTTACCAATGGATTCACTTGAGTTTGGAGCAAGAAGATGGATTTGCTAAGCAAGCTAGGGCTTAGGAATTTCTATTTCCCATTCTCTTCCACCATTGTTGCTAAAGCTTGAGTGTTTTAATTAAAGAGGAGAAGTTATGAAGAGAAGGGGTTGGGCTGAGCTAATAAGGGTGCAGTCCAAACCAAAGTCATAAGCGGGAAAAAGTAGCAAAAATCAACTTTCTCCAAACATATCGAAACTTATACTCAAAAAGGTCGCAAACGTCATTTTGAACTCAATGGGGGTGGTCTCGAGTCTCAATTCGACTGTTTGCAAAAAGTAGCTTTTCGAACCAAAATCCGACGAACGATAAAATATTTAAATAAAATATTTAAATATAAAATCGATAAATATGCAGGTTGTTACAGACTCCCCTCCTTAAAGAAATTGCGTCCTCGCAATAATTAAGAAGGAAATATAAGAAGTAACAACCATAGAAGCATATTAACACAAAAGAAAATTTGAATCAAGAAGTTCTCCATAAAGAGCACGAAGGAGTAAATCCGAAAGTTTTCGTTCGATGAATTCTCAAGATTTCACATGAGCAATCCTTAGGATTTGAGAACCATTGAACTTTTATCAAAAAGAATATCTTTATATCGAAGGCGCTCAACCTCCAAAGCAATGATGCGAATAGAATGTTTCTCAAAAGTCAAATTTGGTGAAACTTCAATCCCTCAATAACACCGGGCTCAAGAATAAAAAACCGGAAACATAAAAGCATTTCCATAGTTAAAAGACGTGGAGAACGTCAAGAATAGCAGAAAATTGAGCTGGTGCAACGACGTAGTTTAATAACAGTACGCCCGAGAAACTAGAAACTCAAATAATTTGGAATATCAGCGTAGTACAAAAACGGTACGCCAAATGAACCAAAGCCCGAATAATTTCGGAACACCGACGTAGTACCAAAAACGATACGTCCAATGAACTGATAAACCGGAACAACGATGCAGTAAAATAATGGTACATCCATTGATCCAGATAAGATGGAACATCGATGTATTATAATAACAATACCTCCGATGAACCGAACACCATAAAAGAACATCGGACACTAGTCCATAAAAGGAATGAGATAAGGCTCAATAGAACGAAGTATATCAAAACGTCCGACGAACCAGATAAAAAAGATAATTCCATTCAGACATCATCAAAGAATCAACCACTAGTTGCTTACGACAAAGCGCATTGGCGACACGATTTCCCTTCCGGGAATAAAAAAGAATATCAAGATCATAAGATGCCAGGAACTCGAGTCAACATGAAGTTCCTTAAGAGAACATAGATATTCCAAAGATTTATGATCGAGGTGGAGAACAAATTTCTCCCCCAAAAATAATGATGCCAAATTCCAAAAGTAAAAACAATAGCCGCGAGCACTAGATCATGAGTGGCATATCTAGTCTCGATAAGCTATAATGATTTAGAAGCACAAGTGATAGCACGTTCTCCTTTGCAAGAGAATGACATCCAAACCAATATGACTAGTATCAGTACAAATAGCAAAGTCTTGCTTCCCCTTCAGGAATCACAAGAATAAAAGTATCGAAAAGAAAGAATTTCTTTTAAATAATCTTCTTTCCCATAAAGTTAAAACTTTCAAAATTACAATTATCTTTATGTAATTATCATTCTAGAAAATTTTACTATTTTCAAGTTAATATACTGTGTCTGATTGTCTCATCAAAGCGTTTAGGAAATTCCTATCGATAACGTTGATCAAGCGCATCGACCAAAATTCTTAAAGCACTCAACGGGCAATACAATCACAAAATCATCTTTTATAGGATAAATAAATCTCTTAAAAAGTTTTAAGAATATTCTTTGTTCGTTTCAAGAACAAAATCCAGATTTACTCATAAATAAATCTTATGAAAAAGATTTGCAAAATTTTAAATTATTATTTTCATCCAAAATCAGTAAATACAAGAATAGTCTCATCGAAATATTCATAGAACATTCGATTTATAAAATGGATGAAATAAGCTGGACAATTTGAATGACAAAATAAGTCATTCATAAGAATCATAACGAGTGCGGAATGCGGTAAGTGGAATGCTAATTTCCGCAACTCGTAGAAAATGAAAACTGGTGGTAGAGTCAAACTGAAAAGACCTTAACACCACACAAAATATTTCTTAGGCGATAATCCTAAGACAAACTCAAAAATACCAAAAAATTTCTCAAACTACATGAATGAGGGAAATAACACTTTCCTTATAAGTGGGCTTAAGGAAGAAAATGATGCCATCAAGTTGGAATCAAAATCATAAAGGAAAATAGAAATCTGCTTAACAGATTGAAAATGTCAAAGATGAATAGTCCACACGGGACAAAGGATATGGCCTCATAATAATTAAGCCAATCCTTACAAAAGTAAATTCCGAAGCCTAAGTAAAAATATCGGTTCGGAAAGAAAAGTCTCATAAAATAATTTCGACATCAATAAAAAGCAAATTGAGTGTTGCGGATCTACCATCCGGATTCGCAATTCTCAAAGAAGTCGTCAAGCCCAAAATATTTAAAGGAAAAGAATTAACAAGTTCTTTTGATATAAAATAATGAGATGGAACCCATATCAAAAAGAACTCGAATAAGAAGATCACGAAATAAAACAATGCTATCTAGGATTGAATGTAAAATACCTCGACCAAGAGAAGTGTTACCAGGAGCTTGCACAATATTCAGCTCTCTCATGTCCTTGTTCAAAAGTTTGGGACACGCAGATAAAAGATGACCCAGTTTCTTGCAATAGCGACAAGAATGGGGTTTTGGACACATATTCGCATAGTGTTCCATAGAATTACAATTGTAGCATCCTCCACGATTAGGGATTGGAGTCTTTGCTACAAAAGTAGTTTGCTTCATTCTCTTATTGGGATTAAGGCTCTTGAACTTAATATGCCTCTTCTTGGAAGTCCCAATATCACAAACACTTCCTTTACCAACCTCTCCATGAAGAAGAGTAACATCCACAAGCTGATTGAAAGAAACTTCAAGTTTCAAAGGTAGAACCATTTCGGGGTTCTTACTCAAAGCATAGATAAACTCTTGATTCTTTACAAGATCCAAAAGTTGTTGAGCAGACATGAATACTCCATCTTGGGGAGTAGCACTAGATTGACCGGCGATGGGACGGCCTGGTCTAACCATTTCTCTTCTTTAAGAAACAAATAAAGAAGAAGAAAAAGTTATTCTCAAGATAAATATCAAGCAATTCTTGATAGATAAAACAAGAAATCATAAGGAAAATAGGATGAATCGGTACGAAGACTCGAATTAAATCCTAAAGCACGACTCCTAAGATGGACTTAGGACGATGATCCATGTTAAATTATTTTATATTGTTCCGAAGTTTGGCTCTGATACCAAGCTGTGACGCCCCACCTCTATACCCACGCTAGCCAAGAACACTACGGTGTAATGCTGTCAACTAGCACGGAGAATAAGGCTGTTGAGGAGCGACCATCCGTGTAATTGCTTTGCGCGAGCACCGATATGTCAGATAGTATAACATGCATTTTATTTCAAGAGGCAACCCGACATACCGATACAACCACAAAGCTACTACACGGTGGCTATAATAATCTTCGGAAACAAATACAGAAATAAACATAACATAAATCAGTCACAGACAATTCATATCACAAAGGCGGAAATAGATATGAATATAACACATGAAAGTGTTCATCAGAGTAGTGGTCAAAAAGATCCACAATAATACAAAGGAATAGATACAAGTGCTAGACAAAAATATGTATACATCAAGAAGTCTATATCTTAAATGTATACAACAAAAAACTACTAAACTAAAGTAGTTAACCAAAAGTCAGAAGATGGTCCGATAAGGAGTCAAGCAGAAGCACATGTAAAATCTCGGTCTGACCCGAGTATTATTTAATAAGAAAATAATAAATGGATCAGTCTAGCTATAAATATCAGATGAAGTGATATATAATAAGAGATATGACATAAACATATAATAATCACAATGCCAAGCTGTGATAAATAAGTAATTGAAAATCAACAAGAGATTAATCAATATCACAATAATCTACTCAAGATAAAAAGGAATGTCATACTCCTAATTTCATTCACCAAGCCACAATAAATGACATATATATCAATGCCAATCGTAAAAGTTGGTGAAACATAAATTCCAGAAATCAACACAAGAAATCCAAAAATCACAATAAAAAGGATGGCCAATCCCAGAAAAATGAGCCGGAGCTCCTCCGGACAGGGTATAGTCCCCCATTGCGGACTTTGAGCCGAAGCTCCTCCTGGTGAGTCAAAAACTCCTCCTGACAGGGTATAGTCCCCCATTGTGGACTTTGAGCCGAAGCTCCTCCTGGTGAGCCGAAGCTCCTCGTGACAGGGTATAGTCCCCCATTGCGAACTTTGAGCTGAAGCTCCTCCCGGTGAGCCGAAGCTCCTCGTGACAGGGTATAGTCCCCCATTGCAGACTTTGAGCCGAAGCTCCTCCTGGTGAGCCGAAGCTCCTCGTGACAGGGTATAGTCCCCCATTGCGGACTTTGAGCTGAAGCTCCTCCTGGTGAGCCGAAGTTCCTCTACGTGGACAAAGAGACATCGCACAATGCTAGTCTAAACCATAAAATGATCGTCATGATCAAAGAGAAGTGTCGATTACAGTAAGCTAGTAAATATATGAGCTTAGCTTCATGTCCCATAACCACTAGCTTAACTTAAATATTTACGAACAAATTGTAGATCTCCACTAGAAAATTGTCACAAGAGATTCAATCGAACAAGTCCAAGAATTAACCGACGAAGTAAACGCAAGCGTTTCATACCACTTGTTTTACTAAGTCGTTTAATTAGATTTCTCATACGAGTGAGGTAAAGGCTTGTATATACTAATAGAATGGAAAACGGTTTAAGAAAACGAGCTTTGTAATAAAATAGTGTTGAAATCATTTGAAGAAAGTGTTTTGATATTTACTACTAGTATAGAAAACCTTTATACTTTTAAAGTGACAAATCACAAAGAAGATTGTAGGAACAATCAATCACTAAGATTCACATTCGAAAACGTGAATAAAATCCAAAGAAATCGATATAAAATCCACCAAAGTGGATATATCTAAAATTCCCAAAGTAAAGGTCATCAAAGTCGATAATAAATGACAACAACAAAAGGGAGACAACACGAATCGATTAAAGTTGGATATTCAAACGAATTAGCAATATAGGCTAATCTGGCAAATAGTAGCAGGTCAGTCGACCGGACTCCCTGAGTCGGTCGACCGAACCATAGGTTGGAAGTGCTCGGGGCACCAGGTCGGTCGACCGAACCAGGGGGGTCGGTCGGCCGAACCAAAAACAGAGAAGTGCATAGCACATTTGGAAGCAGGTCGGTCGGCCGGCTCTCAGGGCTCGGTCGGCCGGACCTGTTTCCAGCCTCTTCCCCGCCTATTACAAATGAGGTTCAATCTTGACCAAAATTGCATTCGCACGAGCAACGGCGCTAAGGGTTTATGCCAATCGACTACCCGGCCCTATATGCTCCTCGATGCATCACCAAAAACATGTTCAAACATCAAAGTTAGGATTTTTAACGAATTGAACTCAAAACACTAAAAATTGGAATATTCACAAAATCAATCCAAACCAAAATCAAATGCACATGAATAAGAGTTAGGAATTCATACCTAACAATAGAAGCGAATTATAAGCATAGATGTGAGATTAAAAATCTCACCTTTGAACTAAAATTTATGAAGATGAAGCTTGAAAGCAAGCTAAGATCATTTCCTCTTCAATAACAACTCAAGAAGCTTCAATCTAAGCTTAAAAGAGAAACATTCCTAAATTAGGTTTAGGAATTTTCTGAAATCAAGGAGAGAAAGAGTTGGAGAAGAAGAAGGAAAAGCTTACCAATGGATCCACTTGAGTTTGGAGCAAGAAGATGGATTTGCTAAGCAAGCTAGGGCTTAGGAATTTCTATTTCCCATTCTCTTCCACCATTGTTGCTAAAGCTTGAGCGTTTTAATTAAAGAGGAGAAGTTATGAAGAGAAGGGGTTGGGCTGAGCTAATAAGGGTGCAGTCCAAACCAAAGTCATAAGCGGGAAAAAGTAGCAAAAATCAACTTTCTCCAAACATATCGAAACTTATACTCAAAAAGGTTGCAAACGTCATTTTGAACTCAATGGGGGTGGTCTCGAGTCTCAATTCGACTGTTTGCAAAAAGTAGCTTTTCGGACCAAAATCCGACGAACGATAAAATATTTAAATAAAATATTTAAATATAAAATCGATAAATATGCGGGTTGTTACAATTTATTATTGCTAAGATTTCATAATCTAAGGATGTCATATATCCTTTTTCTTTATATATACCAGAGGTGTATCTGCATATTTTTTCTGTTGTTTTGTTTTCGTATTTGTTCTTTTTACTTAATAAAATACCACCCCATCCTAAGGATGATCCATCTGTTTCTATTATCAAATATTCCGTTTGTAGGGGTAAACTTAAAGGTTGTAAATTGCTTGCTATTTCTTTTATCCTTTGTATTTGTTTTATGTCTTCGAAATTAAAGTCTCTGTTTCCTTTTGGGCTAGCTTTGTTATATAAAGGCCCAGTATATTTTGAAAGATTTTGAATATATGGTCTTGCATAATTAACAAGTCCAAGAAAAGCCTGTGGTTGTTTTAGATTTTCTATTTTGTCTGGGAATTATAATATTTTCTTTGTTATATGGGGTTGTAATTCTATAGTTCCTTTACCAATTTTGGCTCCAAGAAAATCTATAGAATTTTTTAGTAGTTCCATTTTCTTTTTTGATATGATTAATCCATGTGCTTCGATTAGTTTTAAAACTGTATATAAATGTGCTATATGTTCTTGCTTTGTTTTAGAGAAAACAAGAATATCATCAATGTAAACACAAGTGTATTTGTTACAATGCTGAAAAACATTATCCACTTTTCTTTGGAAAAATTGTGGTGCATTTTTTAACCCGAATGACATGACAAGCCATTCATAATGACCTTCACTACATGTAAATGCAGTCCAAGGTATGGAATCTGGGTGCATTTTTACTTGCCAGAATTCTGATTTAAGATCAAACTTGGAGAACCAGCTTGAACCTTGTATTTTGTTGATGAGAACATCTTTGTTTGGTATACAATATCCATCTTCATGGGTATTGTCATTAAGCCTTGTATAATTCATGACCATTCTAGACTGGCCACGTTTTCTTTCAGATTCTTTTTGTACAATAAACGCTGCCGTCCTATGTCTCGAATCTGTTTTTCTTATGATATGTAAATCAGTAAGTATTTTAATGTGCATTTTAAATTCATCCATGATCCAATTATCATATTTAGGCGAACCAGTTTTTATTGTTATGTCTAGGTTTATTATGTCTAACTTACATTGTATTTTATCTTTGTCCCAAAATTTTAGAGGTTTTTCACCTATGATTTCTATTTTTTCTAATTTAGAAATCATTTGATCAATATCATCTTTTGTTAGTAATAGTTTGCTAACATCTTGAGGATTTATCATCTGTAAGTCTTTTGTTAAGTCTTTTCTTTTATAAATATAATTTTTTGTTGGAGGAAAATCATAATTATTTTGTTCTAGATCAATAGTTGTTTCATTTGTATTATTTAGGTTTCTGCATTGGCCAGGAATTGGGCAATTGCAATTTTCTAATTTGTCTTGGTTTGGAGATGTTGATGGTGGTTTAGTCCCACCACGCTTCTCAAGTGCTAATTCTGATAATATGGGTGGAAGTGTTGTTTTCTTAGAAATTTGTATATAATCTTTATTAAATGAAAAACTACCATTATCATTTAATAAAAAGTCTAATCCGAGGATTAGTTTGATATCTTGTAGGTTTAATTCCAAGACACAAAGTTGTTTTATATTATAATAGGGAGACCAATTTCCGCATGTATTTTTAAAACATATATTTATATTTTTGACAATATCTGTTATTATGGTTGTTGTGCCATCAAACTGGATGCTTTGTTTGGGTTTATCTGCCTTTGTAATGTATTTGTATGGAATAAGGCTAGAGCAAATAGTAGAGCTAGTTGCACCAGTATCAACAAAAGCTAAAACCTGTATATCAATTCCTTTTATATTTAGTTTTGTTGGAATACGAAGTTCTTTTAAACTTCCAGTATTACAAATTAGTGGAATTTGTATTGGGTTATCAATACTGTTTAAATGAGCATGTTTTTCATGATCATTGCTTAGGTCTGTATGGTGGTAGTTTTCTAGTTGTTCTGGATTATAGACTTGTTTGTTTAGTTCATCCGTGTCAAGGGTGATTATGCTTTTTCCTTTGTCAAGAGATAAAAGTTTATCTTTTAAATCTTCTATTTCTATTTCTATGTTGTTTGTTCTTTCTTCAAGAATTTTTATTCTATCTTCATTTATTTTATTCTTATCAGTATAAATGTATTTAACTTCTCTAGGGACTTGTATAGCGAATTTGTTTGTAGCACAAATTTGGCAAATTTCAATTGTACAAGTTGTACATTTATATCGTTTATCAAAGGCAGGATACCAAGGACAAAACTCACATTTTTTGTGTCAGTTCCCATTTTATACTTAAAGTTATGGGTACAAATTTCTTTATTCATTATGTTAAAAAAGGATTCATTTGTTAAATTTTCTTCAAATGTTGTTAGTTCATTGATTAGACCATAATCAGATGAACTTTCTTGTTTATGGTCTTCT
This sequence comes from Allium cepa, assembly GCA_030765085.1. NCBI lineage: Eukaryota > Viridiplantae > Streptophyta > Magnoliopsida > Asparagales > Amaryllidaceae > Allium > Allium cepa. Next base: position 430,498,997 of record CM060937.1, read on the forward strand.
AATCCTTCAAGAGAGATTATGGAATAGATTGTTGATGTTTCTGAGACATCAGAAGCAATTTCAATTAGATCTTCTTTAACAGAATCAACAAGGTTTGCTCTCTTGTATATAAGTTTTGTTTTTTCGGACATGAGGATGATAAATGTCCTTTTTCATTGCAAGAAAAACATGTAATTGTATTTGCGTATGTTTTTTTTGGATTATATTTTCTAACATGTTTATCTTTATTTAAGTATGGTTTTCTAGCATTTGATCTTCTTAAGTAATATTTTTTTGTATATTTCTTTTTGAATTTTGGTTTGTTTTCAATCCTACCAGAACCATATTGTTGTGGTGTATATATTTGTCCACAAAACCCATAATTCTTTTGTTTTAGTTCTTTTTCGATTTTTATGTAAGTACACCTCTTTTTCAATTCTGAGATGATATGTGTAATTCTTATCCCAATATTATTATAACTTGGGGGTAAGTTTTCAGGTTTTTCTTGATAATCTGTTATCCAAGATCTATGTATTTCTTTTCCTAAATCACCTGGTAGTTTAGAAAAAAGTCTGTTGCCTACTTCAGTATTATAATAATTTCCTGAAATTGTAGCATAATGAAGATATTCTTTTAGAAATTTTATTATGTTTCTCCAATCTAGGAGTTGTATCTGTTCAAGATCACGCATTGCTTCTTGTTGCCTTATTGTTATTCCGGTGTTCACATCTCTTCCAGTTAAGATAGTGTGTATGGAATAAGCAAAGTTATAGATATTGTTTCCCGGGGCGATAAGGTTTGCAATATCTCCTGGGAAATCTTTTTTATATGATTCCCAAATTGCTTTGGCGTTATCGCCTAGGTAGTTTTCAGCAATTCTGATCATTTCTTCACCAGAATTGATGTTTAAATGTCTTGCCGAATAGTCTCTAGCTATTGCGGCAGTCCATTGTTCTAGATATGTATCTAACAACTAGGGATGACATTCAGTTATGTTTAAAATGACTGAGTTGTTTTGGAAATAAGATTTCTCATCAGGTAATCTTTTTCCTATCGTTCTTAAATTTGGATTATTATCTATATATGTATTGTACGCCCTTCTAGGAGGTTGTCCTATTTCATATGGCATTGTTTGGTCTTTGTTTCGATCTGGATATTTGTGGCTAATTCCTGACTCATCACTTGTTTCAGGATCAGCTAAATCCGTATGTTCTGTAAATTCTGAAATGATATCTTCAAGAATATCATTTTTATGAATTTCTGTAGATAGTAACGAATCATTTAGGTAATTATCAATATTTTGTATTTCCCTCATTCTTACATTGTTTTCATCATCAATATAAATAAAAGTGTCTTGGTTTATTTGTCTTGATGATTTTAAACTTTGTTCAAGATTAAAAATGTCCGATGGCCCAAGAACCATTTCAAGCTCCTTTGGATAAATGATCTTATCCATTTATTCTTTTGCTTAATTCTTCTGTTTCATCATCTGTTTCAACTTCTTGTTGGTTTGATGGACCATAATCTTTAAATCTTATGGACATAGATTTGTTCAGGTTATTGTATGTTACAACATTGTTTGGTTTTATTGTTGCAGCTCAGATGATTTGTAACTAAACCTCCAAGTCAAAGCCCAAGGAAGGAACATGTTACTTTTCATAAGCAATGTAAGTTCTCTTAATTTCTGCTGTTTATATTTAGAATTTTTTTCTAATCATAAAGCTTCAAAATTACTAAGTACCATGAGACTTTTAATCTTAGTTTGTTAAGGGTTTTTATAAAGAAATATTAGAATTATTTTTTCCAAAAGACGTACATCCGTTTGACAGAACTAAGTACCCATTTAAAGCCGTTTAGACAAGATGTCGTTAGGCGTTCAGGGGAAGAAGTTCTTTAGGGTAACAAGGTGAGGAATTAAAATAATAATAATATGATTTGTTAAAAACTTTAAATACTAAATGAGGAGTGTTTTGGTAAAATAATTTGAACAATTTTGCTGAATAGTTTTAAATTTTTAATAAAAACAAGAAAAATAAGGTTGCCTTGCTAATACTTATGGAAATAATCCAAGTACTTCCAGAAAGTTTTGACTACTCTCTTAAAAAAGAAAAAGTTTACTACAAACAAATTGCTTTACAAATTCTTGACAAAACCATTATGGAAAAATTACAAAAAAATCTAGAAGATAAATTCATGTTAAATATGATAAACGTTCTAAAATATAACACAAGTACAACAGAAAATCAAAAAACTAAAATCATAACAATATTTAAGCAAAGATATATACATGAACTAATAAATATGGATGACTGTGAAGCAGATCTCATACAAATATTTAACAATTTTAATTATCTCAAAGAAGCAGGAAACATAATAATAACAGAAAGATTCTGTAGAGATTTCTACATAGAATGGAACAAATGGAAAATTTTAAAAAATAATTATAAAATTTCAGAAGAACGGTTGGGAAAACTAAAATGGTTAATTTTCCAATAATCAATAACATAGAATCCTTACAGAATTTCTTAGAACAACAATTTATGACAAAAGTAATTTTTATCCTAAAAACGCTGTCGTCCTATGTCTCAAATCTGTTTTTCTTATGATATGTAAATCAGTAAGTATTTTAATGTGCATTTTAAATTCATCTATGATCCAATTATCATATTTACCAAAACCATTTTTTATTGTTAAGTTTGGGCTTATTATGTCTAACTTACATTGTATTTTATCTTTGTCCCAAAATTTTAGAGGTTTTTCACCTATGATTTCTATTTTTTCTAATTTAGAAATCATTTGATCAATATCATCTTTTGTTAGTAATAGTTTGCTAACATCTTGCGGATTTATCATCTGTAAGTCTTTTGTTAAGTCTTTCTTTTATAAATATAATTGTTTGTTGCAGGAAAATCATAATTATTTTGTACTAGATCAATAGTTGTTTCATTTGTATTATTTAGGTTTCTGCATTGGCCAGGAATTGGGCAATTGCAATTTTCTAATTTATCTGGGTTTGGAGATGTTGATGGTGGTTTAGTCCCACCACGCTTCTCAAGTGCTAATTCTGATAGTATGGGTGTAAGTGTTGTTTTCTTAGAAATTTGTATATAATCTTTATTAAATGAAAAACTACCATTATCATTTAATAAAAAGTCTAATCCGAGGATTAGTTTGATATCTTGTAGGTTTAATTCCAAGACCCAAAGTTGTTTTATATTATAATAAGGAGACCAATTTCCGCATGTATTTGTAAAACATATATTTATATTTTTGACAATATCTGTTATTATGGTTGTTGTGCCATCAAACTGGATGCTTTGTTTGGGTTTATCTGCCTTTGTAATGTATTTGTATGGAATAAGGCTAGAGCAAATATTAGAGCTAGTTGCACCAGTATCAATAAAAGCTAAAACCTGTATATCAATTCCTTTTATATTTAGTTTTGTTGGAATACGAAGTTCTTTTAAACTTCCGGTATTACAAATTAGTGGAATTTGTATTGGGTTATCAATACTGTTTAAATGAGCATGTTTTTCATGATCATTGCTTAGGTCTGTATGGTGGTAGTTTTCTAGTTGTTCTGGATTATAGACTTGTTTGTTTAGTTCATCCGTGTCGAGGGTGATTATGCTTTTTCCTTTGTCAAGAGATAAAAGTTTATCTTTTAAATCTTCTATTTCTATTTCTATGTTGTTTGTTCTTTCTTCAAGAATTTTTATTCTATCTTCATTTATTTTATTCTTATCAGTATAAATGTATTTAACTTCTCTAGGGACTTGTATAGCGAATTTGTTTGTAGCACAAATTTGGCAAATTTCAATTGTACAAGTTGTACATTTATATCGTTTATCAAAGGCAGGATACCAAGGACAAAACTCATATTTTTTTGTGTCAGTTCCCATTTTATACTTAAAGTTATGGGTACAAATTTCTTTATTTATTATGTTAGAAAAGGATTCATTTGTTAAATTTTCTTCAAATGTTGTTAGTTCATTGATTAGACCATAATCAGATGAACTTTCTTGTTTATGGTCTTCTAATCCTTCAAGAGAGATTATGGAATAGATTGTTGATGTTTCTGAGACATTAGAAGCAATTTCAACTAGATCTTCTTTAACAGAATCAACGAGGTTTGATTCTCTTGTATATAAGTTTTGTTTTTTCGGGCATGAGGATGATAAATGTCCTTTTTCATTGCAAGCAAAACATGTAATTGTATTTGCGTATGTTTTTTATGGATTATATTTTCTAACATGTTTATCTTTATTTAAGTATGGTTTTCTAGCATTGATCTTCTTAAGTAATATTTTTTTGTATATTTCTTTTTGAATTTTGGTTTGTTTTCAATCCTACCAGAACCATATTGTTGTGGTGTATATATTTGTCCACAAAACCCATAATTCTTTTATTTTAGTTCTTTTTGGATTTTTATGTAAGTACACCTCTTTTTCAATTCTAAGATGATATGTGTAATTCTTATCCCAATATTATTATAACTTGGGGGTACGTTTTCAGGTTTTTCTTGATAATCTGTTATCCAAGATCTATGTATTTCTTTTCCTTAATCACCTGGTAGTTTAGAAAAAAGTCTGTTGCCTACTTCAGTATTATAATAATTTCCTGAAATTGTAGCATAATGAAGATATTCTTTTAGAAATTTTATTATGTATCTCCAATCTAGGAGTTGTATCTGTTCAAGATCACGCATTGCTTCTTGTTGCCTTATTGTTATTCCGGTGTTCACATCTCTTCCAGTTAAGATAGTGTGTATGGAATAAGCAAAGTTATAGATATTGTTTCCCTGGGCGATAAGGTTTGCAATATCTCCTGGGAAATCTTTTTTATATGATTCCCAAATTGCTTTGGCGTTATCGCCTAGGTAGTTTTCAGCAATTCTGATCATTTCTTCACCAGAATTGATGTTTAAATGTCTTGCCGAATAGCCTCTAGCTATTGCGGCACTCCATTGTTCTAGATATGTATCTAACAACTGGGGATGACATTCAGTTATGTTTAAAATGACTGAGTTGTTTTGGAAATAAGATTTCTCATCAGGTAATCTTTTTCCTATCGTTCTTAAATTTGGATTATTATCTGTATATGTATTGTACGCCCTTCTAGGAGGTTGTCCTATTTCATATGGCATTGTTTGGTCTTTATTTTGATCTGGATATTTGTGGCTAATTCCTGACTCAGCACTTGTTTCAGGATCAGCTAAATCCATATGTTCTGTAAATTCTGAAATGATATCTTCAAGAATATCATTTTTATGAATTTCTATAGATAGTAACGAATCATTTAGGTAATTATCAATATTTTGTATTTCCCTCATTCTTACATTGTTTTCATCATCAATATAAATAAAAGTGTCTTGGTTTATTTGTCTTGATGATTTTAAACTTTGTTCAAGATTAAAAACGTCCGATGGCCCAAGAACCATTTCAAGCTCCTTTGGATAAATGATCTTATCCATTTATTCTTTTGCTTAATTCTTCTGTTTCATCATCTGTTTCAACTTCTTTTTGGTTTGATGGACCATAATCTTTAAATCTTATGGACATAGATTTGTTCAGGTTATTGTATGTTACAACATTGTTTGGTTTTATTGTTGCAGCTGTTTCATTTGGATTTGTCATATTCCATTCTTGCTGGCATGACCAGCAAGAACAGAGGAATCAATTTCCATAGGTTTTATGAAATTTATTCCAGCGGAGTTTAATGTTTCAATGATCTTGTCTAATTTTATTTTTATTTTAGGGGCATGTCTGGACATACATTTTCCCAAAAATGTTATATCAAGTAATATGTTTTTTCCTTGGAAATTTTCATATCCTTTAGTTTGTATGATTAGTTTTACATGTTTATAGAAATCATTTATAGCCATTGTAAAATTTGGGGTGATATAAACAATACCAATATTGTTGTCCATATCAACTTCCATAGTTCCAAATATGGCTCTATCTAAGTCTTGATGTCTGTCATCTATTAGGATTAATAGAAGTTTTGCTCTTATTTTTTGTCTTGTTAGACCTCTTACTCCTATGACAATAAGTCCTAAGTGGATCATTTTATATTTTTGTATTTTAAGTTGGTTTATGGCTTCTGGAGTCATAAGGCTTATTATCTGTTGGTTCCCATCAGGAACAGCAAACATCTGTTCTCTGTGGTGTCTGTATAATCCTGTTATTACCGTAAATATACCGGTCCTGTATATTTCTCTAGGATTTAATGTATTTAGTTGGTTGTTTGAAAATATTTCAATATCTCTGTCAAGATCAATTATTTCTTCTAATTGAGTTTGTGTATTTGTACTTCTTCATAGTACATTATCTATCCATCCTAATGATGAGATAGAGTTTGTTTCATTAGTCCTATTAGATCTGTCATCTGTTAAGGTTCTAGAGGGGCCACTGAATGATAGTCTTCTATTATTCATCTTTTATCAAGTTGTTTGTACATAAGAAAGTTCATTTTTGATTTTTAACTTACTATAGTTGTTGTAGGATTATTTGGTCCTAAGTTCATTTTTTGTAAACTTTCGGTTAATTTATTTATTTCAAATTCTTGGCATTTTATGTTAGTTTTTTGTAAACTTGATCTAGCATTTTGTTTGTGACCTTTGTTGCCATTTCTTGTTGTTCTATAAAATAATAGGTATTCATTATGTTTTTCACAATTTTAGTTTTGTCCAGTTTGGGTTCATCTGAAAGATCTATAAATTTTTCAGCATAGTTATATTTAAAAATTTTAGCTATGTTATATTGTCTATCTATGTTCATGCCAGTTTGTTTTAGGATAAAAATTACTTTTGTCATAAATTGTTGTTTTAAGAAATTCTGTAAGGATTCTATGTTATTGATTATTGGAAAATTGACCATTTTAGTTTTCCCAACCGTTCTTCTGAAATTTTATAATTATTTTTTAAAATTTTCCATTTGTTTCATTCTATGTAGATATCTCTGCAGAATCTTTCTGTTATTATTATGTTTCCTGGTTCTCTGAGATAATTAAAAATGTTAAATATTTGTATGAGATCTGCTTCACAGTCATCTATATTTATTAGTTCATGTATATATCTTTGCTTAAATATTTTTATGATTTCAGTTTTTTGATTTTCTGTTGTACTTGTGTTATGTTTTAGAATGATTATCATATTTAACATGAATTTATCTTCTAGATTTTTTTGTAATTTTTCCATAATGGTTTTGTCAAGAATTTGTAAAGCAATTTGTTTGTAGTAAACTTTTTCTTTTTTAAGAGAGTAGTCAAAGCTTTCTGGAAGTACTTGGATTATTTCCATAAGTATTAGCAAGGCAACCTTATTTTTCTTGTTTTTATTAAAAAATTTAAACCAATCAGCAAAATTGTTCAAATTATTTTACAAACACACTCCTCATTTAGTATTTAAAGTTTTTAACAAATCATATTATTATTATTTTAATTCCTCACCTTGTTACCCTAAAGAACTTCTTCCCCTGAACGCCTAACGACATCTTGTCTAAACGGCTTTAAATGGGTACTTAGTTCTGTCAAACGGATGTACGTCTGTTGGAAAAAATAATTCTAATATTTCTTTATAAAAACCCTTAACAAACTAAGATTAAAAGTCTCATGGTACTAAGTAATTTTGAAGCTTTATGATTAGAAAAAAATTCTAAATATAAACAGCAGAAATTAAGAGAACTTACATTGCTTATGAAAAGTAACCTGTTCCTTCCTTGGGCTTTGACTTGGAGGTTTAGTTACAAATCATCTGAGCTGAAGCCATTAAATTTTTAAAGAAAATTTTTATTTATGAAAGGAGATTACAATGGAAGCTTGCGATGCAATAGAGACTTATATTATTTCTTACATATTTTTACATGCCAAACTACTTCTCCTTATATAGATGGAGAAGGGATACAAACACAAGCCAGATGTCTGTCAAATTTTAGTGGAGATACATCAATTCTCCACTATCTAAATAATTACATTTGCTTTATGAAAAGAAATCCAGCGCACTGCATCTTTTTCTAAAGTAGATGCTCTCTTTTTTGTAAAGGAATCTATCCTCTTTGTCTTTTATCTTCCTCCAAGAGAATGGAAAATGAGCTGTCAGTTTTAATCATCTGTAGACATGGTAGTGGACTCCACGTCATCTTTGTCTTCATTGTTTTTTTTCTTTGTCTTTCTTTTTTGTAGCTTTGTATTAGGGATGGTTTAGGATGGAAAATGTCAAAATTTGTATGGTGGATTCCTTGATTTCTTAATTCTTTTGTGACAAATATTTTTGTAGTGGGAGTTTCTGTATAAAGGATTATTTTTTTTTGTATCCCACTCATCTTCTTCAGCAATTTTTGTAGCTCTATATCTCTCATAGGCTTGTTCTTTGATTTCTTTGTACTGGATAGCTTCTGGTTTGTAGTCTTCATTCCAGTCTGTATAATCTGGGTCATGAAACTTTGCTTTAACCTGGATAGCATGTTTTGTTGGTTCAAATATATGTTTGCCAAAGTGTGGAGGAACTGATTTGAACTCCATGTATATATCTGTAGCCAAAATGTTTGTAAGTTGTTCTATGGGGGTTCCAAATGGTTATGGGATATCATCTTGAATCCATTCTTCAGCATAAAGTTTTTTAATAAATCCAAAGTTTATTAGCACCATGGGGTCTAGTACTATATTTTTGTGGATTAGGTATTTGTATTTGCTGAGGTTTAAGGTGATTTGTGGGATTGCACATGTAATTGTACAAGGACAGTTTATGTTTCTTTGTAGACACTGGGAAAACTTTTTTGTACATGGTATGTTGGAGTTCCTCAATATTTCCCAATGGATTTCTAATCCCTCTTTAGGAATCTGGGATATTTGTGAGAAGAATTCACAAATAGTGTTGAACATACTTGGGGATTGTTCTTGAATATGGAAAATGAATTGTAATTCCCTAGTCATTTGTTCAGGGAAGTTTGGTAAGACAATTTTCTGTAGAGATTTGGTCTGAGGAGAAAGATGCTGAAGATTTGTTTTGGGTTGTCCCAAATTTGTCATCTTTGTATTAATATTTTTTGTTGCAACTGCATAAGAGGTTTGTGGCCTAAGATTTATTGAAGAAGAAGAAGAAGTTTCAGGAACTTCTTCCTTTGCAAATTTCCCCATAGATATTTTTTGTAAACTTTGTATGTCATCGGAAATAATAAAATCATCTCCAAAGTTTTTCTGTAATTCTGTAATTGCTTCATCATAAGTGTTGATGCCTTTGTAAAGTGGGTTCCCATATCTAGGATTTTGTTTTAGAAAATTTATTTTTATTATGATATGTTCCCATGAGGCAAATATGCCAGCATCAGGACCTGTAAAAAGACCATAATAAAGGTATTTTTTGTCTTGTGATTTTGAAAAAATCTGTAAGAGTGTGTAAAGAACACTCAGCTTTTGTTTGTTAGACTCCTGAGGAGTCTTCATGTTCCAAACATTATCTAGAACCATTTGTTGTTCCTCTGTGACTTTTGTCTTTGTCTGGAACTTATTTTGTTTTGAATATGTCTTGAGATGCATAGAAGGATCTTGTTCTCGCATGTTCATTTTTTGCCTTTCTGTAATCTGCATGTAGAATGTTAGTGGAAAACAACAGGTAGAGTTATCTTAACAACCTAGAAAGTTTATCTGGTAAAAAATTGTCCTTACCTTTTATATGTTCCCACAGTATATTTGTTCCACAATTTGTTATAGCATTTTTAAATTTAAGCCATCTATTATTTATTATTCCCTTGTCTTTTTTATTTTCTGTATATTTGACTATGGATTCACAGTCAGTTCTAATTGTTATTTCTTTCTATGAGATTATGAAAAGTTTAAAGGATTCTTGGACATTTATTATTGCTAAGATTTCATAATCTAAGGATGTCATGTATCCTTTTTCTTTATATACACCAGAGGTGTATCTGCATATTTTTTCTGTTGTTTTGTTTTCGTATTTGTTCTTTTTACTTAATAAAATACCACCCCATCCTAAGGATGATCCATCTGTTTCTATTATCAAATATTCCGTTTGTAGGGGTAAACTTAAAGGTTGTAAATTGCTTGCTATTTCTTTTATCCTTTGTATTTGTTTTATGTCTTCGAAATTAAAGTCTCTGTTTCCTTTTGGGCTAGCTTTGTTATATAAAGGCCTAGTATATTTTGAAAGATTTTGAATATATGGTCTTGCATAATTAACAAGTCCAAGAAAAGCCTGTAGTTGTTTTAGATTTTCTATTTTGTCTGGGAATTCTAATATTTTCATTGTTATATGGGGTTGTAATTCTATAGTTCCTTTACCAATTCTGGCTCCAAGAAATTCTATAGAATTTTTTAGTACTTCCACTTTCTTTTTTGATATGATTAATCCATGTGCTTCGATTAGTTTTAAAACTGTATATAAATGTGCTATATGTTCTTGCTTTGTTTTAGGGAAAACAAGAATATCATTAATGTAAACACAAGTGTATTTGTTACAATGTTGAAAAACATTATCCATTTTTCTTTGGAAAATTTGTGGTGCATTTTTTAACTCGAATGGCATGACAAGCCATTCATAATGACCTTCACTACATGTAAATGCAGTCCAAGGTATGGAATCTGGGTGCATTTTTACTTGCCAGAATCTTGATTTAAGATCAAACTTGGAGGACCAGTTTGAACCTTGTATTTTTTTGATGAGAACATCTTTATTTGGTATAAAATATCCATCTTCATGGGTATTGTCATTAAGCCTTGTATAATTCATGACCATTCTAGACTGGCCACGTTTTCTTTCAGATTCTTTTTGTACAATAAACGCTGCCGTCCTACGTCTCGAATCTGTTTTTCTTATGATATGTAAATCAGTAAGTATTTTAATGTGCATTTTAAATTCATCCATGATCCAATTATCATATTTAGGCGAACCAGTTTTTATTGTTATGTCTAGGTTTATTATGTCTAACTTACATTGTAATTTATCTTTGTCCCAAAATTTTAGAGGTTTTTCACCTATGATTTCTATTTTTTCTAATTTAGAAATCATTTGATCAATATCATCTTTTGTTAGTAATAGTTTGCTAACATCTTGAGGATTTATCATCTGTAAGTCTTTTGTTAAGTCTTTTCTTTTATAAATATAATTTTTTGTTGGAGGAAAATCATAATTATTTTGTTCTAGATCAATAGTTGTTTCATTTGTATTATTTAGGTTTCTGCATTGGCCAGGAATTGGGCAATTGCAATTTTCTAATTTGTCTTGGTTTGGAGATGTTGATGGTGGTTTAGTCCCACCACGCTTCTCAAGTGCTAATTCTGATAATATGGGTGGAAGTGTTGTTTTCTTAGAAATTTGTATATAATCTTTATTAAATGAAAAACTACCATTATCATTTAATAAAAAGTCTAATCCGAGGATTAGTTTGATATCTTGTAGGTTTAATTCCAAGACACAAAGTTGTTTTATATTATAATAAGGAGACCAATTTCCGCATGTATTTTTAAAACATATATTTATATTTTTGACAATATCTGTTATTATGGTTGTTGTGCCATCAAACTGGATGCTTTGTTTGGGTTTATCTGCCTTTGTAATGTATTTGTATGGAATAAGGCTAGAGCAAATAGTAGAGCTAGTTGCACCAGTATCAACAAAAGCTAAAACCTGTATATCAATTCCTTTTATATTTAGTTTTGTTGGAATACGAAGTTCTTTTAAACTTCCAGTATTACAAATTAGTGGAATTTGTATTGGGTTATCAATACTATTTAAATGAGCATGTTTTTCATGATCATTGCTTAGGTCTGTATGGTGGTAGTTTTCTAGTTGTTCTGGATTATAGACTTGTTTGTTTAGTTCATCCGTGTCAAGGGTGATTATGCTTTTTCCTTTGTCAAGAGATAAAAGTTTATCTTTTAAATCTTCTATTTCTATTTCTATGTTGTTTGTTCTTTCTTCAAGAATTTTTATTCTATCTTCATTTATTTTATTCTTATCAGTATAAATGTATTTAACTTCTCTAGGGACTTGTATAGCGAATTTGTTTGTAGCACAAATTTGGCAAATTTCAATTGTACAAGTTGTACATTTATATCGTTTATCAAAGGCAGGATACCAAGGACAAAACTCACATTTTTTGTGTCAGTTCCCATTTTATACTTAAAGTTATGGGTACAAATTTCTTTATTCATTATGTTAAAAAAGGATTCATTTGTTAAATTTTCTTCAAATGTTGTTAGTTCATTGATTAGACCATAATCAGATGAACTTTCTTGTTTATGGTCTTCTAATCCTTCAAGAGAGATTATGGAATAGATTGTTGATGTTTCTGAGACATCAGAAGCAATTTCAATTAGATCTTCTTTAACAGAATCAACAAGGTTTGCTCTCTTGTATATAAGTTTTGTTTTTTCGGACATGAGGATGATAAATGTCCTTTTTCATTGCAAGAAAAACATGTAATTGTATTTGCGTATGTTTTTTTTGGATTATATTTTCTAACATGTTTATCTTTATTTAAGTATGGTTTTCTAGCATTTGATCTTCTTAAGTAATATTTTTTTGTATATTTCTTTTTGAATTTTGGTTTGTTTTCAATCCTACCAGAACCATATTGTTGTGGTGTATATATTTGTCCACAAAACCCATAATTCTTTTGTTTTAGTTCTTTTTCGATTTTTATGTAAGTACACCTCTTTTTCAATTCTGAGATGATATGTGTAATTCTTATCCCAATATTATTATAACTTGGGGGTAAGTTTTCAGGTTTTTCTTGATAATCTGTTATCCAAGATCTATGTATTTCTTTTCCTAAATCACCTGGTAGTTTAGAAAAAAGTCTGTTGCCTACTTCAGTATTATAATAATTTCCTGAAATTGTAGCATAATGAAGATATTCTTTTAGAAATTTTATTATGTTTCTCCAATCTAGGAGTTGTATCTGTTCAAGATCACGCATTGCTTCTTGTTGCCTTATTGTTATTCCGGTGTTCACATCTCTTCCAGTTAAGATAGTGTGTATGGAATAAGCAAAGTTATAGATATTGTTTCCCGGGGCGATAAGGTTTGCAATATCTCCTGGGAAATCTTTTTTATATGATTCCCAAATTGCTTTGGCGTTATCGCCTAGGTAGTTTTCAGCAATTCTGATCATTTCTTCACCAGAATTGATGTTTAAATGTCTTGCCGAATAGTCTCTAGCTATTGCGGCAGTCCATTGTTCTAGATATGTATCTAACAACTAGGGATGACATTCAGTTATGTTTATAATGACTGAGTTGTTTTGGAAATAAGATTTCTCATCAGGTAATCTTTTTCCTATCGTTCTTAAATTTGGATTATTATCTATATATGTATTGTACGCCCTTCTAGGAGGTTGTCCTATTTCATATGGCATTGTTTGGTCTTTGTTTCGATCTGGATATTTGTGGCTAATTCCTGACTCATCACTTGTTTCAGGATCAGCTAAATCCGTATGTTCTGTAAATTCTGAAATGATATCTTCAAGAATATCATTTTTATGAATTTCTGTAGATAGTAACGAATCATTTAGGTAATTATCAATATTTTGTATTTCCCTCATTCTTACATTGTTTTCATCATCAATATAAATAAAAGTGTCTTGGTTTATTTGTCTTGATGATTTTAAACTTTGTTCAAGATTAAAAATGTCCGATGGCCCAAGAACCATAGATAGACAATATAACATAGATAGACAATATAACATAGCTAAAATTTTTAAATATAACTATGCTGAAAAATTTATAGATCTTTCAGATGAACCCAAACTGGACAAAACTAAAATTGTGAAAAACATAATGAATACCTATTATTTTATAGAACAACAAGAAATGGCAACAAAGGTCACAAACAAAATGCTAGATCTAGTTTGTGAAGAAAATTATAAGATCATCAGACAATCTGTTCTTGATGAAAATAATAAATGGCTAAACAGCCAACTAGATCTGTCCTGGACAGATGAGTGTAACATGTACAATGAGTTTTACTAAAGAGGACAGTTATAAGATAGTATAACAAAAATTAGAAGACTCTAAACGAAACAAAATGGAAAGGGTTCCTAATTCCTCTTTTACTAATCTACTTACTGCACCCTTGGGTTTTTATACTTTCAAGTTGCCAGTAAGGTAACAAAAATGAACAAAAAACAGATTATTTTATTCATAATTGAAATCTTGATATGCACGATAAAGTTCATCTCTGGATTTGCTTTTAGCATTTATATCCAAGACATTGTACAGAATATTTTAGTTATTTTCCAAAAACTAACATAATTTTTACATACTTTCAAGTTTACTTACCCCAATTTAACCCTCTTTATTTCTGGTATAACTTGTAGCTTAGAAAATAAAGAAGATTAGATAAATTAGGAAGAACAATTATTGAAAGAGGAGTTTTTATTCCTAAATTACAGGAAGAAAAGAAGAGAAGGCATTTAAGAGAATTTGATTGAAAGGATGCCACAAGATAAATGAAGAAATCTCAAAAGACAAAGTTGAAAATAAAGAAGAGAATATGATATAGAACTACCTTATATACACACACACACACACACACACACACACACACACACACACACACATATGGAAAAGCCTATTTATACACAAAATATTGACACAATTGGTGACCTAAAAAATCTCAACCATTAAATTGACCTCTGAATTCCACATCCCCATGAAGATAAAAAAATACAATGGTTTGAATCTTTTATGTCACCATTTTGTATTTAATTTTGTGTTCAAATACACTATCCGAATTACTTTCATGGAGTCCTTAATCTGTTTCAAAAAGTTATTTGGTTTTCATCCATTCTCCTTATACTTCGGTTTTAATTGGTTTTAAAAATTTGACAACGTAACCAAACCGCCTGTTTATTCCCCAAGGAGAAAGAATTATCCCTGAATATGGTATGATTAGTTTTATAAATATATTCATTGATGGTACAATGAGTAGATCTATTCAGTAAGTCGATGGCTTGATAAAATTATGAACGTATTTTTGTTTTCAACGTATTATTTGTTTCGTCTTTCAAAAATTTAAAATCCACATATATGGGGCCAGATACTCATAGTATACTGGGCTTTGGATAGATGAATGAATTCACATGTGTCCAGATAATTCATAATTTATTAGCCTTCATATATCTGTTGAAATTTAATTTCTTTATCCTGTCTTGTATCATTATGTTGAACAGATGGCAGTTGCTCGTTGAAAAGAATATTCTATGTTATCTACCGTCGTATATGCACATATATACAATTATGTCGCTTTTACTGTCACCGTCTAACAAAGATATCAATTTGGTGGCGAATACTAAATTCGAAGGAGCAAAGCTTCTGCATGGGGATGTTACAAATTTCAACCTTTGCTAACGTTGCCATCTCATTTTTTTGTCCTTTTCTTCGTCCGCTCGATTCAAATTGAATTCGTTATAATTGCAAAAAGTTTACGGTCTCAGCTGCATATCAGAACCGCAGTCTGTTTTTAATGAATGTTTTTTTTTTAAATGATACTTTATATACAACATGCCACTGTAACAACATAGCACATGTCAATAACGTTTGAATCACGCTACGTAAGCTTCGAATTTGTGACATTTCGCACCAAACCCAAATTACTTAACCACTAGAACAATGTTTTCGATCAATGTTTCAAACAAAGCAATGTACGGACATAATTATTAAAAAATGTTTATGCTTATTTTTTTTTACTAAAGTGTTGAATGATGTTTTTTTAATCTAAACGTTGAATGTAAACAAATAAGTAAATACTTATTCAGGATTCAGCATTCAGCAATCAACATTCAAACTTCAAAATTAACCAATCAAAATTCAAAATTCAAAATTTTAAACAATTTAACTTAAAATTAGCAAATTTGGGTTTATTTATTGCTGAAATTGAGGCTTATTTTTCACAGCACCGGATGATTCATTCTTTCAAGCTGAGATTGATCTGATAGATGACCTCTCGTTTCATCCCAAATATAAAATGTAGATCCAAGACTGATACATTCTGTTGTATAAATAGCAGTTTTATTCGTATTTCACACCAATTCGTTTTCAACAGAGCAAACACTGTGATATCAAATTTGATCAAATTCAATTTTTTTTGTTACGGTGAAATTCATTTTTAATGCAAGGCAGCTCAATTAATTACAATGTAAAGTTTTTATGTTAGTTTACATCTTTAATATTTTATACTTATTTGAATTTATGATGTTTAAGAGTTGTTTTAGAAAATGATTGTTGTACATCAAGCGTTGAAATTTTGATGATTTATGTATTGATCTACGGTTGTTAATATACTCTTGTTTATTTAAGAAATTTGAAACTCTAATCAAGATAACAGGCATACAGTGCAAGCGAATTTTAATATGGTGCAAGCGAATTTGAAATGTAGCAAACCGGTTTTAACATTATAAAAAAAAGAGCTTTCATAAGTTGCAATTTAGTTTCGTATTATGCAATTGAATTTTCAACGTAATAGCAACCTATTTTCAACGAGACTGGTTCCGCGTAAAAGCAACTCCAACAGTTTGGTCTAGCCTTTTTATTCATCTCGTAGAGGAGGAAGCTTCCGGAAAGAAGATATCACGTGTAATACACATGCATGTATTTAACCGTCTAAATATGCGTCTAGTGTTTGAAGCTAAACGTTAATTAATAGATGTCTAATATCTAGACGCATATTAAATAAAGTGTTAAATCCGACGGCTGTAAAACAACTATATTCACCATTCAACAACTACTTTCATTCAAACATGCATAGATAATCACTTTCAACCTTCTAAATACTTCAGATTCTACAATATTTCTTCTGCTATACCAGTTAAATCTTATACTAAATTTAATCTGTAAAATTATTTTCACTGTTCAAAGAGTTCATATACACATCAAGTTCACATAATTTTTTATTTGAAGAAGATCATGCATGGAATGAAACACCTCTTAGTTTGCATTCTTTCAACCTATTGCAAAGTGACGAAGATTATGATTTGTGTTACGTTTATTGTCATGGTTCTAAAGATTCAGTCAGAGGTAATGACCAAAGCAGAAAAATATTATGGAGAAGGGTAATAGATTTCTACAACCAAAACATCCAACAATGCACAATAAATGTCGGGGATACAAGGTCGATTTGAAAATTTTAATTGACAGACTCAATTTTACGATTCACAAATTTACAAAATCAGGAAAACGAATCCCAGCAGAATTAGGGATGAAGATCGGTATGTTTCTTAATTTTACTTTTTGCGTTAATTGATGTTCTGAATATTTATTTTGTTTTATTTTGCTATTAGAAAAAAAATGACATTGCAGTATTCTTGAAGTTGTAAGGAAAAATGATATCAAAAGAAATTATTACGGGATGTTATGTAATATCCTATATTTAATAAGATGAATCAATCAACTTAAAAGCGTTATTTGGTAATTTCACGTAAAATGTAGACATATAAAATTTACAAATTAAGAAATTTGAAAAATATGACTTCACCATTGCGTCAAGTAGATTTTTCCATCCTAGATTCATAGATAATTCGTCAGAAATGGATATTGAATGAAGAAGATACCGAGTGTTTATCGTAATGCGCTTTTTGGGCCAAAAAATTGGAATCTCAAGTGGGTCACAGGTTGATTTCGGGATTACGGTTTCAATAGGAGGAAAAATACGTAAACTTTCATTCTAGTCATCTTATTCTTCATCCTCTAGCCGCTATAAATTCATAACCCTAATATTTCACTTTTCGACCTCAAAAAACTTCAAATCAATCAAATAATATATCAAAAGAAAGAGGAAACCAAGAGCAACTAAATTTAATCAATATCAACTCAAATTAAAGAAGAGAACCACAAAGGCAAATCAGATTAGAGGAGAAGTCATAGAGTTTTAATAAATTCAATCAAATCGGCAATTCTAAGTGAATGATGATATCTACAAAGAGTTATATTTCTAGACATGCAATAAATTTCGTTTATATCTTTTTTAGGGTATAATAATGTAATTTAAGCCTGATTCAATAATTTAATTGGTAATAATTGTTAAGTTACTAAATTGAGAAATCATAAATCATTGTTTTGATAAGAAACTGATATGAAATGAAGAAGGGTACTTTGGATGTAAAATTCACCTTAAATTATGTAGATAGATTAATACAATAGTTAGATACTCGTTTTTGATCAATAAAAGTTAACTTTGTAGATATATCAATCATAGTATAGTTTATACGATTCTGCTCACAAATGAGTTACAATTGGAAGTAATTAATCAAAAATCTTTTAAGCATTTAAAAGATGTTAATGAACATGAAAATGTGTTAAAATGAACCAATAATGAAATAAGTCATGCGTAAAGTCAGAGAAGATAGTAGAATGATGAAGTGAACGATCTAGGACGAAACAGTGAAGTGCAAAGTGCAACAATGAGCAAAAAGTCGGTTGACTAAGATTCAACAGTTCACCGATTACATACAATCAAAACCCAAAAGAAAACAATGCAAAGTTAGGGTAGAAAAGTTGACCGAATTATGGTCATCATCCGATTGAATAGGAG
Source organism: Allium cepa (assembly GCA_030765085.1). NCBI lineage: Eukaryota > Viridiplantae > Streptophyta > Magnoliopsida > Asparagales > Amaryllidaceae > Allium > Allium cepa. The sequence goes on from CM060937.1 coordinate 430,517,520, forward strand.
AACGGTCGACTGATGCCATTTAGTCGGTTGACTGGTTCCCTTTAAATGAAAATTAAACTGCTGACTGGTCTACTGCTTGATGTCAACAGTCGACCAAATGCTTTCAGCTCGTGCAAATTGAACCTAGACCTGGTGCAGAGCTCGTAGTGTATTTTGGTTAGTTTTCCCCTAATTTTTTGACGTCTTGGAGTTCCATGTGATGTCCCAACATTGTATACCATGACACGTAGCTTAGACGTGTGATTGTATCACATTTAGATTCCTCTTATCTTTACTGTTAGCGAGATGAGTCATACATTTTCACTACGTGGATGCTTGGGAAAATGGTGATTTCCATATAGCGGAGTTTACATCCTGTCGTCCGATGTACGTGCAAGGGAATTGGTTTGTTATTTGAATCCCTATATTCTATCGGGTGAAGGGTAAAGAGTGTATGGTATGGTAGTGTAGTTGTATAGGCAGTTTACCATTGAGATTCTATACTCAATGTATTACGATAGTGTAAATGTATAAATGGTTTACAATCGAGATTGTTCTGGACTTACTGTTAGGTTTACCTACTTTTGGCATGTCCGACCTTCGGATGGAATTCATGTGGGTTGTTATTAGATTATAGATGTATTATGGGTTGTTGTGCTTTATTACATAAGTTGATTAACTAGTTAGATATAGGTGTACATGTTCAAGTAAACATGAGTAGATTGTGTATATTATAAATAATTTGTCTTCCTATTACATCATGCCATTAGTGATATTTTTTACTCAGCAGACTATGTCCGACCTCCTCTTTTATTTTTCCTCTTTATGCCTACTTTATAGATTGTGTTACAGTTTGTTTCTTATATTTGATCGCTTTTGTTTAAGTAGAGGTATTTGATTTAATCCACTTATGTACGTTTTATTTCTTCCATTATGAAATCTAAAAGTGTGGATGTATTAAATTTATTTTTATCTCCATACCATACAAATTGTCTCAACCTAACGATCCGTCCTTCTTGGCACGAGGTGAGTTTGAACATCACATAGGGCATTGAATCGTCATGTCTGGATGGGTGGGTTGTTTTATGTTGACTAGTTAACCAAAGTGGAATTCTAATGCTGTGAAGAACTAAAGAGACATTCAACCAAAAACAAGGGGAGAAAAAGCATCAAAATAAAAATTGTACTTGAGTTTGAGACTCATTCACGAGAGAAACACCTTATGAGGCAGAAAATGAGGTAGATGTGCTTACTTAGAAACCTAATAAAGATGCTGAACTAATAGGAGCAAAAGCTTCAAAGAAGAAGAATAAGATCAAAGCGTTCTTAGATTCTAGAATATGCCTCACCCATGAAAAGCATGAAAAAAGAAACTAAGAAACAAACATTGTTGCAAAGGGAAAGTTAGATGTGATGAGAAAGATTGCGGTAATTGAGCAACCAAATTTTAATCTTGAACGTTGAAGACAGGAACCAATGGTTATTGAAAATGATTTGACTGGAATTATAACAACCTGCATATTTAACAATAATATATTTAAGTAGTTAATTTAAATACTAAATTGTTATTAAATTGAAAATCCAAAATGTGGCTTTTTGCGTGCGGTCAAATTAAGACTCGAGACCATTTTGTTGAGTTCCGAATCAATGTTGCAGATTTGTTTGACTATAAGCATTGATATATTTCGATCGACGGATTTTCAACTTGTAGCCTGCGTTCGATTTGTAAATCGATCCAAAAGGCTAACTTTTGTATATAATGGAATTGGATCCCGAAACCTTTTCCATTGGCTTTGAAATGACATTCAGAGCTTGTTTGAGTTTACAATTCAGAACTTTTAGGAATGAACAGTGCCAGATGGGGAGGATTTGGGCCAAGCTCATTTGCCAGCCTATAAGTGACTAATTTCTTTCATTTTCTCTTATTCACTTCTCATTTATGTTAGTCCCTCTCCACTTTCTCTAGTGTCTTCCTTAATCACTCCTTAATTCTCTTCTAATCATCAAACCCTAAACCTACTAAACAAATTTCCTAAAATCAAATAAAAATCACCATAATTCCTCTGTACTCATCCTATATAAAAACCATGAAGGAATTAGCTTGAATCAAGATGTAGATGTTGATTTCAAAATTTAAGATAAGCAAGTTTTGGATTTTTGGTGATTGGAGCTTGGCTTGAGTTTAATGAAGGTGAGTGGGATGATTCTTTTATTAATTTACATGTCAAAGTTCATATTTTTTTTAATTAGTGATTATGAAGTGTCATGGAATGATTTGGAGATTTCGATGCTGGGGTTAGACTTGTATTCATGTTATAAACATGCTTCCCTTAGCTAATTAATTGTTTAAGACCCTAATTACTATATTTTGAAAAGTTAGTAAGCCTTTCAATTGATTTGAGGTTAAGTTAGGTGATTGTTGTGATGTTATGGCTTGATTTGGGATTAATTAAGTAGTGTAATGATGTACACGTCATTAGAAAAATCAATCAATTCATTTGAATTGATTTGAAGAATTTTAGTAAGTTTATTTAAATGGTCTGTGAACTCTTCACTTATTATAAAGTGATTGGAGGCTAATGAAGATTAATAGTATTTATAAAATGGTTTTATGATTTTATAAATAAAGAATATATTTTGTAAATATATTTTACAAAATAGATATAAGATTTTATAAAATAGTAAAATTGAGAAATAATTGATTTTCAATAAGGAGAAATAAGTATTTCAAAGGGCTAAATCAATTTACAAGCTAGTATTATATTTTATAAAGTGGTTTGTGTTTTGATATTTTGTAAAATAGTATGAGATTTTGTAAAATGATATAAGGAGATGTTTCACTTTTATTTGGAAATGATTTAGTAAATAAAGTAAGTTTTGATTTAAGTAATAATTGAATTACTTATTTGAATATACATGTACGTAATATATGCACAAGTAGATATACGTATACGTGCATTTGGAGCTAAGCGACAATGAAAACTAAAGATTATATTGTAGTTAGAACTGTTGCTGATTGTTTGCTTGTATAAATATGAAATTGTTTGATTATATAGAAGTATTATTGATTACAAGTTCATTGCATATATTTTACGTAGCAATAGCGACTACGGTGTGGTCTAAGTTGCTTGATAGTATACCGGGTTAAGTAATTGCCTTAGTGAATTCTGACATGTGATTTGTGTTTTGTCGTACGTTGGCGCATACGTATTTGTATAGGCATGCACAAATGAGTGCATCGACATGCGCATGGGCTATGCACATGGAAAGAAGGCTGGGAATGACATTTTGGTGCGTTAGAAGAGGTCGAGTCATTATGATTGGCTATTCAATTCTACTTGTAAAAAGTTAGTTTTTGATATCGAAGGCATTTAAGGAAAAACATCCATTTAAAAATACATAAATTCATGATTTGAGATATCTAGATTGAAGAGTATTTCTCCATTTTTGCAATGGAAGAAACAACTACTTGTTTAGAGCTACAGATCAAAAGTTATGGATGTGTGAAGATTCGAGAAGGTGCAAAAACGGCCTAGGTACAGGCACAGTCGACTTGTGGGACCCATTCAGTCGACTATATTGGGTCCATTTCAAATCATAGGAACAAGTGGGTTTTATTCGACTAAGAGATTGGTTCAATCAATGGTCCTAGTCGACTGGTATCCCTTTTCAGTCGACTGACCTACTATTGATCGGTTGGTTCGACCGAAACTTCAAAAATGTGATAACTTTCGCATACGAAGTCAGATTGATTTTATGACCATTGTTCACCATTTTTCGAGGGCTACAATCCAAAAATTTTTGGTAGGTTTTGAATTACTTTGATTTCAGGTCCCACGTGGGGACCCACCAGGTACGTATTCCAAAATTCGTAGATTTTTGGTAGATCGGTTGGGTATACCGGGAGAGTATTATGACATTAGGGTCATGCGTTCGATTTGGAATGAAATTTAGGTTAGCATGGGGTGTTTTTTAAAGTTGTCTGGTGGGTTTTAGGTCGTGGCTACTGGAGCTGTGCATGGCGATCTTATGCGATTTGTGATGTTAGCGGATTGGGACCTGGAGTTCCCCAGTAGAGAGTCATCCTCGATTTTGATGATAGCGGATTGGGACACAAATTTCCTCAGTAGCAAGTCATATAGGATTTATACAATAGCAGGCTGAGACTTAGAGTTCCTCAGTAGCGAGTCATATACAATTTTGTGATGATAGCAGGCTGAGATATGGAGTTTCTCGGTAGTGAGTCATCTACTATTTCGATGATAGCAGGCTAAGACATTGAGTTCCCTAGTAAAAAGTCATCTATGATTTTGCCTTAGCAGTAGTGATTATACGCACTGCGGCGTACCTATTTAGTTTTAACCGCGTATCATATCAATCTTAGCGGTAGTGATCGTTGCTTTGGGATCATGGTACATTGGTACAATATTTTTAGTAGTTTTTGGGACAGTGTAGTGTAATGACATATTGTGCTAACTTGTTATTACAAGAGAAGAGCGGGTTATGGTTTGATCCCCTGCTTTTGAGATGGATTTACTGTATTTATTTACACGAGTTCGGATTTCCCCTGACCCACGTTTGTGGAGAGGGCCGACTGTGATTTTTTTATTTCTATCTATTTTTATATAGTTTTAATATACAGTATTTTGATATAGTTTTCTCACACCAGGTTTTATGTCTAATCCGTGTTTTATCTTTGTTTGCTTATGTCATGACAACTCTCGGGTACTCAATCGAGTAGCTCAATAGTCAGGTGCATTTGGGGATACGCCAACAGAGTGCGTAGCTGCAACATTTTGGAGGTGTGCCATCGATTTTTTGATACATACACATAAATATACTCACTTTTTATTTTATTGTACATAACAATCCTATTATTTATATACGAGACTGTTGTATCATATATTTATTCAGTACTCTATGCTTTTGGAGTTGAAGTATTCTGTACTGATTTTTATTTTTTAATTACTTCCGCTAGTGCAGTCGCTTATATATATATTATTATTCTATCTCTGTTCATGTATATTCAGTATATTATATGTTGTCATTCCATTGTGAGATCTTGTCGATGCCTTGGTTTAGTATTTTGTTATAATTTTACTTCGACAATCTGCCTTTTGTGGTATATGAAAGTAAGGCGATGTTGTAAGATGCCAACTTTTAGGAATTACAAAGGGTGGGTCATTATAGTTGGTATTGGAATTTAGGCTCAACACTCGGACCAAGTAGACAAATTTGAGTTAATCAATCTAATAGTAGGAAATATGTTGAGAGAGCGTACTTGTATTTTTCTACTATATAATACTGTATACACCATTTGTCTTCTGAACTTAAATTATTTCTATCGCTAGTTGATAAGGTATTTTTGTCTGGTTATCCGTATGAGCAGACGAAATATGAAAATGATTAAGGATGGGCAGTCTGAGATGCCTAATTTGTTCAAAGACTATTTAGCTACTACAAAAGATGTTCTGTCACCCATGAACATTTCCAATTGATTGTGGTTAGCATCATAAGTGATGTATCCCTTTCGGTATCAATATTTTAGCTCCACCAGCTTTAGACTTTTCGAAAGAGTGCCAGAATTTCCTTTGCCTTGGAGGGGAGAATATCTAGGTCCTGAGACAGTTGTTGAGACACGGTCTCGGACACATGCATGGGAAGACTTCCATTAATATAAGTCTAGAGAATTCTCTTGTAAGTGAGATGTTTCTCGGTAATTGGGAAATGGAGAATTTGGCTAGGTAGGATGTTGTTTTTTGATGGATGATAAGTTGACATGTGATTATAATTTGTTCAGGCATCGTTTTAAGTTCTCAGTTCATTCTTGAAATTTAGGAGAGGCGTATAGGTTGAGTATTTCAACCATCCTAAGCAAGATAGCCTATCAGTGTAGGAGTGTTGATCAACCTTTTGTTTTGGAGTTTGAGTTGGTTCGTACTCCATTGTTGTTGGCAAAGAGATTTTCCTTGTGTCTTAAGCATTGGTTAGTGGTTCATTACTTAGCCTTATCCCTGTTAGGGTCCACTTTTGAATATCTCCTGGATATGGTTCTCCTTAATGGGAATGCCTACAGGATACCATTAAGGTAATAAAAATGGAAAGCAATCAAAACCTTAACCAAAGCGTAAAGACCGTTACATAAGGAAGATCGAGCTTGTTCGAAGAAGAAAAGCTGGCCTGATATGTCACTCTTATGGCATGTGGGTGGCATTTCGCTATGGAATCTCGCCAATCTAAGGCAAAGTGCAGTACTTTTATTTTGATCAGCTTGATCGCTTAAAGAAAAATAGTCCTACATTTTCTAAGGGTGTGGAAGTGATGATGACTTGTGCCTCTTTGGCATTATTGAGTCCTAACAAGCTTGGGCTCTGGAAAATCAGAAGGAGCTTATGTAGTGAGGTATGCTCTATTTTTGGAAACTCACTTCTATTCCATCGGGTACTTGAGTGGTATACTTATCTATTTCTAGTACTCCGTACATAGGCTAAACTTGACATCTTTCATAGTAGGTAAATTCTTCAGTAGAGATGAACCTTATTTGAGCCACCTTAGTTACAAAATTAAGGTGAAGCGACCGAAGTATTTCCATCCAAACTTGATGCACGAGCTTTCGAGTTGAATGGGTTCGGTTGATTAAGTGTGACTTGGATCTATATCCGAGTAGGGTTCGGTGGATGCCTAATAATGAGCAGATACCGAGCGGATGACTTATAGGCGATTGTCTAGAGTCATTCGTGTTATAATCATTTTCTTTTATGTCAATAAACCTTAGGCGATAAAAGAAATCCCATGTGTCAAAAGGAATATTTTCTAAATATTTGTCTAATTACATGCCAATTCTTAACCTATAGTTCAAGTGTAGAGTTTTCATGTGATTTGCACTAGCTGGGATAGGGTTTTTCACTTGATTTTGATAGAAGAGCATTTAAGTCAGATTCTTGGGATGATTGAGAGATTTCAAAAACATGACATTGGTCCTGCTAAGAGATTTTAGTAGTCGAATCAAGGAATCAGATCAAAGTTCGCATGGATGTGTTGAATATGCAATTATATGATTTTTGTTTGATGATAATAAACATATATATATATATTCGTGTAAATGTATTTGTTAATGTACTATTTTATTTTTCATAGACTGAATAAATATTTGCTGAATAAAAATAAATAACACAGAATTTGAATTCAAACAGATTTTTTCATTCAAACAAATATTTATTACAATTTTGAATAGTACAAATTCGAGCTCTCACTATACATACACAATTTTGATTACAATATAAATTCAATTACATCACAATCTTTCATTTACAAATGTCCTAACTACATATTGCTCATTCACTCATAATTTATATTCAACTTCATTCCAGATTGAATCCAGCATCTGAGCAATCTGCATAAATAAATATTGACACAGTAAAATTGAAAAGGAAATATTTTTGCAGTATAAAACAATATGTGAATTTTGAAAATAATATTTGCCTCAGTTATTTGGGTTGTTCGTCATCATTTAATTTTCAATTCATCATACACGAACAACTGGTGACATACACAGTGCATCACTGTATATGCCACAAGGCCGTGCACATCGATATATACGCTTGATAAATGGGACGGGTGAGCACAGGTCAAACCCAAATTATCGGATTCAACTCAAGTCGATGCGAACATTCATGAACACACATGTATGGTCTGAAACTCCAAGACAGCTAGTCAAGTACAAGTACACAGCAACAATGGAACATTGCAACTATACTTGAAAACAAATGCACAACATACATATGAACCAAGTTCATATGTATACAAGATACACAATGCATGCTACAGGTCTGGACAACATGAATGCACAATCAACATGTATGCAATTAACAGCAGTTGTACCAAAACGAATGCAACAGTGAAAAGAAACAAACTCAGCAATGCTCAAAGACCAAGGCACAACACACAACAGTGACACATCAACCATGACTCAAAGCATATACAGGAATGCACCAGTAAATGGCACAACAACCTAAATTAAACTACAATGATCAGAGTAACAATATATACTACATGATGATCATAACTCAATACAACACAAAAGTTCTCAAGTCAATTACAAGGGCAGTGCCAAAAGATCAGTGATAATGCAAGTACAGACTCAAGTGATAGAGGAACATCAGCAACATTGAAAATACGATATTAATTCAATGCAGCAACATCAAGCAGAAAGCAGAATGACATGAACAATGTAGGCCGATATTGTATGCAGATAGAACACAAGTATAGATTCGAATATACATGCTTACACACATACAAATGTATACATGCACACATATTAATCCACACAAGTATATACACATTGCAAATATAAGTGTAGACAACTACAAAATCGGGCCAGGATGCACGTTCGAACAAATCCATGTCAAAGCCATCAATTGAACTGCAAACTGTCTCGAAAAATGATACCAGAGACTACAAAGAAACCAAGTGCATGAAGACTGCATCAAGTATACTATTCGGATGCAATCATACATACATGCAGCAAACTCGAGTACACAATGAAGACTACAAGTTCAAGTCCAGTTACAACAAAGAACAAGACAAAGTGCAGAAGCAAATGTCACTGAGAAGCAGTGCAAACATATATTCTAAGTGACAACATTAGATAATATATGCAAGGTATAACAAAGTCACAGTAAAGTCAAAGCCGTGATCAAAGAATATGATGAATAAGTCGAAATCGTGGTTGCCAAGAAAATTTACTGAGTCATAAATCAAAACCGCGAGTGTCAAGTATCAATTTATACGAAATTGAAAAAGTCAGTGAAATCATCAACATCCAAACGAAATCGAATGGCCGAAGCTAAATATTGAAAATATTAGACGAAGGAAAATCTAGGGATTCAAATCATATATATACTAAATCATCATCGGCAACGAAAATCATCGAGTTCAAGTACGAAAAACATTAACGCAAAAAAGCATAAATTACACACCGAAGCAAACATCGAATTCGATCAAATAGAAGAAGCCATGAGCAACTCAAAGAGAGAGTCAATCGACAAAGCAAGGACCTAAATATTCATTTGATCGAGCAACTATTATCAGCAGCTTCTAATTCAAAGCCCTAATTTTAATCAGGGAGGAACGAACGAAGAAAGCCCTAATTTTGAACGAACAGAGCCGCCATTATCTCAATTAAGGAACGAGCCATAAAAGTTACAAAAAGAGAAAAAGGGCCGACCTTTTATTTTATAAGGGTTATAGTTAGGGTTTATTTGTTTTAATTGTTTTAAATTTGTATTTCAATTTTAAACCGTTGTAATTTCTAGTCGTGTGACTAGGGGACAAACTACGTGGCGTAGTTTGAGAATTCGCAACTCAGTGGCTGAGTTGTGGCAGGGTTTTGAGTGTAGAGTTAGGTTAGTCAGAAGCGGATGTCGCGAGTTTACGTGTGTAAGTGTGTGACTACTTAATTTCTAGTAGAAACCTTGGGGGCAGCACGTAGGCAGGGTTTTGCCGAAGTTGGGTAAATTCTGTGTCGTTTTATTTCTGCATTTATTATTCTGCTATTATCTGTGTTGCTATTGTTCTGTGATCTGTGTTGAAATTATTTTATAAGCTTTCGCAATTAATTTTTATAATTAATAATATCACCCTATTCACCCTCCCTCCAGGGTGAAATCGATCCTACAAGTGGTATCAGAGCTAAGTGCAAAAGCCGTTTTTGTTTTAAAAATTTGATTTTACAAAAACCAATTTTTTGTTTTCAAAATTTGAATTTTTAGAATGGCTTCTTTTAATACTGCTTTTGCTGAGGGTCAATCCATAGTTAGACCACCAATGTTCAATGGTGAATATGCTTACTGGAAAAATAGGATGGAAATTTTTCTGAAAACCATTGACGCTTGGAATATTGTTGAGACTGGTTATAGAACACCAACTATAACTTTAGATAATTAGAAAATAGAGAAACCAAAGGATCAATGGGCAGAACTAGAAGATAAATTACAAAATTCTAATGCTAAAGCTATGAATTCTATTATCTGTTCATTAGATCAATTTGAATTTAATCGTGTCTCACATTGTCTAATTGCGCAGGAAATATGGCACACACTAGAAGTCACTCACGAAGGGACATCTCAAGTCAAAGAATCTCGCCTTGCCACGCTAAGCAGCGAATACGAGAACTTCACAATGGCGAAGGAAGAAAATGTCAAAGAGATGTATGGACGACTTTCTAATATCATATACAAGTCAAAAGCTCTCGGAAAATCATACACGGAATTGGAAATAGTCCGAAAAATCCTCAGAGTCCTTCCACGATGATGATAATGATGATTATGATGGAGCAGCAGAATTGGAGCTGTTAATAAAGAAATTCAAAAGGTGGAATTACAAATACGGAAATCTAGCTCGAATTCAAAAATTGAAAAGAAGAATAGGCAAAGCACTAGACTACTCAGAAGAACAGAAGATCATCTGTCATAAGTGCAACCAACCCGGACACATCAAGCCCAATTGTCCTCAAAATCGACGCGACTTAGAAAAGAATTCAAAAAGGAAAAGTTTTGCAGCCACATGGAATACAAGTGATAAAAGTACAGGCAGTAAGAGTGAGAAAGAAGATATGTGCCTTCAAGGAAATATAACTGATAGCGACAATGATGATCCAAGCGAGGTATCAAAACTCACTCATTCGGAATTACTTATATATTTCCACGAAGTAAATGGCTGTTTTGAACAACTTAGGGAAAAATACGCTAAACTTGAATCACAAAATGATATTTTGATAGAATCAGATAAACGACTTGACCAATTAGTTAAAAACTATCAAAATAGGATCCCTAAGTGTGATATGTGTCCAACATTTGAAGAAGAAATTAAAAAATCAGAAATTAAAATTAAATCGATTGAAAATAAAATTCTGATTTTAAAGGAAAGTGAAAATACTAGGAGAGAGAACTCTATTAAAAAGTGCACACGATTATTAAACGAAAATGAATCTCTCAAAGCACAAGTCTAACAATTGTCATCGACTTTAGATAAATTTTCAAAAAGTGAAAAATCGTTGAATATGCTATTAGGGAAGCAAGCTGTTAATACAGTTAGATAAGGTCTTGGATATAATCAATCTAAAAATGTTAGAAATGAGATTAATCAAGAAAATTCAATGTGCACAATTTGTAGAAAATTTGGACACAATAAAAATAGTTGTTGGTATAGACCCAAACACGTGAAGACTATACCAATTTGGGTTCCAAAATGCACAAATATAAAATCTCTCAAAGTTAAACAAATCTGGGTGCCGAAAGGAACTTATATAAATAGTTTTGGTTCTCTACAAAATTATTTTTCAAAATATTCTGACAACCATGGACCTTAAAAAACAAATAGGTCACAAAAATCTTTTTCCGTGTATGTAACGACCCGCCTTTTTGGACAGTTTAAACCGACCATCAAATACACATGTCGATTCCAAACCATTCAAAAGGGCAGATGGTTATTGGGATAAATAAGAAAAGAAGAGGAAAGAGAAATAAAAGAAAGGAAACAACACAGAATCTTGCAGCGGAACGAGAAAATATAATAATCAAATAAACAGTTCATGAAGTTGTTTATTATACTTTGATCATTATTTATACAACATTTATCAGAGTTATACATATACAACAGAACAAATAAAATAATGCAGCAGGCAGCATGATGCACAGATAATAATAGTAATAGTGTACCAAATCTTCGTCTTCGTCCTCCAGAATAGATCTTCAAAAATCTGAAAACTCCGGACTGACCCGAGTGTAATGAAAAGACAAAACACTCGAGTCAGGACTAAAATATCCTTATGAACGTTAAATCAATCGTAAATAAATATGAGTGTAACGGCGTCAGAGATGTTTACGGGGTTTGACATCTCATATCCAGTGTCAACGTGCGTGCAATAACTTAAGAGATGTTACGGGATTTTCCATCTCTTAAGGATCCGTTAAACTATCTACTATGTAGTAATATACGCTAAGTAGATAATGCCTATCAGTAATATAAAGTATCAAAATAGCATTAAGGCGTTACCATAATCACCCTTAACACATTTTTATAATGCCATAGTCTATACAGCACCGTAAGCCCCACCGTACTGGTGGTTATCAGAGGGTACCCCATAGGTATAACACAAAACATAACGTAGTGGTCGCGAATAGGATAATTAGTATGACAAGGTACATGAGGCGATACCAACTAGGATACTAGTAGTTGCATGATCCGGACTGATGTTGAGCATAGCCAGCAGCTACCCCAACACCGCGAAATAACACTCCCAAATCAAGGGGTGCATCCAAATCGCATTACAAATGTAATAGATATGGTATCGAAGAAGTGTGTCCGCTAGAGATGGCGAACCTCAATGGCCCAGCGCGGCTCCTGTTTTAGTCATGTCAGGGGTCATCCAATATCGTTCTCTTTCTTCAGTCAACGCGTTCACCAAACCATCCACTTTATTCTGGATCAACACTCCGCGTATAATAGTTATTAAAGTGGTTTTCGGTATCGACAGAGAGTATGTCCATATCCGATCCCGGTCTCTTTAATAACTACGTATTATTACACCGTTGGCTCTTTTATATTTCAAATCGATTCATAATTGATACCAAAATATCATATTCGCTTCAAAATCAAATCCATTTCAAATATCATCGTATCTATTCAAATGTAAGATTCCGTTTCAAAATCATTTTTCGCATCAATATCTCTTTCAAAATAATTTCGAATTTCAATTTAGGTTGCAACTTCATTTAAGCCAATTCGTATTTATTCAAGATTTAAACATAAACATTTCACCTCATTAACCAGCTTGAAATTTTTAGAAAATAGTTTTAAGTAGTTTAAATAATTAAAATAGTTCAAAATACTTAAAATCTTTAAACGGATTTCAAATAGATAAATTAGTTTAAAATAATTTAAATTGGGTTAAGTAGATTAAAAATAGATTAAAATAGTTTAAGTATTCAAAAGTGGTTTATATAACTGAGTAATTTGGAAAACAAATTAAAACAGCTTCAAAACCAAACCATTTCAATTATAACTTCCCAATTCAAATCAATTTCAATTTCCATTCTACCGATTCAATTTCGATTTCAATTCAAAACAATGTAAACTTTGACTTCAAATTTATTAAATTTTATATTCACTTTCAATTATTTCAATTTCAATTTATATCGATTTGGAGCTTGATTTTCAAAATATCCTTTTATAACACTTAACAAAATTTTCCATCAATATTCAAGTTTAAATCCAAATTTCAAATATGATTCAATTCCAAGCTCGATTTCAAAATATCATTTTTATATCACTTCTACTTAGTAATATTCAAAGCTCGAATTAAGGTTAAATCTTTAAACAAATCAATTTTCGAAATTCAATCATATCCCGATTTTAAATTCCAAAGTCTTCACTTTAATTATTTAACAATTTCTTTTAACCAAAATTTATTTCAACATTTCAAACTCAATTTTCGATAAATTCGATTTCTATAAATCGATTTCTATTTATAACCTTTAAATCAAAACATTCAAATTAATTTCAAGTCGACGATTTCAAAAATTATTAATTTAGCCAATCTGGTGTCCGTATATAATTTTCTATCCTATGGCCAAGTGATTATTTATTTCAATTAAATGTCAGGGATGAATATATATCACTTAAATCAAATCACGGTTTCATATGTATGCATAACAAGATATATATAAGCAAATAAACATCCAAACATTTAAATATCAACCAATAGCATCCATCGAAATACATCATCCAATAGGCAATACAATTCATGTTAATTTTATAGTTATCAATGTCAGGTAATTAAATCGCAATTCAATTTTAATTTCAATTTAACTGTCAATTTAATTTTCAACGGTTAATTCAAATGACAATCTATATGACAACTAAATTCTATCAAACAACGACAAATAAAATCATAACACTTCATAATGTCAAATTTAACTAGCATAAAGATATTTAGTACGTTGTGAGCGTTATAAAACACTCACCTTGATTTTCCGTTGTTCCAGCGTTTTTATTTCGAATAAAATTAAACGAGCGTTTAATTTTACCCGAAATTTCACTAGCTCCAAACGATACCAATCCAATTCCATAGCGTAGTGCTCGTCCATACGAACCCAACGCAATTGATTTCGTCGAATTCCGACCTCGTATGAACAAGATATGCATTTTTAAACATTTGAACGAATTATAAATATAATAAACTATAATTTCTTTTATTTATTTTAGCCCTACGAAATCACAGCCGTTGCTTTTCCTGCCCTAGATCCAGGCCGCCCCTTCCTTTCTTCCTTCCCCGCTCGTTCTCTCCCGTAACCACGAAACCCACTCGCCGCCATCAAACCCTAATGTCGCGCCTACCATACGTCACTTATAGGTCGATCAGAGACCATCTTTCCAAAGCCCTACGCCGTCCTCACCCACGCCCCAAGCCGTGTAGAGCTCGGTTCACCCTCCTCGTCGAAAAACGCGAGCAACGGCCGACACTTCGAGCCCAAATCTCCATTGATCCAAAGCTCCAAATACGATCATACCCATTGGATAACAAGAACTCAGTGTGCCCTACAACTTTCATTTAGAAAGTTTCGCGAATTGGTTAGCGGATTTGAAGAAATTTGAGGAGGAAAGAAGAAGATTTTCGGCCATTGGTTTGTATAAGGGCGGCGGCTGTACAAAACCCTAGGGTTTGAGATTTTTGCAAAAGTGAATTGTTAATGGTGCTTATATAGAAAATTTACGAAACACCATTCATCAAAAATTTTCCGAATTCCAAACGAAGCACGGTGACTGGCGTTTCTAGGGTTGACCCCGCGTTCCGGACACAATGGAATAGGTTTCGGAAGCTAATTCGATCGTATGTACGAGTTACGGAAATAAACGATCAAATTTATATTAAACCGATTAAACGAATTTCTGTGCGTTTTAGCTTGCCTCGGACAAACGGTAAATCCGATTGACAAGAAATTTGAAATATTACAATAATATCACATTACGGATCCGATGAAACTGGTTTCGTCGAAATCCGAGACTGTTTGAAAAATGACTATTTTAACTCTTCAATTAAATATTAAAATATTCAATTTTCACAAATTTACTTTTAATTCGATTTTAAAAGTTCTACAACATCATTCTAACTTTAATATGATAAAATAAAATTTTACAAATCATTTTTAATCATATTAAACCCGTTATTCAATTATCCAATAAATTCCAATTTTAAAATCTTATTAACTCTATTATAATCCCGATATAACTTACATTCACTCTGCAAACCAATTTGAATCATATTAAATCAAATTTCAATTTCACTCTATTTTCATGTATTAAATTTAGATATCAAATTAATCATATCAAATTCGGAATTTAATTATTCAAACATTTGTAATATTAAATTTAAACAAATTTGATTATTCTTAAATCACTATCTTTTGAAATATTCAAAACGAATTTAAAAATTTAACTTTTGAAACGAATTAAAATTTATAGAACAACCATTTCCATTATACGGTTATTCAATTCCCATTATTAAATTATTCAATAAATTCCAAATATTAAATTTAAACAATTTCGATTATCCAATAATTCATTATCTTTTGAAATATTGAAATTGAACTTATAAGATTCAACTTTTAAAACCAATTCACAATTTAGAACACTATTTCATTTTACAGTTATTCAATTATTCAATAAGTTTTAAATATTAAATTTAAACAATTTACCTGTTCAATATTCAATATTTGATTTTAAATAAATTTTTACTTATCAATCAATTACTCTATTATACCCAATGAATTCAATATTTATTTCAAAGGTATTCACTAAGTAGCATTTATTTTCATTACTTGGATAATTATTGTTGCAATTCATTCTAGTTTTTATTATTCCAACGAATTACAAAAATTTTTCTAACATTAAATCGCGAAATCTTATTAAATTAGCTATTTTAATTATCGAAAATTTACGGGTCGTTACACTCTCCCCCACTCAAAACTTTTCGTCCCCGAAAAGGAAAAAGAAGGGAAAAGGAACTAAGTATAGAATTCAACATTAGATATATTTTATTCAAAATTACCTACTTATAAAACAATGAAATTCCATCTATAAAGTCATACTACGCTTCCACTAAGTTACTCCGAACGGCTTTCTAACTTTAAAAGTTAGTTATCAAAACAAGTTATAAAAAAAAATTTAAAACTTGAAAATTTTTCTAACACCCGGATTTTATGGAAAATTTCGGCAGAGTCTCCTTTGCGCGGCTCGATCGGAAAAAAAATGACAGTATATATATCACAAATATACATCTCATCAAGTGATGAGGCATCCCGTAGGGAAAAAAAGTGTAAAAGTACGGTTTGTAATCCGAGATATGTACCTTATATATTATTAGCGAGCATATACGGCTAATATAGCGCGAAAGCAAGCTCCAAATGCGAAGCAAGCGCAATCCGCACCTACTAAACAGTCAACAAACCATGAGAAACATGCATATATGAAAATAATATCAATATACACCATATAGCAACATAACAACTACATGTGCCAACATAGCAAATGCAACAAAACAACAAATGCATCCACCAAATCAATTATCATCCAACTATCATCCAACAAATTTTTCTCATTGATATTTATTTACTTGGTTTCAATTTTAATCACAGTTGATTCATTAACGTTGGATTTTTACTAACATTCATTCTCAATTCAATTAGTTAACATTCACTAATTTATATTTACATTAGTTTACTTCTAATTTGAATCAAATTAATTTTTTATTTAAATTCATTTAACTTCCAATTTGATTTCAATGATTTATAGCTTTCAATTTACACTTAATGAATTATATACAATCAACTAACAATCATATAACAACCAAATCATACCCAACATAACCAAATTATTAATTTTACATTCAATTTGGTTTATCTCTTTTATATATATATCCTGTTATATAATTTTAAAAGAATCATTTTATATTCGGCATCTCAAATTTCCAATATTAACTTTTAATTAAGTCCGTAAGCCATACATATATCATCCGTGAGCAATATCAATCTAATCGCTTATTCGATCACACAATTTCACTTCCAAACTAGTATCGTTCACACGACTCTCTAGTGCGGACTCAGATTTGGTTCCTTGATTGGAAACTGTTACTTTCCTTGCATAGCCATATACTATGATAGAGAATTCCAGAATCAAACCAAAAATCCATATTCAGGGTTCGCCGTCGAAAATCGAGTGAAAAATCCTAACTTGGATCGATATAAATCATCTCGAAATTTTGTGCTCGGATTGGGATCAAATCGTTATGCGAATAAAATAATATACGTACAATCTCACGTATTACCTTCCAATGGATTTCTATCCAATTTATCTATTTTAAATTATTTTATTGACTTCTTTTTTTTTCAATTAATTATTCACAATCTATTATTCAGTTAGTATATTCATTTCTTTACATAGCATGTTCTTTAACATTATCTTTTCTTAAACATCATATCATAGAATTTGCTTACTCAAGTTCATTTTAAACATTCTATATAATTTAATTAAATCCAATTTCATTTTCCAATTGATTCTTAGCTATAAGAAACTCCTTTGTTTACATTTATTACATTTTCATAATTTCAGTTAATAACGAATTCATTTGTGGAACATTTTATTAACCGACACTTTAGTTTAATAATCATCCTATAAAAGTCTAACCTCTCCTAAATGACTTTTCTTAGTTTACGGTTATCTCAAAGTTACAAATTCAATTTTTTTCCTATGCAATTTATATTTATTTCCTATAACCAATTTACAAAGATATAATGCGATTCATTTATCTTCTTTCTTAAGTTCACTTACTTGTTCCATTTATCCATTCATCATTTCATGTTATATTTAAGTTTTTATAATTTTTATCACAACCAAATTTTCCATTTATATACATTTTAATTCCTTTTGAGTTTTCCTTACTTGTATATTTCAATTACTTTCAGGTTCTGTTTATCTATACAATATCTCATTACATATCCAAAACATCATTTTAACTTTTAACATTTGGTAAGTCTTGTTATATGTTATCAGAATGCAAATTTTGTATTATACAAATTTATAGAATTTCATTTTTACTTAATTAGAATGTTCGCAAATTTAATTTATTTAAATCCTCTTCACCTTTCGACTTTAAAGTTTTCTCAAACAATAGCTTAGATATCTTAATCCTCTTATTTTATAAATTCTGGTTATTCACATTTCATTCAAATAATTTGAAAATTATTAATTAACAGAACTTAGAAATTTAAATGCCCGGTTCTTTTCAAATCGTTTGAACTAAATATATACACTTATATCTTTAATATATCAAATCATACCGTTGGAGTTTAAACCAAAACCCTTTTACCCAGAATAATTTCGAAGAAAAGCAAAGCTTCTTAGAAGTCTCTCCCACTTTGAGACTCGAAAATGAACGTCGATGATGCTGCGCAGTCGTCACCGAAATTATTTTCCAGCGACATAAGAGAGGGGTACTGAATTCATTCTTTCCTTTAAAATCCTTTCAAAATATTTCCATAAATAATTTCCAACTAATATTACTATATATTTCTTCAAAACTTTGAGAACCAATTTTCAAAATCTCCAGGTCTTAAATTCAATATTTTCCAATTTAAATCTATTTTAATTCATAAGTCACCTTTATAAAATATTCTTATAGGATTTTCTTTCTTAAAACATTCCACAAGTGTTTTATCATTATTCATTTTGTAATAAACCTTATTTATTAAATTACAATACCCAATTAATGATAACAACCAATATTATCATTCCTAACTACCAGGTAAGCTAGATAAGTCACAATAATTTCTGAAAATTTTGTTTATATACAAAATATAATTAGAGCAAAATTATTTCATTTACCCAATTTAAAAACAATACTATGTCGAATTGTTCTGTTTAAGTGTTTAGAGATCCCTATCAATGACGTTAATTACTCGTATTGACCAGAATCCATAAGCCACTCAACAAATCAACCGACACAATATAAAATATTTTATATCACTAACAAATACGCTCTCTCATATATATACACTCAGCGACTCATCATAGGGTATTACTACCCTATTTATAAAGAGTCAGACCCCACAAAGCTAAGGTTATCGCTAAACCAAAGCTCTGATACCAACTGTAACGACCCATATTTTTGGACAGTTTAAACCGACGATCAAATACACATGTCGATTCCAAACCATTCAAAAGGGCAGATGGTTATTGGGGTAAATAAGAAAAGAAGAGGAAAGAGAAATAAAAGAAAGGAAACAACACAGAATCTTGCAGCGGAACGAGAAAATATAATAATCAAATAAACAGTTCATGAAGTTGTTTACTATACTTTGATCATTATTTATACAACATTTATCAGAGTTATACATATACAATAGAACAAATAAAATAGTGCAGCAGACAACATGATGCACAGATAATAATAGTAATAGTGTACCAAATCTTCGTCTTCGTCCTCCAGAATAGATCTTCAAAATTCTGAAAACTCAGTACTGACCCGAGCGTAATGAAAAGACAAAACACTCGAGTCAGGACTAAAATATCCTTATGAAAGTTAAATCAATCGTAAATAAATATGAGTGTAACAGCGTCATAGATGTTTACGGAGTTTGACATCTCATATCCAGTGTCAACGTGCGTGCAATAACTTAAGAGATGTTGCGGGATTTTCCATCTCTTAAGGATCCGTTAAACTATCTACTATGTAGTAATATACGCTAAGTAGATAATGCCTATCAGTAATATAAAGTATCAAAATAGTGTTAAGGCGTTACCATAATCCCCCTTAACATATTTTTATAATGCCATAGTCTATACAGCACCGTAAGCCCCACCGTACTGGTGGTTATCAGAGGATACCCCATAGGTATAACACAAAACATAACATAGTGGTCGCGAATAGGATAATCAGTATGACAAGGTACATGAGGCGATACCAACTAGGATACTAGTAGTTGCGTGATCCGGTCTGATGTTGAGCATAGCCAGCAGCTACCCCAACACCACGAAACAACACTCCCAAATCAAAGGGTGCACCCAAATCGCATCACAAATGTAATAGATATGGTATCGAAGAAGTGTGTCCGTTAGAGATGGCGAACCTTAATGGCCCGGCGCGGCTCCTGTTTTAGTCATGTCAGGGGTCATCCAATATCGTTCTCTTTCTTCAGTCAACGCGTTCACCAAACCATCCACTTCATTCTGGATCAACACTCCGCGTATAACAGTTATTAAAATGGTTTTCGGTATCGACATAGAGTATGTCTATATCCGATCCCGGTCTCTTTAATAACTACGTATTATTACACCGTTGGCTCTTTTATATTTCAAATCGATTCATAATTGATATCAAAATATCATATTCGCTTCAAAATCAAATCCATTTCAAATATCATCATATCTATTCAAATGTGAGATTCCGTTTCAAAATCATTTTTCGCATCAATATCTCATTTCAATTTCAAAATCATTTCGAATTTCAATTTAGGTTGCAACTTCATTTAACCCAATTCGTATTTATTCAAGATTTAAACATAAACATTTCACCTCATTAAGCAGCTTGAAATTTTTAGAAAATAGTTTTAAGTAGTTTAAAAGTAGTTTAAATAATTAAAATAGTAAAAAATACTTAAAATCTTTAAACGGATTTCAAATAGATAAATTAGTTTAAAATAATTTAAATTGGGTTAAGTAGATTAAAAATAGATTAAAATAGTTTAAGTATTCAAAAGTGGTTTATATAACTGAGTAATTTGGAAAACAAATTTAAACAGCTACAAAACCAAACCATTTCAATTATAACTTCCCAATTCAAATCAATTTCACTTTCCATTCTACCGATTCAATTTCGATTTCAATTCAAAAAAATGTAAACTTTGACTTCAAATTTATTAAATTTTATATTCACTTTCAATTAATTCAATTTCAATTTATATCGATTTGGAGCTTGATTTTCAAAATATCCATTTATAACACTTAACAAAATTTTCCTTCAATATTCAAGTTTAAATCCAAATTTCAAATATGATTCAATTCCAAGCTCGATTTCAAAATATCATTTTTATATCACTTCTACTTAGTAATATTCAAAGCTCGAATTAAGGTTAAATCTTTAAACAAATCAATTTTCGAAATTCAATCATATCCCCATTTTAAATCCCAAAGTCTTCACTTTAATTATTTAACAATTTCTTTTAACCAAAATTTATTTCAACATTTCAAACTCAATTTTCGATAAATTCGATTTCTATAAATTGATTTCTATTTATAACCTTTAAATCAAAACATTCAAATTAATTTCAAATCGACGATTTCAAAAATTATTAATTTAACCAATCCGGTGTCCGTATATAATTTTCTATCCTATGTCCAAGTGATTATTTATTTCAATTAAATGTCAGGGATGAATATATATCACTTAAATCAAATCACGGTTTCATATGTATGCATAACAAGATATATATACGCAAATAAACATCCAAACATTTAAATATCAACCAATAGCATCCATCGAAATACATCATCCAATAGGCAATACAATTCATGTCAATTTTATAGTTATCAATGTCAGGTAATTCAATCGCAATTCAATTTTAATTTCAATTTAACTGTCAATTTAATTTTCAACGGTTAATTCAAATGACAATCTATATGACAACTAAATTCTATCAAACAACGACAAATAAAATCATAACACTTTATAATGTCAAATTTAACTAGCTTAAAGATATTAAGTATGTTGTGAGCGTTATAAAACACCCACCTTGATTTTCCGTTGTTCCAGCGTTTTTATTTCGAATAAAATTAAACGAGCGTTTAATTTTACCCGAAATTTCACTAGCTCCAAACGATACCAATCCAATTCCATAGCGTAGTGCTCGTCCATACGAACCCAACGCAATTGATTTCGTCGAATTCCGACCTCGTATAAAAGAGATATGCATTTTTAAACATTTGAACGAATTATAAATATAATAAACTATAATTTCTTTTATTTATTTTAGCCCTACGAAATCACAGCCGTTGCTTTTCCTGCCCTAGATCCAGGTCGCCCCTTCCTTTCTTCCTTCCCCGCTCGTTCTCTCCAGTAACCACGAAACCCACTCGCCGCCATCAAACCCTAATGCTACGCCTACCATACGTCACTTATAGGTTGATCAGAGACCATCTTTCCAAAGCCCTACGCCGTCCTCACCCACGCCCCAAGCCGTGTAGAGCTCGGTTCACCCTCCTCCTCGAAAAACGCGAGCAACGGCCGACACTTCGAGCCCAAATCGCCATTGATCCAAAGCTCCAAATACGATCATACCCATTGGATAACAAGAACTCGGTGTGCTCTACAACTTTCATTTAGAAAGTTTCGCGAATTGGTTAGCGGATTTGAAGAAATTTGAGGAGGAAGGAAGAAGATTTTCGGCCATTGGTTTGTATAAGGGCGGCGGTTGTACAAAACCCTAGGGCTTGAGATTTTTGCAAAAGTGAATTGTTAATGGTGCGTATATAGAAAATTTACGAAACACCATTCATCAAAAATTTTCCGAACTCCAAATGAAGCGTGGTGACCAACGTTTCTAGGGTCTACCCCGTGTTTCGGATACAATGGAATAGGTTTCAGAAGCTAATCCGATTGTATGTGCGAGTTACGGAAATAAACGATCAAATTTATATTAAACCGATTAAACGAATTTCTGTGCGTTTTAGCTCGCCCCGGACAAACGGTAAATCCGATTGACACGAAATTTGAAATATTACAATAATATCACATTACGGATCCGGTGAAACTAGTTTCGATGAAATCCGAGACTGTTTGAAAAATGACTATTTTAACTCGTCAATTAAATATTAAAATATTCAATTTTCACAAATTTACTTTTAATTCGATTTTAAAAGTTCTACAACATCATTCTAACTTTAATATGATAAAATAAAATTTTACAAATCATTTTTAATCATATTAAACCCGTTATTCAATTATCCAATAAATTCCAATTTTAAAATCTTATTAACTCTACTATAATCCCGATATAACTTACATTCACTCTGCAAACCAATTTGAATCATATTAAATCAAATTTCAATTTCACTCTATTTTCATGTATTAAATTTCGATACCAAATTAATCATATCAAATTCGGAATTTAATTATTCAAACATTTGTAATATTAAATTTAAACAAATTTGATTATTCTTAAATCACTATCTTTTGAAATATTCAAAACGAATTTAAAAATTTAACTTTTGAAACGAATTAAAATTTATAGAACAACCATTTACATTATACGGTTATTCAATTCCCATTATTAAATTATTCAATAAATTCCAAATATTAAATTTAAACAATTTCGATTATCCAATAATTCATTATCTTTTGAAATATTGAAATTGAACTTATAAGATTCAACTTTTAAAACCAATTCACAATTTAGAACACTATTTCATTTTACAGTTATTCAATTATTCAATAAGTTTTAAATATTAAATTTAAACAATTTACCTGTTCAATATTCAATATTTGATTTTAAATAAATTTTACTTATCAATCAATTACTCTATCATACCCAATGAATTCAATATTTATTATCCTATTCAACTATAGATTTTAAAGGTATTCACTAAGTAGCATTTATTTTCATTATACTTGGATAATTATTGTTGCAATTCATTCTAGTTTTTATTATTCCAACGAATTACAAATTTTTTTCTAACATTAAATCGCGAAATCTTATTAAATTAGCTATTTTAATTATCGAAAATTTACGAGTCGTTACAGTGTAGGTGTGGTGGCAGGCTAAGGAAGAACAATAGTGTTACTTGGATTCTGGCTTTTCCAAGGACACACCGAGCGACAAAGCAAAGTTCCTTAGCCTAGTATAAAGGTGACAGAATCACAATGGACAACAACGAAAAATATCTTAAAGGTAAAACAGGTAATGGTATATTTATTTGAACGACATATTAAATGTGATAATCTGCACCGTAATCTGAGTAAAATCAGCCAATAATGAGATGATAAAATAATGATGATTTTGATTCTGACTTATTTAAAATTATTGGCCAATTATATTCTTATGCCAAGAACACTATAAAAATCTGTAGAGTCTTTGAATTACTTCACATATATAAGTTTGGATTAATAATAGTGTTTTGTTGGATGATAATACATTTAGTTATAATACGGCTAACTCTATATTCAAGGTTTTTGATTATTTACACGGCTGCAATTCAAATTCAAGAGAATGTCATTTAAAATGCTGTTAAAATTGAGTTTGAAATTTTTGATGCACACTTCATGGTCTGGTCTATCAAATTCAATTAGTGATAATTTGGAGTGAAAAAGAAATTCAGATGCAGATTACACTGGTAACCTAGTTGATAGAAAAGTTACTAGTGGAATGTGATTTGCTGAGACATTTAGTAACTGCATCATTTTTCAAAGAAAATATCTGCATATTTTTCATTCCAAATAATTTTCAAATAGCAGAAATTTTTCTTATAAAACCCCTTCTAAAAAAACATTTTTGACCTTGTTTTCAGATTGGTCATTTTTAGAAAAATTGATTTTATAATTATTTTTGAATTTGATTTTAAATAATTACATTGACTAGTCTGACTCCCTAATGATTATTGAAAAGATGAATAGTGATTGAAAGAGTGACGAGTATTAATATTAATCATACATTATAACTCGAGACGGTATAATTAGTAAATTTCTTTAGAAATTTAAACAAGAGTTATAAAACTTTTTGTTAGTAAAAATTCCATGACCATATCTATTTCTATCATATTTCTAACGACCATCACTCATCAAAATTCTATATAGTTTGTCGATATGTGGTACTTTAAACAGGAATCATTCGTTTTTCATTTTATATTTCTTTTAAAAAAATAAAAATAAAATAAAATAAATAAATACCAAAGTATTCACTCTCATTTAAAAGTCCTCACGGTTATGCATGGGTGAATTACTTGGAATTTGTTATGTGCTTCCATGCTCATTTAAAAGTCCTCACGGTTATGCATGTATGGAACGCATATCAAAAATTGATTTTTAAAATAAACAAGTTGATTCTAATCCCATTTAAAAGTCCTTACGGTTATGTGTGGTTAGAAGATACTTGAATTCATTTTTTTAAAAATAAAATAAAATTGGAATACTACTAATCTCATTTAAAAGTCCTAGCGGTTATGCATGGTTAGTAGATATTCAAATTCTTGATATAAATATACCGCAAATAGACACAACTGTATGGTTTTATATAATGACATCATTCCCATCACTCTAAAAGTGGAATATGCGCCTAACAAAGTATTTATGATTTTTGTTTGATTTTTTATTGAAAT
This sequence comes from Allium cepa, assembly GCA_030765085.1. NCBI lineage: Eukaryota > Viridiplantae > Streptophyta > Magnoliopsida > Asparagales > Amaryllidaceae > Allium > Allium cepa. The sequence goes on from CM060937.1 coordinate 430,542,921, forward strand.
TTAATATTTATATTCAATTGAGTTTTAATGTTGGATTAATATCGATCACTTTATCTCTATTTTCTCTAACACTATTACTCTTTTGCTGATAACTAAAGGGGGAGAGAAAAGTTAAGATTTTGTCAAATAAAATCAAGCAAAGGTCAAATATTTTCCATTTGCATCTAGGCTCATTTGCATATTTTTAATTTGTATGCATATATGTAGGGCGAGCTTTGTGTAGAGAGGAAGCATTTAAATAGGGGGAGCAATTAGAGTATATCAATGATCAAATACATTTAACATATTCAAAATCTTAAATATATGTTTGTTATCATCAAAAGGGGGAGACTGTTGAATATGCGATTATATGATTTCTGTTTGATGATAATAAACATATATATATATATATATATATATATATTCGTGTAAATGTATTTGTTAATGTACTATTTTATTTTTCATAGAATGAAAAAATATTTGCTAAATAAAAATAAGTAACACGGAATTTGAATTCAAACAGAATTTTTTATTCAAACAAATATTTATTACAATTTTGAATAGTACAAATTCGAGCTCTCACTATACATACACAATTTTGATTACAATATAAATTCAATTACATCACAATCTTTCATTTACAAATGTCCTCACTACATATCGCTCATTCACTCATAATTTATCTTCAACTTCATTCCAGATTGAATCCAGCATCTGAGCAATCTGCAAAAATAAATATTGACGCAGTAAAATTGAAAAGGAAATATTTTTGCAGTATAAAACAATATGTGAATTTTGAAAATAATTTTTTCTTCAGTTATGTGGGTTGTTCGTCATCATTTAATTTTCAATTCATCATACACGAACAGCTGGTGACATACACAGTGTATCACTGTATATGCCACAAGGCCGTGCACACCGATATATACACTTGATAAATTTACAGGGACAGGTGAGCACAGGTCAAACCCAAATTATCGGATTCAACTCATGTCGATACAAACATTCATGAACACACATATATGGTCTGAAATTCCAAGATAGCTAGTCAAGTACAAGTACACAGCAACAATGGAACATTGGAACTATACTTGAAAACAAATGCACAGCATACATATGAACCAAGTTCATATGTATACAACATAAACAATGCATGCTACAGGTCTGGACAACATGAATGCACAATCAACATGTATGCAATTAACAGCAGTTGTACCAAAACGAATGCAACAGTGAAAAGAAACAAACTCAGCAATGCTCAAAGACCAAGGCACAACACACAATAGTGACACAACAACCATGACTCAAAGCATATACAGGAATGCACCAGTAAATGGCACAACAACCTAAATCAAACTACAGTGATCAGAGTAACAATATATACTACAGGATGATCATAACTCAATACAACACAAAAGTTCTCAAGTCAATTACAAGGGCAGTGCCAAAAGATCAGTGATAATGCAAGTACAGACTCAAGTGATAGAGGAACATCAGCAACATTGAAAATATGATATCAATTCAATGCTGCAACATCAAGCAGAAAGCAGAATGACATGAACAATGTAGGCCGATATTGTATGCAGATAGAACACAAGTATAGATTCAACTATACATGCATACACACATACAAATGTATATATGCACACATATTAATCCATACAAGTATATACACACTGCAAATATAAGTGTAGACAACAACAAAATCAGGTCAGGATGCACGTTCTAACAAATCCATGTCAAAGCCAACAATTGAAATGCAAACTGTCTCGAAAAATCATACCAGAGAATATAAAGATACCAAGTGCATGAAGACTACATCAAGTATACAATTAGATGCAATCATACATATATGCAACAGACTCGAGTACACAATGAAGACTACAAGTTCAAGTCCAGTTACAACAAAGAACAAGACAAAGTGCAGAAGCAAATGTCATTGAGAAGCAGTGCAAACATATATTCTAAGTGACAACATCAGATAACATATGCAAAGTATAACAAAATCACAGTAAAGTCAAAGCCGTGATCAAAGAATATGATGAACAAGTCGAAATCGTGGTAGCCAAGAAAATTGACCGAGTCATAAATCAAAACCATGAGTGTCAAGTATCAATTTATACGAAATTGAAAAAGTCAGTGAAATCATCAACATTCAAACGAAATCGAATGGCTGAAGCTAAATATTGAAAATATAAGACGAGCGAAAATCTAGGGATTCAAATCATATATAAACCAAATCATCATCGGCAACGAAAATCATCGAGTTCAAGTACGAAAAACATTAAAGCAAAAAAAGCATAAATTACATACCGAAGCAAACATCGAACTCGATCAAATAGAAGCAGCCTTGTGCAACTCAAAGAGAGAGTCAATCGACAAAGCAAGGACCTAAATCATCATTCGATCGAGCAACTATTATCGGCAGCTTCTAATCCAAAGCCCTAATTTTAATCAGGGAGGAACGAACGAAGAAAGCCCTAATTTTGAACGAACAGAGCCGCCATTATCTCAATTAAGGAACGGGCCACAAAAGTTATAAAAAGAGAAATTGGGCCGGCCTTTTATTTTATAAGGGTTATAGTTAGGGTTTATTTGTTTTAATTTTTTAAATTTGTATTTCAATTTTAAACCGTTGTAATTTCTAGTCGTGTGACTAGGGGACAAACTACGTGGCGTAGTTTGAGAATTCGCAACTCAGTGGCTGAGTTGTGGAAGGGTTTTGAGCGTAGAGTTAGGTTAGTCAGTAGCGGGTGTCATGAGTTTACATGTGTAAGTGTGTGACTACTTAATTTCTAGTAGAAACCTTGGGGGCAGCACATAGGCGGGGTTTTGCCGAAGCTGGGTAAATTCTGTGACGTTCTATTTCTACACTTATTATTCTGCTATTATCTGTGCTGCTATTATTCTGTGATCTGTGTTGAAATTATTTTATAAGCTTCCGCAATTAATTTTTATAATTAATAGTATCACACTGTTCACCCCTCTCTAGGGTGAAATCAATCCTACGGGATGGAGTCAAGTGGTTGACCCATTTAACAAAGAATTCTTGTGAGCAAACGAATGATAGGAACGTGTATCGTGTCATTTGGATTAATTTTTCGAAAAGATTTTAGTGTAGTATAATTATTGTGTGAGACGGTTTAGGTAAGGGTTTCTTGGCAAGTTTTGTGGCGATTCAGATAATATCCTAAGTGATGAGATGATACTTGCCTAGGCGAGCGTCGTAGAGCACTTAGTACATTATCCTTATTGAAATTATGTGGTCGAGGTGGATTTGAACCCGAGAAAACCCATGGAATTTCACATCTTCGTTTAATGATGATTTAATTAGTACAATTTTCTCTTTTAAGGAATGAGTTTTGTCCAAAAGAAATGGAAAGTCGAGGCATTATTAGCTAGATTTATTCGAGATTTCTGAGACACGATGATCCTGCGTATCATACAAATTTTTCCTCTTTATAGCTGGGAGGTGTAATAGTCGTCGTGTGTTATATTCATGAAAGGAGTTGCACCACCTAGGCGTTTATTACTTTTGAATGATAGATTGACTCATTATAGTTTATGGTTCAACTTGCGCGTTTGATTCTTGACGGTTACCGAGCATGTTGGTGTAGACTCTTTTAAATATTTCATTGCAATTTGTTGCTTGTTATTGTTTGTGCTTGCTATATTTTATTATTTGTCATTGCTTGTTTCTTTCTATTGTTGCTACTTCTTATACTTTCTTGCTATTGTTTACTGCTTGCTTATTGCTGCTATTGTCTGTTGTATTTGTTATTACTGTTTAATCGTATTTTTTGTTGCTATTGGTTTACTTTGATGCTGGTTGATTTTACCGTGGTTGGTTTTATTTCTTGCATGTTTGATAGGTTGAGTGCTAGTTATTATTGCTTATTATTATCGGCTATTATTTGATGGTTTCTTGTCACTTATAGTCATTAAATAAGTAGAGATTAATTATATGGGATAATTAAATACATGCCATTTGATTGGTAATGATGGATTCCTATCTTCGGGGGTTCAATCCAGGGTACATATGGTTATACAAATTGTAACAGTCTTATAGTAGTGACCATGTGTAGTATTGATCTTATATTAGTAATCATACATTGTATTGGCCTTGTATTGGTGGCGTTGCAGATCATTGGCTTCGTATTAGTGGCCATGTCGATTATTAGATCGAGATAGATGTCTTTGTAAGTTAGTGTATTGGCCTTGTTTATTTGGAATTATTAGATTGCGATAAGTGTGCATTATCAACTCCTCCCGTGAGTAATGACGAGTATTGATTTGTATTCCTTAGCTATTTATCTCATGTCATCCATGCCTGCTATAGGCGAGATAGGAGCTATATGAGTCTACTACCATTTGATGTGAATCAGAGTCAGTGGTATATTTAGATACTGACTCACTTGAGCTTATTCTCCAAGTGATTGTCATGTATAACTATGGTAATATCAGTTATTACATTAAGGTTATACATGTTTGAAATCTATGTTAGTGCACAATTCTCTTTGTATAGTACAATTTGGTACTTGAGAGCTAATGTATAGCCATTTAAATGCTTATTTTTCTTAGATTGGCATTTAAATGGTGATAAGCTTTCATAAGGGAGGTAAGAATTTTTGAAAAATGTGGGATTGCATAGGTCATCGCATATTTCGTTGTGTATGTGATGCATTCTAATTTGGGAGTTCCATAGTGCTGATAGCACACGGGAATGTACTGTTGAAAGTTTTTGAAACTGAGATTTGGGAACTTTTGTTCAGTTCTATTACTTTCTCATACTCATGTAAAATTTGAGGATGAAATTAGTTTAAGGGGGGAAGAATGCAACAACCCGCAAATTTAACGATAATATATTTAAATAGTTAATTTAAATATCAAGTCATTACTAAATTGAAAATCCAAAATGTAGTATTTCGCATATGGTCGAATTAGGACTCGAGACCACTTTTGTTGAGTCCAAATCGATGTTGCGAATTTGTTTGAGTATAAGCATCAATATATTTCAACTGGCGGATTTTCAACTGGCAGCCTGCGTTCGATTCATAAATCGATCTAAAAGGCCAACTTATGTATACGATGGAAGTGGGTCCCGAAACCTTTTCCATTGGGTTCGAAACGACATTCAGAGCTTGTTTGAGTATAAGTTTGATATTCCAGAGTTTGGAATTTTCAAGATTGAATAATTTTGGATGAGGAGTATTTGGGCTAAGCCCATTGGCTAGCATATAAGTGACTAATTCCTTTCATTTTCTTCCATTCACTTCTCATTCATATCAGTTCCTCTCCACTTTCTCTAATGCATTCCTTAATCACTCCTTAATCCTCTTTTAATCACCAATCCCTAAACCCACGGAATAAATTTCATAAAATCAAATAAAATTCACAATAAATCCTCTCTATCATCCTCTACAAAACCCATAATGGAAATAGCTTGAATCAGGATGTAGATGTTGATTTCGAAATTTAAATAAGCAAGATTTGAGTTTTTCGTGATAGTAGCTTGGTTTGAGTTTAATTAAAGTGAGTAGGATGGTTCTCTTATTAATTTACATGTTATACTTCATATATTTTTTAATTAGTGATTACGAAGTATTATGGAATGATTTAGAGATTTCTATGCCAGGGTTAGACGTGCATTCACGTTATAAAAATGTTTCCCTTAGCTAATTAATTGTTTAAGATCCTAGTTACTATATTTTGAAATGTTAGTAGGCCCTAGAATTGACTTAGGGTCAAATTGGGTGATTGTTGTGATGTTATGATTTGATTTGGGATTAATCAAGTAGTTTAATGATGTGCGTCGTTAGAAAATATAAATTAATACATTTGAATTGATGTGAAGATTGTTAGTAAGCTAATTTAAGTGGTTCGTGAACTCTACACTTATTTTACAGTGATTAGAGACTAATGAAGCTTAATTAGTATATATAAAATGGTTACGTGATTTTATAAATGAAGAATATATTTTATAAAATAGATACGAGATTTTATAAAATAGATACGAGATTTTATAAAATAGTAAAATGATGAATACTTGATTCTCAATGAGGAGAAATAGGTATATTAAAGGGCTAAATCAATTTATAAGCTAGTATTGTATTTTATAAAGTGGTTTATGAGAAAGTATGATATCTTATAAAATAGTATGAGATTTTGTAAAATGATATAGGGAGATGTTTCACTTTTATTTGAAACAGATTTTGTAAATAAAAGTAATTTTTGATTTAAGTAATAATAGAATTACTTATTCAAATATACTTGTACGTGTATGTGCATGAGCGGGTATAAGTATCCATGTATTTGGAGCTAAGCGACTATGAAAATGAAAGATTATATTGTTGTTAAAATTGTTGCATGGTTATTTTTTGTATAAGTATGCAATTGTTTTATTATATAGAAGTATTATCGATTACAAGTTTATTGCGGGCATTTTAGCCATAGGGACCACCGTGTGCGCTAAGTTGCGTAAGTGTATACCGGGTCGAGTAATTGCCCTGCTAAATTCTACAGTGTGATTTCTATTTTGTTGTGCGATGGTGTGGATGTATGTTCATACACGTGCATAAATGAGGGCAATAATGCACGTGTGTTCATACACGTGCATAAATGAGGGCAATAATGAACGTGTGGGCTATGCATAAGACAGGAAGGCCGGGAATGATATTTTGCCGTGTTAGAAGAGGTTGACTCATTACGATTGGCTGTTGAACTCTATTCGTGTAAAAAGTAAGTTTTTGGTGTCGAAGGCATATACGGAAAAGCATCCGTTTCAAATTATGTAAATTCATGATTTGAGGTCTCTAGATCGAAGATGATATCTCCACAATCGCAAGGAAGATAATGCGAGTACTTTGGAGCTACGGATCAAAAGTTATGGATGTTCGAAGATTAGGGAAGGTGCAAAAACAACCCAGGTACAAGTACGGTCGACTGGGGAGACCCATTCAGTCAACTGAATTGGGTCCATTTCATACCAGACTGAGAAGGGGGTTCAGTCGACTGAGAGCTTGGTTCAGTCGATTAATATCTTTTTTAAGTTGACTGACCTGATGTTGATCGCCGGTTCGACTGAAACTTCAAAATGCCATAACTTTCGTATATGAACTTGGATTGAGGTGAGGTTTGAACCATTGTTCACCATTTTTCGAAGGCTACAATCTGGAAATTTTAGTGGGTTTTTAAGTACTTTTGTTTTGGGGCCTATGGTCACCACGGTACGTATTCCAAAACCGTACATTTTTGGTAGACCGAGAGGGTATACTGGGAAGTACTATGGCATTGGGGTCATACGTTCAATTTAGAATGCAGTTCGGACTAGTATGAGATTTTGTTAGTGTTATCCGGTGGATTTAAGGTCGTGGCAACTAGAGCCATGCGTGGAAATCTTATACGATTTGTGATGACAGCTGGTAGGGACATGAAGTTCCCTAGTAGCGAGTCATCCATGATTTTGATGATAGTGGGTTGGGACATAGAGTTTCTTAGTAGCAAGTTATCTAGGTTTCTATATGGTATCTAGCTGATATGTAAAGTTCCTTAGTAGCGACTTATACACGATTTGTGATGATATCGGGCTATGACTTAGAGTTCCTCGGTAGTGAGTCATATACAATTTGTTATGATAGCGGCCGAGACATAGAGTTCCCATTAGCGAGTCATCTACGATTTAGCAGGCTGGGACATAAAGTTCCCCAGTAGCGAGTCATTCTATAATTTGGTCTTAGTAATAGTGACCATACGCATTATGGCATACCTATTTGGTTTTAGTTGTAGGGATTATATGCATTGAGGCTTATCTTATAGGTTTTGGAGAAGTGATCAGTACTTTGGGATCATGGTTTATTGGTACTATATTATTAGTAGTTTTAGGCCAGTGTAGTGTAATGAGATATTATGCTAAGTTGTTTCTATAAGAGAAGAGCAGGTTATGGTACGATCCCCTATTTTTGAGATGGATTTACTATACTTATTTCTATGCAGTTCGGGTTTTCCTTGAGCCACGTTTGTGGAGAGGGTTGGCTATGATTTTGTTATTCCTGTCTATTTGTATATAGTTTTAATATACAATATTTTGAGATAGTTCCCCTCACACCATGCTTTATGTCTGACCTGCGTTTTGCCTTTGTCTGCTTATGTCATGGAAACTCTCGGGTACTTGATTGAGTAATTCGGGATCAAGTGCTTTATGGGATATGCTAGCAGCGTGCATAGCTGGAGCATTTTGGAGGCGTGGCATCGCTGTTTTAGGATATATATATACACACACTTGTTATTTTATTGTACATGACAAACCTGTTATTTATATACGAAATCAGATATTTATTTTGAACGTTATGCTTTTGGAGTTAACGTATTCTTACTATTTTGTACTGATTTTTATGTATCAGTTGCTTCCGCTAGTATAGTCTCTTATATATATTGTTATTCTATCTCTGTTCAAGTATATTCAGTATACTACATGTTGCCATACCGTTGTGAGATCTTATCGATGTCTTGGTTTAGTATTTTGTTCTAATTTTATCCTGACAATCTGTCTTTTGTGGTATATGTAAGTAAGCTAATTTGGTAAGGTGCTAACTTTTAGGTACTACGAAGGGTGGGTCATTGCTGGAATAGATGAATTTAAAACCTAATATTGGTTGGACCGTAAAAAGCGAATAATTTTGTACCAACTTGGTAAATCTTAGTGTATTTTGAACAAATTTATATTCTAAAATATTTACTTTGTATTCCTTGAAATGATGCATTTGAAATTTTAAGAAAAGCAGTAATGTCTCTGTAACAACCCAGAAATTTTGAGGTTTTAAATAATGCAATTGTCTAAATTTTTCTTGAAAATATATAATTAAAAATGAAAATTTGATATTTGAAATACGTCTATTTAAGCATAGTAAGTATCAGATTTTCATCCAAAAATATGAAAGTTTATTCAGTTATGAAATTTCAAATTTTTAATTTGAAATCAATTAAATTGATGGAAATAATTTTTTTTGAAATCTGAATATTTTTATATAAGAAAATGTTTACTATTTTCTGAGTTTTTGTTTTGCCAAAATTGGACTACGCTAGCTCCGTTTATCTTATTTTCGACGTTTTAGCAACATTCTGAGCAGTGAATATCGACTTTTAATAGGAAGGTCGTGTCTCTTATCTCTTTGTATCATTAGCGTTTCATTTTGTAACGACTCATAAATTTCCGATAATAAGATTTGTTATTTTAGCAAGATTTTGTAATTTAATTTGTATAGATAAAAAAATTTATAATTTAATATTGAAATGAACGCTAAAATGAAATGTAGCAATGGTAATTAAAATTAACTATTGACAATTGGAGTGAAATCCCCATGAAATCCCAATAATAAAATAGTGCAAATTTGCTGCACTTAGTTATAAAATTGAAAATAAGTAAATAAAAGTAAATGTTGAATTAACCAATGAAATAATATATTTATTAATAGTAACTAAATATAAATTAAGGTAATAACGGTAATGCGAGTTAATAAATAACTAATTTAATGCAGACCCCAATTAATTGAAACAATTGTAGGGTTATAATTGATTGTAAATAGTAAATTTAGAAATAATTCATGGTTATATTAGTTGATGAAATAATACGCAATAAACTGTATTTTGACAAAATCAATGTTGGATAAGTAATTATCATATTTGTTGTTGATAATGAAGTACGATTAAGAGTTAGTGGCAACAATTATCATAAGTTACCGATATATTTTAATCCATTAAATTGAATTGAATCAATTGCAATAAATCTAAATTAAATATTACGTTAACGATAATTAAGGTAATATTTGAAAATAATGTTAATGTTATTCATTATAGGACAATTTGTTGAATTAAAGGAATGGAAATAAAGATTTATCAATTTATTGAGATCTGAACTATAATAGTTGGATTAATTGCAATTAAATGAAATTTAATATCTAAATGTTACGTTAATTGAAATTTAGATGGAATTTGAGAATATTAATGTAATAGATCATGAATCTAATGTTAATTTCATCCGGCTGGCAGCAATGAATTGAATAATAGAATGAAAAGTGAATTAAATGGAATTATTGGAAATTAAATTTATAATTTCTGAATTTAATGAAATTGAGATTAACATTAAAATTGATAAATTTATCAACTCTAAATTGGCATCTAAATTTACATAAATTTGTGCAAATGATTAAGAAATTTAAAAATGATAAAATTTGTCAATTATGGGATCGAAATGAAAATTTTGATTTAATTAATTAATTATTAATTTATTTAATTAATGTAAAAATAGCCATTTTGGCTACTCTCTCGGATTACGACGAAACCAGTTTCATCGGATTCATAACAGTGAATTTTTGTAGGATTTCAAGTTTCGTAGCGATCGGGCTTGTTGTTTGATCGTACGGGCTCGAAACGTCTAGAAATCAATTAATTGAAATAAATTGAAATCAGTTTGAAATAACTTGATTTTAGCATAACTTCTTCATACGATGGAATTTGAACTTGAAACCTGTTCCATTGTATTTAAAATATTTAAAAAAATATTTTGATATATGGGTTGACCCATTTCTGTTACGGAATCGAAACGGGCTTTTCAAGTCAATTATCGTTAAAAACACAAACCAATCGGGACCATTTCTTTCTATTTTGTTCTGCCTATATATATATATATATATATATATATATATATATATATATATCATTATAAACTCTAGGAGCCTTTCTATTTCTCATTTTTGTACGTACATAAATTTCTACTCCTCCTCTTCCTCAATGGCTGAAAACCCTAATCTTCCCAATCTAATTTCAATTCCAAAAAAAAAATTTGCGGATCTGCAACCACTTCAGATCGCGCTTCGAGTTTCAGAAGCAGAAACCCTGCATCAACTTCAGTTCAGGAAGAAAATGACTTGGGTCGCTCTGGGTCGTTTTGCCAAAAACTTAGAGTAAGCATCGGGGATTTGAGGCGGTGGACCGAAGTTGAACCCGAAGTCGACCTAGGATTAGAATTTTCCAATCTTCTAATTTTCATAACTTTTTCATATGAGCTCGGATTCATGTTGCAGTTTTTTTTGCAGAGATCGTATTAGAATTTTAGACATTTTGGTGCAGGTTGGCATGGATTCTGAGATTGTTCAAATTTTTGGGTTCAAACTGGATTTAAATTCAATTTAAATTCAAAAGATGAGCATTTTAACCCACTCACAACTTCTAAAATTTCTTATTTTTGTTAAATTGGTGTATAATGTGATTAGAAATTTATTTATGACCGTTTTGGCGTATTTTGAATCATCATCTTAGTTTATTTGAAATTATTTGGATAAAATAGTATTTAATTTATTATTGAATATAAACTGTCAGTAAATACATGTTATTCATTATTTGTTCTATATTGATGTTATTGATTGAATTGGATGATGATTATGATAAATGTTTGATGATTGATATTGGATGAATGGATGTTGTATTTTATATTATTATAAACGTGAAGTTGTTATTGATTTTTATTTCATTCGGGATTGCGGCTTGAAATGATATATAACCATATTTTATTTTAAATTGCAAATTGAAATGATAAATATCCCTATCACTTGACTATAGGATATAAAATTATAAACAGACACCGTCAGTCTGTATATAAATATTTTGAAAATGATTTTTATGGTTTTGGAAAGAAATATATGGTTTAATAAATATAGATTTTTGATATTATATAAACATTATTTTATGTATAGTTAAATTCTTGAATTTAAGCTATGTATAAATTTGTTAAAAAAAATAAGTTTAATAATAGAGTTTGATTTCTTTTAAAATATAATGTGGGTAAGTATATAAATTTTATTTTAATATAGAGTGTATAATGATTTAAATAAATTAAGGTTGGGAGATAAATTGGAGATTTATTTGAAATTGAATTTATTTAAGAATTAAACTCAAATAGGTTGATGTGAAATTCATAAAATTTGGAATTTCAGAAGGTATGATTCTTATAACTTGATTTTTGTTTAAGGTGAATTAAATGAATATTTCAAGTAAATAGACTGAAGGAAATATTTAGTTATTTGTAATTTGAGTTTTATTTAAATGATAATGGATTTATTATGCAAATTATTTCAAAACTAAATAATCGAAAATTTAATTGTTCGATCTTAATTACCAAACTTAGTTTTGAAATTGTTGAATACTTTAAGTTTGAAATATTTTTGAATTTGAAATGGTTTATTCTGTGGATCAAATCTGTTTTGAAATCGATAAATTGAAATAGTTTATTTGGAAAACTGAATTGAATTGAAATTTATGATTTGGGATTTGGTTAAATATAAAATGTAGAAATTCGAGTTGTGTTGGATTTGATTTGTGAAATTGAAGAAGCTTTTTTATTATATAAAGTATTCAAATATTTAAACCATTTAAGTGATGGAAGTTATGTTTCAAAGTTATGAGTTTCAAGGTATTATAATTTGAAAGTGTTATATTTCAAGTGTTTTGATTTCGAAATGTTATAACTTTGAAAGTGCTATGATTTTGGAAAAAGGATATATTTGAAATAAAAATGATATTAAATTGATTTGGGTTTTAATAAAAGTGATATCATATTGGTTTGGGTTTTGAAAGGGAAATGATATCGTATTTATAGGGTTTTGAAATGGATATTATATTCTGGTTTTGAAGTATAAATTATTTTGAAATAACTGCGGTGTTATAATAACGTTTGGTTGTTAAAGAAACTGGGATCGGAAGTGGTCATACTCTCTGCCAACTCTAAAAACCACTTTAACAACCGTGTACGCGGTGGAGATTCCAGAATGAAGTAGGATGGCGGCGGTGTTCCTTTGAGGTTTGAATGTGGACCCGACTCCCGTGAGTTGGCTTAAGGTGGTTAAAACAAGAGGGATCTCGGGCCAGTGAGGTAGTGTGACGACCCGGAAATTTTAACGAATTAAATTGGAATAATTAATTGTTTTTAAATATTTAAAAGTTAATTTTAACTTGAATTCAAGATATCAATATTTACTTGATAATTAAATTATTGAATTATATAGTTTAAATATTGAATTTAATAATTGAAAATTGGGTAAGTTGTTGAATCTAAAATTTCTAAGCCGGTTTAAATAATTTGAAGGCCTATAAATCTATAATGATGATACTGAGGATAATAGGATAGTTGAAATTTAAATCTAAAGGCAATTTGTTCAATTTTTTTTTTAAAAAATTTATCGATCAAATTGAATTTTAAAATTAGCCTTCCGAGGCACCGTCTCAGAATTTGACGAAACCAGTTCCATTGGATCCGTAATAATTAGTTATTATCAGATTTCAATTTTTGTAGCAATCCGAATTGTCGTTTGACCCTGGCGGCTCAAAACGCTTAAAACTATTTTAATTGATTTAATTTTTAATTGATCGTTTCTTTCTATAACTCATGTATATGAACGAATTAGCTTCCGAAACGCATTCCATTGTGTTCGGAACGCGGGTAAAACCCTGAAATCGCCTCGCGGCATTCCTTAAGAGGAGTTCGAAAATTTTAGTAGAAATCGATAAAACATTTTGAAGTTTTATATAAGTTAATGAAAAACTTAATTAAATTATCAAGATATTTTTCCTTCACAATGTCGTGTTGAAGAAGCCTTCCATCTCCTTTATATTTTTTCCCGTTCTCCCCCTTCATTCTAAAAACCCCAGATCGCATCTCAAAATAAAAATAAATAAAAAAATAAGAAACGGAGCCGAAACCCTTTTCTCCCTCGAGTCAAAATAAATCGAATTACATCAATGGCCGAAGCCTTCGAGTCTAATAAAAAAAAAAAGCAGCCACAGTCATGTTCGTTTTTGGTCGCGATCGAAGAAGGGGGGAAACTGGGTAACCGCGGTGTGCTCGCGTTCATGGAGCGCGTGAAGGCGATCGATTTAGGGTCGATGAGGTGGAAGTGAGCAAGAGCGTGCGTGGTTAGGGTTTTGTGAGGCATGGAAGCATGAACTCTGGGAGGCTCGCATGCGATGGCTTCAAGGCAGAGTGAAGAAAAAAAGGGTGGGGTCGGCGGTGTGTGATGGTCTCGGATGGTGAGGTGGTTTGAAGTGTGGCAGTGGCTGTAGCTCCGAGTCGATGGAAGTTTGGGGTCGCGTGGTGACCTTGGCTCTCTGTTGCTATAAGGTAGATTCTCCTATCCATTTATTTAATTACAGAAAATGTATATAAATGAAGATGAAGTTTTAACGGTAGTTGTTTTTCTAAAAAAAATGCAGTAGACTATTTTAGTATATGGTTTTATAGGAAACAGTTTTAATTATATATATGTATAAATTATTTTATAAGAGCTGAAAATAAAAAGGTTTAAAATATACAGTGGAGTTATATAAAAATTTAGTTTAAATCAAATCTATAAGTTGAAAATTTAAGTAAATAAATGGTGATTAATTATGTGGTTAATTCAAATAGTAACATATCGTGAAATACTTTTACAAGGTCATAAACTGAAAAGAAGTGAGCCGGTTTCGAAGTGGACTGCAAACAAATCAAGGTGAGTAAACCTCACGATGTTGGATTTTTATTTAAATTTAAATGGTTAAATTTAAATAATTAGTCGAATGATTAAATTTGATTTGGTATTCCATGTTGGATGAGTTTACTCACGTTGGTTTCCAGCCTGACCCGGGTGTTACTTTGGTGTAATGGTCGGGTCAGACCGAGTATTACAGATTTTCAGGTAGGTATGCTCTGGAGCTCAGGAGGCGAGCTGGATGGCGAAAACGTATAGAGTATTTCCGCTGTAGTATATTATTGTGTATCTGAGACATGATAATAGTGTATATTCAGTGACTGTGTATATGCTGATGTATATTAAATGTAATGGACAGATATAGTATTCTTTTGTAAACTAATATTATTTATTATTATATTTTATCCGCTGCGAATGTGAGATGTTTGGTGTTTTCTGTTCTTCTTCTTCTATCTCTTTTTTCTTTTTCATAACTATCTGGAATTTTCGGGAGTGAAAATTTCGGGTCGTTACATTTGGTATTAGAGCGGAAAGGTTAAGCGAGAACCTTGGCTCTGGTGGGAATTACTCATTAAATAGACTTCGTAGAACTCTAGAATGAGTTGAGTGTTTATATATGAGCGTGTACTTGTTATTTTCTTATATAAAGATTTTAAACGATTTTATATAAAATATTTTTTTTTTGGATATATAAAGCAATATTTCCTTCTAATAAATATTAAGGTGATTGGTTGTTAAATTATTGGAATTAAAATTTAGAAGTAATACAATACAACCAAATTGAAGTCTTGAATTAGAATTAAATGAAATAAAAACGAAAATACAACCAAATCGAAGTTTAAATTAATTGAAAATGAAATTCTAAAATTAGGATTCAGGAATTAAACTATTTAAAAAGCTTTAAATAAATGTAAGTTTGAAATGGGATTCAAACTGGAATTTAATCTTGAAATTATAGAAATAAGAATAATATAAAAGGGAAATGGGACTTGTTGCAAATAATGGATTGTTTGAAATGTGATTTAAATTTTAAACCAAGGGTGGTTTACAATTTTAAAACATGGTTGGGAGGGCCAAGAAATAAATATGTATGAATATGCATGATATCAAAGATAATTTGAAATAAACTATAAATGTTGAGTTTTGATTTTCCCTGAAATGTGATGGGAAACCCAAAGTGATATAAGTCTTGAACTTATAAGAGGGAAAGAATTTTGAAGTTTGAAGCGGAAATTCAAATTGAGTAAGGTTGATCGGATTAAGTAAATTGAAATTTAACTTTGGGAAGTTAAATAAGTGTAGAAAAAGCAATCAGAATTGGAAATTTCAAGATGAAATTGGAATTTAACTTGGAAAGCTAAATGGTTGATTTGAATTGGGAATTTGTGTGACCTCAAAATGGGTTTGAGATTTAAAAATTGAAAATGGATGGATGTTTTAGAATAAATTGGATGTTATCATCCTATTGTTGATAAAAATCTTTAAATTGAGAATGGTATAGTGTAAATAAAATAAATTTGAATAATTGAGTTTGTAAATTAAAATTGTTTAAGAACTGGCTTCAAACGGGAAGATAAAATTGAATAATAAATTAAATTTTGAAAACAAATAAAATTATATTGAGTTCTTATTTGAATCTGAAAAATATAAGTAGAGATAAATTGAAATGAAGAATTGGACTCAGAAATTTAAGATTGTTTAAAAACTTTAAATAAAAGTTAATTTGGTTTAAAGAGTAAAATCAACCTTTGGGAATTTAACTCGAATTTATATAATTCGAGATGGTTTAAACCTGGGATTGGAATTGAATTAGTTCAAATTGAATCTGATTTGAATTAATTGGATTCGTGATTGAAGATGGGTAAGTTTAAAATTTTAAATGGAAAATTTGGATTAAATTGAAGTGATTTGGATTCTTAAATTAAATTGATAATAATTCAAATTGATTGGAATAATATGAAATTATAATTAAAATTGAACAGGATTAAAATCAACTAGAATTTGATGTAAATTTGGGAAGGAATCAAGATTGATTCAACTTGAATTGGGAATTAATCAAGTCCAATGGAATTTGGAGTTATTTGGATTGGAATTGGGTCAATTTAAATGGAGATTTAAATTGAATTGTTGGGAAAGTGAACAGTTGGCTCTTGACTATTTTCAATATAAATTGTTTTGATATAAACTTATTTTTCTAAGCTATTAAATATATACAACCTTTCTTTCTTAAAGCCAAATTATTTTATACTTGTTTTACAATTATTTTTGGAGCTATTTAACCATTTTTCAACAGTTTTCTAAACTAATTACTATTTTTCAACTATGTTACAAATTAATTACTATTTTACAACTATTTTACAATTATCTAAAATTTCTGAAACTATTTAGCTATTTCTCAACTATTTTACAGTTAGTTACCCATTTTATGGCTATTTTACAAACTAATAATTATTATTTTTTCAACTATTTGTCTATTTTTAAATTTTCGAGCTATTTCCTAAATATAAACTGGTCGGAGTTCAAACTGTTATTGATT
The DNA here is from genome assembly GCA_030765085.1 of Allium cepa. Taxonomy (NCBI): domain Eukaryota; kingdom Viridiplantae; phylum Streptophyta; class Magnoliopsida; order Asparagales; family Amaryllidaceae; genus Allium; species Allium cepa. Next base: position 430,559,949 of record CM060937.1, read on the forward strand.
AAATGCCCAACTGAGATAAGAATTGAAGTAATAATCCAAATGGGGATTAAAGGAAAACGGGAATAAATGAGTATATCCCACTCTGATGGATTTTTGAAAGTGGTTGAAGTATAAAAGGATTTTATACAAGTTAGAAATGATCCAAAGTTTTAAATTTTTTATATATTTGAATATATATATATATATATATATATATATATATATATATATAAAGGATCTTATGAGGATTTTGGAAAAAGGTTTTGGGAACCTTTGGATTTGGAAAGGCTTTTGATTTTTGGGTAAAATCAATATTGGAATTTGGAAAGCCTATCTTGAGAATTATCAATTTTGGAATAATCGATTTTGTGTAAAGGAGCTTTGTATGATATCATACTAGGTGTATGATTTGAAGATACTATATGTGCATAGTATAAAATGTTTTGATGATGGCTCTGGGGAAAAAGGCGCTTCCTTGAAATGAACTTCTCAGGAGTGCCACCGGGTAGTGCTTCCTTGAGCCCCAAGGGGGGGGGGTTCTAAAGTTGATCCTGTGAGGAGTCCGGACAAAACTTCCTGAAGATTATGAGTAATGTATACCATAGCGAAAGTCGTGTGTGCCGCTGAGAGCCAACAGTCTGCGTTTGATTTTATATCGGCAGACTGCGACCTATGGAGGAGTGGAGAGGTTTCATTTTGATAGCGAAAATCAAAGGCCGCGGAGAGCCTGCAGTTACATGGACTTTTGCTGCGACGGCAACTTAACCCTGTGATGTAACTGTGACCATGGATGGGGGTGATGATTTCCAGAGCATTCACACCAAAGATATTTTCTCTATTTTCAAAAACTGTTTCTATATTTTCAATAACATTATTTTCCAAATATTTTCACTGGGTGTTGAAAATGGGTTTACGAAGTACTTATAGATTTTCAGTCCTACGCCTGATCAACATATGACTGAATTTCTGTGAGAACGAGGATGGACTGGTTGAGACATCGAGTTATAAAAGTATTTTTATAAAGAGCTATTTTATTAAGTATGATGTAAATTTAAAAGCATTTCTAAAATTTTAAATATGGTGTTGGAATTTTGGGAAAATAAAAAGGGAATCTAGACTGGAATTTTAATGAAGTGAATTTGTAATTAAAATCGAACATTTATTTAGAAGTCGAAGGTAAACTAATTGGCTAAATAATTATTTGGTTGTGTATATTAATAAAATTTAACTTGGGTAAACAAATGGGTTGTAAGTGATAATGGGTTCGAAAATGAATTCGAATTTTAAATAGAATTCGACTTGGATTTGATAATGAATTAAAAAAGAGGAGATGCTATAAAAATGGAAATAAAATAGAGTTAGATTGAAAATGTGATGGTTTGAATTACAAATAAAATTCAAGTGTGATTTGAATAATATTTAATGAAATTTGTAAGTACATTGGACATAAGAGAAGTGATTATAATAGAAATGGTTTGAGTTGCAAAACAAAACCCATGTGGATAGAAATAAATTGAGAATGGACTTATATTAATAAAATAAATTCGATAACGAATTACGTAAGTAAATTAAAAATTTAAAATGGGTTGATTGAGTTAAATAATAATGGATGAAGTCTGATTAATTAAAAACTAAAACAAAGTTGTGATTGGAATTGGATTATCAGACTTAACTTAAGTTCGGTGGCACATTAATTAGAAGTATAAATAAGTTAAGTATGTGGTTGGATATTATTTTGATAAATTGAGAAGGTGAATTTAAATTTAAAATTTAAAATTGATGGGCTAACTGAATTTAATGGAAGTAAACTTAAGTTTGATGTTGGAATAAATCAAAGTAAATTAACTTAAGTTTAAAATTTATGGGAGCTTGGCATTGAATAAGAGTGGAAGCCCATTAAATAAAAACTTGGATTGAATTAATTTGGAAATGGTTATTAATTTATAAGTATTGGGTGTGCCAAGCTTAACAAATTGTTTTGAATGGAACAATTGCGGAAATGAAATGAAATGCAATGAATGGTTGGTGAATAAATTAAAAATGAAGTGGAATTAATTACAGGATAGGTTGAAGAGTAATTTGAAATAGTTATAAACTAAATAAATACTCTATTAAGCGAATATTGATGAATTAGTATAGAATGAATCGTCGTATGGCGTAAATAAAAAGTAATTAAAATACTATGAGTTAATAGAGATTAAATAAAATTTATTCAGAATCAATTTAAGTGAATATGAGCTTGTTTGGATTAAAAATCAATGGAATGTAAGCAATTGAGTCGTAAGCCATTAAAATTGAATGGAATGGCATATAATTTGGTTGAAAACAAATTGAATAAGCTTTAAAATCATATGAATCACTTATGGGAAGCGTTTGGCACTTGTTATGTATGTAATGCATGTGTTTAGCTATTGAAAGTAAGTGATATGCTAATAAATTTTCTATATATAGCACTTACATATTTGAATTGAGTAAGTACAGGTACCTGAAGGCCGTTTGGCTGGATTTGGATTGCACTAAATGCTAAAATAAATAAGCTGCTTGCTTAAAATGCTAAATAAGGTACGCCTACGCAATAAAAAATAGGAAATATGAACTATTTTTGCTTTTTCGACCGAGTGGGTCGATGTATATATATTTATATCTCCTGTCAAATTGCAAAAGCTCCTTCGTACAAAGGAGACTCTAACCAAATTTTTCCAAAATTTTGGGAGTTAGAAATTTTTTGAAAATTTTAAGGAAAATTTTTGTTAACGACCAAAAAATTTAAAGTAAATTTGTAGGTGAACTAATATGAATCAATTATACATGGGAAATGGAACTTAATATTCAAAATTGGAAATAAATTGAGTCCATATTAAAACGGGAAAAGCAAATTTGAATAGAAGTATATATGAAATTATATATATGAGAATGTATAAAATGATTTGTAAGGTTACGATTGGATATTGTTGCTAAGTGAGATATGCAGGTATTAAAGAGAAAAGAGAAACTTGGATTTGATTCCAAAAGATAAATTTGTATTGCCCGACAAAAAGGTATGTATTTTAATTTCGGTATGAATTGGATTGGGTTTTTGATGTAGCCACTTGGCTTTTGCTTTCTTTTTGGTATTTGGGATGCCCGTAGAGGCCTTTTGTAGTTGTACCGAGCTAGCCGCGCAAAGAAGACGCTGGCAAAAATTTTCGGGAGTTTAGAGAGTTAGAATTTTTTTGAGAAAATGTGGATAATTCTGAATTTAGTTTTAAATTGAATTTTGAACGATTGAGAAAAAGGGTATTGATTAAAACTATAGAAGGTTTTGGGAAGTTGGTTGATGTGATAAGGGGTTTTAATAAAGGATAGTTGATAGGATGCTGATAAAACTGTTGGTTTTGGGGGAAGGGTAAACGGGTATTGGTTCATTCTTCCCAACTAGTAATTTCGGGGACGAAATTCTTTTAAAGGGGAAGGAATGTGACGACCCGGAAATTTTAACGAATTAAATTGGAATAATTAATTGTTTTTAAATATTTAAAAGTTAATTTTAACTTGAATTCAAGATGTCAATATTTACTTGATAATTAAATTGTTGAATTATATAGTTTAAATATTGAATTTAATAATTGAAAATTGGGTAAATTGTTGAATCTAAAATTTCTAAGCCGGTTTAAATAATTTGAAGGCTTATAAATCTATAATGATGATACTGAGGATAATAGGATAGTTGAAATTTAAATTTAAAGGTAATTTGTTCAATTTTTTTTTTAAAATTTATCGATCAAATTGAATTTTAAAATTAGCCTTCCGAGGCACCGTCTCAGAATTTGACGAAACCAGTTCCATTGGATCCGTAATAATTAGTTATTATCGGATTTCAATTTTCGTAGCAATTAGAATTGTCGTTTGACCCTGGCAGCTCAAAACGCTTAGAACTATTTTAATTGATTTAATTTTTAATTGATCGTTTCCTTCTATAACTCGTGTATATGAACGAATTAGCTTCCGAAACGCGTTCCATTGTGTTCGGGACGCGAGTAAAACCCTGAAATTGCCTCGCGGCATTCCTTAAGAGGAGTTCGAAAATTTTAGTAGAAATCGATAAAACATTTTGAAGTTTTATACAAGTTAATGAAAAACTTAATTAAATTAGCAAGATATTTTTCCTTCACAATGTCGTGTTGAAGAAGCCTTCCATCTCCTTTATATTTTTTCCCGTTCTCCCCCTTCATTCTAAAAAACCCAGATCGCATCTCAAAATAAAAAATAAAATAAAAAAAATAATAATAATAAGAAACGGAGCCGAAACCCTTTTCTCCCTCGAATCAAAATAAATCGAATTACATCAATGGCCGAAGCCTTCGAGTCTAATAAAAAAAAAAAGCAGCCACAGTCATGTTCGTTTTTGGTCGCGATCGAAGAAGGGGGGAAACTAGGTAACCGCGGTGTGCTCGCGTTCATGGAGCGCGTGAAGGCGATCGATTTAGGGTCGATGAGGTGGAAGTGAGCAAGAGCGTGCGTGGTTAGGGTTTTGTGAGGCATGGAAGCACAAACTCTGGGAGGCTCGCGTGCGATGGCTTCAAGGCAGAGGGAAGAAAAAAAGGGTGGGGGCGGCGATGTGTGATGGTCTCCGATGGTGAGGTGGTTTGAAGTGTTGCAGTGGCTGTAGCTCCGAGTCGATGGAAGTTTGGGGTAGCGTGGTGACCTTGGCTCTCTGTTGTTATAAGGTAGATTCGCCTATCCATTTATTTAATTACAGAAAATGTATATAAATGAAGATGAAGTTTTAACAGTAGTTGTTTTTCTAAAAAAAAAATGCAGTAGACTATTTTAGTATATGGTTTTATAGGAAACAATTTTAATTATATATATGTATAAATTATTTTATAAGAGCTGAAAATAAAAAGGTTTAAAATATACAGTGGAGTTATATAAAAATTTAGTTTAAATCAAATCTATAAGTTGAAAATTTAAGTAAATAAATGGTGATTAATTATGTGGTTAATTCAAATAGTAACATATCGTGAAATACTTTTACAAGGTCATAAATTGAAAAGAAGTGAGCCGGTTTCGAAGTGGACTGCAAACAAATCAAGGTGAGTAAACCTCACGCTGTTGGATTTTTATTTAGATTTAAATGGTTAAATTTAAATAATTGGTTGAATGATTAAATTGATTGGATGTGCAATGATGATGATGTGACTGTGGGTTTGCTTGGTTCTCGAGCTATTTGTTTGTTTGACTCGAAGTATTTGGATTTTTTTTAGTTGTTGAACTTAATTTATAAATAAGAAAATGGTTTCGTTTTAAAGTTAATAAGGGCTTGATGATTGTGATTCATTAAAATAGTTGGGTAATTAAATGGATAATTTATTAATTCAATTAATAAATGTTTGGGTTAATTAATTTAGTAACGAATGAGTTGAATGGATTAATTAAGGTTCAAGTAAACTAATTAAGTGCAAGTGATTCAGAATAATAGTTGAATGGTGTGTCAAGTAATTTCTTAATGAAATTAATGAAATATAATTATTTTGCGGAAGGAAACAAGAGATTAAATGAGATAATTAATTAAGGAGTAAGTAATTTATTTAATGAAGTAAATAAAAGATATTAAACATAGGTAGAGGTTGTTTGAGAAGGATTAATATCGGGGTTTAATTAATGTAAATAATTTGGATTAGGATAAATGGAAATGAAATTGGAATTCATAATTTATATAATTAGGGATGTAATTTAAGATGAATTAATCAATATAAGTGACTTATGAGAAGTTAATAAATATAAGTAGTTAGGGGAATGCAATTAATATAGTTAATTAATTTATGAAGTAATTTAGATTACTTATTGATTTTGGGTTAAGAATAATTAATATCGCGAAATAAATTAGAGTTAATTACTTGAATGAAATTGAAGGATAATTAATCCAGGGCGATAAATTAAGATGAAGAATGATGGATTGACCAACTAATTGATTTGGAGTTAATCAACGTTAAATGAAGGAATCTAAGTGTTTGAGGTTTAAAATTCAATTTGAATCAATTGAATTGACTTGTATGTGCTAAGGCTTTGATTATGAATGATTGAATGACATTGGATGTTTGGATTGTGCTGATATCTCTGATATGAATGTCGTGTTTTTCGTATGGATAATATGGGATAGGATGATGTGAGACTCGAGGAGACTGGGATCGGGTATTGGGAGATACCCGAATCCACTTCGAACTTCGTATAATTTGATATGAGGAATTGATGGGTTGGTATGAATGGATTTAAATGAATCGTATTCTCAAATCTAAACTTTGACACTTAGAAAACTTATTTGAAAATAGGTTAGGTCTATATCAAATTGTGACTTTGTAAATTGATTTGAGTTACCCGGGTTCTTTATAAGTTGTATGATTTGGTATTCCATGTTGGATGAGTTTACTCACATTGGTTTCCAGCCTGACCCCGGTGTTACTTTGGTGTAATGCTCGGGTCAGATCGAGTATTACAGATTTTCAAGTAGGTACGCTCTGGAGCTCAGGAGGCGAGCTGGATGGCGAGAGCGTATAGAGTATTTCCGCCGTAGTATATTATTGTGTATCTGAGACATGATAATAGTGTATATTCAGTGACTGTGTATATGTGAAACTCTGATGTATATTAAATGTAATGGACAGATATAGTATTCTTTTGTAAACTATTATTATTTATTATTATATTTTATCCGCTGCGAATGTGAGATGTTTGGTGTTTTCTGTTCTTTTTCTTCTATCTCTTTCTTCTTTTTCTTAACTATCTGCAACTTTCAGGAGTGAAAATTTTGGGTCGTTACAGGTAGCCCCTCTTATTGGACACACGCCTTCGATATTATATTCTGACTTTGATATTGATTTGGTGGCTACGTTTAACTTTTGATTTTTTGGGGTATGACTCGAGGTGGGCGGTAGCTGCACGCTATGCGTCACCACCAGGCCATGTGCGTAATTGGTATACCTCTCCTGGCATTGCCTTGTGTGCCGTGTCACCTACCCTAGCGAGCCTTGTACGAGTTTGATTTGTGTCATACCTATGGAGTATCTTCTCGTAGTCTCCCGATCAGGAGATATGCAGGTACTGTATAGACTACTGGCACTATTACGTGTTAAGGTGGAAAATGTAAAGCCTTAACGCTATTTAAAAGTAACTTTATTTTACTAATAGACATTATTATAATAGCGTATATTACTACATAGTAAATAGTTTAACGGATCCTTAGGAGATGTGAATCCCGAGCATCTCTTAAGTTACTGCACTCACGTTAGACACTGGATAGGAGATGTCAAATCCCGTAAACATCTCTGACGTCATTCCACTCATATTATTTACTGTTGATTTAACTTACATAAGATCTTTTAGTTCTGACTTGAGTGTTTTATCTTTTCAATTCGCTCGGGTCAGCTTGAGCATTTCATGATTTGAAGACTTTATTTTTGGAGGACGAAGACGAAGATTGTGTTACTATTATCTATTATATTATTCCATTGCATTCATACTATTCCGCTGCATTATTTATTATTCTCTGGTATGTGTAACTCTGATATGTATTGTATAAGTGTAATCAAATGTTTGTAAAACAGCTTATGAAATGTTATTTGATTATTATATTTTGTCATTCCGCTGTGAGATTCTGTTTTGTTTTATTTCTTTCTCTGCTTTTCTTATTCACCCCAATAACAATCCGCTCTTTTGTATGGTTTGAGTTGGCACGTGTGTCTGCTTAAACGTACAAAAAGGCTAGATGTTACATCTAGTATCAGAGCTTTGGTTTAGCAATAAACCTTAGCTTTGTGGGGTCCGACTCTTTATTAATAGGGTAGTAATACCCTACGATGAGTCATTGAGTGTGTGTGTATATGAGAGAGCGTATTTGTTAGTGTTATAAAAATGGTTTTGATATTGTGTTAATTTGTTCCTTTTTGTATTTATAAATTCTGGTTAGTGCATCGGACGCCATGACATCAATAGGGATTTCTAAACAATTAATAGGACAGACCGACACAATATTTATTTTGAATATAGGTGACTGAAATAATTTTTCCTGTTATATTTTCTGTATATAAAGTAATAATTTTATAAAGGTTATATTTGGTTGTAATGTATTGGTTGTTAGGTAATGAAATTTATAAATATTGATTGGAAAAAAGATTTAAAATAAAATAAATAAAAATTGGAAACTTAGAATCTAAGTCCCGGGGTTTTTGAAAATTTCTTTTCAATGATTTTGAAATATAATGATAATATTATTAGAAGCATGTTTTGATATAAATATTTCAATATAATTTGAAAGAATTGTTTTAAAGAAATTTTGGAAGGAAATAAGTTCTGTACTCCCCTCTCTATCGCTGGAAAATAATTTCGGTGATGAGTGCACGCAACATCGATGTTCATTTTGGAGTTTCAAAATGGGATGGCCAGTGTAGTAGTTTTACTGCGGATTTATTTTGATAACCAAATATAAATTTTTATTTGTTTTAAATATAATTGGATATACAAGTTGTAAGTATATATTTATCTATTATTTTAAAATGATTTCAAATTAAACCCGGTATTTAGTTCTTAAGTTCCGTTAATTAATAGTTTCAATTATTGTAGTGAAATGGAATGTAACAAATTAATAATTGGAATCTCTAAATAAATAAGAGATTAAATGCTAGGTTATAAATAAAATAACAATAAAGTTGAAATTTGTAACCTATCAAACCAAAAGATATGATTTTTGAACATTTAATTAATTTAAAAGAAATGAGATAAACTTATATACATGTCAATTGCATTTTAAAAAAAGCATATATATATATATATAACTTACCAAAGGATTTAAAAGTTGAAATGTCTAATAAGAAGATGTAATGGAAATTGTACAAGTAAACTTATGTAATGAAAATGTTCAATGGATTTGCTTTATAAATAAGAATTTAATGTTATAATTGTCATAAACTTAAGTTATGACTGAAATGCTGCTAATGAAATATAATAGAAAGGTTATAAATAAATGATAACAAACTTAAGTAAATGTTAAAATTATTTATAATGAGAATAAGTAGAAAGATGAATCATTGCATGAATGAAAAAAAAAGAAAATTTATAAGAATAAACTTAAATAATGTTAGAATTTGTTGTTTGTTTGATTTATGGTTTTTTGGGTAGGGATGCTTTAAAATTTGTTTGGATGTATGAATAATCTATCTAGTTTCATCTATGACTATTGAACAAATGGTGCACTTATTAGTTATTTGCCATTATGTAAAATTTAAAGTTTTTGAACCCAAACAACTATTTGTGTGTTTGATATGAATGGATAATTGATTGTGTTGGTTTTATGTGATGGTTATATGCCTTGTTGCAAGTGATAATTGTTTATATTATTTGTTTGCTATTGATTGAAACAACTTTAAATATTTAATTATATATAATTATTAACTCTTTTTAGATTATATAAGTGAAATACAGGTTATGAAAGCAATCGCTACTGCTTTTGGTTTCACAATTAAGCGTTTGTTTGCCCGACAAATAGGTATGTTCTCAGATTACGGTTTTATAGCGTTATTATATTATTTCCCATTATTGGGATATATTATTTTGAGATACCGTGATATATATTGTTATATGTGATATTATATTTTCTTCTGAGCCTCCCCATACAAAGAAGACTCTACCAAAATTTTCTGTAAATTTTAGACTTAGAAATTTTTTGGAAAATGTTCTCCAAACCTTATTAATTTAAGTATAAAAAGGTTTAATGGCTATAAATTGGTATATTTTATTTAAATTAATTAATTTTATAAATTTATTTGTTTAAAAAGTTAATATTTTTGAATAAGATGTATTGCTTACTCAATTCTTTCTTCCCCCCTTTTTTCTTTTCGGGGACGAAAAGTTTTGAGTGGGGGAGAGTGTAACGACCCATAAATTTTTGATAATAAGATTAGTTATTATAGCGAGATTTTGTAATTTAATTTGGAAAGAAAAAACTTTATAATTTAATATTGAAATGAATGCTAAAATGAAATGTAGCAATGGTAATCAAAATTAACTATTGACAATTGGAGTGAAATTCCAATAATGAAATAGTGCGAATTTGTTGCACTTGGTTATAAAATTGAAAATAAGTAAATAAAAGTAAGTATTGAATTAACTAAAGAAATAATATATTGATTAATAGTAATTGAATGTAAATTAAGGTAATAATGTTAATGCAAGTTAATAAATAACTAATTTAATGCAGACCTCAATTAATTGAAACAATTGTATGGTTATAATTGATTGTAAATAATAAATTTAAAAATAATCCAAAGTTATATTAATTGATGAAATAATACGCAATAAACTGTATTTTGATAAAATCAATGTTAGATAAGTAATTATGATATTTGTTGTTGATAATGAAGTTTGATTAAGAGTTAGTGGCAACAATTATTATAAGTTACCGATATATTTTAATCCATTAAATTGAATTGAATCAATTGCAATAAATCTAAATTAAATATTACATTAATGTTATTTAAGGTAATATTTGGAAATAATGTTAATGTTATTCATAATAGGACAATTTGTTGAATTAAAGGAATGGAAATAAAGATTTATCAATTTATTGGGATTTGAACTATAATAATTGGATTAATTGCAATTAAATGAAATTTAATATCTAAATATTACGTTAATTGAAATTTAGATAGAATTTGAGAATATTAATGTAATAGATCATGAATCCAATGTTAATTTCATCCGGCTGACAGCACCGAATTGAATAATAGAATGAAAAGTGAATTAAATGGAATTATTGGAAATTAAATTTATAATTTCTGAATTTAATGAAATTGAGATGAACACTGAAATTGATAAATTTATCAAATCTAAATTGACATCTAAATTAATTTAAATTTGTGTAAATGATTAAGAAATTTAAAAACGATAAAATTTGTCAATTATAGGATCGAAATTAAAATTTTGATTTAATTAATTATTAATTTATTTAATTAACGTAAAAATAGCCATTTTGGTTACTGACTCGGATTTCAATGAAACTAGTTTCATCGGATTCGTAACGATGAATTATTGTAGAATTTCATGTTTCGTAGCGATCGAACTTGTTGTTTGATCGTACGGGCTCGAAACGCCTAGAAATCAATTAATTGAAATCAATTTGGAATAACTTGATTTTAGCATAACTTCTTCATACGATGGAATTTGGACTTGAAACCTGTTCCATTGGTTTTAAAATATTTAAAAACATATATTTTGATATATGGGTTTGACCCATTTCCGTTCCAAAATCGAAACGGGCTTTTCGGGTCAATTATCGTTAAAAACTCAAACTAATCGGGCCCATTTCTTTCTATTTTGTTCTGCCTATATATATATCGTTATAAATCCTAGCAGCCTATCTATTTCTCATTTATGTACGTATAGAAATTTCTGCTGCTCCTCTTCCTCAATGGCCGAAAACCCTAATCTTTCCAATTCAATTTCAACTTTTAAAAAAAAATTGTGGGTCTGCAGCAACTTCGGGTCGCGCTTCGAATTTTAGAGGATAAAAACCTGCATCAACTTTGGATTAGGAAGAAAATGACTCGGGTCGCTGCATGTCATTTTGGCAAAAACTCAGAGCAAGCACCGGGGATTTGAGGCGGTGGACCGAAGTTGAACCCGAAGTCGACCTAGGACCAGAATTTTTAAATCTTCTAATTTTCATAACTTTTTCATACAAGCTTGGATTCATGCGTGGTTTGTTTTGCTGGGATCATATTACAATTTTAGACATTTTGGCGCTGGTTACGACGAATTCTGAGACTGTTCAAATTTTTGGGTTTAAATTGGATTTAAATTCAATTTAAATTCAAAAGGTGAGTGTTTTAACCCACTCACAGCTTCTAAAATTTCTTATGTTTGTTAAATTAATGTATGATGTGATTAGAAATTTATTTATGACTGTTTGGCATATTTTGAATCATCATCTCAGTTTATTTGAAATTATTTGGATAAAATTGTATTTAAATTATTATTGAATATAAACTGTAAGTAAATACTTGTTATTCATTATTTGTTCTATATTGTTGTTATTGATTGAATTAGACGATGATAGTGATAAATGTTTGATGATTGATATTGATGAATGGATGTTGTATCTTATATTTTTATAAATGGCATGTTGTTATTGATTTTTATTTCATTCAGAATTGTGGTTTGAAATGATATATAACCGTATTTTATTTTAAATTGCGGAGTGAAATGATAAATATCCGTATCACTTGACCATACGATAGAAAATTATATACAGACACCGTCGATCTATATATAAATATTTTGAAAATGATTTCTATGGTTTTGGAAAGAAATACATGGTTTAATAATATTGATTTTTGATATTATATAAACATTATTTTATATATAGTTAAATTCTTGAATTTAAGCTATGTATAAATTTGTTAAAAAAAAAAGTTTAATAACAGAGTTTGATTTCTTTTAAAATATAACATGGCTAAGTATTTAAATTTTATTTTAATATGGAGTGTATAATGATTTAAATAAATTAAGGTTGGGAGATAAATTGGAGAGAAATTGAAATTATTTAAGAATTAAACTCAAATAAGTTGATGTGAAATTCATAAAATTTGGAATTTCAGAAGGTATGATTCTTATAACTTGATTTTTGTTTAAGGTGAATTAAATGAATATTTCAAATAAATAGATTGAAGGAAATATTTAGTTATTTGTAATTTGGGTTTTATTTAAATGATAATGGATTTATTATGTGAATTATTTCAAAACTAAATAATAGAAAATTTAATTGTTGTATCGTAATTACCAAACTTAGTTTTGAAATTGTTGAATACTTTAAGTTTGAAATATTTTTGAATTTGAAATGGTTTATTCTGTTGATCAAATCTATTTTGAAATCGATAAATTTGGAACAGTTTATTTGGGAAAAAGAATTGAACTGAAATTCATGATTTGGGATTTGGTTAAATATAAAATGTAGAAATTCGGGTTGTGTTGGATTTGATTTATGTAATTGAAAAAGCTATTTTATTATATAAAGTATTTAAATATTTAAACCATTTAAGTGGTGGAAGTTATGTTTCAAAGTTATGAGTTTCAAGGTATTATAATTTGAAAGTGTTAATTTCAAGTGTTTTGGTTTCGAAATGTTATAACTTTGAAAGTGCTATGATTTTGGAAAAAGGTATATTTGAAATAAAAATGATATTATATTGATTTGGGTTTTAATAAAAATGATATCATATTGGTTTGGGTTTTGAAGGGGGAATGATATCGTATTTATAGGGTTTTGAAATGGATATTGTATTATGGTTTTGAAATATAAATTATTTTGAAATGACCGCGGTGTTATAATAATGTTTGGTTGTTAAAGAGATCGGGATCGGAAGTTGTCGTGCTCTCTGCCAACTCCGAAAACCACTTTAACAACAGTGTACGCGGTGGTGATTCCAGAATGAAGTAGGATGGCGGCGGCGTTCCTCTGAGGTATGAACTTGGACTTGACTCCTGTGAGTTGGCTTAAGGTGGCTAAAACAGGAGCGATCTCGGGCCAGTGAGGTAGCCCCTCTTATCGGACACACTCCTTCGATATTATATTCTGATTTTGAGATTGATTTGGTGGCCACTTTTGACTTTTGATTTTTGGGGGTGTGGCTCGAGGTGGGCGGTAGCTGCGTGCTATATGTCACCACCAGCCCGTGTGCGTAATTTGTATATCTACCCTGGCATTGCCTTGTGTGCCGTGTCACTTACCCTGGCGAGCCTTGTACAAGTTTGATTTGTGTCGTACCTATGGAGTATCTTCCGTAATCTCCTGATTAGGAGATATGCAGGTACTGTATGGACTACTGACACTATTACGTGTTAAGGTGGAAAATGTGAAGCCTTAACGCTATTTAGAATTAAGTTTATTTTACTAATAGACATTATTATAATAGCGTATATTACTACATAGTAAATAGTTTAACAGATCCTTAGGAGATGTGAATCCCGAGCATCTCTTAAGTTACTACACTCACGTTAGACACTGGATATGAGATGTCAAATCCCATAAACATCTCTGACGCCATTCCACTCGTATTATTTATCGTTGATTTAACTTACATAAGATCTTTTTTTCTGACTCAAGTGTTTTGTCTTTTCAATTCGCTCGGGTCTGCCTGAACATTTCAGGATTTTAAGACTTTATTTCTGGAGGACGAAGACGAAGATTGTGTTACTATTATCTATTATATTATTCCACTGCATTATTATTGTTTCGCTGCATTATTTATTATTCTCTGGTATGTGTAACTGTGATATGTATTGTATAAGTATAATCAAATGTTTATAAAACAGTTTATGAACTGTTATTTGATTATTATATTTTGTCATTCTGCTGTGAGATTCTGTTTTATTTTATTTCTTTCTCTGCTTTTCTTATTCATCCCAATAATAATCCGCTCTTTTGTATGGTTTGAGTTGGTATATGTGTCTGCTTAAACGTACAAAAAGGCTGGATGTTACACATTTGCTTCTCTTTAATGGAAGTTTCATATTGCCAGAATGTATCTTAATTTTTGGCCTAATTCTTCTTTTGATGATCGATATCTGTCTCATCGTACTGATCTCTGTAGTATATTTATTTGTGCATTTCGGTGCCCGATACGCGGTGAAATAAAAAACGATTAGCTGTATCGGTTCTGCATTTGGGCCTTTGGGGTTTCCATGTAGCCTTTCATTTATCCATAGGTTGAAAACTAATAGCCAGTAGGCTTTTATTATTCCCAGAATTTATTTCTAAATTTTACTATTTAATCGGTTCAAAATATATTTGCTATTTTCTCTGGTTCATTCATTTTCATTCTCTCCTCTTCTCTGTTGGTTTTTCCATTCAATTGAGAAGAAAAAAAATATTTATTATATTTTAAATTTTTTTATATATTGTTTACTTGCTGTGAACTTTGTTCATTCCTGCACCTTTTCCCCTCTGACCCTGCTCGTGTTCGAACTGAGTCTGCCACCAACCAACGCCACCATTCTTCCTTCCCTCGGCCTCGACTGTCATCTCTGAACCCATCACCATCCACCTTACTATTCCATTGACCCACCTATGCCATCTTCCCACCCTCAATGCCGAGATAGCCCATCGCAGTGCGAAAGCCACCCATTTGCCGACCCTCTGACTTCTCCTCCCTCCACCACTAGCCACAACACCCCATCTGCCGACCATCTCCAGCAGATCTGCCACCTCCTGGCCAAAACTGAAACATTCCACATTCCAGTCGCCCTCTCTAACTATAGCTTTTGATAGTGCTCCACCCCAAACCCGCCTCTGCCTTCACTATCCACACAACACCTTCATTCGCTCCCATCCACTTCACCAGCAGGTGCCGAGACTTTTCCCCTCTCCCCTCCTCCACTTTTGCCCTTAGCTACACCGAGAACCCTAGCAACCGCGTGAAGTAGTAGCCTGACCACTCCTCTCCACCGCAATCACCTACCGACAACCCACACCATCTCTCCTGCACAGCCGTAACTCACCCTAGGACTGTGCCCACTGCTTCAGCAGTTCGCCCGCCACCCACTTCTCCCTCCAGACTCGAACCATTCCTCCTCTTGTATATAAAAGAAAGTTTATATATTATAAAGCTTGCATGTATGTGTTTTAATAAATATTATAAATTTGATCAATTTTTTATTTTTATATAATATACGTATATTATAAAGTTTATACAATAAAGTTTAGCAAGTGCATGCATGTATATTATAAAGTTTACATATTTTGAAAAAATATATATAAAACATAGATATTTTGATTTTAATATATGTGTTTTAATAAATATTGGTTTTTAAATATGATATGAAGATTTTTATTTTAAATATGTGTTTAAAATTGAATATAGAATTTAAGAAGAAAAAATATAATATATATTTTGTTTCCATTTATATCAAGCTAGTTTAGATTTGTTTTTCATCATTTCTAAGCTATCAGCTTTCCTCTATTCGTCAAATCCGTGTTCATCGTGCTGTGCGTTGGAATTTATGCTTTGATACATAGCTTATCGTGACGTCTAGTTTCTCTAGCCTCGAAAGGTGAGCGATCACTCACGATTAATATTTTTATATTTAGTAAATTTAATTCACATGAAAGGACAATTGAAATGTGTCGCTAAAATTTAATTTCTTAGTCATTAAATTGTTGAATATGATATGTTATATTTTAAATTGTTCACCCTTGATGGATATATGACATCACAACATGTTGTATGTATATTATATTTAAATTTGTTAATTATGATATATGCTCATCATTGATATGCTATGTTATTTTATTATTAATCTATTGTTCTCACCCTGCAAGTTTCTTATTAATTCGAAAAATCGCTATGGGTTGAAATAATACATAACCGAACGATCTTATAGATAAGGGAAAATTGATATGGGTTGAATGATAAACCTAAGAGATTTTATTTATTTTGAAATTTTGAGATTGCGTGTTGAAATGATATATACCCGTAAATATTTAATTATTACGAGTTGAAATGATAAATATCCGTATCACTTGGCCATTGGATAGAAAATTATATACAGACACCGTTGGTCTATTTCGAAAAATGATTTCGAAAGTTTGAAAGAAATAGATGGGTTTTAATAAATATTATTTTTTAAATATAATATATCGATATTTATTTTTGTAAAATTTAGACTTTTAAAATTATGTGTCTTGGAAATTTTAAACTTATAAGTTATGTTTGAAGATTTAAATTATAAAATTTTACTTGTAACTTTATTATTTCATTTATTATTAAGATTTAAAATAGATTTAATAATAAAATTTAATATAATAAAATTTAATAAAAATTTAATTTAATTAATATATATAATATGTTTAAAGTATTTATTTGAAACTATATTAATATTTTATACATATTTTTGTATTAACTTTAATAAATAAAAGTGATAAAAACAAATTAAATTGATTTGTAATTTAATTTGTTAAGAATTAAATTTAAATAAAGATTGATTTGGAACTTCTTGATTTTGAGATTTAAGGATATGTTTTTATAACTTGATATCTTGATTTTGATTAAAGAGGATTAAATGAATAATTTTAAATTTAAATAAAATTGAATGTGAATATTTAATTTTGATTTTGAATTTTGAATTTGAAATTTTATTCCAATGTTATTAAAAACGATCGAGTGAATATTTTCAAATTTAAATAAAACAAAGTTGAATTTTGAAATATAAATAAAATTTATCAAATTGAGTTATTTTAAATGTTTGAATATTTAAACTTTGGAACCTAGATTTGTAATTGATATAAATTGAAATGGTTTCAATGAGAATTTGAATTGAACCCGTACCCTTTTTTATTTGAAATCATTGAATTGATATTGATTTAAATTTTAGTTTGGAATTAAAGTTAATTTGAATTGATTTGTGAAATCGGAGGAAACAATTCTAATTTGAAACTATTTTCGATATAAAACTCTTTTAAATATATATACTATTTTAATATATAATCTATTTTAATCTATAACCTATTTTAATCTATAACCTATTTTTAATATATAAACTATTTTTAATGTATAACTATTCCAATATATAAACTACTTTTCAAAATAGAAAGAGTTATGATTTCAAAAGTGAATATGATTTTTGAAGTAAATAATGGTTTCGAAAGTGATATGATTTTGAAATGAATGTGATATTTTGATATGAATTATGAACTGTTTGAAATGAAAATGACCACGGTGTGAAATAAGCATTTGTTTGTCAAAGAGACTGGGATCGGATATTGTCATACTCTTTGCCAATACGAAAACCAATTTAACAATTTCGTACGTGGTGGAGAATCCAAAACGAAGTAAGATGGTTTGACGACGTCTATATGAGGTTTGAAGGCAAACCTGACTCCTACGAGTCAGCTTGATGTGACTAAAACAAGAGCCACGCTGGGCCAAGTTGTTTGTCCTTGAGATGATGGTTTTGATGACAACAAAGATAAATAAGATTATAAAATATAAATACTAACATTATAGTTTAGATATATATGTATATGTAGGATTTAACCATGCAGGTATTAAGAATGAAGACTCTACAATATAGAGATTCAAGATATCAAGATTGAAGACTCATGAGTATCAAGATTATCAAGAGTTCAAGATTTCAATAATAAGTAATTTAACTATGATTTTGTTAAAACTCCTAGAAAAGCACTGGCATCTTAAAATCTAATTTATTCGTGGAATTGAATCCACTTCGAGCCTGTTAAAGGGCTGGAACCCTAAGTAGGATGGAACCTACGAAAAATCTAGTGGAACATTGTTTTGTATCCACTAACTTTTATTCAAATGTTTTTTTACAAAATTATATCTTGTTTTCAAAATGATTTCAAAATCTTCCTTTTAAAAGAATCAAAAACGTCTATCCTGGTTTTAAATATTTTTGGCCTCAAAATAATCTTTATTTTCAAAATCAAATTATGCTTGGTTTTAAACTATCTTTTAATAATAATAATATATTTAACTTTCAATATTTATACTTAGAATTAAATATAAAGTTATAGTAAAATTTTATATGCACCAAAATATTATTCTCTATAATTATTTATGTATTTTAACTATAGTTAAGTATTTATTAAGTTAAAAATAGTTTAAATACAAGATAGAAGATATTTTCAAAGAAAAACAAATTACCAAAATTTCCTTAGGCTTGTTGACAACCCCTAGGACCCCTTGTCGACAAGGTGGCAGTTCATTTCAAAAATTTGAATTTCAAAAGAAGTGTATGTTCGTCATATCCTTTCACGAATGGACATAACTGTTATTCTACTATAAATAGAGGCAGTTTTAAATGAATTTTCATTCATATTTTCTCTGGTTTCACTCCTCTTCTTCTTTCACATTTCTTTATATATATTTTTACCATTACTCTACCGAAATAAACATTGAGTCTTACTAGATCATTTATGGTTTGATCCTCTATCACTATCTCAAGAAGATCTCAGTGCTATTCAGAAGTTGTAGGCTTCTTTGTAATAAACTGAACGAGAAAAGGTCTGATTGTAGCCTGTGAAATCAATCAAGCGAAAAAGGTGTGATTGTAGTGAAATCAATTGGGTGAACTTGTTGCCTGTGAAATCAAGTATCTCTATCCATAGGATTGTGAACCTGGAGTGGTGTACCTCGTGGCCTTGAAATCGAGGGTGTAATTGTATAATTAATTTTGAAAGGAAATCCGTACTTGTGTGCAAGACTAGATGTAGGGTAACTCCGAACCAGTATAAAATCCGGTGTGTTCTTTCCTTTATTGCTTTTACTTTATTTCTGCATCTGTGTTTGATTCTGTGCTCATATCTGTCTGAATATTGCATACACTCGTGTTCAAATTAACATAAACTCAAAAAGATTTAGTAATTCCTTAAAACACTATTCACCCCCCCTCTAGTGTCAATTCTAGCCTTAAGATCCATAATCCGCATTTCTCACATTTGGTATTAGAGCAAGGTTTTCAAAGTTTCATAATCTGAATTTTGAAATTTTTTCAAAATGGCTACCAACACTGGTACTGTTAACACTACTAATACTGGTTCTATTATCCCTGTCACTAGTTCATTTGTAGAAGGTCGGTCTACTGTCGGACCACCACTTTTTAATGGCAGTAACTGTGCATATTGGGCATGTAGGATGAAAATATATTTACAATCTATAGGACTAGACACTTAGAAGAACCCACAACTGATTTTTCACAGTGGACTGCTGAGCAAAAGACTGTTGCACAAAATAACTCTAAAGCTATGAATATTTTGTTTTGTTCACTTGATGTTTCCTGGGGATTTGACCAGGCAACTAGGTACTCATCATTGGCGCACTGATCGGCAATGTATGTATCGTTCGGCACTCGAAATGCTCGGCACAAGGAATCGTTTGGCAGTCCGGGTCATTCAGCAGTCAAGAGCGTTCGGCCTCAGAGAAACGCTTGGCATGAAGGAACGGTCAGCATGAAGGAGCGCTTGGCATCCAGAAGCGTTCAGCATTGGGAAACGTTAGACATTGTATATCGTTCGGCCTCCCGAGAACGTTTGGCATGCCAAGGACGCTCGGTATAAGAACGTTCGACATACCAAGGACGCTCGACATAAGATCGTTCGGCATACCAGGGACGCTCGGCATAAGATTGTTCGGCGTCCAGAGATTTTTCGGCCTCCCGAGAACATTCGGCAACCAAAGATTGTTCGACACTCTTTCAATCTCGTCCGGCTTCAATTGATTGCTCAGCCTACTCTTCCCACGCAACACCGCATCATTCGGCATGAAGGTGATGGACCAGCATTTGGCCGTTCGGCATGTTCGAGTCGGCACACAGAGTTTACTCCATTTGGGCCGTGATATCTAGCTACCAGGCCCACTAGGGAAGTCCAACCACCTTCGTCTATAAATAGAGAGGCAGGGGCATAGTGAAAAGGATCAGTTTTTTTGGGAACGCTGGGGAAACTCTGCCGCATTCAACACTCATTCAAGACTCAATATTTTGTTTTGCAAATGTGTTCAAGTAATTAGAAATGGATTGTATCTGTAATCAACTATCAAGGAAATAAATAGAAATCAACTTCAAAGTGGACGTACGCAGTTACGCCGAACCACTATAAATTTGGTGTTCTTGTTCCCCACATTGAAATTTACATATTGTTCTCTATTTTAATTTACTTTCTTCATTAATCTCTCTACCAAATCTTTCTAAGAGTGTTAGTGACCAATTTTTGTGCTAACATTTTGGTGCTTTCACTGAGAATTGAATTCTCAGGCTGTTAGGATCTGCTCTGTAGCTACTGGATTGCATAAATCCCACAGAGGAGATCCAAGATCATTGACAAGGCATATGTTAATTCTATTCAGAGTTATAACCAACAACTCTACCATGGGAAGACCACGAACTAGATCGGCCTCCCATAACGCAGATGTCCATGAAACTGCTAGCGTACAACAAGTTGGACCTAGAAATCAGCAAGCAACAAGAGGTGTAGGGCCCTCCACCCAAAACCAAGCGGAAGTCGTTTCCCGAATAGAGTTCAACGACTTGATAAGAGAACTCAAGGAAAGCAGAAGGCAATTTGCTGAGCAGATTCAAGCCAACACTGACCTCATGACTCAGCTCGCTCATCAGCAGCGCCAGAGTGCTGGAGGTAACCCTGCCCCTTATTCTCAATCTGATAGTTCAACGTCAGCTGACGAACCTCCTAGGCGTAGACGCCGTAAGGATGAAGGTACACAAGTAGGCGTTGGGAATCAAGCCCGCGAAGAGATTGGACACCCGAGTCCCCAAGACCTAAATCAAGCGGGACATCAACTCGCACGGCCCCGTGGAACGGAACCCAACCTTCCATCCTCCATACAAACTCCGGACTTAACAGCTATGGTCAGGCAGTTGATGAGATAAAATCAAGGCTTGACCAATGAAGATTGGGCAGTGTCGAGAAGCCATACTCCCTTTACGGATGGTATCCTGCAGGCTGAGTACCCCAAGAAGTTCAATATGCCGACTATCCCTGCCTACGAAGGGAAGAATGAACCTAGGCAGCATGTGATGAGGTACGGATGGATGATGGATTAAGCAAGAGCTAATGATGCAACCAAGTGTAGGTACTTCCCAATCACTCTATCTGGAATTGCCACCATGTGGTTTACTCGACTTCCCCCACGATCTATATCCAGCTTTGACGAATTGGCAATGAAATTCATAGAACAGTTCAGGATACACACCACCCGTCCAAAGGATGTGATGTCCTTATCACGTGTAATCCAAGCTCCGAGAGAGTCATTGAAAGCATACTTGCAGAGATTTCATGTTGCCGCTACCGAAGTGAGCAACCCAAACGACCAAACAATTTTAATGGCGGTAATGCAAGGAGTGGATCCGGACTCTGAATTTGGAGATTGGTTGGCGGGAAAGCCCCTAGCCATGCTGGAATGTTTTTACTTAAAAGCTCATCAGTTCATAAGAAGGGAAGAAGATCGATGGAAAAGACAAGACAAGGACCCAGGGCCTGCTCAGGACACTGTGAAGAGTACTGTCGCCATGAAGCAAACCGACAATAATTCGGGAAAAGCTCAAGTCAACGTCCAAAGCAAGCCTGGGCAGTCTAAAGGATCCGGAGGTGGAAATCCCGGAAAGAAAAGAGAGACGGGGAAATGGAAGTCAAGGATCCCGACCTACAATGAATACACCCCGCTCAACGCATCACTTGAGAACATCTATTTGTCAACTTGCAACACTTTTCAATATAGGAAACCACGCCCAAAGGAATCAACGGAGGAACATAAGCAGACTAGGAAGTACTGCCGCTTTCACGAGTCTTATGTGCATAACACAGAGGAGTGCAGACACCTCCATGACGCTATAGAAAAGCTGATTAGATAGAAGAAGCTGTAGGAGTTCGTCAAAGGCCCACAAGATGGAAGACAAGAGACATTGGACCCCGGACGTAGGCCAGCTCCACGCCAACCAGAACAACCTGCTCAGATTGTGGGTGGATTGGTTATCAACACGATTGCTGGCGGACCTCATCCTGCGGATAAGAATTGGTAGGAGATGAAATGATATGCTAACTCTTTAAGACATGCGGAGTATGAATGCTGTTCGAATGTGGAGGATGGGACTCCTGCAAAGCAGCAGCGCACGATGGTTGATGATATTGTATTCAGGAGTAGAGATGCGGATAAGGTGGAGGCCCCTACCATTGACCCGATGGTCATATCAGCGACAATCGGGCCGGCATTTGTGACGAGAATTCTAATTGATTGTGGAAGTTCCGTTAACATCATCTTCAAGAAGGCATACGACCAAATGAAGCTGGAGACTAAGGATTTGAAACCGTCTAAAGCCAGAATCCACGGCTTTAACGGCGCAACAACGGATGTAGTGGGATATGTCGATTTACCAGTTGAACTGGGGCAAGGCGAGTGTAGGAGGGTACGGATCCTACCATTCATAGTGTTGGATGTTGACTCTCCATATAACGTATTTCTAGGACATCCATCCTTGGAAAAATTTAGGGCAGCATTGGCCCCTTGGTGTCTGACGTTAAAATTTCCCACAGACAGTGGTGTTGGAGTGGTACATGACGATCAGATGACCGGACGTGCCTGCTATGTAGCTGAGCTGAGAGAGGGCTCAGCGTAGAGGGAAAGGAAAGGTTGCGGACCGATCCGTCCGCATCCAAAATGCTGATGATTGACAAGTAGCGCCCGAGCCCTTGCACGGGCAACATTCTTGGATCCATAGAGACATAGATCCGAGAGACGATGATGGGGGACCCAAGGAAACAAATGCAGCACCGGCTGAACAAACAATTGATAACCCAGTCAGCCGGGATGACCCGTCACGAATTCTTAAAATTGGATCAAAACTCGACCCCTTGGTGGCCGAGAACCTCACTGACTTCCTCCGAGCGAATCTTGATGTCTTCGCTTGGACACATTCTGACATGTGCGGGATTTCTCCTACAATCGTGAGTCATATGTTGAACATAGACCCAAAACATGTTCCTGTGAAACAGAAAAGGAGAGGCATGGACCCAGAGAGGTCCCCGGCTCTCAAAGAGGAGGTGGACAAACTCAAAGCCAATGGGTTCGTCCGCGACGCCCTCTACCCTGAATGGGTTTCTAACCCGGTGCTAGTAAAGAAAGCGAATAGAAAATGGAGAGCTTGTGTCGACTATTTCGATTTAAACAAAGCATGCCCGAAGGATAGTTTCCCATTGCCTAGGATTGACCAGCTGGTCGATTCAACTGCCGGGCATGAGTTACTATCATTTATGGATGCATACTCTGGATATAACCAAATCCCGATGCACCTCCCATATCAAGAACACACCAATTTTGTCACAAACGTTGGGTTGTATTGCTATGTAGTGATGCCCTTTGGATTGAAAAACGCGGGAGCAACTTATCAGCGTCGGGTGAATCAGGTGTTCAAAGACCAGATTGGTAAAACGATGGAAGTTCATGTGGATGACATGCTCGTGAAGTCGCGGTAGTCAAACGACCACATCCGAGACTTAGCGGAGATGTTTGACATACTTAGATAATATGGAATGAAGATCAATCCTTTGAAGTGTTCATTCAGGGTAGCGTCGGGAAAGTTTTTGGGTTTCATTGCGAATGCACGAGGAATCGAGGCTAACCCGGAGAAGATTCAAGCCATCCTCGATATACAAGTGCCCAGAACCATAAAGCAGGTGCAAAGCTTGAACGGAAAGGTGGCCGCGCTGAGCAGATTCATATCCAGGGCCACAGACAAGTGTATTCCTTTCTTCGATGTCATAAAGAAAGGATAGAGGAATTTTGAGTGGACATCTGACTGTGAGGAAGCATTCATAGCTCTTGTAAGGCACTTAGAAAGTCCCCCGGTATTGTCGAAACCAATAGACCACAAAATGTTGTATATATACTTAGCTGTATCCCAGCATCCTATCAGTACAGCCTTGGTTCGCGAGGAAGACCGAGTTCAAAAGCCAGTGTACTATGTTAGTAAACGTTTAACGAGGGCAGAAAGAAATTATCCAAAGATTGAAAAACTAGCCTATTGCTTGGTGATTGCATCACGCAAGCTTCGCCCATATTTTTAGGCACGCTCGATCAGTGTCTACACTGATCAACCTTTGCGGCAGATACTCCAATGACCAGAAACTTCCAGGAGAATGCTTAAATGGAATATTGAGTTAAGTCAGTTCGACCTTACCTACCTGCCGCGAAGGGCCATACAAGGACAAGTACTAGCTGACTTCATTGCTGAATTTACAATGAAAGACGAATCAAACGACCACAATGTCATACCTCCCGTTCGATGGAAGATGTACACCGATGGGCATCTAACGACCGTTGTTTAGGGGTTGGCATAGTTCTTGTAACTCCTGAGAGCCAATCAATCTGCTACGCTTTGAAACTCAAATTCACAGCAACAAATAACGAAGCCGAATATGAAGCATTGATCACCGGCTTGAAACTTATCAAAAACTGGGAGTAAAATCGGTTGAAATGTCTAGCGACTTGCAGCTGGTGGTGTACCAAGTGCGAGGAGACTACCAAGTAAGGGGGCAGAGACTTGCCCATATTTGGTCCGAGTTCGGAGCTGCTAGCGAATCTCGAGTATTATGATATTTCACATGTCCCGCGTGAGCGAAACAGAGCAGCCGATTCATTGGCAAAATTCTCAAGCACTGGCAACACACAACAAATGGGATTATTTCCTATTAAGACCCTCCATGATCCGAGTATAGATATGATGGAAGTAGATTTCGTGTTAGAAACAGAAATCAAGAAGGAATCATGGATGACCCCAATCAAGCAGTATTTGCTATTCGAGACCTTACCCATTGAAAGGAGCGAAAGATGGAAAGTCCTTCGTAAGGCTTCTCGTTATATAATATAGGATGGAATAATGTATCGAAGGGGATTCCCGACCCCACTACCCGATGCATTGCCCATGGTGAGATAAAATGAGTCCTGGAGGAAGTCCATGAAGGAGAGTGCGGCGACCATACTAGGGGGCAGACATTAGCAAAGAAGATCCTCCGTTATGGATACTACTGGCCAACTGTGAATCGGGATGCTGCAGACTATGTGAGAAGATGTGATAAATGCCAGATATATGCAAAAATCCCGAGAGCTCCGCCGGCAGAACTCATGCAAATGGTTAGTCCCTGGCCATTTGCAATATGGGGAATTGACCTAGTCGGTTCTTTACCCATAGCCAAAGGTGGAGCGAAATATGCAATAGTTGCGGTCGACTACTTCACCAAACGGGCAGAAGCAGAGCCTCTAGCCACAATAACCACCAAGAAGGTTATTAATTTCATCGTACGAAATATCATATGCCGCTTCGGCCTTCCACGGACCATCGTTACAGATAATGGGACTCAATTCGAAAGCAAGGAGTTCAAAGAATTTTGTCAGAAATATGGCATTGAAAAGAAGTTTGCAGCGGTTGTCCACCCGAAAGTCAACGGACAAGTGGAAGCCGTAAACAAGATAATCAAGTCCATATTGAAAAAACGTTTGGAAAAGGCTAGAGGAAAGTGGGCGGATGAACTTCCAACGGCATTTTGGGCCTACAGGACCACCCACAAGACCGCGACTGGCCACACCCCATTCGCATTGGCGTTTGGCATGGAAGCTGTCATACCCGTGGAACTTGAAGTTCCATCACACTGGGTAACTTATTACGACCCCGAGTCGAACCAGAATCTTTTATTGGAATCGTTGGACTTCATTGATGAAAAACGCGAAGAAGCCAATTTGAGAGTGACCACATACAAACGTAGAGTCGCTAAATATTATAAATAGAAGGTCCGACCAAGAATTTTTAGTGTGGGAGACCTCATTTTGAAACGAATTTTTCCGATCCCGTCTCATATAATCCCGCATGGGAAGATCTATACATCATCGAACGGAAGCTTAGAGAAGGAACTTTCAAGCTAGCGACCGTCGATGGTGCGACACTCCCCCGAGCATGGAACAGCGAACACTTGCGGCATTATTATATTTAGTCTATTTCTTTCACGTATAAGTTGCACTTATTTCCAGTACACTTTCGTTTCTAGTTCTTGACATGTAGTAAGATAATTCAGCTTGCTCACATTAATAAAGGCTTGAAGCCATCTTTTCCATAAATGACTAATGTTTCTGCGTATGATGATCCTGCGACAGGCAAACGAAACCATATTATTCTGGCTGACGTACGAACACGTGCAAACAACTCAAAATCTCCAAGTTCCCGGAGTGCGGACTGGAGTACTCTAAGTCCCCGGAGCGTGGACTCGAGTATAAACAATTCAAAATCTTTAAGTCCCCGGTGTGTGGCTGGAGTACTCTAAGTATCCGGAGTGCGGACTCGAATATAAACGATTCAAAATCTCCAAGTCCCTAGAGTGTGGACTGGAGTACTCTAAGTCCCCGGAGCATGGACTCGAGTATAAACGATTCAAAATCTCCAAGTCCCCGGAGTGTGGACTGGAGTACTCTAAGTCCCCGGAGTGCGGACTCGAATATAAATGACTCATAATATCAAAGTCCCCGGAGTGCGGACTGGAGTACTCTAAGTCCCCAGAGTGCGGACTCGAGTATAAACGATTCAAAATCTCCAAGTCCCCAGAGTGCAGACTGGAGTACTCTAAGTCTTCGGAGTGCGGACTTGAGTATAAACGATTCAAAATCTCCCAGTCCCCAGAGTGTGGACTGGAGTACTCTAAGTCCCCGGAGCGCGGACTCGAGTATAAACGATTCAAAATCTCCAAGTCCACAGAGTGCAGAATGGAGTACTCTAAGTCCCCAAAGCACGGACTCGAGTATAAAAGATTCAAAATCTCCAAGTCCTCGGAGTGTGGGCTGGAGTACTCTATGTCCCCGGAGTGTGGACTCGAGTATAAACGACTCAAAATCTCCATGTCCCCGGAGTGCGGACTGGAGTACTCTAAGTCCCCGGAGCACGGACTCGAGTATAAACAACTCAAATCTCCAAGTCCCCAGAGCGTAGACTGGAGTACTCTAAGTCCCCGATGTGCGGACTAAAAAATATTCTAAGTGCTTGAAGCGTAGAAGGAAGAATGAACAACTCTCGAAGAATCACCGAGCTATACGAAGGTGAACTGAGAAGTCCATGTTATTCACAACGGCTAGGATTTAAATCACAATCATACAAAAATTGAACGACAGGAGACTTTTCGAAAGACAGAAAAAAATGAACTAAGCTTTATCCAGACAAAGTTTTTACTATAAAGTCCGGAATAGACAATCTATTTACAAAGACTACGAAAGTAGGTGAAAATAATTACATAACTTAAACTAGCTCTCGTTGAACAAGAGTAATGGTCACTTCTTGTGCTTCTTCGACTTCCTCACCTCCGTGGTCGTCTCGGACGACTCCTCCCTTGTGCATTTACCCTTGGCACTCTTCTTTGATGGAGGGGTAGCAACTGCTGAAGTACGGGGAACATCCACGGGCTTGGACCTGCTAGGGAGAATGACCTTCAATGGCTTGTGCAAGGGATCGTCTAGGTCCACAACTCGAGGCTCGACCTTGATCTCGACCATCTCTCTCTTCTTCTTCTCGAGCCGCTCCTTCATACTTATCTCAGATGTGTGTTCGGAGGTGCCTGTAATCTTTACTTCATAACTCCCCTCGATGGGAGAAGATGTCTCAGACTTGTCTTCATCCAGCACTCAAATCACCTAAGCATCTGGACTAGGAGCCTCTCCTGACTGTGTGGCCTTACCTATCTTTTCCTCCGCCTCCTTGGCGACATCGCTCCTCGGAGTGGGCCCGGGATCAGAATGGCCTGCGCAAAATCATGAAAAACAAGCATTAGAACACAATAGTCGTTCGTAAAGAATGACAACTTTTGAAATCTTAAAGTGAAGAGTTATCTACCAGGTTCCGGAAGGCTCTCAGCCGTCAAGGGGGTCTCATCCTCCGGAATGGAAGACAATATGGATGCCAAGGCCGGGGTCTTCCGGATTGTAACCGATATGCTGCTCAAATGGATCGAGTATCGGCCGATCGGCCGATCGAGTAGGCGCATGAGCTGGAGGCACGACCCCGGATGGACCAGTAATAACTTCTTTCCCTTTCTTTGAGGGGGAGCCTTTGCCATATATAGCTTTATCTGCAGACAAGTCCGAAGGCTCGTTCCCCTTGAGGAATTCTTTTATCAAGGCCCCCTCATCAATCACTTCAGCACCGTGCTCGGCCTTCCTGATTTCTATCAAGGCCTTCCATGCCTCGGCTAAAGATTCAAGATAGCCCTCGCCCAAGAAAGTAAAGTCTCGATGCATGAGAACGCGGGCGTTGAACTCAGCAATTAGCGGGTCAAACATACTTTTGAACTCCTCCTTGCCTTCTTCTCTAGCCGCCTCAAGATGCGAGTTGATATCAATGGACGTTGTCTTCTTGCCCTCTTCACAAGCTTCACTCTTTAACGCCTCAACTCTGGAAAGCTTGCCCTCAAGTTTTTCTTTTAAGAGTCGAGTGGCAACGATCTCGTCACAGTATCGTTGTGACTCTTCTTGGGCAGCCGTTTTCTTTCCTTCTCTCTGTGGAGCTGCTCAAGTTCCTTGACTCAGAGGCTGAATGCGTCCCTCTCCTTTTGAACCGAGTCCTTCTCTAGAGCCAAAGCCCTACATAATTGAACCGCCTCGTCGAGTTCTTTCTTATGAGTTGATTCCAGACGAGTGACAGCCCCAGCGGTGTCCTTAGCGCTATGATGGGTGACCTCAAGTTCAGATTTGTAAGTTGCAATCACTTTGTCTTGAGCCTTAATGATGTCTTTGTCGTGGATAGCCTCAAGCTTCAGGCGATCGATTTCATGTTGGCGTTCCACGGAGACTTCAGAAAGTTTTTCAGCCAATTGAACAAATGCGTCATGTTGAACATTAACGTCGTTGGTACAAGCAATGGCACTCTGCTTGACATGTCCGGCAATAGGATGAATCGCCGGGAGGAATTTCAGGCCATCAAAGCAGATTTTCAGAAATTTATCCTTAAGATCGGCCAGCCTCTCTAACACGGTTGGATCTGTTGCAGGAGCAGGAGGAGATGGCTTAGAAAGTTCAGCCCTCCTGTGAGGATCTCGAGGCTGTTGGGTGGTAGAGGAGTCAGAGTGTTGATCCTTGGGGACATCGGATTGCGACCCCTTATTTCCGCGCTTGTCTTTGCTTGGTTCCGAATGAAAAGAGGGACGATGGTGGAACTTCGGCTGATAGTATGTTTTCTTCCGAGATGATGTGTCCCATGAATGATAATCCTTATCGCCATCATCATCTCTGTCCCGACGTCCCTCGAAACCTGAATCACGCCCGGAGTGATAGAAAACAGACGACCCACGGAGGCGATCAATGCCTTGTGTACGTCCCATGCCACCTGTACGAAATTTGAGAAAGAGTTAGCAATGAGAAGAGTAGCGCGACGATGAAAATCTAAGTGCAAATTGAAGTGCATGTCCCAGTGTTTCCCCCTGATGGACCAGTTGCTTTACTAATGGGAGTTTTCTCTCCCTAACTCTGGGCTAGAGCGCCTGCATCGCGTCTGATGGACGAGTGAAGTTGAAATGCTTCCGGATCGTCGAAGTCGTAATTGAGCATGTCATCGGGAATGGAGAGGTTCGATAGGCCCTTTAAAGAACTTTCTACATGCTGTGAAGAGGCCTCTTTCTCTGTTGGAATGAGCGTAACTTTTGAAGTTCCGCCTTCTCCTTCCTAATCTTGTACGTCAATCCCTTTTTCCTCTTTGAAGGGGAGGAAGACGTTTCGATATCGTGCACTTCGACTATTGGATCCTAAGCGGGACCCAATTTCTCACCTTGTGCTTCGGGTGTCTCGTTCCCTTGAGTTCCCCCCTCTTCTGGCACGTCAGGAGTATGACGTGCTGATGACTCAGCTAATTTTTTCCCTTTATGGGATGCGGGCCTAGGTATGGAGACGCCCTCAGAAAGGCTTATCCGACGACCTTCTGCTAACAGTCCGAACCTCGACAGTGACTCATTTGAAATGAGGGTTCGGATGTCCCGTTCCTCGGCAGGAAGAGCTCTGATGGCTTCGACAGCTTCAGAATACCCGCGACCGTCAGGGCGGGGATTAATACCTAAGAAGATGATAAATAAGAGTTAGAAAAGGCGTGGCTTTGACCAAGTATGAATATCGATCCAGAGAAAAGACTTACTTCCTTCCACCCATCTTCTCGCGGAACCAGGAGGGCAACGCACATAGAACCATTCCTGTTTGTACAGGGCAAATTTGCTCCACGCCCCAGTTAAGATTTGGCATTTGCGATAGGGCTCGAGAAACATGTAAGAGGGGCTTTCTCCCCGCTTCTTGACCATGTAAATATATCTAATGTCGCCCGGAGTTGGGGGCCTAGAGAGGACGGTCATGAAGAGGATGTAGGTACCGTAGATAAATGCGTGGCCGTTCGGGTGCAATTGTGACGGGGCAATGTCAACGTATTGTATCACATCCCGAATAAATAAACTGAACGGTGGCATGCTACCAACCCAGCACATGAATTTATTACACGCCGTGTATCCAACTGGGGGCAAGTGTGGACGATCGTGCCCCGAGGGAGCCAACACGTCGTCAAAAGGGATCCCATGGATGGAGCATATTCGCCGGAGCGCAACTTCATTGACCTTCGAAGCTTGTGAATCAACAGGATTATCCAAAAGAATCGCTGCCTCCAAAGCATTGGGGGCTAAGTAATGTGCAAGGGAGGTTGACAGATTTGAAACATCCACGACTTCTTGTCGGGTGGACGGTCCCGATCTATTTGAAATCGTGGAGGCGCTAGATCTCTTAGACATTTTCAATAAATATTGAATCCTGCAGAGTACCTAATTGAACTATACTCGAAAAATAATCGACATCAGAATTAACAACACAAGAATTCCCCCCGTGTGGTGTGTGAACTAGTGCGATCATTCATGTGTAAGTGCTGAGAGATTATAAGTCACAGAATTAATGATATAAAGTCGAGCTTGGGACTGTCGCCTTCAAGACCGTCATCGCTGACCGTCTCTGAAAACCAGCCTTGCGATGCATTCAATTTTGGACTCGGACATTGACACTACGAGTTAAAAGCTTTTATCTGTTCTTGTCGATTTAAGTTATCAGTCCGGATCAGTTCAATATGCTAGTATGCTGGAGTCTCTGCCCTTGTTTTGTTATATGATTAGGTAAGGCAAATGATCGTTCGGCCTAAGTTCTCTTCGGCTAAAAAATGGTTCGGCATCCATAAGTGTTCGGCCTGTAAAACATGGTTCGGCATTTATAATTGTTCGGCTTGTGTGTTGTTCGGCTGAGATATGGGTCGACAATCATGATTGGTCGGTCTAAATGTTGTTCGGCCTAACTGTCGATCGGACAAGCTATCGTTCGGCAAAGCAATCATTCGGACTAAATAACGACCGGCCTATGTTCTGCTCGGCCAAAGTAACGTTCGGCATCCTACCTAATTCATACTTCCGCCCTCACCCTCCATCCCACTGCTCGGTATAGGATGAGTCATGCCGAACCAAAAAGTTAAGCCGAGCCCCAACACTCGGCACTCCGTCCTTAACTACGGTTTCATTTTTTCCTCTCTTCCTCCATCCACGCCGAACAACAAGGACAAGTCATTCGGCGAGTCATGCCAGTCCGTGTCGTACGACATCTTAACCACCTCCTACTCCCCCTCTATTCTTTTTTCCTCTAATCTTGTTCGGCACAAGGGAACCATGCCGAATCACAATACAACTCCCAACAGCTCCCTTGTACGCTCGTCTCTAGTTACTCCTCCTTTCCTCCTCATCATTTAACTCTAAAAACTCTAAAAATATCTTAAACCGAGGCTCGACTCTTTCATACACCTATCGGCTACGGTTCCTCTATGAACTTGAGCATAAAAACTTTTTAGTTATAGAAAGGATTTAGATAGAAGAATCGATACCTAGCTAGTATATCGAGACTTGTAAAGGATTGTTGAATCTTTGGAGGCTGCGAACTGGCGAGGTCAGCAAATACAAGGTAGCGGAGGTAAAAAAGGTGGAAAGAGAAGGAGAAGGAACATGTTGAACTTTATATGGAAGAAGAAGAAGTCGAAGCGACAACGACCAGTAGAACCGGTCAAAGCAGCATCGTTCGGCATCGGCTTTCGTTTCGCTCGGCGTACATGGGATGTTCGGCTTTGGTTGTATCGCTCGACATTCGCGTTTCGATCGGCACACACCATCCCACCCGGTACTCATAAGAAAACAACCTCCAAGAGTAATCGGCCAAGGTTCGAAGCGAACCACAAAGGACTCGTGGTTCAAAGCGTATCACGTTCGGTCACGCGATACATTTTGGGGGGCAAGTGTTTCCTGGAGATTTGACCAGGCAACTAGGTACTCGGCATTGGCGCACTGCTCGGCAATGTATGTATCATTCGACACTCGAAACGCTCGGCACAAGGAATTGTTCGGCAGTCCGGGTCATTCAGCAATCAAGAGCGTTTGGCCTTAGAGAAACGCTTGGCATGAAGGAACGGTCGGCATGAAGGAGCGCTCGGCATCCAGAAGCATTCGGCATTGGGAAACGTTCGGCATTGTATATCGTTTGGCCTCCCGAGAACGTTCGGCATGCCAAGGATGCTCGACATAAGAACTTCGACATCCAGAGATTGTTCGGCCTCCCGAGAACGTTCGGCAACCAAAGATTGTTCGGCACTCTTTCAATCTCATCCGGCTTCGATTGATTGCTCGGCCTACTCTTCCCACGCAACACCGCATCATTCGGCATGAAGGTGATGGACCGGCATTCGGCCGTTCGGCATGTTCGAGTTGGCACACAGAGTTTACTCCATTTGGGCCATGATATCCAGCTGCCAGGCCTACCAAGGAAGTCCAACCCACCTTCGTCTATGAATAGAGAGGCAGGGGCACAGTGAAAAGGATCAGTTTTTTTTGGAAATGCTAGGGAAACTCTGCTGCATTCAACACTCATTCAAGACTCAATCTTTTTTGTTTTGCAATTGTGTTCAAGTAATTAGAAACGGATTGTATCTGTAATCAACTATCAAGGAAATAAATAGAAATCAACTTCAAAGTGGACGTAGTCAGTTACGCCGAACCACTATAAATTTGGTGTTCTTGTTCCCCGCACTGAAATTTACATATTGTTCTCTATTTTAATTTACTTTCTTCATTAATCTCTCTACACAATCTTTCTAAGAGTGTTAGTGACCAATTTTGGTGCTAACACTTGATAGAAATGAATTTAATAGTGTGTCAAGTTTGTAAGTCTGCATATGAAATCTGAAAAACTTTGCAAGTTACCCACGAAGGAACAAGCAAAGTTAAACAGACCAAAATTTCCATGCTCACAAATCAGTTTCAATTATTTAAAATGAATTCTAATGAGTCTATTTTAGATATGTATAGTAGATTTTAGAACATTGTGCATTCTCTAATACCCTTGGGAGAGGAATTTTCGGAAGAAGATCAAGTCAGAAAAATCGTAAATTCTCTTACTCTAGAATGGGATCAAAAGACACTTGCGATCGAAGAGGAAAATGTCATCAGTACCTTACAGATAGAAGAATTAATTGGAAATCTATTGTCGTTTGAAGTTCAAATGATTGAGAGAAGAGAAAGCAAAGCATCTGAAAAGAAATCAATGGCATTCAATGCATTGATCGATGGATCAGACTCAAACAGCGATAATGATGAAGAGATAGCCCTTATGACCAAGAATTTTCGAAAATTCTTGAAATACAGAAAGATGAATAATCTTAAGAGAAACAACTATAAGAACTCTGGAAATCAGATATAGTGCCGAACAATATCAAATGTTTCAACTGTGACGAACCAGGCCATATCAAAAGAGACTGTCCGCATCCAGATAGGCAAAATCTTCCTATAATCAATGATTCCATAAAGAAACAAAAACGTGCATTTACTGCTACTCTAGATGACTCAGACTCGTCCTCAAGCAATGATGATCAGAAGACAGATAATTTAAATATGTATTTCACGGCAGTTCACGACTCCGACGAATTCAGAAAAATGGACTCAGAGAAAAAGGTACACATTTATAATACAATTGGTTGAAATTGCATGCTTAGAATTGGATGCTTGATTGGTTGATTTTGAATTGGTGTGTTGTTTGAATTTTAAAATTTTTATTATTTTTTTACTATTATTTTACTATTATTTTTATTATTATTTTTATTTTTATTTTTTAATAGTATCATAATATTTTATGGAATATACTATAATTCTAGTAATATTCCAGATATATATATATAGACATTAAAAATAATATATATAAATATATATATTAGAATACTTAAGAAAAAATAATCATGGAAATTCAAAGACACATGTCGACAAGGTCCCCACCATGATGTCGACAAGGGTACAGAAATTTGAAATTCAAAATTTGAATTCAAATATTGAATTTCCCTCCATCTTTTCATTTCATTCAATTCTCTGAAAAGTCACCTTTTGACCAGAGAACATGTCCTTTGAGAATCTATTATTCACTATCTCTTATCAAAACTTTTCACTCTCATTTTCAAATTCAAACTCTTATCTCAAAATTTCAAGCTCTCTACTCTCTACTCTAATGGATTCTTCAAGCAACACTTCCACAATGAGAATTTCCAGAAAGATAAAAGAGCAACTCTACAATGATCCGGAGGCTATAAAAGCATATATCAACTATGCTAACTATGGAAAAGTCCATACCGGGAAGTTTGCTTTATTTCAAGATTTTCTCAACTTATGAAATCGATTCTCTTTTTGTAAATAATCAAGTTCTTAGTCCTATTGATACTTCTCAAAATGATTTTGTTTGTTATCTAAATCTTGTTAAAATTTTCTATACAAATCTCAACCGTGGATTTTATAATGGAAATGATGATGAAATTTGGAGTAGTGTCAAAGGCACTAGAATCGTTTTAAATTGTGATCATTTGGGTACCATTCTCAATTGCAAGAGCACATGAATGGATCTTTCTAGTTTTAATATCGATGAAAATGATCGTCAGACATTTCATTACATTTTCGAAGGAAACGATAACTTTAAATTCAAAAATCGAAACTTTCAACCAAAAGCTAGAATCGTTAATCTTCTTTTACAACATACTTTGACCCCAAGATCGGGGAGTTTTAACAATCCAACTTCAAAAGTTTGCAAAGCACTTTTTGCTATTTTTGGAAATTATGATATTAATTGGGCGCAAGTTATTTTGGATGAATTTCGTCCCAAAAATCATGAAAT
This sequence comes from Allium cepa, assembly GCA_030765085.1. Classification (NCBI taxonomy): domain Eukaryota; kingdom Viridiplantae; phylum Streptophyta; class Magnoliopsida; order Asparagales; family Amaryllidaceae; genus Allium; species Allium cepa. The sequence continues at coordinate 430,595,708 of CM060937.1, forward strand.
GGGTGAAAACACTTTGTATCATGGAATCTATCTCACTCGGATTTTTAACTATTTTGGAGTAGATTTCAAAGGAGAAGAATTTATTTCAAGAAAAGTTTTTAATCACTCAAACATCTCTTTTATGAAAATTCCATTTGTTTTTCAACCTTATGAGACTCTTGCCGAAAAGAAAGAGCATTTGACTCATGAGGAGATGGAAGAGGAGGAAGAGGAAGAAGAAGGGGATGAAATGAAAATAGAAGAAGAAGGTGAAACATCTTTTGAAAGCATTGACTATCCACCTAATCCAACCAACAAAACCTTACTCAAAAATAAAAAGACCATTGTCGAGAATCAACGGATTCTTAAACGGTCCTTTAGTAAGAAATTGGATAAAATGTCATCCAAGATGAACAAATTTTTCTCCAAAGTCAGCAAGAAGCTTGGATTATCTTCGTCTTCGTCATCCTCTAACTAGTTCTACCGTTTCATGTATTGTTGTATTAGTTTTAGTTTGTTTTGATTTGAATGTTCGTGTAGTTCTTAATGTTTAATCATTGTATCATTCTATTATGAAATGAAATTGAATTACTTTTCTGTTATCCAGCTTATCCTATCTCCGGAATAAATGTTAGTTTATTATATATATATATATATATATATATATATTTACACAATTATTCAAAAAATCAAAATAAGTCATCAAAATTGACTAACCCCTGTCGACAACCCCCCTTGACCATGTCGACATGTATTGGTCAGAAATGAATTTTCATTTGAAATTTGAAATTTGAATAACTGCCTTATGTCTATTCATTTCAAATGAATTTCTACACCTATAAATACTAATTTTTCCAAAATTCATCACTCAGAATTATTTCCTATCTACTTTACCTCTAATTCTTCTCACAAACTCAAATATGGCCAATCCAATTCATAATTTGACCGAGAATCTTGAAGAAACCCTTAATTCTTTCAAGAATATTCTTTCTCTCATTCTTCATAACCAGCGACACTTAGAGTTGCGTCAAATCCAGATGATCAAGGAGCAAGAAAAGCATTTCGATGCGATACGATGGATGATTTCCTCCCTGCACAAAGATGACAATGAAGCACATCCTCTTGTCTCTCTCATCAATGATAACGAAAATTGGGATGCCATTAAAGTAGACCCTATATTTGGAGAAGAAGGATGGGTGGAAGTTCCTCGTAATGTTTGATTTCACTTGATTGCTTTGTTTGATTTTAATTGATTGCTTAGATTAATTTAATTTGATTTGATTTGGTTTGGTGTGGATTGATACTTGGTGTGCAAAACATGTATAAAAACGCATTGATATTTATATGATCTTTGATTTGTTATCATGTCTATCAGTATAATTATCTCTTAATCTATCTATTATATACTCCATTGAATACTATATTAATGCAGGTATTTTAGTATAAGATAAGGGGGAGTTATATAGTTTGAAGTTAGTTTTTGTTGATGACAAAGGGGGAGAAGTATAAAATAGGATAGTTAGGCATAGATTAAGGGGGAGTTATAAAGATAGAAGTAATATTTTATAAACAAAGGCTGTCATCATCAAAAAAAGGGGATTGTTAGTCCTTGAGATGATGGTTTTGATGACAACAACCTTAGAATAAGATTATAAAATATAAATACTAATATTATAGTTTTGATATATATGTATATACAGGATTTAACCATGCAGGTACCAAGAATGAAGAATGTACAATATAGAGATTCAAGATATCAAGATTGAAGACTCATGAGTATCTAGATTATCAAGAGTTCAAGATTTCAATAATAAGTAATTTAATTAGGATTTTTGTTAAAACTTCTAGAAAAGCACTGGCATCTTAAATTCTAATTTATTCGTGGAATGGAATCCACTTTGAGCCTGTTAAAGGGATGAAACCCTAAGTAGGATGAAACCTACGAAAAATCTAGTGGAACATTGTTTTGTATCCACTAACTTTTATTCAAATGTTTTTTTTTACAAAATTATATCTTGTTTTCAAAATGATTTGAAACCTTCCTTTTAAAAGAATCAAAAACATTATCCTGGTTATAAATATTTTTAGCCTCAAAATAATCTTTATTTTCAAAATCAAATTATCCTTGGTTTTAAACTATCTTTTAATAATAATATACTTAACTTTTAATATTTATGCTTAGATTTAAATATAAAATTACAGTAAAATTTTATATATACCAAAATATTATTCTCTATACTTATTTATGTATTTTAACTACAGTTAAGTATATTTATAAAGTTTAAAAATAGTTTTAATACAAGATAGAAGATATTTTCAAAGAAAAAATTACTAAAATTTCCTTAGGCTTGTCGACAAACCCTAGGAACCCTTGTCGACAAGGTGGCAGTTGATTTCAAAATTTTGAATTTCAAAAGAAGTGTCTATTTGCATATCCTTTCACGAATGGACATGGCTGTTGTTCTACTATAAATAGGGGCAGTTTTAAACGAATTTTCGTTCATATTTTCTTTGATTTCACTCCTCTTCTTCTTCCACATTTCTTTATATATATTTTTACCATTACTCTGCCGAAATCAACATTGAATCTAACTAGACCATTTCTGGTTTGATTCTCTATCACTGTCTCAATAAGATCTCGGTGCTATTCAGAAGTTATAGGCTTCTTTGTAATAAACTAAACGAGAAAAGGTGTGATTGTAGCCTGTGAAATCAATCAAGCAAAAATGGTGTGATTGTAGCCTGTGAAATCAATTGGGTGAACTTGTTGCCCGTGAAATCAAGTATCTCTACCCAGAGGATTGTGAATCTGGAGTGGTGCACCTCGTGGCCTTGAAATCGAGGGTGTAATAGTACAATTAATTTTGAAAGGAAATCCGTACTTGTGTGCGAGACTGGATGTAGGGTAACTCCGAACCAGTATAAAATTCGGTGTGTTCTTTCCTTTATTGCTTTTACTTTATTTTTGCAACTATGTTTGATTCTGTGATCATATCTTTGTCTGAATATTGCATACATTCTTGTTCAAATTAACATAAACTCAAAAAGATTTAGTAATTCCTTAAAACACTATTCACCCCCCCCTCTAGTGTTAATTCAAGCCTTAAGATCCGTAATATGCATTTCTTGCACAAGTGAGGTTGCACCTCCGATCGAGCATGCTTCTTCGATACCATTTTATTACTTTGTGATTTGATTGGGTGCACCTTTGATTTGGGAGTGTGTCTCGAGGTGGGCGGTTGTAGCTACTATGCATTACCACCAGTCCAGATTCGCAAAACGGTAGTATCCTACCCTGGGCATTGCCTCGCGTGCCTTGTCACTTGCCTTACTACGCCCTCTAAGCGTTTGGTTTGTACCGTACCTATAGAGTGCTCACCGAGTATCCCTTCGGTTTTGTGGAGCTTACAGCGTCTATATAAACAACGAGAATATGTATAAAAATGTGTTAAGGGGGATATGGGTAATGCCTTAACGCTATTTTAATAGTTTACCTTACTGTAGGCATTATCTATGTAGCATATTGTATTATTTATGTAGATAGCTTCACGGATCCTTAAAGGATAGGAATCCTAAACACCCTTTAAGTTATATCGCATTTCATTTGGACATTTCACTTTAGTTGGTTTACTTGCGTAATAATGTTGAGTGTTTTGTGTTTTGCTTCATGCTCGGGTCAGACTGAGTGTCACAACATTTGAGACTCACTTTCGGGGCTTGGAGTTTGCTTGGAGATCTGTCTTTTGTCTATTCAGATTTTCATTTATTTCAGCTATTTCCAGTTATTTATGTTCAGACTTATCATCTGGTTATATATTTGAGACTACTTTGCATTTGAGATTTCTATTGTATCTTGTTTTAGACTCTAATGTTGTAGTAGCTTCATGAACTACTATTTATCAATTCCACTGCTTATTGTTTTACTACTCTGTTATACGATTCTGTGATTGATTTATTTAATATATATATATGCTAAGTTTTGCCAAATACAAATTAACAATCTATTGTATTGAGCAATTCAAGTCTGAAATGAATGTATGATTGTCGATTTGAATGGTTCAAAATAGTGGGTCGTTATAGTTAGTATCAGGGCTTTGGTTTAGGCAAAACTTAGCATGTGGAGTAAAAACTCATTAGAGATAGGGTAGTGATACCCTAGAATGAGTAAAATTAATTATAGAATCATCTTTCGTTCGAACTTGAATCCTTCGTTAGGATCCTCCTGGATTAGGATTTCTTTTGAATTTTGGAACTCTCCCTTTATTCTGAAACCCATTCATGTCCTTTCCTATTCGTGTTCTTCTTGATACTGGAGCATCCCATAGCTTTATTTTTGTCGATCTTTGTAATAAATTTGAGCATATTTTGCAACCTCAGTTGGCAACTCCATCCGTATGTCTAACTAATCCATTCTTGTTCCGCCAACCTTTTTCGATTTGTAAAGGGGTGAAACTCCTTTACAACAGGTGTCGATTCACCAGAGATTTCTATGTTCTCGATTTTGATGCTTTTATTTCTTGCAAATCCCGAACCGTTTCTCTAGTAGACGACCAGGTTAATCTCTTGTGATTAAATGTCGACAGCCCCAGGATTTTTGCAGGTAGTTTTATCTTTCTGCTCAATGCTCAGCCTAGTGATCTAGACTCAACCCCAATAGTCAGGGACTATTCTGATGTTGTTGGTGAAATCAATCCTCCTCCTCCCAAGCGGGAATTGTATTTTACATCGATCTTATTTATGGAGCTCAGCTTGTTGTCCTTCCTCCTAGGGAATGGTTTATGTTGTCCTTCCTCCTAGGGAATGGTTTCCATGAATGGTTAGTCATGCCCTTTGGATTAACCAATGCTCCTTCCTTCATCATCGATCTCATGAATCGTGTTTTCTGCGATATCCTCAACAAGCTTGCCTCCATTTTCGTTGATGATATTCTCGTCTTTCCTAAGTCCGAGAAGGTACATGAGTCACATGTAGGCTGTGTGCTGGAAACTTTTAGGAGTCATCAGTTGAAAGCCAAATTATCTAAATATTATTTGTGAAGAGATGAGTCCGATTCCTTGGGCACATTGTTTGTAAGAACAGAGTCTCGGTTGACCTAGTTAAGGTCGCCACGAGTAATATAAGTCTACCGATCTTTTCTCTTTTGTAATTTGATTATCTTATCTTCCTTTCGAGCCTATCTTCTTAGTTAGAATTCTCTTCGATTAGGATCACTCTAAATATGAATCTCTGTTCTTGTTCTAGATCCATTCTTGAATCATCCTACGAGATAACGTATTTGTAATTGATACAAAATGTTTTATATTGTGTTGTTTGAGTTGTTAATTTTGAATTTTGGCTTTCGATCGATTCTCTAGCTAAGGCTATCGATAGGAATTCCAAAACACTTGAACATAGCAAACAGACGCAATATTGTTTTCAAAATTGGTAGATGAAATAATTTTATGTATAATTATACTTCATATATAAAAGTATAATTTTTTGAAATTAAATAGTTAAATGAAATAGAAATGATAGTACTAGATTATCATTTACTGTTTTGTTAACATCCCTAAACAATTAATTGTTGTTGTATGTTATAAGAAGTTGAAATTTTATAAATATGGTTTATAAATCCAATTCAAATGAAATGAATTTAAACTAAGGGTTTGAGAATTAAATTTTCCATGCTTTTCAAAATTTTGTTTTCACAGTTTTGAAAAATATATTATTTGAAAGTATTTTCGAATGGAAATTGTTCCAAAGAATTTTAAAAGAAGCAAGTCAGTACTCTCCTCTTATATGGCTGGAAAATAATTTAGTTGATGACTGCAGCATCATCGACATTCATTTTTGAGTCTCAAAGTAGGAGACTACTAAGTAGCTTTGCTACGCTTTTGTTTTGGAAAATTGATTTAATTTGAATATCTTTAGTATAATTTGATGAATAATATATATATATATGTATATGTATTTCAAAATGGTTTGAAGTGAAATCGAAAATTTAACTCTTAAGTTTTATATTAAGTGATATTTCTCAATTGTTGAAATGAAGCAAAAAAAATTTAAATAATCGGAGTGTCTGCAATAAGAAATGGAATTGGAACAACTTGAAACAGTTGAACTAAGATAAAATTTATTTGTATAATACTCAACTGCATTCTAAACTACATATAACTTACCTGAAATATTCCGAAAGTTAAAATGTTAACGTGAATATGTAATTGAATAGTATACAATATAAATGTAAGTAATAAAATATTCAAAAATTAAATTTATATGGTTTTGAATTAATTGTTGTCTCTGGTAGTATGTATTTCGAATCTATTTTTCCTTTCTATTACTTCTATTCTCCTATCTCGTTCCTTTTCAGGGATGAAAAGTTTTGAGTAGGGAGAGTGTAACGACCCGGAAATTATAACGATTTAAATAACGTAATTATCTAAATTTTTCTTAAAAATATACAATTAAAATTTTGAAATGAAATTTAGTTTTAGGAATACGTCTATTTAAACGTAGCAAGTATCAGATTTTCATCAGAAAATGTGAAAGTTTATTCAGTGATGAAATTTCAAAATTTAAATTTAAGATCAGTTAAATTGACGGAAATAAAATATCTTTGAAATATGAATATTTTTATATAATAAAATGTTTGCTATTTTCAGACAGAGATGTCGTATTTCATTTCGTCAAAATTGGATTGCTCTAACTCCGTTTATCTTATTTTTGGCGTAGTAGCAACATTTTGGACAGCGAATATCGACTTTTGATAGAAAGGTCATGTCTATTATATCCGTGTACCATTCTATTTGTCTCATCGTGCTGATCTCTGTAGTATATTTATTTGTATATTTTGGTGTCCAGTATGCGGCGAAATCAGAAAAAAATCGATTAGCCATATCGGTTCAACATTTGGGCCTTTAGGGTTTCCATGTGGCCTTTCATCTATCCTTGGGTTGAAAACTAATAGCCAGTAGGCTTTTATTATTCCCGTAATTTATTTTAACTTTTACTATTCTACCAATTCAAAATATATTTGCTATTTTCTCTGATTCATTCATTTCGTTCTCTCCTCTTTTTTGTTGGTTTTTCTATTCAATTGAGAAGAAAAAAAATAATATATATTATATTTTAAATGTTCGTATATATTGTTTATTTTCTATGAACTTTGCTCATTCCTGCACCTTTTTCCCTCTGACCCTCCTCATGCTCGAACGGAGTTTGCACCAACCAACGCCGCCATTCTTCCTTCCCTCAGCCTCGACTGCCATCTCCAAACCCATAACCATCAACCTTCCTATTCCATCGAACCACTTATGCCATCTTCCCACCCTCAACGCCGAGACAGCCCATCATAGTGCTGAAGCCACCCACTCGCCGACCCTCTGACTTCTCCTCCCTCTACTGGTCGCCACAACACCCTATCTGCTGACCAACTCTAGTAGATCCGCCACCTCCTACCCAAAAACGAAACTCCCTACCTTTCAGTCACCCTCTTCGACCAATCTTTTGACCGTACTCCACCATAGACCCGCCTTCGCCTTCCCTATCCACACACCATCTTTATCCGCTCCCATCTACTTAACCAGCAATCGCCGAGACTTCGCCCCTCTCCCCTCCTCTACGTTCTGCCCTCGGCTACATTGAGAACTTTAGCAACCGCCTGAAGCAGTAGCCGGACCACTTCTCTCTGCCGCAATCACCTATCGGCAACCCATGCCATCTCTCCAGCATAGCCACAACTCACCCTCCAACCACGCCAACTACTTTTGCATTTTCCCACCACCCATTTCTCCATCTAGACCCGAACCATTCATAAAATAAGTTTATATATTATAAAGTTTGCATATATGTGTTTTAATAAATATAATAAAGTTTATCAAGTTTTGATTTTTATATAATATATATATATATTAAAAAGTTTATATAATAAAGTTTAGCAAGTGCATGCATGTATATTAAAAAGTTTATACATTTTTTTAAAAAATAATAATATAATATATAGATACTTTTATTTTAATATATGTATTATAATAAATATTGATTTTTAAATAGGATACAAAGAATTTTATTTTAAATACGTGTTTAAAATTGAATATTGATTTTAAGAAAATATAATAATATATATTTTTAATTCCATTTATATTAAGAAAGTTTTGATTTGTTTTTCATCAATTCTAAGCTATCAACTTTGCTCTGTTCATCGAATTCGTGTACGTCGTGCTATGCTTTGGAATTTGTGCTTGGATTCGTAGCTTGTCGTGCTGTCTAATTCCTTTAGGCTCGAAAGGTAAGCGATCACTCACAATTAACATTCTTATATTTAGTAAATTTGATTCACATGAAATGATAATTTAAATGTGTTGTTAAAATTTAATTTGTTAGTAATTAAATTGTTGAATGTGATATGTTATATTTTAAATTGTTCATCCATGATAGATATATGACACCACAACATATTATATATATATTACATTTAAATTTTTTAATTATGATACATGCTCATCATTGATATGTTATGTTATTTTATTATTATTCTATTGTTCTCACTCTGCTAGTTCGCTATCAATTAAGAAAATCCCTATGGGTTGATATGATACCTAACTGAACGATCTTATAGATTAGAGAAAATTGTTATGGGTTGAAATGATAAACCCAAGCGATTTTATTCATTTTGAAGTTTTTGGATTGCGGGTTGAAATGATATATACCCGTAAATATTTAATTATTGCGGATTGAAATGATAAATATCAGTATCACTGACCATAGGATAGAAAATTATATACGGACACTGTTGGTTTATTTCGAAAAATTATTTCCGAAGTTTGAAAATAATAGATGGGTTATACTAAATATTGATTTTTCTAAATATAATATAAAGATATTTATTTTTGTAAAATCTAGACTTTTAAAATTATATGTTTTCAAAATTTTAAACTTATAAGTTAAGATTGAAATTTAAATTATAAAATTTTACTTATAACTTTATTATTTTCAAATATATAATTAAGATTCAAAATAGATTTAATAGTAAAATTTAATATAATAAAATCTTAATAAAATTTTAATTTAATTAATATATATGTATAATATTTTGAAGTATTTATTTTAACTATATTAATATTTTGTATAGATTTTTGTATTTACTTTAATAAATAAAAGTGAGAAAAATAAATTAAATTGATTTGTAATTTAATTTTTTAAGAACTAAATTTAAATAAAGATTGATTTGTTTCTTCTTGATTTTTGAGACTTAAATATATGTATTTATAACTTGATATCTTGATTTTGATTAAAGAGGACTAAATGAATAATTTTAAATTTATATAAGTTTGAACTTGAATATTTAAATTTGATTTAAATCTGGAATGTAATAATTTATTCAAATGTTATTAAAAATGATTAAGTGAATATTTTCAAATTTAAATAAAATAAAGTTTAATTTTGAAATATAAATGAAAATTTTCAAATTGAGTTATTGTAAATGTTTGAATATTTAAATTTTGGAACCTAGATTTGTAATCGATATAAATTGAAATGGTTTTTGTTACCCGGCTACTTGGCCTGGCTATGAGGCAATAGTTGCAGATGGTGGGGCGGTTGAAGTAGCATAGCTATTATGGAAAGTCATGGATGGGTCGGCCTTGGCGGATTGGTCATTGAAAATAAGTTGACGAGGATTAGCCATGGTGATTAGGCCGTGGTGGACCGACATGTGATGTTCGATCAAGGAAGATAAGTTGAGGTGGTTTGGCCATATTAGTCCGGCCTAGGTGGGTCTGCCTTAGTGGTTCGGTCAAGGTGGTTCGGCCAAGGAGAATTGGCATAGGTGTGTTGGTGAGATGGGTGACTGTGACGGGGTCGGCCCTAGTGATTCGGTTAGATGTGGTTTGACATTAGTAGTTCGGTCGCATGGGTTGGGTTAGCTTGACTTGGTTTCAAGGGTGGATCAACATGAGCATGAGGATGAATTACTTCGAGTCGTGGTCTAGCTTGCTTCGAGCATACACGAAAGCTCCTCCGATTCGACGTTCAACGGACCCCAAATTAGCAAAAGGCGGTCGATCATAGTAGGTCGAGGTCCTTGGTTTGGCCTACTTAACTCCTTAGCTATGGGCTGAACCATCTTAGTCATGGGCCTGGACAAGGGTTCTAGCCTATCTTCATCTACAAATAGAGGGGTAGTGGTCTGGTTTTGAGGGACCTTTTCTGGGAAGAACTTCAGAGTGACTCTGCCATTTTCAGTACATACTTTCTTTCTGCTCAAACTTGTATTCAAGCTCTTTGTTTATAGATTGTATCTTTCTCCAAGTGATTGAAAAAGCAATAAAGATTACATTTAAAGTGGATGTAGGCATTTACGCCAAACCACTATAACTTTGGGAGTTCTTGATTCTGTTGTTATTTTTGCAATCTATTGTGATATTTCTTTGTTTTATTTTATTATTTTCATTAATCTCTCTATACAAATCTATTCTAGGGTGTTATTGACCAATTCCGGTGCTAACATTTTGGTGTTCACTGATAGCATTCATTCTCAGACTGTAAGGATCTGCTTTGTTGCTAATGGATTGAGCAAATCCCCTAAAGCATTCCTAATTCATTCTTAAGAGTTCACAGACTCTACCAAGATTTCCAATGGATAACTCTAAGATGACCAGACCACGTACCAGATCCGTCTCCCAGAATGCCGATGCTAATGAGACCGCCGACATCCAACAAGTAGGACCCAACAATCAGCGAACTAATGCCGGTGCAGAACTTGCCATCATTCCAAACCGAGAAGAAGTTATCACCGAGGTAGAGTTCAATGAGCTGATGAGGGAGCTCATGGAAAGCAGGAGACAGCTTAACAAGCAGATTCAAGCAAACGCCAGCTTGATGACCTAGATCGCTCAGCAACAATGTCAGAACGCTGGAGGAAGCCCTGCTTCCTACTCATCATCTGACAGCTCCACTTCGTTAGATGAACACCCCAGCCGTAGACGCCATAGGTTTGAAACGATATAATCTGGGACAACAGAGCAATTAGTAACGAGTCTCCAAGGACAAACCAATAGAAATGATCAATATTCCTTAGTTGGAACCATGGCTCGTCAATTGCACCTGGGGAGTCGCACCTAACCTGGAGTGAGAAACATAGGATTTGGAGCACGCTTGAGAGATGGTCAACCACCTCGCCCGAATCGTAATGAAGCGGGTCCTTAGGATGCACACTTAGGTGATCATCGACTGAGGAGGCACCAATCGGAGCAATCGCATAGGATATATACTAACTTGGCAACCCCCATTCAAACTCCAAATTTATCCGCCAAGGTTAGGCAATTTATGTGGAAGAATTAGGGCTTGGCTAATGACGATTGGGGTGTATCAAGGAGTCATACTACATATATAGATAATATTCTGCAAGCTAAGTACCCCCGAAAGTTCAACATGCTAACTATTCTAGCTTATGAAGGGAAAACTGACCCTCGACAGCACATAATGAGATACGAGTGGATGATGGACTTGGTTAGGGCAAACGATGCAACCAAATGTGTGACGACCGCCCATGTCTCCCGCACCAAAACAAGGAAATAATGCGCTGAAAGGCGTGCCAGGCAGCCATGGGTGACCGTCAAGGGTAGAATAAACATCGCAGAATCTATCGCATAACTCACAGCGCATGGATAAAATACAATAGAGAAATATATGTATAGTGAAGCTTCATAACAGAATATCATCAAATAAGCATCTTAGAAGTTTGATACAATCATCAGAACAGTCAATACATCAAAACCTCACTACAAAGCACTCAAAGTATATACAGCGGAACACCCAGTACATAATATGAAATAATATGCAAAAGCCTCCTGCTCGTCTTTGTCATCATCAACGTAGATTCCAAGAACATCACCTATCACCTGCTACCTAGTCTGCCCATCCCAACATGGATGAACAGCCCAAGGTAATAAGAGGAGACATAAAACCTTGAGTCAGACAAAGTCTTAGTGAGCAGTAAATCAACTATCAAACGTACCAAAAGAGCATAAGAGATAAAAGGAATAGGAACCAAACCATCCCACTCCGCCTCTTTCTACGGTGATAGCCCCCAGACACACACTAGGGAGAAGCAAGCATAACATGGCAGACAATTAAAGTAAAGCAATAATCATTCGAGTCAAGGTCGACGTTTTCCAAATACAAACCCCCAAGGCCTAAACCAAGATCAGATAAGCACCCGGAAAACACCGCTCTTGAGACCGAATGATGATACAACCAAACGTCCAAACATCCATGACTCTGGCTATCACTGTTATCATTGCCTTGATTTCACCGTTAGTTGAATGACCACCTGTCAAGGGCTAATGGTAACCCCGGTTCTAGACATAACTCCGCACGTCGTCGCAGCCCGTGCCTAGGAATTTTCGCAACTACCCAGAGTACTAGCACGTCGTCGCAGCCCGTGCTTGGAACGTCGTCGCAGCCCGTTCCAACGTACTCTTGCTTTGAGCATGCTAGAACCTTCAACAACGATGAGATCTCAGCCTCCTAGTCATCCTCCTCGACGACTATTTCCATACTAGCTCAAGCGCCTCTCAAGCTAACCATTATCAACCAACTCGCATCGCATCATCGAGTTATCAACATGCTTGGGATGATCCCGTCTGGATTAAACCAAGGCTATCTCACATCATGCTTCGCTTTATCGCATCATAGCAAAGTCTCATCTCAACATCATGGCTTGCCTCATCGCATCATGGCAAAGTCCCATCTCAACATCATCTAATCCATACATATGAGCTTCAACATCCGCTTCATATGCCACAAGCAGCTTTCCTTATTCAAGAGCCTTTCCACTTAGCTTTTGAATCATCATCAACCAACTTGATCAAATCAAGCTATATATCAACTAATCAATCAAATCAAACATTAATCCAAGCAATCAATCATTCAAACAAGATCTAAATAAACAATTACAATGATAATGGCAATTTCGTAAATAAATGAGCATAGATCTAACATACATGAATCATGGGTTTTTAGCATAGATCTAACAAATATAAATCATGGTTTTTGTCTCTTCAACTTGATAAATGAACTTGTATAAGTAAACATCTTCATGAGTAATGGATCTACACTTGGATCTAAGGAAAAATGCATAAAATCACTATCTACAACACTCCAACAAACCACCAAACCAATATACTCCTTTGGGTCCGCGTGAGAGATAACCACCACTCACCGAATCACCCAAACACTTCAAAAACTAATCACTTCAGATCTGGACAGCAAGGATTCAAGCTTGATTCGTCGAAATCTCGCTTGAAACGATGGAATCTAGCTTCGTTGGATGAAGATCTTCAACTTTGGCTCTTGGATCTTCGATCTTGATCTTCGATCTTGGATGGATGTTAGAACTAGATTAGAGTGGAGAAAAGAAGATGAAGAAATGTTCTAGTCGAGCTCTCAAAATGGCAGCACTTCGTCGCTTCAAAAACCGGTGCCAAAAAGTGAGCCAAACCCCTCTATTTATAGGCTGAATCCCCCCCCCTGAGTCGTCCATCCATAAGTCGACGCCGACCCATCCTTGAGTCGCCCCCGACCTAAGACCCACGACCCAAAACTCCAACGACCTAACACGCACGCGGGCTACGACTTACGACTCATCGGAGACACAGGATCACACTAAGCCGACCCAACTGCATACGACTCAAAAGCCTCCGACCTAACCACTCAGAACACATGCCGACTCACGACCTAACTAATTTTCCTTAAGTCGTTCCATCCTATGAGTCGGTCCAATACATGAGTCGGTCACCTCTATGAGTCGGTTATCCTATGAGTCGCTCACTACCTTGACTCAGTCCAAACCTTAAGCCGCTGCCTCTCTTAACTCGCTAACAACCATAAGTCGGCAACTACCACTCACTCCTATAAGTCGGCCAACCTATAAACCGTTGACCCCATGAGTCGGCCACCTTCCCTAAGTTGCTCCATCCTCTAAGTCGGTCACGACTTAAGTTCCACATGACTTAACTTTAACACGACTTATCTCTAGAACGACTCAAGCTCCAAACGACTTATTGCAACTATTATACGATTTATCGACACGTAAAATACGGGTCGTTACATTCTCTCCCCCTTAGGAATTTCGCCCCCGAAATTCCAAACAAACAAGAGCAATCAAAACTATTCTGCATGCCTACCATCCATAGCAATCAACAAACCATGCATCCAATTACTAGTCTAGCATGCAGAATTCTAAAATTAGAACAAGTTACAAATTCATGAGATGTCACGACACCTTAGGGCCATACCTCGAAGAGTTCAGGATGAGCTGCCTTCATCCTCTCTTCCTCCTCCCACGTACAGTCGTTAACATCATCACTCCATTGTATCTTGAGCAACGTAATCGTCTTCCTCCTAAGCTGTTTCGTGTCGGTTTCAACAACACGAAGCGGCTTACGAGGTCTCGTAACCACTGGATCAACCTCCAAGTCTTCACAGCTATCAGCAGAAACCACCGTATTCGAGTCATGCACATACTTCCGTAGATAAGATACATGAAAGACATTGTGCACACCCGCCATCTTCTCCGGTAACTCCAATCTATAAGCGAGCTTTCCAATTCGCTCGATAATCGGGAATGGTCCAACAAATCTCGGAATTAACTTTCCTTTCTTCCCGAATCTAATAACATTCTTCAGTGGAGAAATCTTCACAAAAACCATATCACCCATGTCGAATTCCAAATCCTTACGACGCTTATCGGCATAACTTTTCTGACGATCTTGGGCTGCCTTCATTCGTTGCCGAATGATCTCTATACAATCCGTAGTCTGTCGAATCATCTCTGGCCCAAGTATCAGCTTTTCTCCAGTTTCCAACCAACATGTCGGAGAGTTACACGGTCTTCAATACAATGCCTCATATGGTGCCATACCAATACTCGACTGATAACTGTTATTGTATACAAATTCCACCAAATGAAGATGATCTTCCCATGATCCTCCGAAGTCCAAAACACAAGCTCTGAGAAGATCTTCCAAAACTCGGTTGACTCTCTCAGTCTGACCATCTGTTTGGGGATGATAAGCTGTACTCAAACACAACTCGGTTCCCAAAACTTCCTGAAAGCTCTTTCAAAATCCACTAGTGAACAATGGGTCTCGATCGCTCGCTATACTCATCGGAATACCATGGAATCGAACTATCCACTTAACATACAACTCAGCCAACTTCGATGCAGTCCTAGTCGATCGAACAGGAATGAATCTTGCACTCTTGATCAACCGATCTACTATGACCCAAATCCCTCCATTTCCTGCTCTTGTTCAAGGTAGACCATCGATAAAATCCATCGATATCTGTTCCCACCTCCACATAGGAACTTCTAATGGATGAAGCAATCCACTTGGCTTCTTCTGCTCTGCCTTAACCAACTGGCAATTCATACACTTGGAAATAAAATTTCCAACATCCTTCTTCATACCTTCCCAGTAATAAGTTCTCTTCATATCCCGATACATCTTATTTCCACCTGGATGAATTGTCAACTTCGAGTGATGACTTTCCTTCAGAACTTCATCTCTCAATTCATCTATGTCGGGAACAACCAATCGTCCTTGCTTCCGAAGCCAACCCTCTCGATCGACTTCGAATCCCTTATCCTTCTCTGGGTCCAATCCAGATTCCAAATCACGGATAATCTTGACAAGCTTATCGTCTCGCTTTTGACTCTCGCCAATCCTTTCCACAAGAGTAGGCCTTATTGATAAGTTTGCCAACGTCTCAGGTTCCAATTCACATCTAGGACTGAAATCAAATCCAGCCAAATACTCGAGACTCTTCCATTCCGAAAACATGGCTCCCAATCCGACATGTCTTCGACTTAACGCATCAGCCACTGCGTTACCTTTTCCCGGAGTATAGGCTATACCAAAATCATACGATGCCAAGAACTCTAGCCACCGTTGCTGTCGAAGATTCAAATCCTTTTGAGAGAACAGATACTTCAACGACTTATGATCTATAAACAACTCGAATTTAACTCCCAATAGATAATGTCTCCACATCTTCAAAGCAAAAACAATTGCCGCTAACTCCAAATCATGAGTCGGGTAATTCCTTTCATGCGGCTTCAGTTGTCGACTTGCATATGCAACAACTTTATTCTTCTGCATTAGTACTGCTCCAAGTCCAGTACCACACGCATCGGTGTAAACCACCATCTCATCATTCCCACTTGGAATAGTCAAAACTGGAGTACTCGTCAGTCGCTCTTTCAGGATTACGAAAGCTTGCTCACACTTATCATCCCATCTGAACACTTGGTTCTTTTTCGTCAATCCTGTTAACGGTGCAGCTATCTTGGAAAAGTCTTTGATAAACCGTCGATAATATCCAGCTAATCCAAGAAAACTTCTCACATCAGATGCATTCTTAGGTCTAATCCAATCCTGGATCGCTGCCACCTTAGCGGGATCAACCGCTATTCCATTTCCAGAGATAACATGGCCTAAGAATCTCACTTCACTCTTCCAGAAGTGACACTTCGAAAACTTAGCCTTCAGCTGATGTTTCCGTAAGATTTCCAAAACAATACGCAAGTGCGTCTTGTGCTCTTCCTCAGTTCTGTAATAAATTAGAATATCATCCACGAACACAAGCACGAACTTATTCAACTGATCTCTGAACACTCTATTCATAAGATCCACAAAATATGCTGGTGCGTTAGTCAATCCAAACGGCATTACCAGCCACTCATAAAAACCGGATGGTGTCCTAAAAGTAGTCTTCGGCACACTATCCTTTGCCACTCTCAACTGGTGAAATCCCGTTGCCAAATCCATCTGAGAAAACACCTTAGCATCGTGAAGCTGATCAAACAAGTCATCTATTCTCGGCAATGGATACTTGTTCTTCTTAGTCACTTTATTCAGCTCACGATAATCCACACACAACCTCAACGATCCATCCGCTTTGGTTGCGAACACAACTGGTGCACCCCATTCGGACACACTACACCGAATGAATCCTTTCTGCAAAAGGTCATCAACTTGCACCTTCAACTCTTGTTGCTCCCTAGGCGCCATCCGCCTAAGAGGCATCACAACAGGTCTGGCTCCCTCAACTAGATCGATACGAAACTCGATCTCCCTATGCGGCGGTAATCCTTTGACTTCGTCAAACACATCCTCAAATCCATTCACAATAGGCACCGATGACAGTCCATCCCGTGGAACAACCAGCGAATACATGAAGCTCATGAAGACGCCTTCCTCATGCTTACATCGTATCACAACCTTTCGCCCTTCCACATTCCCGACTGTCACCTCCAGCCTCTCACAATCAATCCTTGCCGCATACTTCCTAAGCCAGTCCATACCCAAAATAATTCCGAACCCCGCAAAGTTCAGAACAAAACAATCACAAACAAAAGAGCAATCATGACTCGACACAACTAGACCACGGCATATCATACACAAACATGACGAACCCCCAACTGGATTAGTCACAACCAATGGCCTATCAACAATATCCGGTTCCAAACCTAACCGGCCTACAAGATCATCACAAACAAAAGAATGTGACGCTCCAGTATCAAACAACACTCTAACTGGAACACCACAAATGGAAAGAGTACCTTGAACCACCACACTCTTCCCTTTCTCTTCAGCAGTAAGAGCTTTTGAAAACGACGGCACATCTCCCAAAGCATAAGCTTGCACAATCTGCCTGTCCTTCCTCGGTTCTGGACAATCTTTCCTGAAATGCCCTGGCTTGTCACAGTTGTGGCATTTCGCCGGCGCCTTTGGATTCCTACAATCCTTGGAGAGATGGCCCTTCTGATGGCAATTATAAAAAGTCATTTCGCCCCTCGGCTTCTTCTGGCCATCCTTACCCTTCTGTTGCTGTTGCTTCCTCTTCTTGTTTCCACCCTTCCGTGGCTTAAACCCTTCCTTGGTTACAGCAACAACAGAACTCTCCCTAGGAAACAAACTCTCATGCCTGAGAGCTTTCTCCACAAGCTTCTCTAACGGATCGTCCAGATGATCCACCAACTGCCTTCCAAGATAAGCATCCAAACCGGTCACAAACTTCTCATTCTTCTGATAGGGAGAACCAATATACGATCTGGCATACTTGGACAAAGCTACAAACTCAGAAACATACTCAAGAACCGGTCTTCCACCTTGCTTGAGCTCCATAAACTTTTTAAGCAAGACAGATTTCTGAGCTGTAGAGATGAACTTAGCTTCAAATCTAGCTTGGAGTTGCTCCCAAGTAATCTCCTCCTCCGGAGTATCAATGGTGATAGAATTCCACCAATCCGAAGCTCTCCCTTGAAGTTGCCTTGATGCAAGCTTCCTCTTAGTTGCATCCTCAACTCCCAAGTCACCAAAGATCCTTCTACAAGCATCAATCCATCTTTGCACTTCAATGGTTGATTCCGTTCCTAAGAAAACCTTTCCTCCAAGAGAAGTATAGTCCTTGCAAAGCTTAGCAAAATCCACTGGTCTTGGAGCTTGAACTTGAACTCCAACATCTACTGATGGCCCTGAGGCTGGTATCCTTCTCATGATCGAAGTCATTATGGCCTCAAACATATGAGCAAAATCAACAGCTTCCCTAGCAGCACGGCCTTCCCTAGCAGCTGGTCTCCCCCTTCGACTCATCCTTAATATCTACAAAAAGGAATGACTTAGAACACCTTGAGAAACAACTGCATAAGGAGTTCAAATCCTTCTAAACTACTATATTATATATAGTAATCATTCATCAAAATACAATTACGTCTCTCATACGTAGTTACGTCAGCGAGCGTTGGCTAAAATCGATTAACCAAAGCTCTGATACCAAATGTGACGACCGCCCATGACTCCCGCACCAAAACAAGGAAATAATGCGCTGAAAGGCATGCCAGGCAGCCATGGGTGACCGTCAAGGGTAGAATAAACATCGCAGAATCTATCGCATAACTCACAGCGCATGGATAAAATACAATAGAGAAATATATGTACAGTGAAGCTTCATAACAGAATATCATCAAATAAGCATTTTAGAAGTTTGATACAATCATCAGAATAGTCAATACATCAAAACCTCACTACAAAGCACTCAAAGTATATACAACGGAACACCCAGTACATAATATGAAATAATATGCAAAAGCCTCCTGCTCGTCTTTGTCATCATCAACGTAGATCTCCAAGAACAGCACCTATCACCTGCTACCTAGTCTGCCCATCCCAACATGGATGAATAGCCCAAGGTAATAAGAGGAGACATAAAACCTTGAGTCAGACAAAGTCTTAGTGAGCAGTAAATCAACTATCAAACATACCAAAAGAGCATAAGGGATAAAAGGAATAGGAACCAAACCATCCCACTCCGCCTCTTTCTACAGTGATAGCCCCCAGACACACACTAGGGAGAAGCAAGCATAACATGGCAGACAATTAAAGTAAAGCAATAATCATTCGAGTCAAGGTCGATGTTTTCCAAATACAAACCCCCAAGGCCTAAACCAAGATCAGATAAGCACCCGGAAAACACCGCTCTTGAGACCGAATGATGATACAACCAAACGTCCAAACATCCATGACTCTGGCTATCACTGTTATCATTGCCTTGATTTCACCGTTAGTTGAATGACCACCTGTCAAGGGCTGATGGTAACCCCGGTTCTAGACATAACTCCGCACGTCGTCGCAGCCCATGCCTAGGAATTTTCGCAACTACCCAGAGTACTAGCACGTCGTCGCAGCCCGTGCTTGGAACGTCGTCGCAGCCCGTTCCAACGTACTCTTGCTTTGAGCATGCTAGAACCTTCAACAACGATGAGATCTCCGCCTCCTAGTCATCCTCCTCGACGACTATTTCCATACTAGCTCAAGCGCCTCTCAAGCTAACCATTATCAACCAACTCGCATCGCATCATCGAGTTATCAACATGCTTGGGATGATCCCGTCTGGATTAAACCAAGGCTATCTCACATCATGCTTCGCTTTATCGCATCATAGCAAAGTCTCATCTCAACATCATGGCTTGCCTCATCGCATCATGGCAAAGTCCCATCTCAACATCATCTAATCCATACATATGAGCTTCAACATCCGCTTCATATGCCACAAGCAGCTTTCCTTATTCAAGAGCCTTTCCACTTAGCCTTTGAATCATCATCAACCAACTTGATCAAATCAAGCTATATATCAACTAATCAATCAAATCAAACATTAATCCAAGCAATCAATCATTCAAACAAGATCTAAATAAACAATTACAATGATAATGGCAATTTCGTAAATAAATGAGCATAGATCTAACATACATGAATCATGGGTTTTTAGCATAGATCTAACAAATATAAATCATGGTTTTTGTCTCTTCAACTTGATAAATGAACTTGTATAAGTAAACATCTTCATGAGTAATGGATCTACACTTGGATCTAAGGAAAAATGCATAAAATCACTATCTACAACACTCCAACAAACCACCAAACCAATATACTCCTTTGGGTCCGCGTGAGAGATAACCACCACTCACCGAATCACCCAAACACTTCAAAAACTAATCACTTCAGATCTGGACAGCAAGGATTCAAGCTTGATTCGTCGAAATCTCGCTTGAAACGATGGAATCTAGCTTCGTTGGATGAAGATCTTCAACTTTGGCTCTTGGATCTTCGATCTTGATCTTCGATCTTGGATGGATGTTAGAACTAGATTAGAGTGGAGAAAAGAAGATGAAGAAATGTTCTAGTCGAGCTCTCAAAATGGCAGCACTTCGTCGCTTCAAAAACCGGTGCCAAAAAGTGAGCCAAACCCCTCTATTTATAGGCTGAATCCCCCCCTGAGTTGTCCATCCATAAGTCGTCGCCGACCCATCCTTGAGTCGCCCCCGACCTACGACCCACGACCCAAAACTCCAACGACCTAACACGCACGCGGGCTACGACTTACGACTCATCGGAGACACAGGATCACACTAAGCCGACCCAATTGCATACGACTCAAAAGCCTCCGACCTAACCACTCAGAACACATGCCGACTCACGACCTAACTAATTTTCCTTAAGTCGTTCCATCCTATGAGTCGGTCCAATACATGATTCGGTCACCTCTATGAGTCGGTTATCCTATGAGTCGCTCACTATCTTGACTCGGTCCAAACCTTAAGCCGCTGCCTCTCTTAACTCGCTAACAACCATAAGTCGGCAACTACCACTCACTCCTATAAGTCGGCCAACCTATAAACCGTTGACCCCATGAGTCGGCCACCTTCCCTAAGTCGCTCCATCCTCTAAGTCGGTCACGACTTAAGTTCCACACGACTTAACTTTAACACGACTTATCTCTAGAACGACTCAAGCTCCAAACGACTTAATGCAACTATTATATGATTTATCGACACGTAAAATACGGGTCGTTACAAAATGTAGATGCTTTCCAATAACCCTATCCAGAATTACTACCATGTGGTTCACCAGACTTCCCCACAATCGATCTCTAGGTTTGATGAATTAGCGTGGAGTAGTTTAGGATCCATGCTACGTCCGAAAGACGTGAGTCGCTATCCAATATAATTCAGGCTTCTGGTGGGTCATTGAAGGAATATTTATAGAGATTCCGCATGGCTGCTACCGAAGTTAGTAATCCAAATGACCACGCATCCTTACGGCTGTCATGCAGGGAGTGGGTTCGGAGTCTGTGTTTAATGACTAATTGGCAGGCAAACCATCGACTACCCTAGAACACTTTTATTCAAAGGCAAACCAATTCATGAGAAAGGAAGAGGCTATGTAGTCAAGACGGAGCAATGCGCTAGGATCCAGTAAGGAAGCGGTGCAAAGCAACATTGCGGTAAAGCAATCTGGCGAGAACTCTGGTAAGGTTCAAGTCAATGTTCAAAATAAGCAGGAGTGGTCAAAAGGAACTAGAGAAGGAAATTCTGAATGGAAGAGGGAAACAGGAAAGTGGAAACCAAGAATCCCGACCTATAACAAATATACATCCTTGAACACAACTTTGGATAATATTTATCTATCAACATGTAATACCTTTCAATACTAAAAGTCGTGCCCAAAGGAACTGACTAAGGAAAAGAAGAAGACCGGGAAGTATTGTCGATTTGATGGGACCTATGGGCACAATATTGAAGAGTGCAGACACCTCCATGATGCTATAGAAATGCTGATTTGCTACAAGAAGTTGCAACAATTTGTTAAGAAACCGCAGGAAGGTGGACATGGGGCATCTGACCCCAATCATGGGTAAGCTTCACACCAACCCGAGGAGCCCGCTCGGACTGAAGGAAGGCTGGTCATAAACATGATAATTGGTGGGCCTCGTGCCGTAGACAAGAGTTGGCAAGAAATGGAGCGCTATTCTAGTTCCTTGAAGCATGCATACTTGTGCTGCTCAAACACAAAAGAGGGGACTCCGGCGAAATAACAACAAATGATGACGGATGATATAACATTTAGATGTAGGGATGCCGATCAAGTGGAGCCACCTACCATTGATCCGATGTTTATCTCAGCTACGATCGGAACAATGCTTGTGAGAAGAATACTAATTGATTGTGGTGTTCCGTTAATATTATATTCAAGAAGGAACATGACCAAATGAAGATGGAGGCAAAGGATCTGAAACCATCTAAAGCCCGCATTCACGACATTAATGGTGCAGCTACTGATGTAGTAGGTTTTATCGAATTGCCAGTTGAACTAGGAGAAGGTGAACGTAAGAGAGTACGGATCCTACCATTCATTGTGTTGGTTGTTGATTCCCTGTATAATGTTTTTTGGGCCGACCGGTCATGGTGTTTGACCTTGAAATTTTCAAAGGATAATGGAGTTGGTGTAGTGCATGGCAATCAAGCGACCGATCGTGCTTGTTATGTGGCTGAGCTGAGAAAGGCCCAAAGAAGGGAGAAGGGAAAGGGTGCAGACAAGCCTTTCTGCATCCATGTTGCTGAAAATTGACAAATAGTCCCCGAGCCTTGGCTTGGGCAACATGGTCGGATCTATAGAGACATAGATCTGAGAGATGACGATGAAGAACCTAAGGAGGCCAAGGCGGTGCCGGCTGGAATGACAATTGATACTCCAATCAACCATGATGACCCGTCATATGTGCTGAAGATTGGATCACAGCTCAACCCCTTGATGATGAGGGATTTTACTGATTTATTCCGAGCGAATCTTAATGTTTTCTCTTAGACGCATTCTAATATGTATGAGATTTCTCCCGCCATAGCAAGTCATATGTTGAACATTGACTTGAAGTATGTGCTAGTGAAACAAAAGAGGAAAGGCATGGACCTAGAGAGGTCCGCTACTCTCAAAGAGGAGATGGATAAACTTAAAGCCAATAGGTTCATCCACGACGCCCTCTATCCTCAATGGATATCGAATCTCATACTGGTGAGGAAGGAAAACCGAAAGTGGAGGACCTGCATTAATTACTCGGACCTGAACAAGGCGAGCCTTAAGGATAGTTTTCCATTGCCCAGAATTGATCAGCTGGTCGATTCGATAGCAGGACACGCGTTGTTGTCATTATGGATGCATATTGGGGATACAATCAAATCTCGACGCACTTCCCTGATTTGGAGCATACTAGTTTTGTCACAGACGTTGGATTGTACTATTATGTAGTGATGCCTTTCAGGTTAAAGAATGAAGAGTCAACTTTTTAGAATTTGATGAATCGAATGTTTAAAGGCCAGATTGGTAGAATGATGGAAGTCTATGTGGATGATATGCTCATGAAGTTATAACAGTCAAACGACCATATTCGAGACTTAGCAGAGATGTTTGATATACTATGATTTTACGGAATGAAAATCAATCCATTGAAATATTCCTTTGGCGTTGCATCAGGGAAGTTTTTGGGTTTCATTGTCAACGCGCAAGGAATTGAAGCAAACCCAGAAAAGATTCAAGTTATTCGAGACGTACAAGCACCTTGAACTGTAAAGCAAGTACAAAGCCTGAATGGGAAAGTCACTGCATCGAGTCGATTTATATCCAGAGCAACCGACAACTGTATTCCTTTCTTTGATGTGATAAGGAAAGGGAATTTTTTTTGAATGGACGCCGAATTACGAGGACGCATTCCGAACGATTCACTTGGAGAGGCCCCTATTCTGTCAAAGCACGTAAACCATAAGGAGTTGTTTGTTTACTTGGTCGTGTCCCAGCATGCCATCAGTGTAGCTTTGATTCATGAGGAAGACCGAATCCAAAAACCCGTGTACTATGTTAGTAAGCATTTAACGAGAGTAGAAAGAAATTGTCCCAAGATCGAGAAGCTGGCTTACCGTTTGGTGATCGCATCATCCAAACTCCACCCATATTTCCAGGCACATCCGATCAGCATCTATACCGATCAACCTTTGCGGCGGGTGCTCCAACGACCAGAGACTTCTGGAAGGTTACTCAAGTGGAACATTGAGTTATGTTAGTTCGACATCACCGACCTACCACAAAGGGCTATCTAGGGACAAGCGCTAGCAGATTACGTTGCAGAGTTTACTATATCAGACGAGCCAAGTGGAAGGGATGTGATTCCCACTGTTCGACGGAAGCTATATACCGATGGGGCATCCAACGACCATTTTTCAGGGGATGGTATTTTTATTGTAACTTCCAGGAACCGATCGATTTGTTACACTTTGAAGCTTAACTTCCTCGCTACAAACAACAAAGTCAAGTATGAAGCGTTGATCATTGGATTGAAGCTTTCCAAAGAACTTGGAGTGAAATCGGTTGAAATTTTTTGTGACTCACAGTTGGTGGTATACCAAGTACAGGGAGACTATCATGCAAAGGGATAAAGGTTGTCCCATACCTCGCTAGTGTTCAAGAATTTTTGGCAGACCTCGAATACAACGATATTTCGCACATTCCATGCTAAAAACGTAAAAGTCGATTTTTTGGCAAAATTTACAAGCATTGGCGATGCATAGTAGATAGCTTGGTTCCTATTGAAACTTTACATGCCTGGGTATAAATGAGATGGAGGTTGATTTTGTGTCAGAGATGGAAACTAAAAGGGAGTCATGGATGACCTTTTTCAAAGAATACTTGTTACATGGAACCTTGCCCGAGAGAAGAAACAAGAGACGACAAGCCATTTGCAAGGCCTCGCCGTATATAATGCACGATGGAATGATGTATCAAAAGGGATTCTCCATTATCTTGCTTAGGTGCATCGCCCATAACGAGATAAAGTGGGTTTTAAGAGAAGTCCATGAAGGAGAATATAGCAACCATACTGCAGGGCAGACACTAGCCAAAAAGATACTCCGCTATGGATACTATTGGTCGACTGTGAGACGGGACACCATGGATTATGTAAGGAGATGCAACAAATGTCGAAAGTACGTAAAGATCCCGAAAGCATCGCCGATGGAACTTACGCAAATGGTTAGTCCATGGATGTTTGCAATATAGGGGATCTATATTATTGGCTCATTGCCAATCTCCAAAGGTGGTGCGAAATATGCAATTGTCGTGGTCGATAACTTCACCAAATGGGCAGAAAGCAGAGCCACTAGCTAAGATCACCACCAAAAAGGTTATTAACTTTGTTGTGCGAAATAATATATGTGCTTTGGTCTCCCAAGGACTATCATCACTGACAATGGAATTCAACCTGAGAGTAGAGAATTCAAAGAGTTTTGTCGAAAGTATTGCATTGAAAAAAGTTTTGTGGCAGTCACTCACCCTAAAGCGAATAGGCAAGTTGAAGCCGTAAATAAGATAATCAAGTCCATCTTGAAAAAATGTTTGGAGAAGGCTAAAGGAAAGTGGACGGATGAGCTTCCAATGACTGTCAGGGCATACAGAACCACCCACAAGTTTGGAATTGGTTGTACTCCTTTCGCCTTGGCATACGACACTAAAAAAGTTATACCAATTGAAGTTCCTTCCCACCAGTTGACTCATTATGATCCTAGAATGAACCGAGATCTTTTACTGGAGTCATTGGACTTTGTTGACAAGAAGCGTGAAGAGCTGATTTAAGGGCGTCTGCATATCGGCACCTAGTTTCTCAATATTATAATGAAAAAGTTCAACCAAGTGCTTTCGGTGTGGGGACCTTGTTTTGAAGCGAGTTTTTCTGGTCCCTTCACATATGAATCCCACATGGGGAGGTCCCTACGTCATCAAACAGAGGCGTGGAGAAGGATCCTTCAAGCTAGAGACTGTTGATGGCGTGGCACTCCCCAAAGCATGAAATAGCAAGCATTTTCACCATTTTTATACTTAGTTTACTTCTTTTGCATTTCAATAGCAATTATTTCCAGTATATGTTTCTTTTGTTGTTCTCTATTTTCACATGTAATAAGAATATTCAGTTTGTCCTTATTTTCTACAATCAATAAAAGCTTGAAGCTATTTTTGGGAACTATTGGTATTCCGTGTTTTATAATTTTATGATAAGGTTAATTTGCATTAACCTATATGTCTTTTGAACGCACATGCAAAACTAAAAGTCGACCAGCTATGTATTCAAAAATCTCTAAGTCTCCAGAATGCAGATTGGAGTACTTTGAGTCCCCAGAGCGCAGATTGGAGTATGAACGATTCAAAAATATCTAAGTCTTTGAAGTGGACCAGAGTAGTCTGAGTCCCTAGAGCATAAACGATTTAAAAATCCCTAAGTCCCTAGAGTGCGGACTAGAGTGCTTTGAGTCCCTAGAGCACGGATTAGAGTATAAACGATTCAAAAATCTCTAAGACACTAGAGTGAAGACTGGAGTACTATGAGTCCTCAGAGCGCGGACTGGAGTATAAACGATTTAAAAATCTCTAAGTCCCTGAAGGGGACTAGAGTACTCTGAGTCCCTAGAGCATGGACTAGAGTATAAACGACTAAAAAAACTCTATGTCCCCAAAGTGTGTACTAGAGTACTCTGAGTCCCCAGAGCGTGGACTAGAGTATAAACGATTCAAAAATCTCCAAGTCCCTGAAGCAGACTAGAGTACTTTGAGTCCCTAGAGCGTAGATTAGAGTATAAACGACTCAGTTATCTCTAAATCACCAGAGTGTGGAATAGAGTACTCTGAGTCCCTAGCATGTGGACTGAAGTATAAACGATTTGAAAAAATTCTTAAGTCCCAGAATGTGGACAGAAGTACTCTATGTCCTTTGAAGGTGGACTGGAGTTTAAATGACCCGCAAGACTTTGAATTTCAATTTCAGATCAAATTATAAGTTATGCGATGAGAATCTGTGAATGCAAAGAAACAAAATTTTATTTACTTCTTAAAAAATTTCCTCACAACTTCTCCAAAAGTTCGGGGGCCAAGTCTATCCACAATCACTACTGATTGAAGAAAGGAAAAAAAAGGGAAGGAAATAAACTACATAGTTCTAAATTATTCAGGATAAGAAAAATGTTGCGAGACAACGGCTACTTCTTCGTTTTTCTTTCCTTTTTCGGCTTTTTCGAAGTTTCCTCATCTGAGCGTCTTTTCCTATAATCTTTGCTTCCAAGCAACATGGTACCCAAGGAAGGAGGGGAACTTCATTGGTGTGGCGCCACCGGGAAGAATGACCTTCAGTGGCCTTATTTACGGCATTGTCGAGCTCCACCATCTTAACTTTGATTCTTTCTTTCTCCTCTCCTCGAGTTTCTACTTCATGATAAGCTTGGAAATGTGCATGGAAGGGCCTATGGTTTCGACATTGTCATGTTCTTCTATAAGTGAGGGGTCTTTAGTTTTATCCTCATCTAGCGCACTAGTACTTGAGCATCAGGACCAGAGTTATCTCCAGTGTAAGGTGCCACAGCCTCTTTTCTTCCCTCTCCGTGGCAACATCGCTCCTTGGAGTCGGCTCGGGACTAGAGTGACCTATATGAATTCATGGTAAGCGAATGTTAGAACACATCCGTTACTCGCCAAAAGCGATGACTTCTTGAACTCTGGAAGGTGAAGTTATGTACCCGCTTCCAATTGACTTGTAGTGGTCCTTAGAGTATCACCCTCAGGGAGTGGGGATAAAACGTGAATGCCACGTCCGGGCTTCTCCAGGTCAAACCACATGCTGTTCGGGAGGCCCAAGTGACGAAGTCTTGGTCGATTGGACAGGAGGAGGAACTTGAGACTCTGTGCCAGACGGGACGGCAATATCTTCCTTACCCTTCGATGTCAGCGAGTCTCTTCCAAAGTGGTCTTTTAACATAGATAGGTTTAAAGGCTCATTTCCTCGGAGCACTTCCATAACAAGGGTCTCTTCATCAACCTCTTCAACACCCAGCTCAATTTTCTTAATTTTAATCAAAGTATCCCATGCTTTGGCTAGCGATTCGAGATAGCCATCACCCAAGAAAAACAAGTCACGGTGCATGAGAATTCTTGCATTGTACTCGGCAATGAACGGGTAAAATGAACACTTAATCTCTTCTCTGATGGCCTCGGTCACTTCCTCAATTCAGGAGTCTACCTTTGAAAGTGCTTCCTTTTTTCCTTCTTCGTGACCGCATCTTTTAGCACTTCAATCTTGAGTAGCTCTTCATCGAGTTTTTTTTTTCAAATTCCTCGTCTCAACGATTTCATCGCAGTATTTTTGTGATTCTTCCTACACTGCGACTTTCTCTTCTTTTTCTTTGGGAAGAAGCCCCTCCAATTCCTTGACTCAGTGGGCGAGGATGTCTTTCTCTTTCTGCAGAGATTTTTTTCTAGAGCTACAGCACCGCTGCATTGAACTGCCTCGTTTAATTCTTTTTTATGGCTGGCCTCTAAGCGATTGACCGCATTGGCTGTCTCCTTGGCGTTCTTCTGGTGGCCTTAAGTTGAGATTTATACGGGGGCATCTCTTTATCTTGGCTCTTTATAATATCTCTTTCGTGAATGGCTTTGAGCTTAAGGTGGTTAATCTCATGCTGGCGCCTCGATGGAGGCTTTCGAGACTTTTTCCGCTAAGTGTACGAACGCGACTTGTTGAAAATACATGTCATTGTTGTAGGAAATAGTGCTATGTTTAACGTTCCAAGGAATAGAATGAATTGTAGGAAGGAATTTCAACCATCAAAACAGATCTTCAAGAATGTAGCTTTAAGCTCGACTAATTTTTCTGCCGTGGACAGATTATGAGCGAGAGCGGGGGAAGTCTGCCTTGCCGGAGTCACCGATTTCTTATGAGGCTCGTGAGATTTTGGTGCCCGAAGAACCAGAATGTTGATCGCAAGGGACTCGCACAGAGAGCCTTTCTGGGTAGATTTATCCCCACTACGCGCGGGAAGATTGGAAGGTTCATTTAAATATGAAGAGTGGCCGTGGGTTCCCGTTTTGGAGGATGAGGATGGTTCTTTGGAACGATAGTCTCTATCTCTGCCTTCGTCCTTATCTCTTCGTTTATCTGATCCCGAGTCTCGACCAGAGTGATAGAAGATGGAGGATCCTCAGAGATGGTATATGTCATATGTGCGATCCATTTCACTTGCACGTAAGATAAATGAGAAAGAATTAGTAGAAGTCACACAATGAACTGAATTCAAATCCATAGTGGAGTGTAAGGGTCCGTGTGTGTCCTGGTGCATCCCTTAACGGACCAGGATTTTTTGCATTATTTATTAGAGTTTTCTCTTCTTGATTACGAAGTTGTACGCCTTCATCACTTCTCGCAGGCGAGTTAAATCCTATAGCATCGGGATTATTGAAATCATAATTCAGTATATCGTCAAGAATGGTTAAGTCGGATAGTCCCTCCAGTGAGCTTTTCATTTTTCAAAAGATGATCCTTTCTCTATATGGGTTATCATGACCTTTAAAGTTCCGCCGACTTTTCTCTTTTTCAGCTTATATGCTAAGCTCCTTTTCTTCTTCGAAGAAGGCGGTGGTTGGTTGTTGCCGGGAACATCGACTACTGGTGCTTGTCCGGGGCATATATTCTCGTCAACCGATGTTGGAGCCTCCGTTTCTTTAATCTCGCCTTCCTCGGTAGTATCATGAGCCCCTTTTGCAAAAGGCACTAAAGGACAAATTTGTTCTTTACTCGCTTCAGTAGTTGGTCTTGCAGTTATGGTGCCACTTGGAAGGCTAGTCCTGCGACCCTCTTCTAATAATCCGAATCTCGAAAGTAGTTCATTGGTGACTACCAATTTGATGTCCTAATCTTCTACAGGGGTAGCTTGAATAGCCTCAACTGCCTCAGGGTATATGGCGCCTTCGGGCCGTAGGCGAATACTTGTAAGGATTAAAAGAGATTCAAACTTTCGGAGATATAAGCCTTAAGTCCTAGAATGAAGGATGGGGCAAGGATGAGACTTACGTCCTTCCAGCCATCTTCTTGCAAAGCCAGGAGGACATCATACGTAGAACCACTCCTGCTTAAATTGAGAGAGTTTGTTCCACACGCCCATGAGAACTTGGCATTTGGGGTACGACTCGAGGAATATATAAGATGGGCTATTAGACGTCTCTTGAAATGGTAAATGTAGCGGATATCCTCAGGAGTTGGAGGTCTGAATAGGAAACTCATAAAAAGGATGTAGGTACCGTAAATGAACGCATGGCAATTAGTGTAACACCTCGCATTTTTATATAATTAAATAAAATCAATTGAATTAACATAATTGCAAAACAGATTATAATTGTCAAATATATGCATTTAAGAATTAAGAGGTCACATAGATTTATGAAAGTAATGAGTGTGTGATTAATTGACACATCAACCAATTAAAAGGAGAAGTAAATAAGAGACACAGAGGCATCAATTAGTCAGAGAATATGTCAGTGTTATAACATTACTTTATTAAGGGATCTTCTAATAAAGGAAAATGTATGTGGGGAATAAATTAAATGATAACATACATATTTTAATTTATAATTGACGTAATCAATTAATGAAGAAATTAATTAAAGACATTAGGTAAGCGTCAATTAATAAAAGAGGAAAACTTATATGTTAATTAATTAGGTAATGAATTGGCAGTTTAAATATATACAACTAATAAATGTGTGATTGAGTGACGCGTAGGAATTAATTTGGATATCGATTAAAATGGGAAAACGTATCAATTAATTAATTGGCGATCAATTGAGCATTTTAAAAAGGGTGTTAATTAATCAAAGAATACACCCTTGTTACAAAAGCTAATAATGTAAATTAATTAGCTAGAAGAAAACGCCAATTATAGGATTATTTATTTCCAAGTTAAAAAGAAAAAAAAAGAATTGGAATGCGTACAAAAATCAAACAGAGTAATTAAGTTTATGATGAAGGTAAGTTAATAAGAATTAACTAAAAAATATAACTTTTATATACAATCAATTAATAGAGTATTAATTGACGTGTT
Organism: Allium cepa; assembly: GCA_030765085.1. Taxonomy (NCBI): domain Eukaryota; kingdom Viridiplantae; phylum Streptophyta; class Magnoliopsida; order Asparagales; family Amaryllidaceae; genus Allium; species Allium cepa. The sequence continues at coordinate 430,626,969 of CM060937.1, forward strand.
CAAATAGGTAAGTAATTATAAAATATAAGAATCAGTTAATATTGGATATGTATGTATGTATGTATGTATGATCTAATTAATTAGATAATTAATGGGAGAATCTTATCTAGAAGGAAACGTGAATTAATAGGGTTGTATAACAAAGGAATAAATGAATAACATTGGAGAATTATAGGTTATAAGCTAACATAAACAAATTAGAGAATTGTGTAAACAAATCAGGGAATTTACAGGAAATTAAAAAGGGGAAAATGCGGAAAAAAGCATAGCGAATTAAAAGGGATAGAGATTGAAGCTAAGGGCGACATATGAGTGGATTTAATTATATTCTTTTACGTTTATAATATATATTATCGTTGAATTTCTATTAGATAATTTATTCCATTAATTACTTCTATTAGTTATGCAAACATTGTAAATTTAATTTATATTTCATTAGGCCTGACAATTAGAAAAGGCGTAGGCCTAAAAGTAAGAAATTTACAGTTATTTACATCCATTTTAAAAGTCATAATTTAGCCTTTATATTGGTTCTTTTATTCCCTTTCTACTCGAATAATATAATTAGAAAGAGAACTCGTGGTTATGGATTAAAATACTAGACTTTATAGAAGTAGATGTAAAATAAGAAAATTGGAGTAAAATAAGAAAAGTGGAGTTTTGCAACAAATTACGCTGAACAGAAACAATAAATTTATCTAATAATTTAATTTGGGGAGTAAGTAATAGATTAGTTGGTTGGTTTAAAAACCAGAATACATTTCTATAATTTTATAATTAAAAGATAACGACAAACATAACTGCAAGAATAAAAAGAAGGAAAAATGGAATTAGTGTAAAATAGAGGGACCACTGTATTTTACACTAGCCCAAAATAATAAAATAAATATCCTATAGTTATGAATTATTGTTTATAGTATTATTTAGTATTAAATTATGGAAATAGATTTTAGTATAGCTTTCACAACCAAACAAATAAAATAGAATTACTTCCTAAAATAAAAGAAAATAAAGTAGAGTATAAAATGAACTATATAAATTATTAAATAAGAAATTAAGGCTGTGAACAATAAACGAACTTAAATCAGCATTTACCATGCAAACTATATAGAAAGACAATTATTATGGCAAGTTAATTATATAATAAAAGAGAATTAAAAAGTATTTTATATCATAATAAAAGAAGACAGACTAGAACAGAAAAGAAATACTTGTAATTGTATACAGATTTTAATAGAAATAATAGTAACAATTACAAGTATAATTATAACATAAGTTATGATAAGTTAAAGAATAAAAAGGCTTATTTGAGAACTTAGAATAAATAAGCATAGCAAAGATAAATAGTAAAAGATTATTTTAGATTTCTATTAAATTAATAAGCAAATAGAGCAAAAGATGCTTATATAATAAACTTAAGACTTAAATTAAGTTAATAAGCAAGAAAAGGCAATACCAGTAGCATTCCCTATTAGATCAATGGTGGTCTCACAATAGCCAGAAGCAAGACGAGGGTAAGAATATGCTAATTAGGGTAAATAAGTAGCCAATAGAATAAGAAGAGTAAACTAAACGCAAATTAAAAGATTAGACTTAAGGTCTAATAAAACAATTGAGATGTATTTGGAGCAGCCCAAAGGATGAAATGCCTAATGAAGAAGTTCATCACGGATTTCAGAAATGGGGAAGCACGCCCAACTTTGTATTTTTTTGGTTTCAAGGAAGTACGAGACTTCAACGGGACATGAGAATACTCTAGAATGCCCTCTAGGTTGGCCTAACGAAGATGCACCCCTGAAGGCATTTGTGTAGGTGTTCCATCAAGAGAGTTTGCCTTGACTGCATTTGCAATGTATGCCTAATGAAGCAGACCTTTACAAGCAGTCAGAAGGGCTTGGTGTTTGGAGTAGGGTATTCGTATGTCCAGTAATTGCAAGTAAGTTTAAGGATAGTTGCATGCAGATATCAGACAGCATTAAAACCAAGAGCGATTTCGGGAAAGACTAGAGTTATACCAAGAGGCTAATGATTCTTTCACAATCGAGACATTGGATGGGGTGCACCGCCAATTGGATGTTAGATTGTTAGCAGTAGGGTACGACCACTTAACTCTTTAGAGGTCTTTCGATTTAATTGATGGGTGGCTGCGTGGGGCCATAAGCATCATGAGAAAAGAGACAAACTAACTAGAATATCTATATTGTAGGCCTAACAAAGCAGTTCTTTACAGATATAGAAAATACCCAACTGAATTCTGTACAAGGTAGACCTTGTTGGTGGGATTCAAATAGTAGACAAAACGATTACTAGTCCTCATTGTGCGCATTGGATGGTACATCGTGGATGTCTGAGCGCTAGCATAGACTAGTGCGGACGCGATTTTCATTTTCATAGTAAGTAGTGGCGCATCTGCATTGTAGGCCTTACGAAGCAGTCCTTTACAGATGTATCACTCTCGTGGAGCAAAACGATGGAGTATCTATATTATAGGCCTTACGAAGCATTCCTTTACAGATATAGCTATGAAGCAAGACGATGGAGCCCTTTTCGAGGAGAATACGAAAGGTACCATGGGTGGTACCTAGGACTAATAAGGTCATTGGGCATATAGCTACGTATATGTATACGTTAGTTATTAGGTTTTAATCTACTATAGAGTAGATGGGCATGATTCACAAATAGAGGCGAGACTATTGTAAACCTAATCAACCTAATATAATAGTAAATGGAAATAAAACAGTATATGTAGAATTAAGCTTAGAAGTGTATAATTTACCCATTCGCCAGAACTTTAGTTCTGACCCCCTCCTCATAACACCCTATTGGTTAAGTAGATGGCAGAGACTTCCTAGCTGTAAGACACTTGTTTAGAGAGCGTTATTATCTTGGTGAGTATTTACTATTATATTTTTAGTCAATCCTGCTGTGAGATAAATTATTGAGCTTTGATATATTTGTCTTTGCCTATTTGTAGGATACCAAATACCCAACTCAGGCTTCAACGGGCTTGGCTTTTAACATTTTTGTGAAAAATCCGGACCACTGGAATTTGGGTTGTTACAATTAGGACACAGTTGTGTAGGAGCGATCCCTATGCATTGTAACACTTCACGGATGAACTGTTTGAAAGGTGGCATGCATCCGGTCCAACACATGAATTTGTTGCATGTGGTATATCTAGTTGGGAGCAGATGGGGCCGATCTTGTCCTGACGGTACCAAAACATCATTGAAGGGAATTTCGTGGGTTGAGCACAATCGACGAAGAGCCGCATCGCCGATTTTTGAGGTTTGAGAATCTATGGGGTTATCTAGAACAACAACTTTGACTGCGGCATCGGGAGCCGGATCTATAACCTCAACAGGAAGTACTGAAATGTCAAAAATGGAGGAAAATGACGGACTCGAAGTCCCGACTACCTCTTGCTGTAAACTTGGTCTAGGCTTATCAGACATAGTGGCAGAGATTGACTTCTTAGATATTTTGGGAAGGTGCTTGGTGTGAATAAATATGTGTTTATGCTATACTTGAAAGATAATCGATATTAGATATAACGACAATGCATTCCCCCATGCAGTATGTGAACTAGTGCGACGATTCAAACATAAGTGCAGAGAAATTAAAGTTTTAAAGACAAGTGTGTGATGGTAGAACTTTAAGTTATCGTCCTTGGAGGCCGTCATCGCTGACCGTCTCCGGTAGTTTATCATATGATGGGTAGTGGAAGTCTTGGAGTCAAGCATTGTCATCATAGATTGTAGAGGCCATTACTTCCATTTATTGGGTTAGATTTGTGTTTGGAATTACTTAAGTTGTGGAGTAGTTAGTGCAAATTAAGTCCATGGGGTTATATGCGTTGATCCTTGTCATTATTCATCATATCATGCTCAAGTGTAGAAATATATAGTCCTGATGTATGCAGTGTTCAAGTTAAAATGGTCCTAATTGCCAATGCAGACCCCGACACTTAGTATATACTCTATGCCTAACTCCTGAAACAGCCTATACCGGTCGCTCCTCTAATCTAATACGACCGGCCCACTCTTTGAGGTCTGACCGACCCACCCTTTGTTTATGACCAACCCACTCATTCTTAAGTCATCGAACAGCCTCACCATGGCATATACTGAGCCACTCCCTCTCAAAATATCAACCACTCTGTCGTAAGAATTCTACTGACCCACTCTATTCCAAGAGTCCTACCGACCCGTTCTATTCCAAGAGTCCTACCGACCCACTCTATTGCCAGATTCCTACCGATCCAGCTCTACTCCAATAACTTACCGAACACTCTCCCTTGGTCGGGTATGCTAAGTAGAAGCCTACAGCCTACACACATACCCTTGTAAATCATCGAACTCTCTTCTTCTCCACGTCGCCGACTTCGAAGTTATGGCTATAACTGCTTCTCCTAGTTGCTTGTACTTTGATCCATTAAGACCGATCCAAACTCTTAGCCTAAGACACGTTCCTTCCTATAATTCGTCTCTCTCTTCGCCAACTCTCACTAATCCCTATTTAAGAACCCATGAACTCGGACTTCACACAAGACTCCAAACTTAGGGGGATGAATTGAGTGAAAGATTCATACCTATATGAAAGGTTCGAGGATATTGAAACTGTTAGGTTTTGGATCGAGATTTATTTGGGCTTGCGGCTGGAATTGCAAGGTGGACGGTCTGCGTTTGGGACGAGGAAGGATTGAGTGCTGAGCGAGGCTTGGAGGGAAGTAAGTTAGAGGGCTTTCAAAAGTAAAGTAGAATTGAGAAGATGAAGTAGGAGTGTAGGCTTTTATATGGTGAAGAGGGAGATGAACGAGCACTTTCCTATAGACCCAGTCACCATGCATCACTGGGTCAATAACTAAATATGCTAACGTAGTCCTAATGAACCGACCGAGTGGATCGGCCTTCATATGCCACCCCTTATTCATAATATATATATATATATATAAAAAAAATGATAATATATAAAATAATAAGAATATTAATGGTAATAAAATGTATATATATGAATATATACACATATAATGATGATTAAGGATGATGATGTGGGAAAGAGACAGATACTACCAGATAAGCGGAGAAGCTTGGCTTTAGAAAACCCACTGCAATTCGAAAGGTTGCAAACATTTAGCTTTTGAAAAGTTAATTTTTTTTTAAGAATCACTTTGAGACTAAATTAATACGATCAGACGACGCAAAGCTTCTTCGAAGGCCAATGAAAAACCAACAGTCGGTTATCATTATGAACGAATTAGCCTTTGGAAACAGGGATTACTCGTCAATTCAAAGCGCATAGTGTTGATTCAAAATACGCGCTTTAGGGGGCAAAGATTACCCAGCTACTTGGCCCAGCTACGAGGCAATAGTTGTAGAGCATATGGTTAGATCTAGAAGGGACTCAGGCCAGTAGAGGATTGGAAGTATAAGAGATCAATGTAACTTGTTTGGATCGGTCTGTATATGTGGTTCATTGTTCAATGATGGGTCGATTGAAGTGGATAACTATTATGGAATGGGTTAGCCTTGGTTGATTAGTCTAGGAAAATTAGTTGAAGTGGATCGACCATGGTGGCTCAGCCTCGGTGGATCGGCATGTGATGTTCGGTAGAGGAAGATAAGTAGAGGTGGTTTGGCTATATTGGGTCGGCATAGGTGGGTCGGCCTTGGTGGTTCGGTCAAGGTGATTCGACCAAAGAGAATTGGTATAGGTGGGTCGGTGATGATGGGTGACTATGACGGGGTTAGCCCTAGTGGTTTTGTTAGATGTGGTTCGGCCTTGGTGGTTCAGTCGCATTGGTTGGGTTAGCTTGACTTGGTCTCAAGAGTGGATCAACGCAAGCATGAGCATGAATTACTTAGGGTCATCGTCTAACTTATTTCGAGCATACACGAGAGCTACTCCGACTTGATGTTTAGAGGATCCCAAATTAGCAAAAGGTAATCGGTCATGGTGGGTCAGGGTGCTTAGTCCGGTCTATGTAACTCCTTAGCTATGGGCCAAACCATCTTAGTCATAGGGCCGAACAGGGGGTCCAGCTTATCTTCGTCGATAAATAGAGGGTATGGGTCCAGTTTGAGGGACCTTTTTTGGGAAGAACTTCAGAGAGACCCAGCCATTTGTTGTACTTACTTTCTTCCTTCTCAAACTTGTATTCAAGCTCTTTGTTCATGGACTATATCTATATTCAAGTGATTGGAAAAGCAATAAAGATTACACTCAATGTGGAAGTAGGCATTTACGCCGAACCACTATAACTCTAGTGTTCTTGTTTCTGTTGTTGTTTTTGCATTATACTATGATATTCCTCTTTTTTAATTTACCATGTTCATTAATCTCACTACGGAAATCTATTCTAGGGTGTTAGTGACCAATTATGGAGCTAACAGTTTTAATGAGAATTTGAATTGAACCCTTAAACTTTTTTATTTGAAATTGTTAAATTGAGATTGATTTAAATTTGAATTTGGAATTAAAGTTGATTTGAATTTATTTGTGTAATTGGAGGAAACAATTCTAATTTGAGACTATTTTCGATATAAGACTCTTTTAATGTATAACTATTCCAATATAACCTTTTTTAATCTATAGCCTATTTTAATCTATAGCCTTTTTTTAATATATAAACTATTTTGATGTATAACTATTCCAATATATAAACTAATTTCAAAATTGAAAGGGTTATGATTTCAAAAGAAAATATGATTTTTGAAGTAAATAATGGTTTCGAAAGTGATATGATTTTGAAATGATTATGATATTTTGATATGAATTATGAACTGTTTGAAATGAAAATGACCGCGGTGCAAAATAAGCATTTGTTTGTTAAAGAGATCGAGATCGGATATTGTCATACTCTCTGCCAATACCAAAAACCACTTTAACAACTGTGTATGTGGTGGAGAATCTAGAATAATGTAGGATGGTTTGACGACGTCTATATGAGGTATTAACCCAGCCATAACTCCCACTAGTTAGCTTGATGTGACTAAAATAAGAGCCACATTAGGCCAAGTAAGGTCGCACCTTCAATCAAGCATGTGTCTTCGATGCCATTCCATAACTTTGTAATTTGATTGGGTGCACCTTAGATTTGGGAGTATGTCTCAAGGTGGAAGTTGTAGCTGCTATGCATTACCACCAGTCCAGATCTGCAAAACAGTAGTATCCTACCTTGGGCATTGCCTCACAGTCTTGTCACACGCCTTATTGCGTCCTCTATGAGTTTGGTTTGTACGACACTTATGGATTGCACATTGAGTATCCCACTAGTTTGGTAGAGCTTACAGTATCTGCATAGACTGTGGGAGTATATATATATAAATATGTTAAGGGGGATATGGGTAACGCCTTAACGCTATTTTAATAGTTTATTTTACTATAGACATTATCTATGTAGCTTATTTTACTATGTATGTAGATAGTTTCACGGATTCTTAAATGATGGGAATGCAAACATCCTTTAAGTTATATCGCATTTCATTTGGATATTTCACTTAAGTTGATTTACTTGCATAAGAATGTTAAATCTAATTCGAGTGTTTTGTGTTCTGCTTTATGCTTGGGTCAGACTGAGTGTCAAGACATTTGAGACTCACCTTTGGAGATCGAAGTTTGCTTGAAGATCTATCTTTTGTCAATTCAACTTTTTAGTTATTTCACCTATTCCCAGTTATTTATGTTCAGAATTGTCATATGCTTATGTATTTGAAACTACTTTGTATTTGAGAATTCTATTGTATCTTGTTTTAGGCTCTTAGTTGTAGTAGCTTCATGAATTACTATTTATCTATTCTGCCGCTTATTGAATTATTACTCTATTCTTTGATTCTAAGATTTATTTATTTACTGTATGTGATATGTTTTGCCAAATATAAATTAACAATATATTGTTTTGAGCAATTCAAGTCTGACATGAGTGGATGATTGTCGATTTGAATGGTTCGAAATAGCAGGTCTTTACAGTCTCTCTGGTTATATTTAATAATTTATTGGATTCTATTAATTAACGAATCATACACTATTTTAGAATATAATAAAAACCAAAGCATAACATAAGATGATAGATTAGTACAACCATAACAAGAGCATAAAGTAAATGAGCATAAACATAAAAGTAAACTAACAATTTCCATAATAATTCGCAGTGCTACGCTTCTGTATGCAAGTTGTTGGTCCATGTGAATGTTGTAATGTTCTTCTATTTGAAGATTCTTTCAATTCTAGCACTTGGTTTGCACCATCTTATTCGTGGCGATATCCTCTTACTTATCTTTTTCGGCTTTAGTAATCGTATTATGTAGAATTATACATGTAAACATGATTATACACATCATGGATCATTTCGATAATTCACAAGGATTGCTAATCACCAATAGTCCAAACTGAAGGACTCAAAATGCTCTTTTTACATCTTTCCTTCGTCCCTCTTGTATCTTATAAACTCTATATACTTCGATGTAATAGGATATGGACTTCACATTGGTGCTCCATCTTTGATACACCCCTTCTCCTAGATAGTGCTTGTGTTTGTAGATGTTTTGGCCAAGTGTAAATGACATGGTAGTTGATTTATCAAGTGCAAGGTCATTAAACAAGCTTTACCTATCAATCACATTTATGTCATTATCAGAACCAAGAAATCTAAAGAAAGCATATCAAATCCACAAATCGTACGAAATAACATCTGTAAAAATAATAGTTAGTTTTCTCCTCACAATTATATGCATTGTAATATGCATTAGGGAATTTCTTCCATTCCAAACGCATATAATCAAGACTTCTTAGCAATCCCAATCATTCTTAACATTCATGCATTTCTTATGTTCTTACAACTTCTTCTTCTTTTGGAGATCTTAAGTACTTAGTGTTGTAATCATCCACTATAGCTTGGCAGAATTCATCTAGAATTTGCAATGCTGTACTCTTTACAATCCGATATGCAAAGTCTAGCATATAAAAGCTAGGTTTTGTGGAATTTTGAGGATGAAAACTTCATACATTAGTCATAACATAAAAATAGAAAAGTCAGTATCAACAGAGCTCAAATTGAAGTGGAGAATGCTTGCTATCATATCGGAGCATTATCAAAGGAGAAAACCATTGAAAATTTTCACATTAAGGCTTTAAAGTTACTAAAAATATTTTTAAACAATTTTTTAATATTTTTAATAAGCCTTTTAAATAGCTTTAGAATTTGGCAAAAAATTATGTACACAATCAATATAGCCAATTGTTGCACCAGTTCACATGAATTTTCAAAAGTTCAGAAGTTGTGAGAAAATTCTAAACATAAGGTCTTTTCAAAAAGTCATGAATACGAACTTTCTTGCTTAGTTTGATGTTGACAGACATTTCTCTTTAAAAAAACACTTCGATTTCTATAAATACATTTGGATTTTGAAAGAAATTCATAACATGATTTTTGATTTCTTATTCTTTGATTTCAAAATCTATTGATTTCTATAAGTAATCGACAGTCAATGTTATTTCAATTATAAAATCATTTCGTTGGTTTCAACTTGTCTCCTAAAACTCTTGCTTGTTTAACTCCATAAATATTCTTATAAGTTATAGGACCCTCATACTTAAGTTAGAGAATTAGTTTATTAAGACACAACTATTGTCGAAGATAAATTTTCTTTTGAGTTAGTGGAAATGCCTATTCAACAGCTCAGGCATTGTTTAAACCTATTCCTCTGAGTGAAGTAAGGGTGTTAACTAGAGAAGAGACAATACAGAGATTCTAGGACTGAATATAGGATGATGCTCTGAACCAGTGTATAAATTCATGGTGTGCAAGTTCTTATTTACTTTATTTTATCTCTGCAAGTTAGTTTACATATATATGTATGTATGTATGTACATTGCCAGCTTATCCATATACTTGATCCACTAGAATTTCATAACGCAACTGCAAGAGTACCGTAAACTAACATCCTAAGAGTGGTGGTCATTTTTTATTATCTTCTTAAATCTTACATTTTTAACGTGTTTAGCTTATGAGCAAAATAATCTTTGTTGTTTTGAATATCTGCTAAAATCCTTAAAAATGAATCCATTCGCATTCTAAATCATCTTCGAAACATTTTTGGCTGTATGTTGGATTTGGGTCAAAGTAGTCTTGCATGAGAGTTTTACAGAATGTAAAATGAGATATGTTCCCAACCAAAGATTGAACCAACACGATTTCTTGAAGTTAAGGCATCAGCTTTATGTACAATTCTACTATTTGCCCGACAAATAGGTACGTTTCGGATTACGGTTTATAGCGCTATTTTATATATTTTCCCGGGTTGGGATAAAATATTTTGGTTAATATATGTAATATAATTGGTATATTTTGATATTATATTTTCTACCGAGCCTCTCCGTACAAAGGAGATTCTACCAAAATTTTCCGTAAATTTTGAACTTAGAATATTTTGAAAATGTGTACCAAACTTTAGTAATTTAAGTATAAAAAGATTTAATGGTATAAATTGAGATATTTTATGTAAATTAATTAATTTTATAAATTTAACTGTTTATAAAGTTAATGTTTGAATAAGGTATATTGATTTCTTAGTTCTTCGTTTCCCTTCTTTTCCTTTTCGGGGACGAAAAGTTTTGAGTGGGGGAGAGTGTAACGACCTGTAAATTTCGACAATTTAATTTGTTTATTTAATAGGATTTTTGTAAGTTATTTTTGTAGAAATAATAAAGGGGGTAAATAAATATTAAAATGAAGGCTAAAATAAACAATATAAATGGTGACTTAAAACCTGTTTATAGGAATTTGAATGAAATTCAAATGAATCAAGTAGAAAAAGATTCTTACCTGGATATAAAATTTAATACGAGAAATTTATGAAAGTATTAAATTGATTTAACGCAATAAAAGAGTGTAAACGGTAATCGGAATAAATTAAGGAATCATGTTAATACTAGGTAAGTAATGCTAAATTAAAGTCAATGATAATGAATAGTGGTTAATTCAAATTTTGTAACGTATATTATAAATTACCTGCTTATTTGTTAATGGGATTAGAATTTGTAACAAGTGATAATAAAATAAATGAATGTTACACTTATGGAAAGTAAAATAACGTTCGTTTAAATGTTGAGTAATTATAGGGTCGTATTTATTTAAGCGTTACTTTAATAATTATGATTAATTGTGAAATTAATACAAGATAGTAATTTGGGTAATAAAAAGTATGAAACTAAGAGATAAATTTGCAGAGAATATTTAGTTGAATTTAATATATTTGACAAAAATATAATAAATGTAGTGAAATCAAAATTTGTATAAGAAATTGTGAGGCTTTAATTGATTAAAATTTGTAGAATCAGGAATGGACTAATGGTTATTGGATTAAACAGGTAATCAATTGTAATAAAATTCAATCATTGAATGTTACGTTAAGGTAAATTTAATGTTATGCAATTGAAATAAACAATTGGAAAATGTTAAAGTATCTGGATATATATATTAAAATTATTGGTACCCATGATGGTAATATGATAAATAGTGAATTTAAAGAATGGGAATCAGGATTTGTTTATTTATATTGAAACTTAAAGTCTAATAATTGAATTTAATTGCAATTAAATGAGATTGAATATAGTTAAATAATTCGTTATTTGAAATAAAGATAATATGAGAAATTTGTATGATAATTTGGAATCCAATATTAAATTTATCTGTTTGACAGGAATGAATGGAATACTAATTAACTTATTTAACTAAACGAAATTTTAGGATATTATTTATAATTTGGGGAATTTAATGAAATTAAGGATTTGTATTGAAACTTATAAATTTACCTTCTTTAAATTGACATCTAAACTTGTTGAAATTTTGTAAATGATTGAGAATTTTTAAAAGTGATAAAATGGGTCAATTTTAGAATCTAAATATAAAATTTGATTTTATTTATTTATTTTAAATTTATTTAATTAATATAAAAATAGCCAGTTTGGTCACGGACTCGGATTTCGACGAAACTAGTTTCATCGGATCCGTATCAGTGAATTATTATAGGGTTTCAAGTTTCGTAGCGATCAGACTTGTCGTTTGATCATACGAACGTGAAACGCCTTGAAATCGATTTAAGTGAAATCAATTTGAAAATATTCATTTCAGCATAACTTCTTCATACGATGGGATTTGGATGTGAAACTTTTTCCGTCGCGTTCAGAATATTTTAAAACACCTATTTTGATATATGGGTTTACCTAATTTCGTTTCGGGGTCAGAACGGGTTTTTTGGGGCTTCGTTAGCGTTAGCACGTTTGTTTATCGGATCCATCTACTCTATTTCTAACCTATCTATCTAAACCCAATTATAAACCATAGCCTCCATCTATTCTCATTTGTTTGTGCGTTCTTTTCTTCAGTTCCTTCTCTTCTTTCCAATGGCTGCAAACCCTAGATCTGGTTTCAATTCAAATCAAAAGTCAAAAATTTAAAGTCCCCAGAAAAATTCCAAAAAAATTATATGTTGAAGATCTCGAGGCGCGTGATTTTTTTGGAGGTGTTCGTTTTTCGATTCGAGTTGCTGTTTTTCCAGAATTCAGGGAAGCATTCTTGGCCTTTCATCTCGTCGTAATCAACTACGACGGATCTTAAATTGCTTTCTGGGTTTGGTGGAGATTGACGCGTGCTTCGCATCCATGGGGTTCATTTGAATAGTTAACGGTTGGATCGTGTGATTTAATTCGATTAGGGTTTAGCTATGGTGGCGGCGCACGGTTTCGGGGCGGCACATGGGATGGGCGCAGGTGGCACACTGGGTAGAGGAGGAGGAGAGGTGAAGAATGGTGGTAGCCGTTCGACCTACGGCGGCGTGTGGCGGTCGTAAAGCATAGTCAAAGGGTCGGTCAACACGTGTGGAGTTGGGTTCGGTTGCGACCTGTAGAAGAAAACGCGTGAGAAGAGAGGGAGAAAGGGGTGACGTGGACGTGTGTTATAGGTTCGTTTTATTTTATATTTATTTTTGTTTTCAAACGTTTTATTCGAATAACTTCTTCATACAATCTCCGTTTCACGCGAGATTTTTTTGTTAGGATCGTAATTAAATTCCAGATCTTTTGACGCTTGTTTCGACAGATTTGGAGACCGTTGAATTTTTGGGTTTAAATCGGATTTAAATTCGATTTAAATTCAAAAGGTGAGTGTTTTAACCCACTCACAACTTCTAAAATTTCTTATGTTTATTAAATTGACTTAAGATATGTGTAGAAATTTATTTATGGCTGTTTGGCGTGTTTTATTCATCTTCTCAGTTAAATCGCATTTATTTAATTTAAATGTTAATTAATTTTATTATTGCATATAATTTGACAGTTAAAATTTATTTATTTGCATATAAACTTCTAGGTGAATAGTTATTAAATTTATTATTGAATATAAACTGTTAGTTAATACCTGTTATTTATTACCTATTATATTTTATATGCTCTATATTGATGATTGGTTAAATTGATGATGATTGAAATAAATTGGTTGATGATTGATATTGGGTGAATGGATGATGTGTTCTATATTATATAAACTGCAAGTTATTATGCATTTTCATTTCATTCGGGATTGCGATTTGAAATGATATACAACCGCATTTTTATTTTAAATTGCGGATTGAAATGATGAATATCCGTATCACTTGACCATAGGATAGAAAATTATATACAGGCACCGCGGTATATATATAAAATTATTTTTGAAATGATTTTTATGGTTTGGATATGATATGGTTTGGTAAATATTAAATTTGGATATGATATAAATATATATTTTATATATACATATATAGTTAAATTGTTGAATTTAAGCTATGCATAAATCTGTTAAATAAATTAAACAAGTTGAATAATGGAGTTTTAATGTTGTAAATCAATCTAGATTGGAAGGTAAATTAAAAATTAAATTGGAATTGAGCATATTTAAGAATTTAACTCTATAAGCGATGTAACGTCCCGCCTTTTCGCACGCTTCAAATCGACACTAAACCTTAGCTTTGTGGGGTATGACTCTTTATTAATAGGGTAGTAATACCATATGGGAGTCGCTGAGTGTATATATATGAGAGAGCGTATTTGTTAGTGTTATAAAAAGATTTTAATGTTGTGTTAATCTGTTCCGTTGTGTATTCATAAATTCTGGTTGATGCATGGGACGCTATGACATCAATAGGGATTTCTAAACACTTAATAGGACAGATCGACATGATATTGTTTTATATAGGTGAATGAAATAATTTTGCCTATTATATTTTCTATATAAAATATTTATTTTTTCAAATGATATCTATATCTGGCTGAAATAGATTGGTTGTTAGGTAGTAAAGTGTATAAATAATAATAGAAATAAGATTGAAAAGTAAAATAAATGAACTTTGGAAATTTAGAACTTAAGATACGGGGTTTTGAAATTTCTTTCGGATAAATTTTGGAATATAATAATATTGTTTATAAGTACTTTCTGATATAAATATTTATTATAATTTGGAAGAACTGTTTAAAGAAGATTTTGGAGAAAATAAGTTTGTACTTTTCACTCTGTTGCTGGAAAATAATTTCGGTGATGGCGGCCGCATCATCGACTTTCATTTTTGAGTTCCGAAGGGGAAAGGCCACTGTAGTAATTTTACTACAGATTCATTTTTGAAAAATATATAAATTTTGAATTGTTATAAATATAATTAGAGATATATAAGTTGTAAGAATATATTTATCTATTATTTTAAAATAATTTGAAATTTAACCAAGTATTAAATTCTTAAATTTCCATTAATTAATTGTTTCAATTATCGTAGTGAATAGAAACATAGGTAATTAATAAATTAAAACCTCTAAAGGAAATAATAGATTTAACGATAGGTTATAAATGGTATTAAATAAAATTTGAAATTATAACCTATGAAATAAAGAATATTATTATTGAACGTTAAATTAATCATAGGTAATGAGAAAACTTGTATAACTTTCAAGTACATTCTTTAAAAACATATATAACTTACCAAATATTAAAAGTTGAAATGTTTAATAGGAAATGTAATGAAAATTGTACAAGTAAAAGTAGGTAATGAAGTATTCAATGAATTTGCTATTATAAATGAGAATTAAATGTCATAAACTTAAGTTATAATTGAAATTTTACTATAAGTGAATATAATTAGAGGTAAGTAATTCAAATAGATGATTTTCGACTTAAGTAAATAAAATGGAAATGCTAAGAAATTAAATGGGATATGAATACTGTAATAAATGAAATTAAGGAATAAATAAATGAGGACATGCAATAATAAATGAATGAATAGTTATAACGAAATAAAAAGGAACTAGCATGACCTGAGTTAATGGAAATGAATAATAGTAAGTAGTAAGTGAAAATAAATGGATGTAATATAAATAAAGAGAAATTGTTGTTTGTCGTGGTTTGGGGTTGTTGGGTAAGGAAACTTTAATTTTTTTGGGATGGATGAATAATCCATTGTGTTTAATCTAAGATTATTGAGTAAATGATGCACTGGATGGTTTATTCTTCATTCCGTACAATATAAAGGTTTTTGAACCTGAACAACTATTTATTTGTTTGGTTGAATGGTTGTTTTGTATTTGTGTGTATGCTGTTATTGAAATTGATGATTGTTGTATTGATTTGTTGTTAGTGATTGAAACCACTTAAATATTTCACTTTATATAAATTGTTAACCCTTTGGATTTTACAAGTGAAATACAGGTTATGGAAGCAATTGCTACTGCTTTTGGTTCCATAAATTAAGCGAAATTTGCCCGACAAATAGGTACGTTTCAGATTACGGTTATAGCGCTATTTTATATATTTTCCCGGGTTGGGATAAAATATTTTGGTTAATATATGTAATATAATTGGTATATTTTGATATTATATTTTCACCCGAGCCTCTCCGTACAAAGGAGACTATGCCAAAAATTTCCGTAAATTTTGGACCTAGAATATTTTGAAAATGTTTACCAAACTTTAGTAATTTAAGTATAAAAAGATTTAATGGTATAAATTGAGATATTTTATCTAAATTAATTAATTTTATAAATTTAATTGTTTATAAAGTTAATGTTTGAATAAGGTATATTGATTTCTTAGTTCTTCGTTTCCCTTCTTTTCCTTTTCGGGGACGAAAAGTTTTGAGTGGGGGAGAGTGTAACGACCCGCAAATTTCGACAATTTAATTTATTTATTTAATAGGATTTTTGTAAGTTATTTTTGTAGAAATAATAAAGGGGTAAATAAATACTAAAATGAAGGCTAAAATAAACAATATAAATGGTGACTTAAAACCTTTTTATAGGAATTTGAATGAAATTCAAATGAATTAAGTAGAAAAAGATTCTTACCTGGATATTAAATTTAATACGAGAAATTTATGAAAGTATTAAATTGATTTAACGCAATAAAAGAGTGTAAATGGTAATCGGAATAAATTAAGGAATCATGTTAATACTAGGTAAGTAATGCTAAATTAAAGTCAATGATAATGAATAGTGGTTAATTCAAATTTGGTAACGTATATTATAAATTACCTGCTTATTTGTTAATGGGATTAGAATTTGTAACAAGTGATAATAAAATAAATGAATGTTACACTTATGGAAAGTAAAATAACGTTCGTTTAAATCTTGAGTAATTATAGGGTCGTATTTATTTAAGCGTTACTTTAATAATTATGATTAATTGTGAAACTAATAGAAGATAGTAATTTGGGTAATAAATAGTATGAAACTAAGAGATAAATTTGCAGAGAATATTTAGTTGAAATTAATATATTTGACAAAAATATAATAAATGTAGTGAAATCAAAATTTGTATAAGAAATTGTGAGGCTTTAATTGATTAAAATTTGTAGAATCAGGAATGGACTAAAGGTTATTGGATTAAATAGGTAATCAATTGCAATAAAATTCAATCATTGAATGTTACGTTAAGGTAAATTTAATGTTATGCAATTGAAATAAACAATTGGAAAATGTTAAAGTATCTGGATATATATATTAAAATAATTGGTACCCAGGATGGTAATATGATAAATAGTGAATTTAAAGAATGGGAATCAGGATTTATTTATTTATATTGAAACTTAAAGTTTAATAATTGAATTTAATTGCAATTAAATGAGATTGAATATAGTTAAATAATTCGTTATTTGAAATAAAGATAATATGAGAAATTTGTGTGATAATTTGGAATCCAATATTAAGTTTATCTGTTTGACAGGAATGAATGGAATAGTAATTAACTTATTTAACTAAACGAAATTTTAGGATATTATTTATAATTTGGGGAATTTTATGAAATTAAGGATTTATATTGAAACTTGTAAATTTACCTTCTTTAAATTGACATCTAAACTTGTTGAAATTTTGTTAATGA
Source organism: Allium cepa (assembly GCA_030765085.1). NCBI lineage: Eukaryota > Viridiplantae > Streptophyta > Magnoliopsida > Asparagales > Amaryllidaceae > Allium > Allium cepa. The sequence goes on from CM060937.1 coordinate 430,644,364, forward strand.
TTGAGAATTTTTAAAAGTGATAAAATGGGTCAATTTTAGAATCTAAATATAAAATTTGATTTTATTTATTTATTTTAATTTTTTTTAATTAATATAAAAATAGCCATTTTGGTCACGGACTCGGATTTCGACGAAACTAGTTTCATTGGATCCGTATCAGTAAATGATTGTAGGGTTTCAAGTTTCGTAGCGATCGGACTTGTCGTTTGATCGTACGAACGCGAAACGCCTTGAAATCGATTTAATTGAAATCAATTTGAAAATATTGATTTCAGCATAACTCCTTCATACGATGGAATTTGGACGTGAAACTTTTTCCATCACGTTCAGAATATTTTAAAACACCTATTTCGATATATGGGTTTACCTAATTTCGTTCCGGGGTCAGAACGGGCTTTTTTGGGCCTCGTTAGCGTTAACACGTTTGTTTATCGGATCCATCTACTCATTTCTAACCTATCTATATAAAACCAATTATAAACCCTAACCTCCATCTATTCTCATTTGTTTGTGCGTTCTTTTCTTCAGTTCCTTCTCTTCTTTCCAGTGGCTGCAATCCCTAGATCCAGTTTCAATTCAAATCAAAAGTCAAAAATTTAAAGTCCCCAGAAAAATTCCAAAAAAATTATATGTTGAAGATCTCAAGGCACGTGATTTTTTGGAGGTGTTCATTTTTCGATTCGAGTTGTCGTTTTTCCAGAATTCAGGGAAGCATTATCGGCCTTTCATCTCGTCGTAATCAACTGCGACAGATCTTAAATTGCTTTATGGGTTTGGTGGAGATTGACGCGTGCTTCGCATCCATGGGGTTCATTCGGAGAGCTAACGGTTGGATCGTGTGATTTAATTGGATTAAGGTTTAGCTAGGGTGGCGGCGCATGGCTTCGGGGTGGCACACGGGACGGCCGGAGGTGGCACACTGGGTAGAGGAGGAGGAGAGGTGAAGAATGGTGGTAGCCGTTCGACTTACGGCGGCGCGTGGCGGTCGTAAAGCATGGTCAAAGGGTCGGTCAACACATGTGGAGTTGGGTTCGGTTGCGACCTGTAGAAGAAAACGCGTGAGAAGAGAGGGAGAAAGGGGTGATGTGGACGTGTGTTATAGGTTCGTTTTATTTTATATTTATTTTTGTTTTCAAACGTTTTATTCGAATAACTTTTTCGTACGATCTCTGTTTCACGCGAGGTTTTTTTGTTAGGATCGTAATTAAATTCCAGATCTTTTGACTCTAGTTTCGACAGATTTGGAGACCGTTGAATTTTTGGGTTTAAATCGGATTTAAATTCGTTTTAAATTCAAAAAGTGAGTGTTTTAACCCACTCACAACTTCTAAAATTTCTTATGTTTATTAAATTGACTTAAGATATGAGTAGAAATTTATTTATGGCTGTTTTGCGTGTTTTATTCATCTTCTCAGTTAAATCGCATTTATTTAATTTAACCGTTAATTAATTTTATTATTACATATAATTTGACAGTTAAAATTTATTTATTTGCATATAAACTGCTAGTTAAACAGTTATTAAATTTATTATTGAATATAAACTGTTAGTTAATACCTGTTATTTATTACCTGTTATATTTTGTATGCTCTATATTGATGATTGGTTAAATTGATGATGATTGAAATAAATTGGTTGATGATTGATATTGGGTGAATGATGATGTGTTCTATATTATATAAACTGCAAGTTATTATGCATTTTCATTTCATTCGGGATTGCGGTTTGAAATGATATACAACCGCATTTTTATTTTAAATTGCAGATTGAAATGATAAATATCTGTATCGCTTGACCATAGGATAGAAAATTATAGACAGGCACCGCGGTATATATATAAAATTATTATTCAAATGATTTTTATGGTTTGGATATGATACGGTTTGATAAATATTAAATTTGGATATGATATAAATATATTTTATATATACATATATAGTTAAATTGTTGAATTTAAGCTATGCATAAATCTATTAAATAAAAATGAATAAGCTGAAAAATGGAATCTGATAATTTATATTATATGATTAAGTATAGGTTTAAGATCTTGTGTAGGTATATATATATATATATATAATTTTAAATGGTTCAAATCAATTAAGATTGAAAGATAAATTAGAAATTTAATTGGAATTGAGCTTATTAGAAATTTTAACTCCATAAGTTGAGGTTAACTTATTAAAATTGGAAATTTAAGGTATGATATTTATAACTGGATTTAATGAATAATTCTAGTATAAATAAATGGAAGGAAATAATTAGTGTTAATAAATTTAGTTTATTTTAAATGGTTATGGATTTATCATGTAAACCTTTCAAACTAAATAATAGGAAAATGAATTGTTGATTTGAAATTCCCAACCTTAGTTTTGAAATTCATTAAATACTCAAAGTTTGAGAATATTGAAATCGAAGTGTTTTATTCAAACTGAAAGTGAATCTAAAAGGTATGGGTTTGGACTGAATTTAAAGTGAATAAAAATTTGGGAAGATGTGGAAATTATTTACCTTTAAAGAAAGTTTAAATTCAACTGTTTTATTTTATATACTGTTGAATATCCAAACCATTTAAGTTTGAAAGTTATGGTTTTAAAATTATGGATTTCGAAGTATTGTGTTTGAAAGTTAAAATTCAAATATTTGGTTTCGAAGTATTATAAATTTTAAAAGTGGTATGATTTTGAAAAGAAATATATTTGAAATAAAATGATATCATATTGATTTGGGTTTTAAAAGAATTATCGTATTTATGGGTTTTGAAATGGATAATTTTATTCTGGTTTTAAAGTATAAACTATTTTTAAAAGACCGCGGTGTTATAATAACGTTCGGTTGTTGAAGAGACCGGGATCGAAAGTTGTCATACTCTCTGCTAACTCCGAAAACCACTTTAACAACCGTGTACGGGGTGGAGATTCCATAGTGTAGTAGGTTGGCGGCGGCGTTTCTTGTAAGGTAAATACGTGGACCCAACTCCCGTGAGTTGGCATAAGGTGGCTAAAACAGGAGCGACTGACAGGTTAATAAGGTAGCACCTTTGATCGGACACATCCCTTCGATATTATACTTTGACTCTTGGATTGATTCGGTGGCCACTTTTGATTTTTTTTATTGGGGGTGTGGCTTGAGGTAGGCGGTAGCTGCGGCTACGCGTTACCACCGACCCGGAAACGTTATTGGTATATCTACCCTGGCATTGCCTAGTTGTGCCGTGTCACCTACCCTAGCGCACCTTACACGATTTTGGTTTTGTACCATACCTATGGAGTGCCCTCTGACGATGCCCAGTACAGGGGAGATTACGGTACTGTATAGACTATGGGAATATATTATGTGTTAAGGTGGAAAATGTAAAGCCTTAACGCTATTTTAAAGTAAGTTTATTTTACAATTAGACACTATTATAATAGCGCAATATACTACATAGTAAATAGTTTAACAGATCCTTAGAAGATGTAAATCCCGAGCATCTCTTGAGTTACTGCACTCATATTTATTTCTATTAATTTAACTCACATAAGATCTTTTAATTTTGACTCGAGTGTTTTTTGTTTTTTCAAATTCGCTCGGGTCAGTCCGAGCGTTTCAGGATTTGGAGATTTTATTTGGAGGACGAAGATTTGTAGTATTATTATCTACTATATTATTCCACTACACTCAATATTGTTCCGCTGCATTGTATTGGTATGTGCAACTCTGATATTCATTGTGTAAGTAAAATCAAAATTTTTGTAAAACAGCTTCATGAACTGTATATTTGATTATTATATTTTATCCTTCCGCTGTGAGATTCTGTTTTTTTTATTTATTTCTTTCTTGTTTTTCTTATTTACCCCATAACAATCTGCCCTTCCATATGGTTTGAATTGGCATGTGTGTCGATTTGAAGCGTGCAAAAGGCGGGACGTTACATATTATGACCGAAACTCTATTTTTAAAGGAAAAACCCATGGCTATGTTAAGGGGTTTTTATAATGGTTTATGAAGAATCTATCTTTGATAAATTAAACCCATGGGAGTGGTATTGCTATGTTGTTATATTTCTTCTTCTAATATGAATATATTCACTTTATAATCCCATACCTGTATTTTAGGGAAAAATGGTAGGAGAATTAGTTAGGTTAATCCAGCAGTGAATATAAATTGAATAAAGTCCTAAATGAGTAGATTTGCTTCTAAGTGGTCAGGAAGACCGAAATATAGGATGCTAAAATATAAAGGAAAGATCTTGGAAGAGGCTAAGAGGTTTACAGTAAGCCCATGAAAAATATATGATATTGGCATGGGCCAATAGTTTAATAGTTAGCCCATGAAAACTATGTATAAAGAGTATGTCAGACATATAGGTTTATAGTTAGCCCATGAAAACTATGTGTAAATGAAGATGTCAAATAGAAAGTTTCGTAGTGATCCCATGAAAACTATGTAATTGGACAGGGAGTCCTTAAATGTTTAACCAATTATTAATTAGCCAATGAAAATTAATAGGGTTATTAGTAATCCTAGGAACTATAATTGAGATAGATAATCAGAATGAATGAGGATGGAAAATCTAGATTTGATTTGCTTGTTTTGCTTATCATCATAATGTTTGAAATACTTTATTTTTAACCATTGTGGATATAGGAGCATAGTATATGGTTTTATAAAGGTTTTAGGATACTAGCGAGGGGAAAACCATTTCTCCATGCGACGTGGTCTCACTAGATATCTATTTGGTTTGAGATGATAGACTATTATTCATAGCAGGTTTTATGTCTGACTCGAAGTTTTTGTTTTTCCCTTAAACTGTCAGCTACTCAATTGATTTTGAGTAGTTTGAGGTTTAGCGTTTTCAGGTTCTCTTCTTAGACGAATAAAGCTTCCAAAGACGTGCAAGAGGCATATAGATATTTGGAGATATCTTTTTTGCTGTGTGTTTTGTTTGTAAAAGAAGATTTATTAGCCTTATTATGTACTTTGATTAACTAAGGGGGCGTATTCATATGTCGCTCTGGGCGTATGTGTAATAATTATATTTTGCTGAACATGGTTATCGTTTTGGAATTATGTAATGAACATGAAATGTTTTGAATGAAATGTGAAAAATATGATTATGAACTGTTAATTTTTTCCATATTCTTATGATTATGTATCGATGAATCTAGGGCCGCCGTATATGGTCGTCGAAGATTAATAACTATGTATGACTATAGCATCCGAACCGTTACTTTTGGGCCTCTATGTCGGGGGATGTTACAAGTTGGTATTAGTGCATAGGTTTATGAAACTTCAAAAGAAAGTTAAGCCTAAAAGGTTTTCAAACATAATCTAGTGAATTTGAAAATATAATCAGGGTTTGGGTTAACACTATAATAATGTACTCGTATTTGATATATATATATATATATATATATATATATATATATATATATGTAGGTGTAAGTACGGTGTCCCCTCTCTCTTAGACCATTCTTCTGTAACTTACTAAGGCTCGTGTGCAGATTACAAGAAACAAGATATGGAAGTAGGAAATGGAAGAGGAAATCTAGGTTGAGGAAGCACCCCACCTAATGGTAATGCTCGACCTAATACTATGAGGAACCAAGGTCGATAGGCTAATGCTAATCCAAGTGCAGAGGCCAACGTAGGTGATGGAACCAGTAAATATGTGGATGATGTATCAATTCTTTGTCAACTTGATGCAAGCTAGAACAGCTGCAAGGGTAACTGGAGGTAATGTTGTGAATGCTGGAGGAGCCAATCCTGTGGCCCCAATTGGAAATAACTATGTCAAGCCTCTAGACAATTGCTAGGGTTAGCGCTTCACTAGTGGAATAGTGTGACAGCCAGAGTTTTGAAGAAAGAGCTGACATGGGCTGATTTTAGAAGAAGGTTTGAGTAGAGGTTCTTGTCCAAAGTTCCAAAGTCGGCATTGATAATGAAGTTCATGGATCTTGTACAAGGAGAGATGTCAGTGATCGAGTATGCTTCTAAGTTTGATGAGCCGTCTCTATATGGTTATGCATTTGTTGACACTTATGTCAGAAGGAATGAGAGATTCATTTGAGGTTTGAGGCCAGAACTAGGTAAAATGGACATGAATCATATTAGGGAGCCTTTTCATGTAGTGGTGGAGATGGTCATTCGCCATAAGGAGATGCTTGCTGTGTCTGTTAGGGAGATACCAATCCCAAGGCCCTCAAGGAAAGAAAAGAAAAATCTTTAAGAATAAAGGAGCCCAAAAAAGAATGCTGCAAAGAAGACGAAGGCTAATTTAGTGCGTTATAATGGCCATTATGCCAACGGGTGCAAAACTGGTAAAGGAAAGAAGCCTGTAGAGAAGAAGAATGTGAAATGTTTCAACTGTGACCAATTTGGGCATTATAAGAGCTAGTCTCCAGAGCCAGTCTGGGCGGATAGAGGGACGATGTTTGCTATTGGACCACCATCTTCTTCTAGCCCTACTGCCTTAGAGAAAGGGAAAACTATGATGGAAGGGTACACTTTTGATTCAGAGTATACCAGTTAGAGTACTTTTTAATACCGGAAAATAACGCTCATTTATATCACAGTATTTGTTTGGTAGGTTATGTATAGAACCCATATACCTTGTTACTTCATTAAGGGTTGCAAATCTAATAGGACGACATCCAACTCTTAGGATGAGATTTGACTAGTTAGAACTTGATTTGTTAGGTCATAAGTTTGAATGCAGTTTGTATGTTTTTGATTTCGTAGATTCCATAATCATTTTGGGTATGGATTGGTTGGGTAAGTATGAGGTTAGGATATTTTTTCAGGATTGGGAATTATTGTTGAGGCACCCAAAGAGTCATAACCGAATCATTTTCTCAATGGAGAATTCCAGTAAGAGTGGTTGTGCTTTTCTAAGTGCCATGGCGGTGGAAGACGAGCTTAGTCAGGTTCGTGCAGCAAGAGAATTTGCAGGTGTATTTGAGCCGGTCACGGGGTTACCACCGAAATGAGCTGTAGAATCTCGAATAGACCTTGTGCTGGGAGCTGAACCTGTCAGTAGACTACCTAGCAGAATCACACCGCCAGAGATGAAGGAATTGAAGGTGCAACTAGTGGATCTTGAGGGAAGGAATTTTATTTGAACAAGCAGTTCATCTTGGGGAGCGACCGCGGTGTTTGTAAAGAAATTAGATGGATCCTTAAGGATGTGCATCGACTATCATAAGTTAAATGAAAGGACGATTAAGAATAGGTACCCTTTGCCGAGGATAGATGATCTGTTTGATCAATTGAGTGGATCCAGAGTATTTTCTCAATTGGATTTGGTGATGGGGTTCCATCAGTTGAGAGTGGTGAAGGATAGAATTCCTTTGATGACATTTCAGACTAGGTATGGGTTGTATGAGTGGTTGGTGATGCCATTTGGATTGACAAATGCACATGCTTTCTTCATGGATTAAATGAACTAGGTTTTCTAAGAGCACTTGGATAGGTTCGTATAGGTATTCATTGATGACATTTTAGTATACTCAAAAGATGAAAGGGAGCATGAGATTCATCTTAGAGTGGTGTTGGAGATGCTGAGCTAGAATCACCTAAAGGCGAAATTTTTCAAGTGTCATTTTTGGAAGAAAGAGGTTAAGTTTCTTGGTCATGTGGTTTCAGAGAAGGGATTAATAGTCGATCCAGATAAGATTGAATCTTTGAACAATTGAAAGAGACTAAAAACAGTGACAGAGATCAGAAGTTTTCTTGGACTTGCTGGCTATTACCGAAGATTCATCAAGGATTTTTCACGGATAGTAGCACCTTTAACTAAGCTTACCAGAAGGAAGTGAAGTTTGTTTGGTACGACAAATGTGAGGAAGCATCCCTTAAGTTAAATCATTTGTTGACCAATGCTCCAATATTGATAGTTCCAAATGGTAACCAAGGGTTGGTAGTATACACAGATGCGTGTGGGACTGGATTGGGAGAAGTATTGATGCATAAGGGCAAGGTTAATACTTATGCATCTAGGCAGCTTAGACCGCATGAAGTAAGATATCCCACTCAAGACTTGGAGTTGGCAATGGTAATTTTTGCATTGAATATTTGGAGGCATTATCTCTTGGGGGAGAGATTTGAATTGTATACAACCATAAGTCATTGAGATACCTATTCTCTCAGAAGGAGTTGAATATGCGACAGCAGAGGTGGTTGGAGTTTTTGACTGCTTTTGATTTTGATGTATAATATACCCTAGGGAAAGGTAATAAAGTAGCAGATATTCTCAGTAGAAGACATCAGAATGTGGTAATGGCTATGTTGGCAGAGTGGAAAGATCTGGAAGCTTTGACCAGTTGTGGTGTGTAGTTAAGATCGACTGCTAGTTCTAGTCAGAATACTACAATGTTGTCCCGTATGAAATTTTGATCAGTGTTGATCGAGATAATTGCTTCTAAGCTGAAGGAGGATCCATTATTAGCTGAGAGGGTCAGATGGCTTAAGGTTGGAACTGAGATCGATGATTTGAAAGATTTTTGTCTTGACCAGAGTGGATGGTTGAGGAAGAAGGGACATTTATGTGTTCCAGATGCGGAGAACTTGAGAAGAGAAATTCTCGAGGAATGTCATCATGGTTCATCCTAGGGGGACAAAGATGTATCAAGATATGAAGATGAGATTCTATTGGGAAGGCATGAAGAGGGCATTCGCTTGTGGATTAGGAAGTGTATAATTTGCCGACAAGTAAAAGCCGAACATCAGTAGCCGAGTGGGTTACTTCAGCCTCTAGATATTCCATTTTGGAAATGGGATTCGATATCCATGGGTTCTATAGATGGGTTGCCAAGGTCAAGGAGATGAAATGAGAGTATATGGGTTATTGTGGATAGGATGACAAAGAGTGCTCATTTCATTCCAGTAAGGTTGACCAGAACGACACATGTTTTAGCAAAGTTGTTCATGAAGAACATAATTAGACATCATAGGATTCCTCTGGCACAGTCAGTGAGAGGGATGCATTATTCACTAATGAATTTTGGAAGAGTCTACAAGAGGCATTAGGTATCAAGCTTAAGATGAGTACAACTTATCACCACAGACAGATGGGCAGACAGAGAGAGTCAACAAGGTACTTAAGGACTTGTTAAGAGCTGTATATTAGACTTTGGTGGATCTTGGGAGGACCACCTACATATGATTGAGTTTTCCAATAATAATAGTCATCATAATAGTATAGGAATGGCGTCTTTTGAAGTTTTATATGGAAGAGCAAGCAAATCGTCAACATATTGATTAGAGATTGGAGACAGATTGGTCTTAGCTTCGGATTTGGTTAGAGAGGCATCAGAAAAGATTGAATTAATCTGAGGACGGGTGAAGGAAGCTCAATCTAGGCAGAAGAGTTACACATATAAGAGGTGTAAAGACCAAGAGTTCTCAGTGGGAGATAGGGTTTTCATTAAAGTATCACCAATGAAGGGTGTGGTATGGTTTGGAAAGTCGAGGAAGTCGGTCTTGAGATATATTGGACCATTCCAGATTTTGGAAAGGATTGGAAAGCTCACTTACAGAGTATAGTTGCCGAGAAGTAGGCTGATGTCCAAATGTATTTCATGTGTCTCATCTTCGCAAGTATGTGCATGATCTAGATGCTACTATTCCTTAGTCACAGTTAGAGGACTTGGTAGTATAGCCTAATTTGACTTTTGTTGGACAAGCAGTTCGGGTTGTAGCGAGAGATGAGAAAAGATTAAGGACCAGACAGTCAAGTTGGTGAAAGTTCAATGGAGCGACAACGAGAGGAGCTGGACTTGGAAGACAGTAGATAGGATCAGAGATGCGTATCCTGATCAGCTTTGAGGGTATATTCTATACTTCTTATATATAGACTTATTAGCTGGTAGGACATACTAGCTTTTTTTGCGTGGTTGTTATTCTTTTTTATAGTCCTCACTGAATTTCGAGGACGAAATTCTCAAAGGGAGAGCCTGTAACACTCCTAATTTTTGTTTGACATTATTCAGGACATTTAATTGGATAAATTAAATAGAATAATGTGGTTGATTAAGGAGTTAAGATTTAACTGTCATTTAACTTAGCCATGACAAAACTAATGAATGTATAAGTATGGTTTATAGCTTATAAGTTAGGAAAATAAGAGGAGGGCAATATGGGAATAGCCACATCCATATACCCTTAAACCCGCCCTTATTCTCACCTACCATTTGTGTAGTTAATACCCCACTATTACCCTGCTCTAACCCTGCTATATCTCATAGCAGTTTTCTTCCGTTACGATTTTTTAATATAGCCCCAGATATAGCCTTTCTTCTTTAAGCCCCGCTTTTCCGCTCTATTCCGCTATTTTCGCTATATCTTCTTTAAAAGAAATGAATTGAAAAATGACATTTACACATTATAAAAATTATGAAATTAATATATTTAATTAAATTTTTAATATATTTTTAGAAATGAAAATTGTCTTGTATTCTATAGAATTCAATTATGTTATATAACAGTTTTATGTTTATTTATAGTATATTCGCACATGTTTTTATTTAAAATCATTTATGCATTAAGTATAATTCAATTAAACGTTAATTTTTCATTTAATTACCATATATATATTTGTAAAACATTAAGCACAAGTTTTATATGTTATTTTAAAGTCATTCGCTATATCCTCGCTGTATCCTCGCTATGACCTTTTGCACCTCCGCCGCATTGAATCTACTGAGCATTTTAACTACATAGCCTACCATTTCATAAATCAAAATACACATAAAAGAGAAGTTATAGCCAGCCATTAATACACCTTAGGAGATCAACAAACTTGGTAGATCCAAGAGAGAAAGCTAGAAGAATAACGGTAGGACAAATCTCAAACACCAACAACTTAATCAAGATGAATAATAATGTAAACCATCTCATTTTTCCTTGTTTTAGTTCGTTTATAGTAACCGAATGTATTTTGCTATGTTGATCATAATTGGACCTAATAATCATTGTTCGGACTAAAGTAATGATTTATGGTGATTTATTGAAATTTTTATGGAATTAAAATGAATTTTAAACTAAAAAAACCTTAGTAAACGACCTCTAAACGGCTTGATTGGATATGTTATGTAAAACGTAATTTTGGAGATAAGTTTTTAATTTTTATAATTTCGGAGTTAATAGAAATATTTTATTAATGTCCTGAGGGAGAATACGCATTTATTTTGGGTTTTGATAATAAAAAATAATAAATTCTGCCCTGAAATTTTTATATTATGTAGAAAATGTTATTTCAGATTTTTGATGAAGTTTCGGGATTCTTCCTAATTTATTTCGGTTTATTATGAATTTTCTAATCCAAAAAGGCTTAATAATTATATTACAATATTAATATAATTAATTATTTAGACTAATGTTTTTGGAAATAATAAAATCTGATCTATAATAGTTTTTCTACAAAGAAAGTGTTAAAGTATGTCATTAACCAATAGAAATATGACAAAGAATAGGAGTAGGTGAAAAAAATATACTTTAATTAACAAAATATTAGTTTTCAAATTATTTACGACTCTACCACTCGACCTTGTCGAAAGAACCTTTCGACTAAGTAACCTTTAGAATGCATCATTTTACAATAGTTCTGGACCCTTTTGTAGCACTTTTGGAAGAACCTTTTGACTTAATAACCTATTGACTAAGTAATCTTTCAACTGCATCATTCTGCAGCAGTTTTGGCCCTTATGTACCACTTTTGGAAGCACCTTTCAACTTAGTAACTTTTCGACTATGTAACCTTTCAACTGCGTCATTCTACAGGTGTTTTGGACCCTTCTACAACATTTTGAAAGAACCTTCCGATTTAGTAACCTTTCGACAAAGTAACCTTTCAACTTAGTCAAAAGCTACCTTTCGACAGTAGTGGTAAATGTAGCCGAAGCATTTTTGTAGCAGTTTTCTCTAGCTTTGTTTGCAAACTACAAATGGGCGTAACTCTCTAACAAAAGCCCATTTTCTATTGTGACCACTCTACATAAAGAGAAACCATCATTCGAACACAATGGAATAGGTAAGAGACCTTAATTCTACACCTATAAAAAGTTGTAGCTAAAAAAAGTTTTATATTTCCAAAGGAGTTGATTTCTTTGCTTTGGAATATGTTTGCTTGATTTTCTTTGCCTTCGAAGGGGATATTTTCGATGGGGTTGCAATTTTGTTTTCTTTTAATTAAGCTTTATAATTTTGAAAGGAGTATTTTCAGCTGGTTTCAAAGCTGAGCTTCTAAATTTAAGTTCTAATACTTTAATATATGCGAAAGATTTCGAAAGGTAGAGTTTAAAGTATTATAAGGCAGGAGCCTTATGTTTTTACGAGACTTCGAAGGAGGTTATCCTATGAAGTTGAAAGCTAGGTTTCAAAGGTATGGAAATGTTTTATGACCGAAACTCTATTTTTAAAGGAAAAACTCATGGCTATATAAAGGGAGTTTTTATAATGGTTTAAGAAGAATCTATCTTTGATAAATTAAACCCATAAGAAACATCTCATATCCAGAGGCCCAAAATCAAGTGTTATAGATGCTGCAGTTAACGATAAAATTAACTTCCGGTGATTGAATACGACAATGTTAATGGTATCTATAATATCAGAAGCACATTAATATGAAACAAAACACATATTTTAAAACAACTTTTCTTCGTTACATTTAAAATAGATGTTCATATTCTTAATAAATAATCCCAATACGTTCGCAGACACACATAAAATATAATTAATACTAAATATGCCAAGAGCGGTACATGAAGATACCCCATTGGATGATCATAGTCATATAATCATAATAGACTTAATACAAACACAGTGGAAATTCAACAAAACATAAAACTGCAACTCCTAAATAACTATGCGTTTGCCTCCTGCATGCCTCTGATAGCCTTATTTGTTATTCTACTAAACCTGAAAAAGACCTTAACCCCTCAGCCTATTCAAATTTATTATGAGCACCCTAGAGTTTAAGGGAAAAACATAAACATCGAGTCAGATATAAAGCCTAATATGAAAAATACTATACATCTTGGTTTAGTATATTAGACCATGCCGCTTAGCCGAACGGGTTTCCCCTCACTAACATCCTTTTAAAAGATATATTTGTAAAACCTTTTTCCTACAATCAAAACTGATTAAACAATGTAAAGCATTATTATGTAAACATATATAAATATCAGGTAAAAAAGAACTATCTGTTCAAGCACATAAGTTTTGTTTGGATAACATTTAACCATTGGCTGACTTGGCCTTACCAGACAATATATTCAAAATTAATCTAAATCTGTTAGCTATTCTTCTTCGGGATTACCTATCCTTAACTGTTTGTTAAATACATCATTTCTCGACTGTCCGCCCTTAACTATTTGTTAAATACTTTGCGTTTGGACGTCTGTCCCTAACTTACTCATCTCCCAGGTCTTCCTAATCCTAATAGTTTTTTGGACTCACTAATAACCTATTTGTATACAAACATATATTGCTTTCAATATGTAATCATAATTTTAGTCTACCTGTGACAAAGTCCTACACAAAGGAATTTTGGGTAACAATTAGCTGGGGCTAATAGCTAACGTATAGGGCGAGGCCCTATGTTAGTCCCATATGGTATTCCATTATCTGATTCATTTTCACTAAGAATCTCCTCCCATAAATTTCCTTTAAAACATTTTAAAAATGATTTAAACCCTTTAAATCAAATTTAAACAAGGAAAATATAAAATCTTTATGCTTTACTCAAAATCACATTGTCATATTATATATATATTCTTTACTCAAATATTAGTTGATGAAAACATTTAACATTTGAAAGTAACTCTTTCCAAACCTTTGAAAGCACCTCTTTCTAACCCAAGTAAAACCCTTTAATTTTCTAGGCCAAGAAGGAAAATCCTTACCTTTCGAAACCATTCATCAAACCTTTCGAAATCATTAATCTCAAACCCTTCGAAACCATTAAACTAAAACCTTCCGAAACCATTGAGCTAAAACCTTTCGAGACCATTGAATTTCGAAACCGTTGGACTGAAACCTTTCGAAACCATTGAAACTTAAGACACCCCACTTTATAAAAACTTTAAAAGATTGCCATAGAACCTTTAGACTTAGTCGAAAGCTACCTTTCGGCCCCTTCAAAAGGTTACCTTTCGACTCCTTTAAAATCATTCAAAAAATCTTTTGAAAACAGTAAACTCTTAAAACATAAACCTATCGAAAGTACACTGGGTACAATTTAAAACATGTGGAAAATCCTCATTAAAAACCTTTCGCCTTCATTGGAAGCAACCTTTCCACTTTGTCGAAAGTTCTGCTTAGAAAGCTTTAAAATATACTATTTAAAACAATACCCCTCTGCCTTTAAAACAACTCCTTTGAAAGCTTGGATTATACTTTAATTTATGAGACAAGGGTAAATCATCTAAGTCGAAAGCTTTCTTTCAAAAGCATAGAGAAGTGGCTGGTTTTAAAACAAGTAAACCTTTCGACTTTATTGGAAGGTTAAAAACACAACAAAGAAGTAGTAACCTTTTGACTTTGTCGAAAGGTTTAAAATCTTTATTTTAAGTAATTAACATGGTCGGAAGCAACCAAGTCGAAAGCACCTTTTCGAAAGCAAGTAGGTGAAAGCTTTTGGTTTATAGAACAAATATACCCCATCCTCTTTGGCCTTCAACCTTTCGACTAAGAACCTTTCGACCTTGTTCAATTCGTTACGTACCAAGATACATTATGCATTGAATTTTGATCTTGTCAAAAGTTATGAACCTCTCGACCTTGTCGGAAGGTTTAGGTCGGAAGGTTTAATGTCGTAAAAGGCTGAAACATGCTAAAAGTATGATTTCTTTGTTTTTAACTTAAAAAAGATAAACTTTTCAACTAATCTGCCTTTGTTGGTCAAATTCTCTTTGGTCAACAAATACATTTCAGAAATGTGCTGCCACTATTTTAAAAATAAATAATAGTTTTATTTTATAAAATGCCCCTTCTTCTTAATTAAATATATAAAACATTTAAGTCTCATACCTTAAATAATTTTATATAATCATCAAATCACTTAGGAAAAGTCTGGAAAAATCCTAAAAAAAACTATTTTAATATGTTTTCCAACATATAAAAATTTCAAACCCAAATAATTATTATTTTAGCCGTAAATAATTTATAACCTAGTAAATCATTTTCTTTACTAGAACATTAATATAAAATCCACATAAATTCAAAAAATTAGGAAAATTGAAACCTATCACTAAAATATCATTTTTGACCTATATTTTAATTTACAAGGCATTTGTATGTCATTTAATAGGGTTTTCATATCAAACATATCATAGAAACTAACATGAATATGGATAATTCACTAACAAACATATATGTATAACTTCAATCATCTAAAAATGGCATATACATGCAAAAACATTTTAGATCTAATCTCAAAACCAAAAAGCAAAAGAAAATGGGATGTAGTAATTATTCACCTTAGCTTTGAGATTAAAAGACGTGAGATTTGATGTAGAATTACTTAATTATCTTCCTTTTCTTGAATCTAGCTTTAATCTTTCCTTGAGAATAACAATGGTGGCCGGTCTTGGTAAAATTTTAGTTTGAGTGGAAATGAAATGAATGAGAATTTCATTTCCAAAGGATTTAGGGTATAAGCCTTTTCTATTTTCCATATTGCTCTTACTCATTTCTAACACCTTTGTTTATGTTATTTTATTTTAATTAACACACTAACATGTCACGAATACCCTTAGTCTAATCAAATCTCAACCTATAAATGTTCACATTATTTTATTTAATTTACCCAACTAATTATTCTAAATAATGTTATAAAATATGGGGTGTTGCAGACTCCCCAACTTAAAGAATTTCATCCTTGAAATTACTATAAGGTACGCAACAAAACAATCAAAGGCAAAAGATACCATCAAACAGTTTAGGACAAGAATCCCTAATCCTGCTCTCAGTCTCCCAAGTACGGTCTCTAGCATCGTCACTCCACTAGACCCTTTACTAATCTGAGTGTCTTGTTCCTTAACTTCTTCTCATCTCTACTTCTAAATCCTCTAACACTGTGGGTGCTATGGCTGTCTCCGGGTCTCTAACACACTTTCTAAGATGAGAAACATGGAAAACATTATGGACTCCTGCCAAACCATTCAGTAACTCCACTCTATAAGCTAGTTTCCTGATTCTCTCAACAATACGAAAGGGTCCAACGAATATAGGTGTTAACTTTCTTGATTTTCCAAATCTAATCACACCCTTCATTGGTGAAACCTTGATGAACATATAGTTTCCAATGGTGAATTCCAAGTCCTTTCATTTTCTATCTGCATAACTTTTCAGCCTAAAGTGAGCTTCTGTCATCCTAGCTCGGATCAACTCAATCTTCTCTACGGATTCTTTCACCAAATCCGAACCAAGAATTAACCTATCCTTGGTCTCCAACCAACATACGGGAGATTTGCATGGCCTTCTATACAAAGCTTTAAATGGTGCCATCCTAATACTCATTTGATATCCACTGTTATATGAGAACTAGACTAAATGAAGATGGTCCTTTTATGATCCTCCGAAATCCAGTACACAAGCTCTTAACAAATCCTCCAAGACTTTGTTAACTCTTTCTGTTTTCCCATAAGCATGTGGATGGTAAGCGATACTCATGTTAAGCTTAGTTCCTAAAGTTTTCTATAGACTCTTTCAGAACTCACTAGAAAACAAAGTATCTATATCACTAATGTTTCTAATAGGAATCCCATGCATTCTAACTACATTTTTCATAAATAACTTCGTCGGAATAGGTGCCGTCCTAATTGACTTTACTGAAATGAAATGGGCACTCCTAGTCAGTCTATCTACTATGACCCATATGCTTTCGTTTCATCTACTAGACTTCGGAAACCATCGATAAAATCCATAGAGATAGAATCCCGCTTCCATAACAGAACTTCCAACGGTTGAAGTTATCCACTTGTTTTCTGGCGTTCAGCCTTCACATATTGGCAATTCAAGCACCACTTAACACATAAACCAATGTCCCGCTTCATACCTTTCCAGAAGAAACTTATCTTCATATCCTGATACATCTTCATTCCACCTGGATGGATAATGAACTTCGAACGATGGCATTCATCCAAAACTTATTTCCTCATGTCTTGTACATTTGGAACACACAACCTTCCCTTCTATCTCAACCATCCATTTTGATCAAGACTGAAAATTTTTAGGTCATCGCTCTCTGTTCCCACCTTTGTCTTTCTGATCCGTTCAGCCAAAACTGGATGCTTCTTCTATTTAGAAGCCATCTTCTCAATCATTACCGGTCGAACTTTCAAACAAGACAATGCAGTACTTCCTGCACTAGAACCTGCCTTGGATATGAGATGCACTCTACAAACTAGTAATGCTTCCAAATCTTTCCACTCAGCAATCATAGCCAAAGCCGCATTCTGATGTTTCCTGCTACGTGCGTCTGCTACCTTATTCCCTTTTCTGGGTGTGTACTCAACTCCAAAATCATAAGTAGTAATAAACTCCAACCACCTCTGCTGTCTCATGTTCAGCTCCTTCTAAAAGAACATTCAATGACTTGTGATCTGTATAAAGTTCAAACCGCTCTCCTAATAGATAATGCCTCTATACTTTTAAGCAAATATTATAGCAACTAACTCAAAATCGGGTGTAGGATGCCTAACCTCATGTGGTCTGAGCTGTCTAGAAGCATAAGCAATCACTTTACCTCTTTGCATCAACACAGATCCTGATCCAATTCCACATGCATCAGTATAAACAACCAAATCTTGATTCCCCTTCAGAACCACCAATACCGTCGCATGGGTTTTCAAGCTCTAGAATGCTTTCTCACACTTATTACCATACGAACTTTACATTTTTCGCGTAAGCTTAGTCACAGGTGCCGCTATCCGCAAAAAATCCTTTATAAACCTTCGATAATATCCAGCTAATCCAAGAAAGCTTTTTATCCCGGTTACCGTCTCGGGTCTCTTCCAATTATTCACCGCCTTAATCTTAGTCGGATCTACAGACAACCCTTTCTCTGAGACTGCATGACTAAGGAATTTCAATTCCTTCTTCCAAAAATGACTATTCGTAAATATATCCTTCAACTGATGCTCCCTCAATGTCTCAAGCACAACTCTAAGATGAACTTCGTGCTCCTTCTCATACTTACATTATATCAAAATATCATCTAGGAAGACCAACATGAACCTATCCATGTGCTCTCGAAAAATTCGGTTCTTTAGATCCACAAAAATGTCGGTGCATTGGTTAGTCGAATGGCATAATAACCATTCGCACCATCCACACCTTGTCCTAAATGCTTTCAAAGGAATAATATCCTCTGCCACTCTAAGATGATGAAATTCTATTGCCGAATCCAGGTGAGAGTATACTTAGGCTTCACTTAATTGATTGAACAAATCATCAATTCTCAGTAATGGGTGTCTATTCTTTATCGTCTTCTCATTCAACTTGTGATAATCGATACACAACCTCCACAATCCGTCCGACTTCTTAACAAACACTACGGGAACTCCCCATGGTGAACTACTTGGTCGAATAGAACTCTTGCCTTCCAAATCCACCAACAACACCTTTAACTCTCTCATCTCTGTAGGGTTCATCTTGTTTGGTGGCCCACTCACGGGTTCTATTCCAGCACTATATAAATCCAAAACTAAATGGCTCATTTCGGTGGCAGTCCAGGTATCATTTCAAACATGTCAGCAAATTCTCTAACCACATAGACTCGACGCAACTCATCGTCCAACTCCATAATACCCAATAAAGCATTCGCTTCGCAACTGGGGTTCTTTATGGTATAAACTATCCGGTCACTAAAATCCGAGTGTCTAAGTGATATTTTCCTATTATGGCAAAATGCCCTAGCATCATATTTACTTAACCAATCCATCCCAAGGATAATCCCAAATCTGAGTAAATCAAACACATTCAAACAGCAATCAAAAGTATGACCTAGAAAATCAAATTTTAAATGGTCACACCTTATCCCAAGTGTCGCATACCCTCCAATCAGATTTGCAACCTTTAAGGAAGTAACTAAATATTAGAGTTTTAGGTTTAGCTTATGTACAAAACATCGAAAAATAGAAAGAATGTGATGCACCAATATCAAATAGAATGCTAATAGACATACCGTGAATCTGTAGCGTGCCTCCTAGAATATCCTTCCCTTTCTCCTACACAACTAGCCTTGAAATTGAGGGCTCCAATGCATACCTCTTCCCCTTTCCTTCTCTAACAGGCTCCGGGCATTTGTTCTTATAATGGCCGATCTGATCATAATTAAAGCATCCAATATTCTTCTTTCCCTTTTCCTTTTCTGGTACAACACTCATTAGCATAGTGTCCCTTCTAATCACATTTATAACAAACCACCTTAGCTTTTCCTTTCTTTTGCGCTCCTCCCTTCTGAGCAATTTTCTTATGGAAAAACTTTTTTATAGCCGTGTCCCACGTAGGCCTCCTTCATTTTCTTCCTTAAACAAGCTAACACCACTTCCTGCCTCAGTGCCATTTCTACCACTACATCACTTGGATCTCTTAATGCGGAAAAGTAACATATATAAATTCAGGCCTCAAGCCCGTTATAAACTTCTCATTCCTCTTGGTCATCTCATCAACCAAGGCTTACCCGTACTAGGCCAACTCTTCAAATTTTCTTGCATAATTTAAACAGACATGTCCCCTTATTCTAGTTCCACAAACTTCCTCACAAACACTGACTGCGCCATCGACGACATAAACCTTTCTTGAAACCTTCTCTTAAACTCCTCCCAAGTTATGGCTTCCTCACCAACACTAGCTACGATAGTATTCCACCAAAATAAGGCAGTTCCTTGAAACTGTCTTGATGCCAATCTCCTTGTTTGCTCATCATTCAATCCTAAGTCAGCAAAAATTCTCTCACAATGCAACAACCAGTTTTCTACCTTAATCACATCTTCAGTTCTAATGAACGACATCCCTCTAAGCCCGATATAATCTCTGCTCAAGTTAGCATATTGGTTGATAATTAGAGCTTTCTGTACTACACCTCCAACATCATTTCCTCTGACAACTCTAGCCGCAATTCAAGCTTGCATCATGTTTACAAAGAACCGATACATGGCTCCCATGTCCACTTGGGGAACCCCCAGCACCAACAGCTTCAGCTTGAGCCTGACCGGGATCTCTTCTTGCATTTGGTCCAGCATTTCCATTAATGGTGGTGCTATCTCCTCCAAAATTAACTATGCCTCTTCTTCCTTCCATATCTATATTCAAACCTCGTGAGATATAGATGAATAGCCTAAATAAGATAGGAGCTTAGAGATATAGCATATGCTTATATATAACAAATACAAGTACGTTATTATAGCATTATCCCATACCCCGATCTTAACTCTAATTACTAAGGATTATGTTTTCAAAAATCATTTTTAGTTAAAGTATTTCATTAACCATGCTTTGATATCAAGCTAAAACATCCCCTATCAAGAGGCCCAAAACTAAGCGTTACGAATGTTGTAGTCATCTATAGTATTAGCTTCCAACGAATAAATACAGCTATGTTAATGGTACTATGATACTAGAATTACATGAATATGAAACAAAACATAGAATTTAAAACAACTTTCTTTATTACATTTAAAACAGATGTTCCACTTAATACATAATCCCAATAAGTTCGCAGGCACAGATAAAATATACTTAATACAAAATACGCCAAGAGAAGTATACGAAGATACCCTTTTGGATGACCAGAGTCATATAGTCATAATATATTTAATACAAACACAGCGGAAATACAACAAAATAAAAAACTACATCTCCTAAATAGCTATTCATTTGCCTCCTACATGCCTCCTGTAGCCTAATTCGTCATCCTGCTAAACCTGAGAAAGACCTTATCCCCTTAGCCTATCTAAATTTATTTTGAGCGCCCGGAAGTTTAAGGAGAAAACATAAACTTTGAGTCAGACATAAAGCCTGGTATGAATAAAACCATAATCTCAATTTAGTATGTTAAGTGAGACCACACTGCTTAGCGGAACGGGTTTTCCCTCACTAACATTCTTTTAAAACATATCTTCGTAAAACCTTTTTCCTGCAATCAAAACTGATTAAACACTGTAAAGCATCATTATGTAAACATACATATATATTAGGTAATAATGAACTATCTGTTTAAGCACATAAGTTTTGTATGGATAAATTTTAACCTTTGGCTGACTCAAGCATACTAGACAATATAATCAAAATTAATCTAACATATGTTAGCTATTCTTCTTCTGGATTATCGATCCTTAACTATATGTTAAATACTTCACTTCTGGACTGTCTATCCTTAACTATTTGTTAAATACTTCACTTTTGGACGGTCTGTCCCTAACTTACTCATCTCCCAGGTCTTTCCGATCCTACAGGTTTTTCGGGCTCACCAATAACCTATCCGTATACAAAAATATATTCCTTTTGGTATGTAATCATAATTTTAGTCTACCTGTGACAAAGACCAACACACTGGAATTTTGGACAACAATTAACTGGGGCTAATAGCTAGTGTATAGGGCGTGACCCAATAATAGTCGCATCTGGTATTCTATTATCTAAGTCATTTTCACTTAAGGATCCCCTCCCATAAATTTCCTTGAGAACATTATCAGAATGATTTAAAGCTTCAAATCAAATTTAAACAAGGAAAATGTAACATATTTAAACTTTACTCAAAATCACATTGTCATGTTATATATATTCTTTACTTAAACATCAGTTGATAAAAATATTTAACATTTGATGGTACCTCTTTCTAAACCTTTGAAAGCACCTCTTTCTAACCCAAGTAAAACCCTTTAATTTTGTAGGCAAAGAATCCAAAACCTTACCTTTTGAAACCACTCATCAAACCTTACGAAACCATTGAACTAAAATTTTCGAAACTATTGAACTAAAATCATTCAAAACCATTGAACTCAAACCTTTCAAAACCATTGAACTCAAACTTTTTGAAACAATTGAACTCAAACCTTTTGAAACCATTAAAACTTTAGACACCCCACTTTATAAACACTTTAAAACATTGCCTTAGAAAACCTTTGGAAGCCTTCCATTTAAAACCTTCCGAAATCATTCAAAAATAGAACCTTTTGACTTTGTTGGAAGCTACCTTTTGGTCCTTCGAAAGGTTACCTTTCGACTCCTTTGAAATCATTCAAAACAAAACCTTTTGAAAGCATTAAACTCTTAAAACATAAACCTTTCGAAACCACACTGGGTACCATTTCAAACATGTGGAAAATCCTTCTTATCAACCTTCCGACTTTGTCGAAATCTCTGCTTCAAAACTTTTAAAACATATTATTTAAAACAATCGGCCTCTGCCTTTAAAACAACTTCTTCGAAATCTTGGGTTATACTTCAATTTATAAAAAAAGCGTAAATCATCTTAGTTGAAAGTTTTCTTTCGAAATCGTGGAGAAGGGTTGGTTTTAAAATAAGTAAACCTTTTGACTTTGTCGGAAGGTTCAAAACACAATAGAGCAATAGTAACCTTTTGATTTAAAACCTTTATTTTAAGTAATTGAACTAGTCAGAAGCAACCAAGCAGAAAGCTCCTTTTCAAAAGCAAGCAGATGAAAACTTTTGGTTTATAAAACAAACATACCCCAACCTTTTTGGCTTCAACCTCTCAAATAAGAACCCTTCAACCTTCTTCAATTCATTACATACCAAGATACTTGATACCATATGCATTGAATTTTGACATTGCCGAAAGTTATGAACCTCACGACCTTGTCGGAAGGTCTGGATCAGAAGGTTTAATGCCGTAAGAGGCTAAAACATGTTAAAAGTATGATTTCTTTGTTTTTAACTTAAAAACGATAACTTTTCAACTAACCTGACTTTTTTCTCAAATTCTCTTTGGTTCAAAAATACTTTTCAAAAATGTGTTGCCACAATTTTCAAAAATAAATAATAATTTTATTTTATAAAATTCCCCTTCTTCTTAATTAAATATATCAAACATTTACGTCTCATACCTTAAATAATTTTATATATTCATCAAATCACTTAGGAAAATTTAGAAAATCCAAAAAATTTCTATTTTAATATGTTTTCCAACATACAAAAATTTCAAACCTAAATAATAATTATTTTAGCCGTAAATAATTTATAACCCAATAAATCATTTTATTTGCGGGAAAATTAGTGTAAAATCCAAATAAATTCAGAAAATTATGAAAATTGAAAACCATCTCTAAAATATTATTTCTGTTCTATATTTAAATTTTTGATGCACTTGGATGTAATTTAATAGGGTTTTCATACCAAATATATCATAGAAACTAACATGACCATGGATAATTCACTAACAAACACACACACTCGCACACACACACAGAGATATATATATATATATATATCACTTTAATCATCTAAATAGGGCATATATATGGAAAAACATTTCGGATCTAATCTTATAATCGAAAACCAAAAGAAAATGGGATGCGTAATTATTCACCTTAGCTTTGAGATTAAAAGATGTGAGATTTGATGTTAAATTAGTTGATTATCTTCCTTCTCTTGAATCCTAGCTTTAATCTTTCCTTGAGAACAATAATGGTGGTCGACCTTGGTATAATTTTAGTTTGAGTGAAAATGAAATGAATATGAGTTTCATTTCCTAAGGGTTTAGGGTATAAGCATTTCCTATTTCCCATATTGCACTTACTTATTCACAACACCTTTGTTTATGTTATTTTATTTTAATTAACAGACTAATATGGCACGACTATCCTTGGTCTAATAAAATATCAACCTATTAATCTTCACATTATTTTATTTAATTTACCCAATTAGCTATTTTAAATAACGTTATAAAACATGGGGTGCTACACCACAGGAGTGATATAGCTATGTTGTTATATTACTTCTTCTAATATGAATATATTACTTTATAACGGACCCATAACTGGATTTGGGCGAAAAATGGTAGGAGAACCAATTAGGTTAACCTAGTAGTTAATATAAATTGAATAAAATCCTGAATGAGTAGATTTGCATCCAGGAGATCAGGAAGACTAGAATATAGGATGCTAATATATATAGGAAAGCTATTAGCAGGAGCCAATAGGTTTACTGTAAGCCTATGAAAACTATATGATATTGGCAAGCGCCAACAGGTTAATAGTTAGCCCATGAAAACTATGTATAAAGTGGACGTCACACTGAAAAGTTCATAGATAGCCCATGAAAACTATGTGTAAATGAAGATACCAGATAGCCAGGTTCAAAGTGGGCCCATGAAAACTATGTAATTGGACAGGGAGTCCTTAAATGTTTAACCGGTTATTAGTTATCCCATGAAAACTAATAGGTTATTAGTAAGCCTAGAAACTATAATTGAGACAGATAGTCAGAATGAATGGGGATGTGTAATCCAGATTTGATTTGCTTGTTTTGCATATCGTTATAATCTTTTGAAATACTATGTTTTTAACCATTGTGGACGTAGGAGCACAATATATGGTTTTATAAAGGTTTTAGAATGCTAGTGAGGAAAACCCGTTCCACTAAGCGGCGTGGTCTCGTTATATCTATGTGGTTTGGGATGATAAACTATTATTCATACCAAACTTTATGTCTAACTTGAAGTTTTTGTTTTTCCCTTAAACTCTGGGTACTCAATTGATTTTAATAGTTTGAGGTTTAGGGTCTTCAGGTTTTCTTCTTATTTGAATATAGTTTTCGGAGGCATGCATGAGGCATATAGTTATTTAGATATATCTTTTTTGCCATGTGTTTTGTTTGTAAAGGCAGATGTATTAGCCTTATTATATATACACTGCTCAACTAACGTATATCTTCATATGTCGCTCTTGGCGTATCTATAATAATTATATTTTGCTGAACGTGGTTATCATTTTGGGATTATGTAATGAACATGAAATGTTTCGAATGGAATGTGGAGATATGTTTTTTAATTGTTAATTTTTTCTATATTCTTATGATCTGTATATTAGTGAATCTTGCACAGCGGTCGTTAAAGTTTAATAACGATGGATGACTGCAGCATCTGTAGCGATTAGTTTCGGGCCTCTAAGTAGGGGGATGTTACACAGAAATTGAGTGGAAGGCAATGACGGCCATGAATTTTCGAGTGATGTGGTGGCACCAAAGGTAAGCGTGTTGGTTAGGAAAGATGGCATACGTAAAGGAGAACTCAACGATGTGCTTAGCTCGACTGTTGGTGACTCAAGGCAGCAATGATAGTGTGAAGTCGATAGCGCATAGGTCTGATCGAGAGAGGAGGTAATATTTATGTAAGGAATTCCAAACAATTTGGCATATAATTTGTTGCCTTTTAGAGCTATTTGTAAAAGCACGTTTGTAATGGCCCGTTTTTCCATATCCTTTTAATCGATAATAAACAACACATGTCCATTCAAATTGCACGAATAAACAGATCATTAAGGGTGGAAAGAAAATAAAGACAGAACAAAATCTCACACGATTGGATTAACATATATTATTTCAATAATAATCTTTACAGCGGAAAAATTTATAATATAAGAGTCTAACCTAGATTCAGCCTGGACAGTTATAGCACCTGCCCTTACAAATGCTGACAATAACAAAACAAATACAATTGATGCAGCAGATAATAGAATACGTCCATACAATGATGAAGATCTCCAACTCTCCTCTGGAAACTCCAACCATCTTCAACTCAACCCGAAACTACTCGTATCTGACCCAAGTATTAAAAATACCTGGATCGGGCTTAATAAACTAGCATGAGATACTCGAAATTTAAAATGTATAGATCATGACAATGTTACCAAAATCTTTGAAAAGAAGGGAATCTCATAAGGCTATGCCCACATATAAACATGGTCGGGTTTTCACCTTATGATAACCAAAAACTTCATACCATAACGCATTTGATATTATTTTTAATGACATTCTTTTTAAAAACCATTTCAAATAAACTTATTCAAATAATGAATCAATACCCGGACTAAGTCTAACGGAATATATCCGGACTAGGTCAACGGAATATACAGAACGGAATATATGATACCAGAAAGGGGTAGCTGAAATGTTTGCAAGTCATTACAGCTATTTTGGGAATACAATCAAAACTGTAAATCTCAAATTGGGAGTGGATTTCCAACATGATAGGGAACTAGTGGCCTTTGTTCGATCCACATATAACAAACATAGTTCCCATGGTGCCTTAATCGCTTTTCTCAAACTAGTCACTTGGAATAATACTTCCTATACTACAACTGATAACCGATAGTTCTCTGCTTTTCTCAAGCTAACCACTTTATCCAAATGGGGCAATAAATACCTTGATGAACGTATCCCCCAAAGGGCCAAATGTATTTGACATCACCATACTCTTTCATTTATTCCGAATTTGCTTCTGTTTGACCACATAGCATCCCATCATAACTGAAGTGTGAGGCTCGCGAAACTATAATCAATTTTTTCAAAAGCCACGTTTTTCATACAAAACCATGCTTTGATCATAATAAGTTCCACTTTGAATGCCACACAGCCATTCCTTTGATCATTATTTGCCTTCCACAAAAATATAACCCTTCAGCTTGTACGTCTCAAGGAAGGTGTTAAGCTAAGAGAAGTTGCCTTCTCCGCCACCACTGATGTACATTTATAAAAGTCAAACGTTGTGTCTTAGAAATGCAATGTCGGACATTCGTCCATACAAGCTCGTTCTGGGACTGAACGAAACCGAAGGCACTTTCCTCGGCCATTACTAGGCGAGAAGCCCTTGCAATCTGAAAAATCTCCACAACGAGGAGACCACTGCTATAAATAATTCTATAATGGGATCTACCCAGAGCATGTTCAATAAGAAGTCCTCACACTATGAAGATCCACGGTCTTCAATAACCGCCATCTTCAACATGTCTTCATTTTCAAACGTATAAATTGGTTCGAAGTGGTTTTCGAACAAGAATTACCCAAATCCGACTCTGATTCCTTCGAAGCCAATCATCGATTTAAAAGATGTTAAGTTCATATGTGGAAATCAATCATCAATCAATTACTTCATCTTTTATTTAAATCAAATATCTTTCATAGATATATTCTTTTTTTCAGTTATTCCATTTTCTTTTCAAGAGTATATGGAATCATTAAGCCTCATTTGTCAAAAATCATTTGATTTATTTAAACCTTTCTTAAATCTTGGAATAATTCCAAATCATCTTCTCTTTTAGTTAGGAAAACCTTTCTGAATCATTCATTAAATCTTAATCAAAAATTTCTTATATTCAAGTTATAACTTTCAACTTACGGAAAATATTCCCAAATTATTCATTAAATCTTAATCATAGATTTCTTATATTCAAGTTATAACTTTTAAGTTAGGGAAAATATTCCAAAATAGTTCATTAAATCTTAATCAAAGATTTCATTCTTAACTTCAAATCATATTCTTGCAAATCGAAAATTTTATTCATAACATAATACTACTGCCACCTTAGATATGGAAAATTTTACCTCTAGGGACAATTGACAAGTTTCACCTCCAGGGACTAATGGCAAGTAATCCTACATTATGAAGATCTTTGTAAACAATGATATTGTCTTTAATATGTTTTATTTTGAATATTAGTTTGAGGCGGTTTTCGGATTGGAATCATCCAAATCCGATCCCCGTTCCTTCGTACCAACCATCGAATAAAATATGTTAAGTGGTTAAATAACATTCAAAGAATTTATTTCTATTATTTTGAAAAAAAATTAAATATGATCTTTTTAGAGCATCCGAGCTTTGCTTTTGATCTATTTCATCCCTTGCCTAAAAGAGAAAACATAGGCCGGGTAAGTTCAGGGTGCTGGTTGCTCCATCCAAACCTTAGTTAAATGACTTATTTTATCTCTCCAGATCTCACAGGCGGGACAAATGTCCTAGTCGTTTCTGCATACTCAGTTTGTTATTATATTCAATCTTCTTCACTTTTTGTTTAAGTGGTATAAAAAATTCGTCTTAACCATTTATTCAAATTCTTATTAGAACTTCCAAATTAGTTTTACATCACTTAAGTATTCCTTTAAAAATCATTCACAAAAGATTTAGGAAAGAATTGTTAAGTTTAAAATTGCATTTCAAATGATTATAGAATTCGCAGCATAAAGGTGCTGTGGAAAGTGCCATATAAGCTTATTTGATTTAAACAACTTTTAACATTTGAAAATTCATATTTTTCATTCCAAATCTCTATTAAACCACTTTAATAAACTTATCAAATTTATTTAATATTTTTTATCATTTATATAGAATCCAATTTTGAATTCCGAACTGCAAAATCTCGATGTTTTTAGAAAATTGTTTTCGACATATTTCAAAATCTACTTAATGAAATCTTGATTTTCTTTCTTCGTTTGAAAATTATTATCATGGAAAACCAAATAATTTTTATTTCAAAGAAACCAGACTTATAAATCATTCTCTACGTTAATTTGGAGTTACAGGTCGAAATTTACGAACTGCCTCTATGCAACACACTCGATTTTTACAAATTTTGTGAATTGCTTCGGAACTTGTCCGAAACACTTCAAATTTTTTTAAACCATATTTAAACTATTTTAACTCATTTAAATTCATTAAGAGGCTAAATAACTTCCATACACATATTTTTATGGATTTAATTATCATTTAATTAACTATGGTTAATTACTAATCATTTCTCTTATCATTTATCAAACAAGTTATAACCATATTATCAACCAATTTGCAACCGAGTTATCAAACATTCATTCAACATATTTAAACTTTCAAATCATTATACTTAAAATAATTTATGGATTTATTAGTAAATAAGAGTACTCACCATTAAATTAACCAATTCTTCCTACTTACATTCATATGCAATAACACTTCACTTAAACTTCAATTATTCAACTTCTACTCCATTTCTTTTGCTTTATGCCATCGACCACTTCTTTCAAACTCCCGAAAATCCGGCAGAACTTTCGAAGCACCTTGAATTTGCTTCTAACTCCTTGAAATGTAATCAGCGACACTTCCTTCTCTTTTTCCTACTCCGGAGCTTCACGAACTTGCTCCTCCATCTTGATAGGTTCGGCCTCACCTTGCTCCTCCCCTTCCTCCATCATTTCTTCACTGCTTAGATGCTAAACCATGTTATAATGGTATTTTAGGTCTTTGGTAAAGTTTAGTGGTGTTTGGAGTTGATTTGATATGATTTTGAAACAGTTAGTAAGGATTTGGAAGCGAAGAAGTAGCCATTAAAGAGAACTTAAAGGAAGAAGAAGAAGGCAGAAAATGGTGTGAAAAAAGTGGAAGAATGATGGTCTTATTTATAAAAAAGTTTTGGATTAAAATAATCTTTTATAAAAAGACCAAAATACCCTCACTTACATATAAAGTAATCTTGTTTTTTTTCAACGCTTAACATCACATTTCAAATCATTACTTTATGTCATTTTCACTTAGATATTAAGTAAAGTAACTAATAATTATGTTTCTTTGATTTGATGTTTTACCTTTTGCTTTGAAATGACATTTTTGTCCTTTTGCGATTACTTTTTCTTAATTGTTTTTTAGAAGTTTCTAACAATGTTTAGTAAAAGTTAACTTGATTAGTGAATTGATTAATATTTACACTATTTGAATATACATTCCTATATAAGAAAGTAAAGGTGTGACGACGTTGCGACAACTTTTAATCGAAAAAATGTTGTTTTTCAACAAAATGTTTTACGATTACATTTTGACGTTTTAGTTAAACTATTTATATATATAAATCAAATTTAAAAATGAAATTTTTACTTATTTAAATAAATTAAAACATGTCTCTTTATATTTCAAAATCGTATTTAAATAATATTAAAATCTCAAATTTTACAGTGTATGTAAAACTGGCAAAATGCGACAAAATTTGGTTATTTTTGTAAAATAATTATTAACATACTTATATATATTTTAATATACTTTTATTATCTTTATTATATTTTTTCACTAAGATTTATTTTTTTAAATAAGTATGTAAACCTATTTATTTAAGCATTTATTATTTTTAACAAAGCTTGACTTTTGTTGATTTGTTCTAAAATCCAAATTTATACCTTTTAAATTATCAACTATACGAATAAATAATTTTTCTATTATTATTATCTATTATATATAACTTATTTATTTAGATTTTAAATCTTTTTAAATCTAAAACAAATGAAATCTCTCATTTTCCAAAAAAGTGAAATTAGGATCGTTATATTGTCCCCTACTTATAAGAATTTCGTCCTAGAAATTACCGAAAACAAAAGTTTTCTCAGGACATTTATCTTCAAACTTAATTCTATGTAATATACACAGATGATCCATATGAAATATCTTATTCGATCTCTTATTCGAATACACAACTTTATTTGCGAAATAGTATCGATCCCTCGATTCTCCAGTGCGGACTCTGATTAGGCTTCTAGATGAGAAACCTTTTCTTTCCTTGCATAGCTCTCAACTATGATAGAAAACTCAACTAGCTAACCATAAACCCTAATCAATGTTCACCGTCAAGAATCGAGTGATAAATCTTTTTTCGGATCAGTGGAAACACCTTAAAGCTCCATACTCGAATATTAGATCAACATTGTGATAAGATAACCTACATATAACATATGTATTTATTAACTCTTAAAACTTTCATAACAACTTTATCTTAATCCCAAACACTTAATAAATTTGCTTCTTTATATAATCCCTTTAATTATTTATTTCCAAATATTTTCATTAAAGGAAAATATTCTAAAGAAACCATTTTTCACTCAAAAGATTATTTATCTTTATAAAAGTTTTCCCACAATCTTT
Source organism: Allium cepa (assembly GCA_030765085.1). Classification (NCBI taxonomy): domain Eukaryota; kingdom Viridiplantae; phylum Streptophyta; class Magnoliopsida; order Asparagales; family Amaryllidaceae; genus Allium; species Allium cepa. The sequence goes on from CM060937.1 coordinate 430,675,241, forward strand.
TAGCTTAGCATATTTCCTTTAACACTAATATTAGTTATGAATCATTTCGTAAATCTATTGCTTAAGTTTATTACATCTTTTAACTTATGTAAATCAATCACATTTTAAAGACATAAGTCAAATCCTTAACTAATGCTGGAATTGATTAATAAAACATTTTCTAGGTTATAATTTCCTTTTTTGTTTATAATCACATTTATGAATTATAATTATCCAATTTCATTTACTCAGAATATTTCACAATCTTTACAAAAGTTTTCACAAATTTCTTAGCATTGAGCTAGGTATGATTCAGAAATTTTCGATTGTCCAAAATCGTCGGAAATTATGCTTTATCTTATCAATTAGCGATCCCAATTTATCTTTGGTTTAAATGCTTTTATAAAGATTACTAATCAATTTATCCATTAATGATTCGCATTATCTCTTCTAACTTAAGAAAATTATATAGATCGAGTAACTCCAAAACAATTGAAGGAACTGGACATTACCAATAGTATCATATAACCTCTTAACAAGAAGAGTAATACTGTAGAGAAGTGCTTACCATCCAAACACATCTCTTTCCCATTTTTAGTTTGTTTTCGAGCTAATCAAATTAGTTATCTATCTTCTTTTTATTTGATACAATACCATTTTCAAAATCCTTTAGACATATTACTTTTTATTATAAAATCTATTTTCTAAATTCATTTTATCTTTTTTTACACGATTGTTTTCTATTATTTAAATACATTTTTATCTTATATGTTCATTCATTAAACAAATCTTATTATCGAACACCTTATAGTCAAATCGTGAAACTTAATTCACTAGGTATTTGTACTTAAACTTTTAAATCAAATAATTGATCATTTATGATAGCAACTTAACATTATTATTTCTAAATTTATTATTTTGGAATAAGTATTAAAGATTTTAATTTCCTTATCATATTTCTTACTTATCGACTACCTTTATGAAACATCTTATAGTCAAGCTGTTAAATTCTAATCACAAGATGTTCATATTTAAATTTCGTTAATCCTGATTTCTAACTATACAACTTTTCAAAATATATATTTATATTCAAAATATAATCCTAGGTAAAAATATTTCATTTACCATTTTTTTCAAAATCACTGCGTCGGTTCGCCTTGCTCAAATGTTTAGGAACACTTATCGATAACGGTGATCAGGCGCATCAATCAGAATCCATAAATCACTCAACAGATAAATCAACACAAAACATTTTTATTAGTCATTAACAAATACGCGCTCATACTCAAACTCATTTAGGGTGTTACTAACCATATCTCTGATGAGTCTTTACCCAACTAAAGCCAAGGTTCTCACTTAACCTTTAACTCTGATACTAAATATAATGGCCTGTTTTTCCGTACCCTTTGAATCGACAATAAACTGCACATGTCCAATTCAAATTACACGAATAAGCGGATCATTAAGGGCAGAAAGAAAATAAAGACAGAACAGAATCTCACACGAATGGAATAACATATATTATTTCAATAATAATCTTTACAGCGGAAAATATTACAATATAAGAGTCTAACCTAGATTCAGCCTGGACAGTTATAACACCTGGCCTTACAAATACTGATAATAACAAAAAAATACTATAAATGTAGCAAATATTAGAATACGTCCATATGGTGATGTAGATCTCCAGCTCTTCTCTAGAAACTCAAACCGTCTTTAACTCAAACTGAAACAACTCGGATCTGACCCAAGTATTAAAAATACCCAGACCGGGATTGATAAACCAGAACGAGATACTCAAAATTCAAAATGTATAGATCATGACAATGTTATCAAAACCTTTGAAAAGAAGGGTATCTCATAAGACCACACCCATATATAAATACAGACGGGTTTTTACCTTATGATAATCAGAATAATTCATACCAAAGTACACATGATGTTATTTTTAATGACATTCTTTTGAAAACACATTTCAAATAAACTTATTCAAATAGGGTATCAATACCCGAACTAAGTCTAACAGAATATATCCACACTGGGTTAATAGAATATACCGAACGTAATATATGATACCAGAAAGGGGTAGCTGAAATGTTTGCAAGTCATTGTAGCTACTTTGGGAATACAATCAAAACCGCAAATCTCGTATTGGGATTGGATTTCCAACATGATAAGGAACTAGTAGCCTCTTTTCCAATCCACGCATAACAAACATAGTTCCCGTAGTGCCTTAATCGCGTTTCTCAAACTAATCACTTGGAAATATACTTGCTATACTACAACAGATAACCGGTAGTTCCCTGCTTTTCTCAAGCTAACCACTTTATCCAAGTGGGGGCAATAAATGCCTTGAGGGACATATCCCTGAAGGGCCAAATGTATTTGACGCCACCATACACACTCACATATTTTGAATTTGCGTCTGTTAGACCACATAGTATCCCATCACAACTGGGGTGTGAGGCTCGCGAAGCTGCGATCAATTTTTTCAAATCCACGTTTTTCATACAAAACCATCTTTGATCATAACAGGTTCCACTTTGAATGCCACATTGCCATTCCTTTGATCACTATTTGCCTTCCACAAAAATACAACCCTTGAGCTCGTACGTCTCGAGGAGGGTATTAAGGTAAGAGAAGTTTCCTTCTCTGCCACCACTGATGTACATTTGTAAAAGTCAAATATTGTGTCTTAGAAATGCAATGTGGGACATTCATCTATACAAGTTCATTCTAGGACCGAACGAAACCGAAGGCAATTTCCTTGGACATTACTAGGTGAGAAGCCCTTGAAACCCAAAAAATCTCCACAACAATGAGACCACCGCTATAAATAACTATGTAATGGGAGCTACCCAGAGCATGTTCAACAAGCAGTCCTCACACTATGAAGATCCATGGTCTTCAATGATCAACATCTTCAACAATTCTTCATTTTCGAACGTATACATTGGTTCGAAGTGGTTTTCGGATAGGAATTACCCAAATCCAACTCTGGTTCCTTCGAAGCCAATCATCGATTTAAAAGATGTTAAGTTCATATGTGGATATCAATCATCAATCAATTACTTCATCTTTTATTTAAATCAAATATATTTCATAGATATATGCTTTTTCCAGTTATTCCATTTTCTTTTCAAGAGTATATGGAATCATTAAGCCTCAATTGTAAAATCATTTGATTTATTTAAACCTATCTTAAATCCTAGAATAATTCCAAACCATCTTCTCCTTTGATTAGGAAAACCTTTTCAAATCACTCATTAAATCTTAATCAAAAATTTCTTATATTCAAGTTATAACTTTTAACTCATGGAAAATATTCCAAATCATTCATTAAATCTTAATCAAAGATTTCTTATAATCAAGTTATAACTTTTAACTTAGGGAAAATATTCCCAAATCATTCATTAAATCTTAATCAAAGATTTCTTTCTTAACTTCAAATCATATTCTTGCAAATCGAAGATTTTCATAACATAGTACTACTGCCACCTTAGTTATGGTAAATTTTACCTCTAGGGACTAATGGCAGGTTTCACCTCCAGGGACATAACATAGTACTACTACCACCTTAGACATGGTACATTTTACCTCTAGGGACTAATGGCAAGTTTCACTTCCAGGGACTAATGGCAAGTAATCCTACATTATGAAGATCTTTGTCATCAATGATCATTGTCTTCAATATGTTTTATTTCAAAAATTAGTTTGAAGGGGTTTTGGGATAGAAATCACCCAAATCCATACCCGATTCCTTTGTACCAACCATCGAATAAAATATGTTAAGTGGTTAAAAAACATTAAAAGAATTTATTTCTTTTATTTTGAAAAAAATTAAATATGATCTTTTTAGCGCATCCAGGCTTTCCTTTTGATCTATTCCAACCCTCGCCTAAAAAGAGAAAACATAGGCCAGATAAGTTCAGAGCACTGGTTGCTCCATCCCTGACCTTAGTTAAACACCTTATCTTATCTTTCCCGATCTCCTAGGCAGGACAAATGTGCTATTCGTTTCCGCATACTCAGTTTGTTATTATATTCAATCTTTTTTTTTGTTTAAGTGGTATAAACAATTCATCTTAACCATTTATTCAAACTTTCATTAAAACTTCCAAATCATTTTTACATTACTTAATTATTCCTCAAAAAATCGTTCACAAAAGATTTAGGAAAGAATTGTTAAGTTTAAAATTACATTTCAAAAGATTATAGAATTCGTAACATAAAAGTGTTATGGAAAGTGCTATATAAGCTTATTTGATTTAAACAGCTTTTTAATATTTGAAAATTCATATTTTCCATTCCAAATCTATATTAAACCATTTTCATAAATTTATAAAATTTATTTCATATTTTTTTATCGTTCAAAAATTTCGTTTATATTGAAATCCATTTTTGGATTTCGAACTGCAAAATCGCGATGTTTTTAGAAAATTGTTTTGGACATATTTCAAAATCTAATTAATGAAATCTTGATTTTCTTTCTTCGTTGGAAAACTATTACCATGGTGTACCAAAGAATTTTTATTTCAAAGAAATTAGATTTATAAGTAATTCTCTATGTTAATTTGAAATTACGGGTCGAAATTTACGAACTATCGCTACGCGACAAGCTCGATTTGGACAAATTTTGTGAATTGCTTTGGAACTTGTCCGAAACACTTCAAATTTGTTTTAAACCACATTTAGACTATTTTAACTCATTTAAATTCATTAAAAGGCTAAATAACTTCCATAGATATATTTCTATGGATTTAATTCTTATTTAATTAACTGTGGTTAATTATTAATCATTTCTCTTATCATTTATCAAACAAGTTATCAACCATATTATCAACCAATTTGCAACCAAGTTATCAAACATTCATTCAACATATTTAATCTTTCAAATCATTATACTTGAAATAATTTATGAATTTATTAATAAATAAGAGTACTCATCTTCAAATTAACCAATTCTTCCTACCAACATTAATATGCAACAACACTTCACTTAAACTTCAACTAATCAACTTCTACTCCATTTCTTTGGCTTTATGCCATCGACCTCTTCTTACAAACATTTGAAAATCTGACATAGCTTTCGCAACACCTTAAATTTTCTTCTAACTCCTTGGAATGATATCGGCGGAACTTCCTTCTCTTTTTCTTACTCTGGAGCTTCACGAATTTTCTTCTCCTTCTTGATAGGTTTGGCCACACCCTGCTTCTCCCCCTCCTCCATCGTTTCTTCACTTCTTAGATGCTAAATCATGTTTTAATGGTATTGTAAGGTCTTTGGCAAAGTTTGGTGGTGCTTGGAGTTGATTTGATTTGGTTCTGAAAAAGTTAGTAAGGATTTGAAAGAGAAGAAGAAGCCATTAAAGAGAGCTTCAAGGAAGAAGAAGGTAGAAAATGGTGTGAAAAATATTGGAAGAATGATGGTCTTATTTATAGAAAAGTTTTGGATTAAGATAATATTTTGTAAAAAGACCAAAAGTAATCTTATTTTTTTAACACTTAATATCATATTTCAAATCATTACTTTATATCATTTTCACTTAAATATTAAGTAAAGTGAGTAATAATTATGTTTCTTTGATTTGATGTTTTCCCTTTTGCTTTGAAATGACATTATTGTCTTTTTATGCTTACTTTTTCTTAATTCTTTTCTAGAAGTTTCTAACCTTGTTTAGTAAAAGTAAATTTGATTAGTGAATTAATTAATATTTATACCATTTGAATATATGTTCCAATATAAGAAAATAAAGGTGCGACGATGTTGTGACAACTTTTATTCGATAAAACGTTGTTTTTCGACAAAATATTTTATGGTCACATTTTGACGTTTTACTTAAACTATGTATATATGTAAACCAAATTTAAAAATGAACTTTTTACTTCTTTAAATAAATTAAAACATGTCTCTTTATGTTTTAAAATCATATTTAAATAATATCAAAATCTCAAATTTTACGGTGTATGTAAAATTGTCAAAATGCGATAAAATTTGGTTATTTTTGTAAAATGATTGTTAACATACTTATAAATATTTTAATATACTTTTGTTATCTTTATTAGATGTTTTCAATAAAGTTTACCTTTTTAAATAAATATTTAAACCTATTTATTTAACCATTTATTTATTTTTAACAAAGCTTGACTTTTGTTGATTTGTTCTAAAATCCGAATTTATACTTTTTAAATTATCAACTATAAAAATGAATAGTTTCTCTATTATTATCTATTATATATAAATTATTTATTTAAGTATTAAATCTTTTTTAATCTAAAACAAATGAAATCTCTCATTTTCGAAGTAGCGAAATTAGGGTCGTTGCAACGTTGATAAGATTAAATAGCCTTAATTATTTTTTAAGAAATAGATGTGTAGTTTGTTACTGAACAACCAAGTTCATAATAAAGTGAAATAAAGGTCTTCCAATCAACATACCTGATCGGTGACAGTAATAATAGTTAACTAAATTGTATTAGGTAATAATTTTTCCACACCATACATACATACAAATAGGGAAATAAAGCATTGTAATATAGCATAGTATAACATAGCAATAAAGCACTGAGTGATCATAAAAACTAGGGTCATCATCAGAAGCTGACTAGTCCATGTTAGAAGGATCCACATCAGCAATGTTGATAGCTGAAGTCGCTTTACGACTTTCTACAGACTCGGTAACAAACTCCGGTTAATCAAGTTTGATAACTATTTATATTTCAAAAATATTATATAAATATCCATCGATGAAAATGTATATTTGTTGATATATGCTATGCTTTTTGGATGATTGTTTGGTTGTTGTGATGTTTTGATATATTGTGTTTTCCAATTTAATTGTTTATTATTAATTGTTATATTATTAGGTAATAGATTTTCTATAATAATCAATTGTTTTATGTAATTATAGAAATTAATTTTGTTTTCGATGTAGTTATAGTAATTAACTGTTGATTTGAAAATAAAACAGTTAACTAATGGAAAATGAGTAAAATTGTATAAACGTAACGTTATTTACAAATTTCAAATGATATTATATATCATAGTGGTTTAATAATTCATACTAAAATTGTTGTAAAAGTTTTAACAAGATTATTATTTATCAATTTATTGGGAAATTCATAAATAATAATGAAAAATCTTTTTTAAAGCAAAATTGGAGAATTAATTTTTATTTTTCAAGTAAAGTAGGATTTAATAAATAACAATGTGATTTTTATGAAAACCACATTGATTTGAGCAATAATAATTCAGTTATTTTTGTGAAATTCAGGGAGAATATTATTTTTCTAAGTTATAATTGTGACAGAAAAACAAAGGGATTAGCTGAATACATTATTATTTTGATGTAAAGTAATTAAATTATTGATTTTGAAAGTATTTTGATGTAAATTACTATTTTTGATCAAATAACAATGTTTGAGATACGTAACATCCCTCGTTCCAAAACCCAAATTGGAAATCTAATGTGGTACGGTCACCTTAGAATTATTTTTCGATGAAAAATATGAGATTGGTTATATTAAAAAATCTTAAGTAAAAGAGCATATAAAGAATAAAATCAGGAAACACACAGTTCAAGTTCAACAATTCAATTCCCAAATTCTTGTCCATGCAGGGGTCAAATATAATATGACATAAATAACAGCGTTATGCCCAACATATAAAGATGCTAACAAAAACACTTTGTACATCGGAACCGAAATAACAAATAACACTCCCAAGCCTCCTACTTCATCTTCGACTCCTTTATTCACCCGCCTTTGAAATGTAACCTGCCTAAACCTAAAAACTCTGCATACTCGAATGTGTATCTGTGAGTTTATAGGTAAATTAATGATAAAAACATGGGTCAGAAATAATGTTCTCGCCACCTAGGTTAACGGAAATGATTTCTTTGCCATAATTTGACTCGTGAGAGGAATAGTCACACCTGGGCTAGCACCAGCCAAGCTTCAGTATATTATTAGGCGAACCCCAAAAATATACAGATCTGATCTTTCGCTCTGAACCAGTCACTGAACGATTATCAACCATGTGATAGAGTTCGAAAGTTGTCTCGTGGGTGGTTGTACATGAACGAACATGTAACCTCGATTAAGAGCAATTAACATACTGGATCATCCTCTTTTCTACTTCGTTCTGATTCCTCTTTTCTATAAAGTTTGATAGCGAATCTCACTTCACTTGGTCTGGTATGAGTAATATGTTACCCTGAAAACAAACATAATAAGGCCACACCGCCAAAGCACATAGTGAGTTTTCTCCTCACTGTAACAAAACATTCACTACAAGGTCAAGGTTGTCTTAGTTAGGCTAAATAGCCATTTCACGTGATCTACCATTAGTTACCATGCATGCTCTATCGAAAACTCGAAATACTCTATTCTACGCTACCACTAAAGCCTTATTCCTTCTACAATAAGTAAGTTTTTAATCGAAACATTCAGCTTTCAATAAGGCTATACGCCTTCATACCTAACAAAGATTTAAACTTAGCCTTTGGTTAGCACTTTAGGCCTTACAACTATGTCAATTTCAATTGCCACCATAGGCCTTACACCAACTTTTCTTTCGTTTCGGTTGACACACCTAACTCTACACCTACTCTTTTATTTTTGATGCTTCATAGTGCCTTACATCTACGATTTTTTTTCTGAGTACCTTAAAGTCCCTATACCTGCTTTTCTTTTGGTACTTGACTGTCACTTCAAGCCTTACGCCTCCTACTGATTCTTTGGTTTCCACCTCAGGTCTTACACCAATTTTGTTTGGATGCCACTTTAGGCCTAACCCTAACATTCGATAGTGGTTGCCACTATAGACTTTACACATGCTTTTAGTTGTGGTTGCTACCTCAAGCTTACACCAAATTTCAAGGTATCTGCTTCCACTCCAGACCTTATGCCTTCATTTTTATTTATGTATTATAATAGACCCCTTATTCCTTCGCTTTTGATTCTATGATTTCCACCTCAGGCCTTACATCAACTACCAAATATACTACATAACTATTCAATATTAGGCTTTTTACTTAGCTATTCATTAAGTTAACACTTGGTCGAACTGCCATTTGGCTAACAATATTACTTATTACATTATCATCAATGTTTAAAATACTAGTTCTGTCCATCCTAAGCCTCAACCAAAACTCTCCTGTGGAAGTCATTTAGTTCCATTTTCAATTATCTTACTGAGATTTAAACAACCCTTGGCAATCACTACCTTTTGTCTCATCTAGGGAAGCCTGTCTAAAATTAACTTTGGGCACTTATGGTATTTAAATCTTTAACTTTTCAAAACCACCTATTCTACCCTTAACTCCTTTTTAGCTTTAGCTCCCAATTGCCTTTGACCTTGACTAATGCCTTCAGTTTATTAACCCTTGCCCTTTTACCTAACTTTTCTTAGCTTCTTATTTAGGTCCTTATTCTTAAAGTTTTGATTCATCTTACTTTCGGTTCCACACCACATCCTTGGACTTCGCCATCTCTCGATATATGATGGGAATCATTCTCTACACATCTAACACTCGGTTTAAATATGCCAATTTCTAATTCATTGACTTAGTCCTTTCTTACCATTATTTAGTATTTAACTAACATGTTCAACTTAAAATATAGATTTGGTCTACTGATCCATTAAATACTTTTAATTAAGTTACCCCTCGGTCCTCACATTTTCCATTCGACACCCTATTTATCCCTTCACCCTTGCCTAGTTACATTTGAAAGTTACTTGTTTTATTTCTAGAAAATCATAGAAAATATTTTCATATATTTGCTTTTATAAAATTTCCTAAAATACTTGTTTCCGATCATTTTCTATTATATGGCACTCAGTTTAATTCATATCAATTTATTTACTCATGGGAAAATTCCATAGATTAAAATCCATCTCTAATAGTAATTCATGTCATTATATTAAATTTTTGGATCAAAAAGATTATAGGAGCAAGAGAATCAATCATAACGAATATGGCCATGAGAAATTTAATGGAGAAAAATTATTAGAGAATATATTACTTACCTATATTTCATAGTTGATTGATATTTTTAGTTAATCTTTTTTCTTTTCCTATTCTTTCTGACTTAAGCCGCAATCGTCATTAAAGAGCACAAGGCTTCTATTTTATGTTTAATGGTAAAATGGATTGAAAAGAGGAAATTGTTTATCTTTATTCCATTGAATAATTGGACTGCTAGCCAATTCTCCTCTTCATCATTTAATTCTCATTAGTTAAGCCTTACTAAACAATAATCTTGATAAGTAAACGTGCACCCAAATATTTATCACATTTTATTATTCGATTTCATGAATAAATAATTTAAAATCTTATTCACGCAACTAATTATTTAATTAATCATTTATTAGTTTATATGTTACACGATATTTAAAGTAATGTTTGAAAATGAAGGAATTTCAAAGCATATTATTATTTTGAGAAAATATTAATGTTTTGACATAATCGAGATAAATAAAATTTTGTAATAAACAGTAATGAGATGATATTATACCTAAGAAGAAATAATCCGTATAAATAAATTATATTGGATTGAGGTAAAATATATGATAAATCATATATTGAAATTATCATATAAGTTTGTCGAGAAAAGATGGAATTGTATTAGGAAAAGTTATGCGATATTTTAGAATTATTACTCTGTGAAAGTTGTGTAGTTAATTATGGTTTTGTTGTCTTGATGACACTGATGTTATGTTTCTAATATGGGGTAGTTAATATACATTTGATGATTTGATATTGTGTTACTAATATAAAGTAACCGGTACACATTTATTGGATTAATAATTGCATTTATGCTATTCTTGATGTGTTACTAGAGATGGTGATCGATACAGATTTGTGGATTTGTTGTTGTTGATTTTTTTTGATGTTATGGGTTGACATTGAGTATTACTGGATTCATGTGATGTTTAATGTTTATGTTTCTATTAATTTTGCTACCTCATACTTATGATGATTGAATGTGGTGGCTTGGTAGAATATGATGGTTTCTACTAGTATTATTTGCTTGCCTAGTTATTGTTATGCAATGTTAAGTGCTAACAAATATTTATATAGGAGAAGAGTAAAAAACATAAATACATGGGCTTAAGCAATGTGAATACTCCATTTTAATATTTTATAAAGTGGAGAAGTGAACATAAGTCATTTGAGAGAAGCGATATAAGTGTTGATGCAGAATTGCTCGAAAGTAATGTTTTGTGTGTTTCACTTTTGGAGAAAAGAATTTTCATTCCTAGGCCATATCCCATCCAAGCATTAAATTTCCATTGATCCAAGTAGGGTTTCTACGGTGTATGATAGGAAGGCACCAAGTAATGTGACCTAAGTTCGTAATTTCCTTGGTTTAGCGGGATATTATAGAAAGTTCATCAAGGACCCCACAAAGATTGCTACACCTTTGACCTGTCAAACTAGGAATAGTCAAGTCTTCTTATGGGATGCGCAAAGCGTAGACTCTTTTACAAATAAAGCAATTACTGACTGGTGCTCCATGTCTTTTTATACTGAAAGAAGCTAAACCATTTACAGTATACACTGATGCTTGCGATGCGAGACATGGTGTGGTTCTCATATGAGAAGGTAAATTAGTATTGTATGCAAATAGGCTACTTTTGGCCTATGGAAGATTTTATCCAACTCATGATTTGGAGTTGGAGGACATTGTCTTTACTTTGAAGACGCGGATGATATATATGTTAGGTAAGGGGTTTAGGCTATTAATCAATCACAAGTCATGGAAGTATTAATTCTCCAAAGAAGATCTCAATCATAAGTAACAAAGGTGGGTGGAATTCCTAGCGTGAAAGACCCCACACCCCTTAGTATACCCAAAAGGACACATTAAAAAGTGTGATGCATTGTAGGTATAACTAAAGCAAGCAGAGATTAAGATTCACAAGACAAAATTTGATAAAAACAGCGGAAACAATTTAAATAATAACTTATTTATAATAGAACTTCATGATTGCTTTAAAAACAAATAAGTCACCAAATACCGAATACATCACGTGTCAAAATACCATACATATATGTCTTATGAAATCAAAGAAAACTATAGTCTCAAAAATCAAAGTACAACTATTCACCAACATGTTCTAGTACAAGTAGAGAACAAAAAATTGAAATAAAGAAGTGGAAGTACATAGTGGAATCTCCTTCAAAGAAACCACCAAGCAATTGCAACCTACTATCCTCTTCCTTGATTGCCTATGCGGGGAAAAGGGGGAAAATAGAGGAGTAGGTTAGACTAAAATTCTGGTGAATGATAATAATTAATAGCATATTTAAGCAAAGTAAAGATAATAGATTTTGCAACAATTCTAGTTATAAAAGGAAATAAAGGAAAAAGAAAGAAAGAGCTGGAAATAAATACGATCTAACTATTGCTAAATTAATACAATCGAATAACTTTGATTGTTTGCACTTGTCTTTGTTAGCTACTTTGATTAGGCTGAATTCTTAATCCTATAATGGGGCTGAAATCCTTCTACCCTTTGATCGGCCTGCTACTCCATAAACCTTACTGCGGACTAGACACTACATAATTCCCTGCACATAAGATGATGGCATCTACGAAAGACGCACAAAGTAAAATGGTGTCTATGAAAGATATTATGGACAAGACGTTATGTAGCTCTCTACATAGAAGGCAATGGTGCCTACTAAAGGCACACATACTTAAGCGCTTGGAACTCATAGCGATTACTAAGCACCGAAATGGAAGTTGCACGCGTAACTGCCACCATGCTCATGCTACCTGTTGCTCTACCTATTGGGTCTTCTTATTACCTGTGCTCCAGCATAAGCGTGCCCCTCGTCTCACTTCAGGATTATGTGAAACACCGTGTCCATAGAAAAATAGGGGAAATGTTATTGGTACTGGCCCGTCATCCAAACAAAATCTAGTTGCGCCCCTTAACCAAATCACTCATGATTTGGACTTATATTTGACCAATTACTACCATTATTAGCAAAAGCACGCCCCTCATCTTACTTCAGGTTTATGTGAAACACCGTGTCTATAGAAATAATAGGGGAATGCTATTTAGTATAGGTCCTACTTTAATTCTTTGTTTATTAACTTAATAAATTATTTAAATAAGCTTTTACTTTTATTCTAACTATTTGTGCTTATTAATTTATCCTAAGTCTTAAAATAAGCCTCATTCTATTTGTTTTCTTATTATAACCTATTTATAATTTAGCTTATTTACTTGACCCAAAAGTTTAAGTGTGAAAATAAGCTACATCCTTATTTTCTCATTTTAATCCTAATTTTACTTCATAATTAGGCTTGCAAAAGGTCAATTTCGCTCCAATTCCATTTTATTACAGTCATTTCAATTTACATCTTATTTTACATAATTTTAGTTTTCTTGTTGTCTAATCCATACTTGCATTAAATCTATTCTAATCCGTTCGCGAAGAAAATGGAGAAATATAAGAAAACTGACAGTTATAAAAGAAAATCCCAAACGTTGAAAAGATGTAATAAATAGCAATTAACATTGAATAATTAAAATACTGTAAATAACGGTAATTAAATGGAAAATATAATAGAAATTAAATATAATTAACTAAAAAGAATAACTAAAAAGAAATAGACTAAAAATAAATTTAAAACTGAAAATAACTGATAAAAAGGTATTTCCAAAATCGTAGAAAACTACAACTATTAGAAACCTTATTATTTTAAATTGCTTAAAAATCTAAAATAATTACAATCACTCACCTGTGGTCCTAAGCTCTTCCCATTTGGTCATCCTGGATCCACTTGAGGGTTTTAAAATATTTTTATTAAAAAGATTCTCTCCTTGAATTTTTTTCCTTTTAGGGTCATTCCTGAAAAGGTGAACCCAAGCAGAGAAAATCTAGAATGAGAAAAAGTGTTAGGCCTGAGGTCTTATTTATAGGGGTAGAAGTGGATCTCAAACCATTGGATTTAGAGATTGAATAGGATGCAACCTCGTCATTGGCTGAATAAGAGCCGTCGGATGGAAGCATGTAGGAACCAGATGGAACAAAAGAATGTAAATGACATAAAAATAATCACATCATCTCAAAATAAAATTTTGCTCACCATAATGGGGCCGACCGCCAGGTCGACCTAGCCCATATATATTAAATTTTTTTCATTGTTTGATTCATAACTTGCTCATATTAACTCAGATTCTGACATTCTATATAAGGAAATTGACCTGAAAATTACCACGGACACAATGGTGAAACTCCCGTGCCCCGATCCTGATAATTTCACAAAGTTATTTTATTATTTCATTAATTAACGAATTAACTATTACAGTTAAATTTTGGATTGTTACATTCTCCCCTCATTAAGGGATTTCATCTTCGAAATCTCTAAGGATAAAGAATGTACTAAATGTTTTCATCCAAGTTCTTCAACCAAATACTCAACCAACATCCATTCATCCATTGTCCTTAAATTTTCTAATGCAATTCATGACACTTATGCAATTAGTGTAGTATTAATGTCCCCGATCTAATGTGAAAGATAAGGCGGCCTACTGATTCAGTTGACCTCCTTTTATGCAATCATATCTGTGCTATGCATCCAAATGAATGCAAAAATTCCTAATGATAACCGATAGTTCTATATGCGCGCTACAATTGTCATCCAAGTGCAACAACCATGTGATAAACATCCATTTATAGCAACAATGAAAATGAAGAAAAATGTAAATGCACACACATCCATATACATATGCTCTAGTGTCCTAGTTAGGCCGATCCCTAAGAGCTAATAGTGCATAGTGTATGTATATGCGCCCATTATCATCCATTAGCAAACATTTGCAACCACTTGCATCCATCATTCATAACATGCTCTAATAACATGTTTACATCAAATCCTACTATCCGTAGGTTAACTTCTAAGTTCTACCATCCCAAAGGATAATAAAGGAAAGAACCTATTCAAAACTAAAGATGGAAATAGGAAATTCTATAGACTCTAAGCAACACGAAGGCGACTTGCGGTCTTCCATAAAGAGCTTCAAAAGGTGCTACTCCAGTGCTAGCTTGAAAACTACTATCATATGGGAATTCCACTAAAGGAGGATGCTTCTCCCAAGTTTCTCAAAATCAAGAATACTCATTCTCAACCATGCGTGTCTTACTATCTTTCTATTTTCACTTTACTGCTCTCCTTTAGTCTGCACACATGAGTCAACATTCCGAGGTTCTTTCTAGGGTCCCACACGCTCCATAGGAACTTCTACCATTACTTTTAAAATTAATCACTGCTATAGCCTTGCACTTTTTCCGTTACACCTTAGGGAATGATTCTTATCTATTCCACTTTTAAGAGTTTGGTTTGGTATTTGTCCTTTCATTTCAAAAACTAAGGCTTCTATATTTTCAAATCCCAAAATCTTTGTCCTTAAAAGTTCTATCTTTGAGTTCTCAGTTGCTTAACATTTTATTTTTCTAGGTTTGCATCCTTACATTTTTTTGAATTACATTATTTCCCAAACCTAGAGGGAAAAAATTTCAAATTCTAAGTCCAAAACTTATTCCTCGCTTTGACCTTTTCAATTTTCTATAAAATTTTAATTTTCAAGTTCTACTTTTATTAAGTTTTTCATTTCAAAAACTTATTTACTTTTCCACCAAACCATTTCCTTTTAAAATATCTTTAAAATATCCTTTTGTATTTTTAAAACATCTTCTTATTACATCAAACGATCTCATGCCTTAATATATTGGAACTACTTTCTCCTGTGAGAAATTATTAATGCTAAAATCTTCTATAAACCTTTTAAAAGAGGATTTCATGTTTATGTGAAATTACAAGGAGTTATTTTATATTTTTTGAAATAGGCTATACAAAATATAGTGCTTCCATACCTCGTATATCTCTTTCATGCATTCCTTGTAACTTGCATAAAATATTTTTATTGGTTTCATAGAAAATTATACCATTATTCTTTTCATTCCAATATGTTGAAGTATGTTTAGATTATATTTTCTTACGATAGATGTCTTCTAATATCTAATTTTTTCTTTTCAGAAAAAACTTATTTTCAAAATTGTTTTAATATACCCTTAACCAAAAACATTTTCTTATACCTATTTAATTAATAGGTGCATTGAAAAATCTTATTTATTTCTATACTTAGAAATTATCTTTTAAAAATACATTTTTATTTGGGTTCAAAACAGATGTTGCGTAAAGCACCGTTACTATAACCGAAAGATACTAGTGTATTGATATAATTAAAAATAAATACTGATAATCCTTACCTACTATTTAAAACATTTCCCTTGGGAGTCACTTACTATAACGGTAGCGTTATAGTTTATGCTCCCTTCCTTTTTCATAAAAACATCTGTTACAATAATAAATGTTGTAATCTACATTTTTGATACTTAATACGCTCTAGGTTTTCATATTTTAATTCTTTGTTTACTTTCAAAGAAACTAGTGAGCTATATACGCCCTATAATGCTTCAACAAGAATTTCACCTTTTCAACAAAATTTTCATCATATAAAAACCAATTTAAATTTCTTACCATAATCCTAATATTTACTTTAAAAATATTTGATAATTATATAATTTTTTTTCCAATTCTAATAATTTCAGTTTATTGGGTTAGACATAAAGTGAATTTTTCTACTTACTACCCTAGGGGTATCCTTTCTAAACCTTGGAAATTTGATTTCCTTACTTAAAAGTCTTTAGTTTCTATACTCATATTTATTCAAGGTTCTACCATTAAATCCACTTATATGAAACAATTATAATTTCTGTAATTATCTACACAGGGGCTTTCTTCTTTCCTTATCAACTGAATCTATTGTATATCTCTAATGTTTTCCTATCTCCCTTTGGATTTTCACAATCCAAACCTAAATGTACAAAATCGTTTCTTATACTCTTTCCAAGTGTAGACCTTCTTTATGCCCTAACAAACACGCTTCCTTATGCCAAAAGTGATACTTCAAGAACTTTGCCTTCCGCTGATGAATGCATGGCATACGAAGAAACACCTCAAGATGAATAGCTTGCTTTTACATACTCTTGGGAAACACCAAAATGTCATCCACAAATACAATCAAAAAATTATTTTGGACCTCTCTAAAGATGCAGCTCATCAAATCTACGAAGTAAGCTGGGGCATTGGTTATCCCAAAAGGCTTAACCAACCACTCATAAAATCCATTTGGATTCCTAAACGCAGTCTTATCGATGCTGTCATCAGCGACCCTGAGCTAATGGAATCCCGTGGCCAAATCAAGCTGAGAGAACACTATAGAGCCAACTAGTTGGTCAAAAAGATCATCTATCCTTGAGAGTGGACAACAAGTCTTCTTTGTGAGCTTATTTAATTCTCTGTAGTTTATGCAAAGTCGAAGGGAGCCATCTTCCTGAGTAGCGAAAACGACTGGTGCTCCCCACTTCAATATGCTCCTTCTTATAAGACCTTTCTCCATAAGCTCATGAACTTGCTTGCTCAATTCCTTCCTCTCCCTAGGTGCCATGTGCCTCACGGGTAATGTTATCGGCTTGCCATTATCAGACAAATAAATCCTGAAGTCAATCTCTCTCTTAGAGGGTAGTTCATTAACCTCCTTAAAGACTTCTATAAAATCCCCGATGATAGGAACTGAATCTAACTCTGTTGATGATGACTCGAAGGAATAGAGGAAGCTCAATATAACTGATCCTTGTGGGTCGCAAGAAACCTCAAGAGTCCCACCGCTGCATGTCTTTAGTCTAATGACTCTCCTCTTGCAGTCTGATATAACTCCATATGTAGATAGCCAATCCATCCCTAAAATCATCCCATACCTCGAAAATCGCAAAACATAGGCATCGAATTCAATTTCTACGTCTAGGATAAAAAGATTTCAAACCCTTACAAATCATAAACAAGTTTGCCGATCCATCTATGGGATTTGAAACAACAATGGAGTCTACTACTAAAGAGATGTCTAAGTGCAAACAACCTACTAGAGAACTAGAGATGAGAGAGTGTGATGCTCCAGAATCAAATAGAGTTTGAATGGGAAAACCGAAAATAGAAATCAAACCTTCAATGGTGACTTTCCTACCTCTATCTAGAATGCTGCACGAAAGTGCTGCATCAAATGCCTGAATCTACACTGCTGGTGCACTCGTTCCTTGCCCTACTCTCTAGGGATTCCTACTCATATGACCAGGCTATCCGCAAGCATAACACTACCTCTTCATCTTATCTTTCCTGCAATCCTTAGCGATATATCCAACAATTCCACAGCTATTGCACTTTATAACCTTCTTGATTTGCTTCTGAGGGCCTCCACCTTTCTTCTTCTCTTTATTGTTATTTGACCATTTCTTCTTTGGACCTTCTGTATTAACAGCAACCTCTTTGAACTTTCCCTCCTTGACTATATCAGATATGAGTGCCATCTCTACCAACGACTCGTAAGTAGCTCCCATCGGCACGTGAGTCAGCAATAACCCTTAAAGGATTGATTCAATCCCTTCACAAACTTCATAGCCTTCTTATGTGGTGTATTTACAAACTCCATTCCAAACCATGACAATTCATTAAATTAATTGATGTACTCCTTACAGACGAGCTCCCTTGCTTTATGCGAATAAACGTTCCAACTGAGCACTCTCTTCTGCTTGAGATAAAAACTTCCTATCAAATCGCTCCCGAAATCCATTCAGAGTCACCTCTCTTCCTTTTAACTCAATGATCGCCCACCAATATGAAGCCTCCTCTTTCAGCTGCCAAGATGCCAACTGAACTCGCTGTTGATCATCTAATCCTAATAGTCCAAATATCCTCTCTGTATCTCTAAGCCAAGCTCTCACCTCCATAAAAGTCTCCTTACTAGAAAAGTCTATCCAACCAAACTCGCAGAATCCTTAGAAAGCTTAGAGAAATTGGCGACGACAGGTGGGTTGATGGGGGTTCCTACCTCCTGGTGCATGATTGGGCGCTTGCCCACATACCTCTGGAGTCGTGGCTTGTAGATACCTACGAAACCAGGCTGGGACTAGAATGCCCTCGGAGGTTCGGGGCATCCGTCATTCTACGAAATGAAAAATATAGTTTAGGGAAGAGTCAATAGGAGATTGAACTGGATTTTAAGGGATTTTTATGAAAACTCTTTTATACTTAAAAACAATTTTAAAGAGTTCTTTTTTGAAAAATACTTTAAAGCAAGTTATTTTGAAAAATAATTTACTTTTAAAATAATTTTTTTGGAATCCTATAACTTTAGGCTCTGATACCAAATGAAATACCCTATACCTCTTAGTATACCCAAAAGGAAACACTAAAAGGTGTGGTGCGTTGTAGGTATAACTAAAGCTAGCAGAGACTAAGATTCACAAGAAAAAATTGATAAAAAATAGCAGAAAAAATTTAAGTAGTAACGTATTTGGAACAGAACTTCATAAGTGCTTTAAAAACAAAATAAGTTGCCAAATACCAAATACATCATGTGTCAAAATACCACGCATATATGTCTTATGAAATCTGAGAAAACCATAGTCTCAAAAATCAGAGAACAATTATTCCCCAACATGTGCCCATACAAGTAGAGAACAAAAAGATGAAATATAAGAAGTGGAAGTATATAGTGGAATCTCCTTCAAAGAAATCTCCAAGCAACTACAACCTACTATCCTCTTCCTTTATGGCCTATAAGGGGAAAAGGGGAAAAATAGAGGAGTGGGTCAGACTAAAAGTTTGGTGAATGATAGTATTACTAGCATATTTAAGTAAAGTAAAGATGATATACTTTACAGTTGTTCTATTTATAAAAGGAAATAAAGGAAAAAGAAAGAAAAATAGACCTGGAAATAAATACGACTTAATTATTGCTAAATTAACACGATCGTATAACTTTGATTGTTTGCACTTGTCTTTTTAGCTACTTTAGTTAGGCTAAATTCCCAATCCTATAATTAGGCTGAAATCCTTCTACTCTTTGATCGGCCTGCTACTCCATAGACCTTACTATGGACTAATTGCTATATAACTCCTTACACATAAGATAATGGTATCTATGAAGGACGCACAAAGTACAATGGTGTCAATGAAAGACGCACAAAGTATTTATTGTGGACTAGACGTTATGTAGCTCCCTACACGGTAGGCAATGTTGCCTACGAAAGGAACACATACTTAAGCGCTTGGAACTCATAGCGATTATTGAGAACCGAAATTGAAGTCGCACGTGTAACTACCGCCATGCTCTTGCTACCAGTTGCTTTACCTACTGGGTCTTCTTATCACCTGTGCTTTAGCATAAGCGTGTCCCTCGTCTCACCTCAGGATTATGTGAAACACCGTGTCTACAGAAAAATAAGGGAAATGCTTTTAGCACCGGCCCATCATCCAAACAATATCTAGTTGCACCCCTTGTCCAGTTCCCCAGTGATTTGGACTTCTATTTGACCAACTACTACCATTATTAGCATAATCGTGCCCCATGTCTCACTTCAGGATTATATGAAACACCGTATATATAGAAATAATTGGGGAATGCTTTTTGATACAGGTCCTACTTTACTTCTTTGCTTATTAACTTAGATAAATTATTTAAATAAGCTTTTACATTTATTCTCACTATTTGTGCTTATTAATTTATCCTAAGCCTTAAAATAAGCCTTATTCTATTTGCTTTCTTATTATAACTTATGCTATGATTAAGCTTATTTACTTAACCCAAAAATCTAAGTGTGAAAATAAGCTACATCTTTATTTTCTCATTTAACCCTAATTTTACTTCATAATTAGCTTGCAAATAGGTCAATTTCAGTCCAATTCCATTTTATTACAGTCATTTCAATTTACATCTTATTTTACGTAATTTCAGTTCTCTTGTTATCTAATTTATATTCACGTTAAATCTATTCTAATCCATTCGCGAAGAAAAAGGAGAAATAGAAGAAAACCGATAGTTATAAAAGAAAATCCCAAACGTTGAAAAAGATGTAAATAAATAGCAATTAACAGTAAATAATTAAAAATACTATGAATAACTGTAATTAAATGGAAAAGCTATAATTAACAGAAATTAATTACATTTAACTGAAAAAAATTGCTGAAAAGAAATAGCCTGAAAGTAAATTTAAAACTGAAAATAACTGATAAAAAGGTATTTCCAAAATAGTAGAAAATCTACAACTATTGGAAACCCTATTACTTTAAGTTGCTTAAAAATCTAAAATAATTATAATCACTCACCTATGGTCCTAAGCTCTTTACTTTTGGTCTTCCCGGATCCACTTGTGGGTATTAAAATATTTTTATTAAAAAGATTCTTTCCTTGAAAAATTATTCCTTTTAGGGTCCTTCTTAAAAAGGTGAACCCAAGTGGAGAAGATCTAGAATGAGAAAAACTGTTAGGCATATGGTCTTATTTATAGGGGTAGAAGTGGATCTTAGACCATTGGATTTGGAGAATGAATAGGATGCAACCACGTCTTAGGCTGAATAAGAGTCGTCGGATGGAAGCACGAAGGGACTAGATGGAGCAAATGAATGTAAATGACGTAAAAATAATCGCATCGCCACAAAGTAAAATTTTGCTCGCCATAACAGGGCAGATCGACCGCCAGTTCTACCTTCACCCTCCATAGGTCGACCGGCCTGTCGACCTAGGTGATGGTTAGGTCGACCTACCCATATATATTAATTTCTTTTCCTTGTTTGATTCATAACTTGCTCATGTTAACTCGGATTCTGACGTTCTATATATGGAAATTGACTTGGAAATTACAATGGACATAATGGTGCAAATTCTGTGGCTCAATTCTAATAATTTTACAAATATATTTTATCATTTCATTACTTAACGAATTTATTATTACTGGTTAAATTTTGGGTTGTTACATAGCATCTTAAAACCCTGTTATCTCCTATACTCTTGGAAATGGAAATGTTATAACGAATGCATAGAATAAAAGGTAGGCTATATTGGTTTCTACTTTTGGTGAGTGGAAGGATATAGATTACATTGCGAAGTTTGGTTTTCGAATTTCGTACGATCTGTTTCCCAATTTGCCATCACTAGTAGAATTTAGACCCACACTTATATGTCATATTGGATCTATCCAAAACCTTAATGCAAGCTTACTCCTTTACCAAATTGGGAAGGGAGATAAGTATAGTCATATTGACTGATATTCTTGATTGCTGAAGTACTTCAGAGTTCACAGAGAAGTGCATGACTTATAAATGAGTCAAAGCTGAACAAAATATTCCTTGTGGTCTGTTATTACCTTTTGAGGTTCCACATTGAATGGGGAACATATTTCCATGGATTTCATAGATGGTTTTCTTCGAAGTAGGGGAGGAAATGAGAGTATTTGGGTCATCATGGACCAGTTGACTTAAAATGCTCATTTTACTCTAGTAAAGTTTGTAGGATCACCCCATCTTTAGAAACATTGTATGTGAGGGATATACCGAGGTTGCAAGGTGTACCCTTTAGTGTTGTGGGCCATCAATATCCATACTTTATGAGTGAGTTTTGGAAGAGCTTGAAATATGCATTAGGCATGAAATTGAACTTGAGTATGGCTTATCATCCCTAAACCAATGGCCAAATTAAAAGAGTGAAATACGTGCTTGAAGACTTGTTGAGAATTTGTGTTCTTGATTTTGGAGGATCATGGAATGATCACTTTTCTCATGTTGAGTTTGCATACAATAATAGCTTTTAAGTTGATATTAGAATGGAACTATTTGAAGCTTTGTGTGGAAGGCCATGTATATTCCTTACATGTTGTTAGGAGATGGCCAACATAGTAATACCTGGACTGGATATGATCCCGAGACTTCGTAAAATGTCAAGTTGATAAAAAGGAGAATGAAGGCATCCCAAGATCAGAAAAAGTCTTGTGCCCAAAAGAGACGTATCGATCTTGAATTTGAGGTTAGTGATTTAATATTTTTGAAAACATTGCCATTGAAGAGAGTTGTCAAATTTGCCAATTTAGGAAAAATTACACCTAGATTTATTGGGCTTTTCTTTTATCCAATGGATTAGAAAACTTGCATATAGAGCTCACCTTTCCAATAAATGTGTCCGGAATACATAATGTTTTTCATATTTCACACTTACACAATTGTATATATGACTCAAGCATCAAAGAAGAGCCAAGTTAATAAGAGAAAGTGGATGTCTAATTGGAGATTTCTATTCTTGAGGATCTATTTGAATTATTGAAAGTAGTGTTAAGAGACTTTGGAATTATTCAGCTTGTTTGACTCCATTTGGACAAAGATCCTTCAAATAGAACATTGAAGCCGGAAGAGAAGATGCATGGTTCTAATATGGAACTTTTTACTAGTATGATTCTATCTACTCTAAGTATTTTTTTGGTATAGTTGATTGGGTTGAGTGCTAGTACAGATCTTACTTTTTATTGCCATTGTAGGTGTAAGACCCCATAATTTGGAGCGTCATAATATGATCTTATTTATAGTAAGAAATTATTAAATAATAATTAAAGGAATTTAACAAAGGAACCACTTAAGGGGAAATTTAAATAATCAACCATGGGACGCTTGACAACAATAGTTGAGTTAAATTATGGGTAATTACTGCAAGTAATTTTTTTCCTTAAATGACAAAAGGGAAGAAGGGGATTTTGTTTATAATAAAGTTAAGGGATTAATGGGACTAAGCAAGAAGGGATTTTAACTAAATCCTTAGTTATTAACCCTTACTACCTTTTCATTATCTCATTTTCACAAAGAAAACTAACCTCAGCAGTTGTTAATAGAAGGAGAGAAGGAAAATTAAACGAACTTCGTTTCTAAGGATAAAGGGAATATTAGTCAAACTTTTTACTTAGATGAGTATACTAACTTTATTTTCCTACCAAAATCTATTTAAATTCAGATCATGCATATTTTTCTTGTTTACAATGATGATAAACATGTTTTTATTATGATGAATTCATTCTATATGAGTTATGTTGTTATAAATGGTTAACTTATTGACTAGATTTAGAGTAGAACATGAATTAATCACCTTCAAATGTTATGAATTTTTTTGATATGATGTTTATAACATTGGATCAGGAAGGGTTTTAGATTTCATACTTTTCAGATGAGAAAATAATTTACTATTATTTTTCTAAGATAAAAATGGATATTTTGGCAGTAAAATAATGTTCAAAACTATTATAATTTAATATTTTGATTTGAAATTTTTATTTAAGATAAGAGAATGTTTATGATTTCCTGTGAATTTGTGGGGATTAATATTATTTTTGAATTAATATGAATTAAATGGCAAGGCAAAAGTATCCTTAATTAATGAATTAATAAAAGGAATAGATTGATTAAGGAGTAGTTAAGCAGCGAATAATGGCTTGATTATAAAAAATTTACTACAAATCTTAAAGTAACGAATGAAAAATATTATATATGTAAAGACTAAGTCTAAAGTATTTAACTTGTTAATAAATATAGCGATTTTCTACCTAATCACCAAATTGTTATCAAATATGTGACAACATAAAGAAGATAGCTCATCATCACGTAAATTCATTAGCATATGTCCAATAGATTATTAACATGATAGCTTTTTGTCGCATAGACACGATAAATTGTGATTATGATAACTATAAACTCGATAGTTATTATCCTCATAGTTATAACCTTGATAATTATAACATAAATAGTCGTAATTAGATAGCTATAAACCCAATGGCCTATACATACGACAACTTTTCCATGCGTTACCCTGTACATTTAGTAGTTATAGAGACAATAGCTATAGAGATGATAACTTATCCATCTGATAATATAGAGATGATGGATTATATATATGATAGACAAACATTTGTACATTTGATAACTATTAGTTTATGCATTTGATAGTTAAAAGCATACATTTGATAACAAGTACATCTGTATTTCTATTAACTTAAATAGGTGTATTGCATGTGGGAAGTCGATATTGTAAAACCATCACATTACATAGAAATGAATGTGTAAGGCCATGTGGCAGCTAGTATTGTAAAACCGTTACATTACTTAGGAATGGTGGTTTAAGGCCTATGTGGCAGCCCAAAAATAATGGTAGTATGACATAATACACAATATGATGCTCATTAAAGGGTATATTTATGATTGAAATAATGCTTATATTATTATACTAATGACATGATGCTTTAGTATTACATGATATTATGTAATATTTTTTTAATGATTTAGCGAAGGGGAAATGTTACGTTAGATGGTCTCATTATACTTTATGTTTATGTAGAAGTATTACTCATATTAGGTATTATATTTGACTTGTGTTTTTATTATTGATTTCCCTGTAAACTCAAGTGCACTCATTTTAGTAGGCTTACTTGATAGGATTAGCCTAGATTTATTCTGAAGGTGGATATAACTCCAAAGTAAAAGTAGGAGACTTAGTAGTTGTTAGCATTTTGTTTTATTCCACTATTGTAAAACCAGGTTTGTAACTGCTTAATTGAACATGTTAGCATCTTCATATGCCAGGAATGTCAGTATTATCTATGTTTTATTATATTATCTTGTGTGGGTAAGTTTTAAGAAATAAAAATGTAAAGACAATTTGTGTAATGAAAAAGTATTTAGCTGTTATGTTTAATTAATATTGTTGGAAAAAACTGATCCATTTTTGTTGCTTGAAAATAATTCTATTGATAACACAACATCATCGACATTCATTTCCAACTCTTCAAACGAGGGATGTTACAACGCGTTGTCGGAGCGTAGGTGAGGTATGCTTATGTATAACAAAGCTAAGTATAAATTTGGTTTGGGACTGGATAAATGAAAACAAACACCTTACAGAAGGGTACACTCTACATATATAACATACTCGTATTTGACATAGATATAGACATATGCATCATAAACATATGCATCTATCTCTCTAATATTGCTTTCACTCTCTATAATTCTATTTCTTATGTGATCTTTCTTATGCAAAAAGAAAGAATTGAGACAAGAAGTGGATAATTGATCTTAGAGGGAGATGGGGCAAATGATGATAGTGGAACTGCAAGTACGTAAACAATTGGATATAGAAGGGAGTAAGATTAGAATGAGGCCACAAATGTGGGCATTTAAATATTGGCTCCAGCACTCGATGGCATAGATGTGAATGCACTTTTTCAATTGTTTGTAGAAAACTTAGTGCAAAAATACAGCAGTAGTAAGCGATACTTTCAGGCTCCAAATGTACTAGGAGGTCCAGTATCGTCTATAAAGTAGGACTTTGCTAAGATGAATGGGGATTTTCAAAGTCTTGGGAAGAGAGGTTTGATGAAACGAAACATGCATTGGAGGCCAGTGAATAGTTATGGATGTGAGATCACATTTGTAAGGAATTGGGATTTATTAATGCCAAATGATGAAGTTAAGGTTAAGACAACTTTAAGGTTTAGCTAGCAATTGGTGGAACGCTGCGATGGTCAAACTTCTCAAGCAAGAAGTATGTAACACTTGAAAATTTTAAATAATATATTATAATATTAATAAAGGTGAAAATAGAATTTTGGAAATAAGAAAAAAAACAGTTAATTGTCACCAATGTTGGAATTAGGCATCATAACCTATTCCATATCATCTGGAATGTTAGTTATAGTTAAAAAACAAATATAACTTGTTAAATTTGATAAATAGGCCATAATTGGAAGAAACTAGAATCAATGGCATTTCTGCAATTAGTGATTACCGAATTAAGTGTAATAACCCTAATTTTCAACTATAAATAAGCAGTTAAGGCTTGAGTTGTTCACTATAAACCTCACCCACTACCTCTCTCATTCTTCATACTCCTCTCTTCTTCCTTAAGATATAAAAGTTATTTAGCCAAACAAATTAAAAACCCGTTAGTAATATAAATGAATTCAAATAGGAAGTAAAGAGAAATCTTAATAAAAAAATAACAGCAAGCCTAGAAGAGGAAGAGAAGTGCTAATTCAAATTAGGTTAAAGGGAAATCTCTTCAAAAAGCATTTTCAAGTGAGTGGATTTATTATGATGTGTTATGATGTAAACAAGAAATTTAATTTCCTTTATATATCTATTTCAAACTGAAAAAATGATTTGATTGAATTTGTAATTCTTAAATATATTGATTCATATAGATTAACATGTTGGAAAAACCCTTGGTAATGACTTTGGCTATACAATTGATGAAAATTAGAAGAAACGGTAAATCTGATTGAAACTACCTTTAATTTTATAGATTCGATTTTTTTATATGATAAGTTTGGATTAATTTTGATAAATAAAAGTAATCGAATACACCCCTTTGGAATTCACCTAGACTTGATTCTATTAACCTTGAAATATACATAGATTATTGGTTAAAATACATGTGAGTAATTAATTGAAATGTAACGTATAGTCATTGAGATAAACCAGCTTAAGTTGTGTATAAACAAATAGAAATTGTACCTAAAACGCTTGTTAAATGAAACCCTTACATCTACATGCAAAGTTATGAAGAAGACAAATAAAATGAATATAGTAATAAATCTAGAAATACCGATTCAGATGTTTGAATTTCGACAAAACATCTGAATTATAGAAAATATGAAACACATAAAAATTGGTACAAGTCTGACTGGATTCATACATCTTAACCATAATCCAGACATCTGAAATAAAAGTAGGACGTCTAAATGAAGGGCCAAGTGTTTGAATGTCAGTAGCTAGAATTATTTTACAGGGGTTTAAACATCTAAATTAAAATTCAGATGTCTGAATAGCTGAAGCAAGCCCAGGTTGAACCTCGACCTGGTGCAGGCCAAATAGTGCAGATCGAGGAAACTATTTCCCATTTCTTTGACTTTTGAGAGTCCACATAATTGATTGGAGTCATTCAACAAGATGGAATTGTATCTCACTTCTTAACGTCCTAGATTCGCACTTCCTGAAGTTGTTATACTTAACACTTAAAGTGGTGTGTGGTTCAACAATTAAATGCTTTAGAGCATACGAGCGCTAAAAGGAGGTTACTCAATGCTTTAGGGGCAAGTGGGCTCGGGCATTATGATGTATACTTGGTGTTGTGCATAGTTACGGGCACTAATAAGAAGGTTATTAAATGTTTTATGGGAAGTGGGCTTAAATATTATGATGTATACCTAGTGTTATGCATAGAATTTAGGACATCAAGCACTAACACGGAGGTTACTTAATGTTTTAGGAGTAAATGGGCTCAGACATTATAACAGTGATGTGCATAGGATAATGGACATTAACGAGGAGGTTGCTTATTCCTTTTAGGGAAACGTGGGCTCAGGCATTATGAGGTATACTAAACAGGACTTATTGACCATTAGGATCATATTTTTGGGATTTCTCATTAGAGGTTTCATTGGGTGGTTCATCATTGAAGATGTTTAATTGATGCAGGTTAGGTACACTGAGTATTATTTAACCTTAGTGTGTAGAATGGCTAGTTTGTTATATATAGTCCATGAACAAAAATGAACACCCTAGGTCATGTAGATTATGAATGAAATTTAATTACTTGGGAGCATCATACACTAGTGATATAATTCATTCATCGTATGTTTTCTGATACCCTCCTTTTCTTCCGCTTTATATCCATTCAAGGAGGACTTGGCAGAAGGTGATTTGAGTTTGAGATGGTGCATGGAGATGATGACATAAGGCATGGAGACTCATCTACTTATAGTCATTCTTCTATATACCTTATTATCTCTATTAGACAGACTTTTACTATGTTGTTATTTGGAGATTTTATTTTGTTAGCTATTGTATATAGCACGTTTATCTTGAGACTATATAACTTGGGTTATTTTTTAGTACCTATATTTTATTTTCTTCCACCGTGAGATCTGGAAATGTAGGGTCTTAAATCTTATTTACCTTTGTATCATGTAAACCATAAAACCTTACGATTCAAACTTCTTAACATGACATGAGTTCAAATGCCACTTTTGTATTTTGGATCGGTATGTCCGAAGTTTCGGGTTGTCACCCTTTTTATCAGAATTTAGGTTCAGGATTCCTGATGGATTAGGCTCATATTGAGAGAGCATACTTATGTATTTCAAAATTACTATATATGTATATAAAACATGCGCAACCATTATATTTTTGAAATGCTTAATACTGTCTGGAAAATTTCTAATAATTCCTAATCATAGATAAGTGAGATAAGAAATCGATCTAGAAGTGGTTTTGGTGAAGTAGCTTAGGTTTTAGATTTGAATGTCCCAGTACGGTTCCACGAGTATCTAAAAATAAGAGGCCAGACCGAACTTAACCTCAATGGAGGGCATGCAACACAAGCACAAAATGCAGCCCCAGCTTCTTCGCCTACTTTGGACATCCCCAAGCTATGTCAGGATTTCCAAGGTCCAAGTGGAAAGAATTATTTTAAGACCGAATCATTTGTTGAGACATGGGCATGGATGAAGAATTATGATCGAATATTTTTTGTGATGTGTGTGAAGGATGCAATGAAGAGATGACAAGAATCATGGAACTTGCTAGGTGAGACCTTGAACTAGTGGGAGATTGTCATTGCTGAGACAAATAAAAATGGAATTATTTGGATTGATTTTAGAAGGCATTTTAAGACCAAGTTTATATCGAAGGTAGAATAGGAAATGGAGCTAGAGAAGTTCATCTACTTGGAGCAAGGAGACCGCGATGTTAAGAAATACATCAATGAGTCCAATCAGCAAGCAAATTATGACCATGACCTTACCAATACACAATTTAAAAAGGTGATAGAGTTTGATAAAGGTTTAAATCCATCTTTGAGGGATACTGCTTTGAGCCATGTACCTATTGGAGCTACCTTTGAGAGCTTGGTTGAGATGCTACTTGTAACAACCAATATTTTTAACTACTAGATATTTAAATAATTAATTTAAATATTAGATTGTTAATTAATTGATGGTCCAATATATGATTTTTCACATACAGTGGATTAGGGAATGAGGCCAATTCCATTAATTCCGGATCGACATTGCGAATTAAAATGAGTATAATTATTGCTATATTTGGAGTACTAGTATTTTTACAATTTACATATTGTTATATGCACTTTATAAAAATAACTGCACAGTTGAGTCCAGTGGGATCTCGATTGACAGCTTGTGTTTCTGGGATAAGGACTTCATTATGAGACATACAGTTGAGGAATTTTGGGAACCAGGCGATCAGAAGGCCAAAACAACATCGAAATGCATGAAATTAGCATCTTAGAACATTGCCTTGGGTAGAAATGAAATTTATACCATCGGGATTGCAGAAATGAGGAGATGTCCACCGATGAGTATGTGGCGATCCGCTGTTCCATGTGATCATACGAGCTCGAAAAGTGTAGCGATTTATTTAAAGATTTAAATAAATTATATATATTAATAGATATGTATAGTCCCCAACCCTGATATTTCTTTCTCCTCATTTCTTTCTTTCTTATGGTGGTAAACAAAATTGAGACCGCCTCCTTCATTGAATTTATTCGAGAGCTTCGGGTCATGATTAAAGATGAGGTTGGATCCCTTGGAATCATGGAGAGGATGATTTTGCATCCATATAGGCGATGGGTGGTGCGACTGTGGTTGAGGTAGACGCCATTTTGATAGCCACCCCTAGGGTTGAAATTCAATGATGATTGGAGAAGAGTTAGATGAAACATAGTGCATCATTGTGTTCACCTTGGTAACATGCATCTTTTCCCACATTGAGGAGCCTCGTCTTTGGATTGGCAATCGTGTCATTTGCATGGTCGAAGGGGGTGTATGGGCAATGATTTTGGACATGGAGCCAGAGTGGTGAAGTTTGATGTCATCGCGAAGAGATTGCATAGTGGAGCACATTGAAGCTAATCGTTCATTATTTCATTGACCGAAGAAGGAGAAAAGGAGGATAGAGATGCATAGTAGTGTGTAATTAAGGAAGATGGGGGGGGGGGGGGGGTGATTTGTTTGAGGTAACGAAAGTAATTTAGTTGATTAATAATTATTAATTAATCTTGTTTTGTAATTAATTCAATCTTGCATATGTGGTCCAATTGAGATGCGGTCTTTGCTGTTGCACTCATAGGGAGATTATCTAGGATATGGTATGGTTGCACTAGATTCAGGCATTGAAAATTTATGGTTCAGGTGAGCAAAATTATAATTATGAATTTATATTTCAGTATAAATCTCCGTCATTATAAATTTTGAAATGTATTACCCTATAGAGGTAAAATAATATAAATATATATATATATATATACATATAAGTAAATTTTTCCACATTTGATTGGTTTGGTTTGAGTAGATATTCAGGATATATATATATATATATATGTATGTATGTATGTATGTATGTATATATGTATGTATGTATGTATATATGTATATATATATATTTCTATATATATATATTGTGTATTCTATTCATAGTAAATAGAGTTAGATAGAGTTGATATTAACTTATAACATTGTTATAGATTAATTAAACTCTAATTTGTAGTTGGATCAGTGATACAAATATTATTATATACTTTATTCAGATATACAAGGTAATTGATTGAGATCCCGTATATGTAAATATTGTGTTCTATTTGTATTGAATAAAAATAGATGGAGTTGATATTAATTTGTAACGTGGTTATAAATTAATTAGCACTCTAATTTGTAGTTATATTAGTGATAGAAATATTACTATGTACTTTATTACTGGTCGGTTATTAGAAGTATGACTTTTAAAAAAAGCTGTATGGAAAAAATAAAGATTTAGGTGGGTTAAACTTGTATTAAATATGACTTTGAAGTTTATCTGGCCTTCATATTGGTTTTTTATTATGTAAATCAATAATTAAATAACTAGTGATTTTTGAAAAGGTGATTTGAGAAGTTAGAAATTTCAAAGAAGTATTGTATTGTTTAATATGGCTTGATTAAGATTATAAAATCTTGAACATTGTAATAATGCGATTTATTAACTTTAGACCCCAAGGAATGGTTTGAGATATTTGTGTACACACACACATATGTAGAAATTATATACAAGAGCTATATAATATTTTCAGGCTGTGTTGATAGCTAAATTTAATTTAAATAAAAGAACTAAATAAAAATAAACTGTAGTATGATTAATCTTATGATTGATCGACAAGTGTATTATTTTATATAAGTTTGAGACTTCTATAAAATAGTACAAAGAAGATATAATTGTTAGATTGGTTACTTAAGTGATGCATTTTCATGGAATTTTTATATTGTTGTATATGTGAATTGTCATTGGTATTGACATGATAAATTTTTTACTTTGGTTGTGTACATCCTTTATGTATCTAAATATGCATGATATGTGTTTATTGTTCCATATATTTGGGCTGTTTATGTATAGGAATATACATACGCATGCAAAT
The DNA here is from genome assembly GCA_030765085.1 of Allium cepa. Classification (NCBI taxonomy): domain Eukaryota; kingdom Viridiplantae; phylum Streptophyta; class Magnoliopsida; order Asparagales; family Amaryllidaceae; genus Allium; species Allium cepa. Next base: position 430,707,636 of record CM060937.1, read on the forward strand.
ATATATATATATATATATATATATATATATTTGTGTGTGTGTATGTATGTATGTATGTTTGTATGTATGTACGTATGTAAGTATATTTGCATACAATTAATGTTATATATGTCTATATGTATAAATATAGTTCTCGTATATTCGACTTGGGGCTACCTGTAGACGCATGGAATATTACATATTTATTGATATGCGATTTAAAGCATTTATATATAGTCTCTGCGTATCAGACTTCAGGCTATTCATTGGAGCAAGGAACTTGTTGTACCATTAGGACGAACGACCTGCAAAAGTAGTTCTAGAGCAGGGGCATATATAGATTTAGACACCAATCTAGAGTAGGTTATATATTATTGCATTGTATAGATGGGTGTTGTGACAGAACCTATAGGTCAACTTCTTTTCAGGTGTTGGTTTTCAAGAGAGTCCATAATATTGTTGTGGCTCTTGATAGGTTTCTTTAATAGGTAATGGAAATTCGACGCGATTTATCGATATAAAATATAAACATTTATATATTTTATATATACCCGACTTAGGGTTATCGAATAGTAGACGAAATATATTTTGTGGATATATAAATATGTGGTTTAGATGTTCATGAATGCCCAGTTCGGGTGATTTATATATATTGTTTGTTATGCCTGACTTAGGGTAACCAGGTAGTGCAAGGCACTTCAAGAATGAATCATGATCCACAAATGGATGACAATACTTTGGTGTTGCATATATGTGTGGGAAGGGTGTACGTGGGATAGCTTGAATACGGATTGTATATCCATAGGCAATTGCTTGACGTCGGCTTTGAAAAAGGAATCCATTGCACTATTGATACATGTGACCAACATAAACAATTCCAGGGCAGGGGCAGAGAGAGATTAGAATGCCAATCTAGAGCAATGTTATCTGGATTTTTAACCAAGCAGTCTTTAGAAAAATTCGTACGTTAGGTCGAAGACGATTCATGGACTTAGGAACATGCTTAGGAGAACAATAGAAAGTGACTCAAGGATTTAGGAAGAAATAGGAACTAAGGACAATGCTCGGTACCGATTAGAACTGCTCGGTACTGACCTCCTTTTATGGCCAATTTTTTCTTTGGAGCTATGGCTTGTGGAAAGTTTGCTTAATCGATCATTCTGAAGCCCATTGCTCAAGAAACAGGTGAGAAACTCTAAGGAAGTTCCAGAGAAAAGCAGATAAATACAATTGGTATCAGAACCACTCAAAAATAACAGCCTCTAAGAAAAGTACTTGGAACACATTGGATTGAAGATAAAAGACCAAAGGTGGAAAGAAGGAGTGGTCCCCATCCAAAAAAGTTGATACCACCACTTCTGGTCGATATCGAGTTGTTACTATGGATTCGAGGACTCCATCTTTCTATCTTACTTATTCGGATCTGAAGTAAGACTTTGTACATTGAGATCTGGTGACTCTACTGAATGATTTCCCTCTAGATACAACACTTACCATGGCTGAAGAAGGACTTGTAGCACATTGCTTTCTTTATCGTCAATTTCTCCTCTACCACAGTTGCTAAGAAATCTACCATTTTATATTCTAAGTTGTTAGATTAGTAAAACCCTTATACTAATTCCTCTTAAATCTACAATCAGTAAAACTATAGTGGGCGTAGGCTAGAGATTGCTGAATCATTTTAAAAATCTTGGTGTGCTCTATGTTTTCATATATTTTTTTCTAAATTTCTATATTTCTGTCGGACTTTGGGTGTTGTGCCATTTTTAGGCTTAACATTTAGGTGGTTTCACCAAGAATGAGAGATTCTTAGGCATATATATAGTTTTCGATGTTGGATTGAAGCATCCAGAGATTGGATTTAGGAAATTTTCATTATGAAACTTAAAGGATTTGAATTTAGTAACCAATGGCAGCTAGAAGATTTGAAAGATCATCGAGAGAAGTAGCTGGAGAAGATGAAGGAGCTTGTCATCACGTGGAGTTAGCAGCAGTAGGTGTTGCCAAGACAATTTGTTCACCAAAAAATGGTTACTAGAGCAAAGTTTGACAAAACGATGTAGTATCTGAATCAGAAGATGGTGGACTATCAAGTACCCCTATTGAAAAGATGGATGCTAGCATAGCTTTGTTGCCCCATCAATCGTAGAAATTTAGGAGGACCAAGAGAAAGATTTCGCCTATTGTATCTGAAGAGGAGATCATATATGTTTCTAATCAAAATGGGCGAGGTGAGAAGCCAATGCGAAAGGAAAAGGAATTTGGAGTAGCAAGAGAAGTTACTAAAGGAAGTCGGTGGGTCCTCCCTAAAGGAATTCAACTCAGTACTAGTAAGAATCCACTTGGTATTAAGAAGAATTTTGTCACTTTGGAGGAGAGCTAAGGCCGTGGACTTATCTGATTCAGAGGATGATCTGCAACACAATGGTGGTGATTATGAGCTTGATGCTAGAGTTAAGGGGCTGGTGTGCAGAAAACCTCTAAGGAGCTTGTTAAGTAATAGAAAAGACCCGAAAGAGTGGTTTCTCCCAGAGACTGGAGAACCTAAACTTCAATGAGAAAACTGAGACTGTTTGCAGATGTTATCCCGCCTTTGGGAGGCCGTGACTCCAAGGACTTGACTAGAAATTAAAGGTAATCTGCCTTGGAGATCAGTTTTCTACAGGTCCATGATGGATGCAGGAAAATTTGGTCCGAGTCCGTATCGAGCTACAATTAGCATGGTAGGCAAGCAAAGCTATGAAAGGCAACATTCCAAATGTCAGGTCAATGGGAGTTCACATGCTCAAGTTATGGATCCATCAAGATCCATGTGAAACATGTCTAGTTCGTATCCATCTATTTCAAATCCATTCCCTTCATATGCATGTACTTCATATCTATCCATTTCATACTCACCCATTTCGTATCGATCCCACTTCAGTATATTTCGTATCTATCGGCTAATAGATCGATATGAAGCAAGGAGCCAAGCATCGGTACGAAGCCACAAACCAAGCATCGATATGAAGGCAAAGACGATGCATCGATACGAAGGACAATCTGCCAGATGAATACGAAGGACATGGTTTAACCAGTGGAAGCGGCCTCTCAACATGAAATGTGGATCTCCCCAGGATTCTCGCTCCATGTCATGTATAAGAAATCCATCGATACGCAAGCATCGATATGCATCCCTCTGCCAACTTGCAAATCCAATCTTAGATCGATCATAACTCAAAAAATACAAGTCCAATGCCATGAAATTTTTACAGGAGCTTGCATACAACCTAAAGAACCACCACGGTTGATCACAGCTCAAATGGATCCAATCTTAATCGATACAAAATGCACTTGGATTTGGTGGGACCATCCACATGTGAGAAGAGGTATTTCGAGTTTTGGGGTAGATATTTCCAGATATACTCCTACAAATATGACCCCTATGCCTACTGAAAAAGGACCTTTAAAGCTCCGATGCCATTACTTTGTTGCAACTCCATTGCAACCTGAGTGTTTATGATTCGTACAGTTGTAACTCAGTTGAGAATCATCATTAAACAGTAAACTCTTCAAAGTGAATGTAGGCTACAATGCCGAACCACTATAAACTCTTGTCTCTTTCTATTTCTGCTTGCTTTAATTGGTGTGATTATTAGATTAACCTTGTTTTCCACTTAACTTCTTCATTCTAATCTCTTCAACTACATCCGAAGGGTGTTGTATCTAATTTTGGTACAACACTTTAGTGCTTTCACTAAGAAAACTCTGCTTTTCTCTGATTCAGTGGATACCATGCCATTGTTGGATTGCTAAAATATATGGAGGAGATCCAAAAATGTCTTCTTGAAGTTCCTTCCATTCTATTCAAATTACTCCAGATCTAGGAATGAGCAACATTCATTATGGTGCGCACTACCAGAACTGCTTCAAACGCTACAGATCCAGAAGGAAGGGATGGGCAAAATCCTATGCAGTTGACCATAGCATGCTAGACATTAGCCGGAGCTCCAGATCCGCTTGCTCCAGTGACCAGAGAGAAGTTCCAAACCCTCATGCAAGAGCTTACTCAGAGCCATCAAGAGCTCACTCAGCAGATCCGTGCCAACATGGAGCTTGCAAACCAGCTGAACAAAGAAAGGCTAAGGGGATCTAGAAGGGATCATGTCTCTCATTCCATGATCGAAAGCTCGACTTCATCTAACTTCAATCATAAATCTACACGCCGTCGATTGGATGGAAATATGCCGAAGCTTCCAAGCATCAACATGCTATTAATCTCGGATAACCCGAGATTGGCCTTTTCATAGGGCATCGAGCTGGACCCTTCTCTTGAGGAGCGGCACTTCCTTATCACAACATTCATGACCACGCAGCTACTGCCGCTATAGATTAAGAAGACAAGATCCAGAACCAACCAAGTCTAGCTCATTGCCAACACATTCGTGCTCCGGATCTTCACTTCTCTAAAGATCGGCAGCCAAGGAGGCAAGGAACGAACTATAGACAGTGACCGGACTGTCCCCGCAACATGGAACCCAACCATGCCTTGGCCCCGAACATCCAGATTCTTGACATTCCCACCATGATATGTCAGATGATTAGAGGAAGTCAAGGCCTTAGAAATGATGATTCGGGAATCTTTCGAAGTTACACTCCATTCACCGATGACATTCTATATGCAGAGCCACCCCGTCGATTTAGGATGACAACTTTGTCGGTGTACGAATGAAATTCGGATCCTAACCAACATATATTGAAATATGAATGGCTCATGAATGTCGCTCGAGCTAACTATGCAGTTAAGTGTAGAAGCTTTCCTATCTCTTTAGGTGCATTGCAACTATGCAGTTCACCTATCTACCACCCAGATCCATCTCTTGTTTTGATCAATTGGCTACTAAGTTTGTCAAGCAGTTCCGGATGCATGCTACTAGACCGAAGGATGTCAATACCTTGTCCAGTGTCACTCAAGCTCCAGAAGAGAATATTAGACATTATCTAGAAAGGTTCCATGCTGCTTGTGCTGAGATCAACAACCCTAATGATAATTCTATTTTGATAGCACTGCCAAAAGGAATCGATTTCAATTCTGAATTTGGCGATTGGTTAGCTAGAAACCCCCCCCCCCTCGCTTCTTTGGATCGTTTCCATGCTAAGGCATCCCGGTTTCTAAGGAGAGAAGATGCTAGATGATCTAGGAAGCAGGCCGTAGCGGGGCCTAGTAGTGTAGGCATTTAAAGTGATGTTGCTGTGAAACAGACCATTGAGAATTCCGGTAAAGAATATTGAACATACAAAACAAGAAAGGTCAACAGAGGGCAATGGAGGTCAGGGGAAGAAGAGAGACCCATATCGTGGTCCGAGACCCAGAGCTCCAATGTTCGATCGATATACTCTCCTAAACACATCACTGGAAAATGTTTACCTTCAGACTTCTAACACTGGACAATATAAGATGCCAGCTCTGAAACCATCATTTGAGAAACAAATTTAGACCGAGAAGTTCTGTAGGTTCCACGATTGTTGCGGACAAAACAGTAACGAGTGCCGTCATTTACTAGATATCATTGAGAGGTTGATTAGAGAAAGGATACTAGAACAGTTTGTTCGGGCTCCGCAGGATGGAGGTGCGGGCCCATCTTACCCAAATCAAGGTCAAGGCCAAGCTAGGCCTGAAGAACCTACACATACTGGCTGGAGGTTGGTAATAAACACTATGAGTGATGGTCCTCATACAACTAATCGAAGCTGAAAGGAAATGGAGTCATATGCCCGTTGATTAGGCATGCAGACTTTGAATGTTGTACTAATGTTCATGATGGGGCTCCAACAAAACAACAGAAGACAATGACAGACGACATTGTTTTGAGGAACCGTGACGCTGATAGAGTCGAGGCCCCCACTATTGATTTGTTGGTTATTTCAGCCTAGATAGGTCCTACTTGGATGAAGAGGGTCTTAGTCCACAGCGGAAGTTCTACAATATACTTTTCAAGCGTGCTTACGACTAATTGAGAATGGAAGCGAAAGATTTAAAACCGTGCTAGTCACATATTCATAGTTTTAACAGAAGCGCAATCATACCAGCTGGGATTGTAGAGTTACCCATTGAGTTGGGTATTGGAGATCGTCGGAGAGTCCGGATGTTGCAGCTTATGGTGTTAGACATACATTACCCCTATAATGCTTTTTTGGGCTGACCAGCCCTCGCGGAATTCAGGACAACGATTGCCCCTTGGTGCTTAACTCTAATGTTCCCCCACTGATAGTGGGGTCGAAGTAGTGCATGGTGATCAGGCGGTCGGATATGCCTGTTATGTTGTAGAGCTGTGGGATGCGCAGCGCAAGGAGAAAGGAAAAGGGGTAGAGGAATCTTTCTGCATCCCTTTTTTAGAAAATTAACAACTAATGCCTGGGCATAGGCACGGGCGCCACAACTAGTTCCTTAAGGACCTTGATCCCAGAGATAGTAATGATGAGGAGGAAGTCAAAGACTCTCAGGCTTCGTTGGCGGAGTTAACGATTGATGTTTCGATCCACGACGACGATTCCAAAATGTTAAAGGTCGGATCTCAACTTAAGCACCCTCTAGATTTCGCTACCCCTTTTGATAGATATGAAGATGAGATATGAATTGGTTGACTTTCTCCAAGCAAACCTCGATGTGTTTGCTTGGACTCATTCAAATATGTGTGGGATCTCGTCGAACATCGCAAGCCATCTATTAAATATTGACCTACTGCACGTCCCGGTGAAACAAAAAAGATGAAGTATGGATCCAAAGAGATCTGCCGCCCTGAAGAAAGAAGTAGACAAACTCAAGACCAATGGGTTTATCTGTAATACTTTATGCCCAGAGTGGGTATCGAATCCAGTGCTTGTCAAAAAGTCAAATGGAATGTGGCGATTATGTGTGGACTACTCAGATTTGAATAAAGCCTACCCCAAGCACAGTTTCCCGCTTCCTAGAATTGATCAACTTAAGGACTCAAAAGTCGGACACGAACTCCTGTCTTTCATGGATGCTTACTCTAGCTACAATCAAATCCCAACGCACTTTCTCGATCATGAACACACTAGCTTTGTCACTGATCTGGGACTTTATTGCTATAAGGTGATGTCATTCGGACTCTAGAACGCTGGAGCCACTTACCAAAGGCTTATGAACTGAATGTTCACCAACCAAATCGAAAAGACCATGGAGGTGTACATGGACGATATTCGCGTGAAGTCGCGACTGTCCATCAATCATGTCAATGATTTGAAAACGAAGTTTAACATACAATATAAAATGAAGCTCAATCTATTTAAGTTTCATTTCTAAGTCACATTAGGAAAGTTTCTTAGATTCATCATTAAAGCCGAAGGAATCGAATCCAATCCTGAGAAAATCTGGGTGATTCGAAATCTCGAAACTCCCCGAACCATAATGCAGGTGCAAAGCCTCAATGGGAAGGTAGCAGCCTTAAGTAGATTCATCTCCAGGTCCACGGATAAGTGCATTCCCTTCTTTGATTTGATCAGAAAAGGAAAACGGAATTTTGAATGGACAGAGGAGTGCAAAGGTATGTTCCAAGCACTAGTTTAGCATTTGGAGACACCACCTATTTTATCGAAGCCGATTGATCAAGAGAGATTACATGCCTATCTGGCAGTTTCAACAAATATGATCGGTGCCGCGTTAATTCGAGAAGGGGATCAGATCCAATTACCGGTCTATTATACCAAAAAGGCTAATGGGGGAAGAAAGAAACTACCCGAAGGTGGAAAAGCTGGCTTATTGTATCATTATAGCCTCAAGGAGGCTCCATCTATATTTCTAGGCTCATTCGATCACTATCTACACCGAACAGCTATTGCGACAGTACTAGCACGACCTGAGACGTCTAGTAGATTGCTTAAGTGGAAAATCGAGTTGAGTCAATTTGATACCACTTACACACCAAGGCGAGCTATTCAAGGACAAGTTCTGGTGGACTTCATAGCTGAATTCACCATACTATAGGACTTGACCAAAGCCAGTGAATCTCCCAAATGCACATGGAAGCTATACACTGATGATGCATCAAACGACCGTTGCTTAAGCGTTGGAGTGGTACTCAAAGCCCCAAAAGGTCGATCCATATGCTATGCTTTGAAGTTTTACTTTCATACAACTAACAACGAAGCCGAGTACGAAGATTTGCTTGTTGGACTATGGCTTGCCAAAGACTTGGGGGTCACTGCTGTGGAAATTTACTATGATTCACAATTGACCTTATGCTAGGTTCAAGGAGAGTATCAAGCCAGAGACCGGAGATTGCCCACTTACCTTACTCGCGTTCAAGAAATGTTGAATAAGTTCGACTATTATGCTATTCATCATACACCCCGAGAGCATAATCAAAATCGATTCTTTAGCGAAACCAGCCAGCACTGGTGAAGCACAGCAAATGGGGATCATTCCCATCGAGGACTTACTGCTCTGAGTGTCGATCAAATAGAGACAAACTGGGTGTACAAGGCAACCCTCAAGAAGGAGTTGTGGATGAATCCATTTATAAACTATCTTGAGCATGGAGCATTATTCGAAAGCAGAAGTGAGAAAAGATAGGTTCTCTGAAAAGCTTCATGATTTATTATCACGAATTGAGTCCTGTACAGAAGGGGATATTCTGCTCCTTCACTTCGGTGTATCACCCACGACGTGATTAAATGAGTGTTACATGATGTGAACGAAGGAGAGTGTGGGGAATACACTGGGGGGAAGCCCTTTCCAAAAAGATACTCAGATATGGATATTACAGGCCGACAGTGAACCGAGATGCATCAGATTATGCCAAGAAATGTGATAGGTGCTAGAAACATGCCAGAAGCCTAGGGCCCCGCTATAGAAATTACTCAGATGGTCAATACATAGCCATTCGCCATGTGGGGCATTGATATAATCGGATCTTTACCCTTGGCCAAAGGTGGTGCGAAGTACGCCATCGTTGTAATTAGCTATTTACTAAATGGGCGAAAGATGAGCCCCTTGCTACAAGCACTACGAAGAAGGTAATCAACTTTGTTATTGTTGAGTCACAAGTTTTATGAAGGTTTTGATTTCTGACAAATAATAAAGGCGATCGACAAAACAAATACATCATGGCTACATATGGTACTCTAGATTATAGGTTGATTATTTGATATTCTATTAGTGATAAACTTGTTAAAATGTATCCTCAAATAATCATGCATTTCAATATAATCAATATATATACATTTGAAATTGCATTGCACATTCACTATGCAAATTATCAGAGACCGGTCGACCGGTAGTAAAAAAGGCGGTCGATCGTTTCTACATAATATGCACAATGAACGTGCACACATGCACATAACGTATATATATTTGAATTCCTGTCTACTGGTGACTTTTTAACTTGTCGACCGTTTTTAAACAGAAAGCAATTTTTCCAAAAGACACTTCTCTTCTCCAAAGGTTGCATCTCTTACCTTTCACCAAAGATCATATCTCTTAATGGCAACTACTCACAAAGAGTTACAACCATTCTTATCTATATAAACTCATCTAATTCGTTGATTAAAACAACATGATTTTATATGCTTTTTAATCTAATCTCTGATCTTACTTTCTACATACTCCTGCATTCTAAAAGCTCTCGATTATTTATTGAATCATCGAAACTATTTCATATCTTTTGATTCAATAAGTAATATACTTTCCTTAATCTTTTCAAAACATCATTCGCATACTTTGAGGATAAGATTATAGGAAGGGTGTACTTCTAGTGACAAATCCGTGTTTTCAAGAACACAAGTTGTCAACAACAATTGTATTTGTTCTTTTGTTGAAGTCCTCTGTGTTGTAAGAGGCAAGTGTTGAAGTCCTCAGTGTATTAGAGGCGTGAAATCCCGTTCGGTTGTTCGGGTGTTGTAAACCTATTCCTCCCGGTGAAGCGAGGTTGTTAATAGTGAAAATCCAGATAGAAGTCTGGGACTGGACGTAGGACGGTGCTCCGAACCAGTATAAAAATCTCTGGTGTGATTTTTCTATTTTTTATTTACTATGCTATTATCATCTATTTCCGCATTTATATTGTAGTCCATATTACACGATCCGTGTGTACTATATTAGCACATATAATTGTATACACACCGCACTTTCATTTGGTATCAGAGCACGGTCATCATATAACCGTAACACAGTTATTTGATATATTATAGTAATATGGCAAATAACGTAAGTACTAGCACTCAAAACACCACTTACACGGAGGGTCAATCGACACAAAGACCTCCATTTTTCAATGGTCTTAACTATAGTTATTGGGCAACACGTATGTCATTCTTTATGCAATCAAATAGCTATGATGCTTGGAATGCCACTCAAAGAGAAATAGTGAATCCAACAACTGATTATTCAGAATGGACTGCAGCTGAGAAAACGGCAGCAGCCGTAAATGCAAGAGCAATAAATATGTTGTTCTGTGCATTAGACCAAAATGAATATAACCGTGTTAGTATCTGCACTACTGCATATCAAATTTGGAAAACACTAAAAATCACTCATGAAGGTACTAACAAGGTTAAACAAGCCAAAATAGCCATGCTGAAAAGTCAATTTCAAAATATCAAAATGAAACCAAATGAGACAATAAATGACATGTATTCACGGTTTCAAACTATTCACCATGCACTTATTGGCTTAGGACAAAAGTATTCTGATTTCGATGTTGTTTCAACAGTCCTACATTCTCTGACTAGTGAATGGGAAGGAAAAGTATTAGCAATTGAAGAAGCTAATGACCTTTCCATCATGAAGCCAGATGAATTGATAGGAAATTTAATGTCCTATGAAGCAAATTTGCAGGCTAGAAAAGAACAGAAAGAAGAAAAGAAAAATGTAGCATTTCATGTTGAGAAAGATGAAAATGAATCAGATTCTTAAGACAAGACTTGGCATTCATTGCGAAAGGATTCAAAAAATTCCTAAAATATCGAAAAGCCAGTCGTTACAATAAAAGGAAACCTGGATCAAACAAACCATCTTCATCTGCTATAGAATGTTTCAACTGCCACAAAAAGGGACACATGCAGAAAGATTGTCCAGAACAAAAGAAGAAGTCAGAAAATGACAAATTCAAATATAAGAAGGACAAATCTAAGAAACGATCTTTCTCAGTAACATGGGATGATTCAGAGTCATCTTCATCAGAAAGTGAAAGTGATTCAGAGAATGAACAAGCTAATGTTTGTTTTATGGCAACAGAAGATGAGGTACAAATTCCTACATTTGATGAATTACTTGATATTAATGCTGAATTGATAGTCAAATATAAAGACATAAAACGTCAATTAAAAGTAGTCAAAGCAGATTTAAGTAGAGCAGAGTTTGAACGAGATATGTTAAAAGATGAGAAGAAAATATTAGAAGAGGAACATGAAAATATTCAAGAATCATCATCTAATGTTGACTCTCAAATATCTCTTTTGAGTCAAGAAATAGAAGCTCAAAAAGAGAAAAACAATGCTCTCACTACTGAAAATCATGAGCTTAAAGCAAAAGTCAAAATTCTAGACCTAGATAAACCTAGCTTACAAACAAAGTTTGATGACATTACTCAAAATGTTTCTAACTTTAACAAAGGTCGAGAAAATTTGACAAAAATAATTGAAAGTTCACAATCTATTTCAAACAAACAAGGATTGGGATATAACAAACAAGAAACCAAGAAACATCTTGGAAATAAAAGGAAGAAGAAAGTACAAAAAACTGAAGCTAAGAAAAATCTTAGTTTATTATATTCCAAACCAAAACCAGTTGTGAAATTTCAAAAGAAAAATGTCAAGACTATCAAAATATGGGTTCCTAAAACAAATAACAATTTAATTAGGAACAAATACATTCAGCAATTCATGAATACTGTGCATTTTAATAAAAATTATATATATAAAGGGGATACCGGACCCATATGGGTTTGGACTCCTAAGACCTAACTCTTAGGACCCTATAAAAAGTGGGTACCATGGACTTAATTCTATTTTTTGCAGGTCCCACTTAAGAAAAGAGGAAAGTGGATATTGGACAGTGGTTGCTCAAAGCACATGACGGGAGACAAGAGTTTATTAACAAATATTACATATTCAGATGGTGGCTCCGTCACTTTTGGAGACAATTCAAAAGGCTATATCATCGACAAAGGCGATGTGAGCAATTGCGGTACATCTAACTTACCTCTTATTACTAATGTCATGCTAGTTAGAAATTTAAAACACAATTTGCTTAGTATTAGTCAGTTATGTGACAAGGGATTTATAATTTCATTTTCAAATAATAAGTGTAGTATTTTAGATAAAAACCATAATTTGGTTTTCGAAGGTTATAGAGACAGAAATATATATATTCTGAATATGAATATTAATCATAATTCAGATATGTGTCTTGTGGCTAATGACAATGATCCATGGCTATGGCACAATCGCTTCTGTCATATAAACTTCAGAACTATTGACAAGCTAGCCAAAAACAATTTAGTTAGAGGACTACCCAAAATGAGTTTTAAAGTTAACAACATTTGTGATGCATGTCAATTAGGAAAATTGACCAAATCATCTTTTAAATCCAAGAAAGTCATATCAACATTACAACCACTTGAGTTACTACACATGGATTTATTTGGACCTACTAGGGTTCAATCAATAAATCACAGTCAATATGTGCTTGTAATTGTTGATGATTTCTCTCGTTATACATGGACAATTTTCTTAAAAAATAAAAGTGACACTTTCGATCATTTCAAATCTTTCGTCAAAAGAATTCAAAAATCAAAAGGGATTAAAGTTAAAAATATAAGAAGTGATCATGGCGGAGAGTTTGAAAATAATGAATTTGAACATTTTTGTACAAAGAAAGGTATATATCATAATTTTTCGTTTCCCAGAACTCCTCAACAGAACGGAGTTGTAGAACAGAAGAACCGAACTTTACAAGAATGTGCAAGAACATTATTGAATGGAACCACCTTACCAAAACATTTTTGGGCGGAAGCTGTGGCAACTGCCTGTTATGTTTTAAATCGTGTATCCATAAGACCTCTTACCAAGAATACTCCATATGAATTATTTAACAAAAGGAAGCCTAAAATCTCATACTTCAAAGTTTTTGGTTCCAAGTGCTTTATTTTAAATACGAAAGACCAGCTTGGCAAATTCGATCCAAAAGCCGATGAAGGAATATTTGTCGGTTATTCGGAACGAAGTAAGGCCTATCGGATATTTAATAAACGAACCAAAACTATTGAAGAATCACTTCATATCTCTTTTGATGAAATCTATCAGCATCCTCACACTATATCAGATGATGATGAATCAATAGTCACTGACAATCAAATCATCACAAATATTGACTCTGACTCGGAAATAATTATTGAGAATATTCCTCAAATATGTGAGTTACAATCACCACCAAGAATATTAAGAGACCATCCAGCTCAAAATATAATCGGTGAAATAACATCACATGTCAGAACAAGGAGTCAACTCAATCAAATGGGTCATGTCGCTTTTCTCTCAAATATCGAACCTAAGAATCCAAAAGAAGCTGCTACAGATGATTACTGGATCATTGCCATGCAGGAAGAACTAAATCAGTTTGAGCGCAATGACGTTTGGGAACTTGTTCCAAGACCAACTGATCAGTCAGTAATTGGTACTAAATGGGTCTATAAAAATAAGGCCGACGAACAAGGAAATATCACCAAAAATAAAGCATAGCACAAGGATATAATCAGGAAGAAGGTATCGATTATGAAGAACTTTTGCACCAGTTGCTCGACTAGAAGCTATTAGAATCCTATTATCTTTTGCTTGTCACCATAATTTCAAACTTTATCAGATGGATGTCAAAAGTGCTTTTCTCAATGGATTTATCAAAGAGAATGTCTATGTCGAACAACCTCCTTTGTTCGTACATGAAAAATATCCTGACCATGTGTTCAAACTTAAGAAAGCTTTGTATGGTTTAAAACAAGCACCTCGTGCTTGGTATGAACGACTACGTAGCTATCTTATTAACTCAGGATTTCAAATAGGCAAAGTCGATCAAACTTTGTTCATTAAACATTCTCGAAATGATATTCTAGTTATCCAGATATATGTAGACGATATCATCTTTGGTTCAACAAATGATAAACTTTGCAAAGAATTTGCAAGTATTATGACCAAAGAATTCGAAATGTCTCATATGGGAGAACTATCTTATTTTCTTGGACTTCAAATAAAGCAACTTTCAAACGGTATTTTTATCAATCAAGAAAATACTGTGAAAACCTTATCAAACGCTTCGGATTAGAAAATACATCTGGTAAACCAACTCCTATGAGTACAACTACACATCTTGAAAAAGATGAAAGTGGTAAGAATGTTGACCAGAAATTATATCGAAGCATGATTGGTTCTCTTCTTTATCTTACAGCTAGTCGTCCGGATATAATAATGAGTGTTTGTTTCTGTGCTCGTTTTCAAGCCGATCCAAAGGAATCACATCTACGAGCAGTGAAACGTATAATTCGTTATCTTAATAATACCAAAGATTTCGGTCTTTTTATCCAAAAGAATGTCCATTTGAATTAGTATCATATAGTGATGCTGATTTCGGTGGCTCACGAACGGATAGAAAAAGTACAAGTGGTACGTGCCATTTTATTGGAAAATCACTTGTCTCCTAGTTCAGTAAGAAACAGAATTGTGTTTCACTATCAACATGTGAAGCTGAATATATATCGGCAGCTCTCGCTTGTACTCAAGTACTATATATGCAACAAACACTTCAAGATTTTGATATTCATTTATCAAATTCTATTATATACTGTGATAACACCAGTGCTATAAATCTCTCTAAAAATCCAGTAAATCACTCTAGAACCAAACACATTGATATCCGTCATCATTTCCTTCGAGATAATATTGACAAAGGAAATATATGTCTTGAATATGTCCATACTGACAATCAATTAGCGGACATTTTTACTAAACCTCTGCTCGAATCTAATTTTATTAGATTACGAAGAGAGCTTGGTTTAATTTCAAGAAAAAAATCTTGACTAAGTAATTTCTAAAGAACGTCTTCTGTTTAGTTATTCTTTAACCATAACTTTTGCATAAACTATTTTTTTACATTAAATATAAGCCACTGCTTGATTTAATGGTTAGTTCTCTTTACTCATTTTTTCATTTAGTGATCGTCCTTTCCTTTCTTATTTTATAATTTCAGTTTTAAAAGGAAAGCTATTTTTAGAGTTAAAATAAAATTTCTGTTTATGTTTTCTTGGTTAAAATTTTCCATTAACTCACATCCATAGGTTTATACATAAGAAACTTGTATATAAGCTTGCAAAAATTTCATATTTTGTTCATCTTTTTTATCTAACCATAATATTCTATACAACATTCCCTATGGCTCACATTTGTGATAAATGTGCTCAAGAATCATACATTTCTATTACGAGTTCTGAGTCGGAGGAATATTATTCTCCTACTACACCAAAACAAAAACCAAGTTGTCATCATCAATGCTCTTGTATGTCTGATAAAACTCCAAATTCAAAACGAGTGAAGAGGACACTGTTCTATTCTCCTCGTACCAAAGCACAAATCGATGAGATACACCACTACCAGAAACATCAGATAGACCTTCGGAGACAGCTCCATTATGGGCATAGTCAACTTTATCACGAGCAACAATGGACATCGGCACGATTATCCGTTTTAGAAAAGTTGGCAACATTTTTCTGCGGTTCCAACAAGCATGACGTGCATGAACCAATGCCGTCTAGGCCATCAACATCTAAAAGTCCTAACTCGTGGGATCGGAACTATGAGAAGAATGAAGGAGCTCAGAAACAATGGAGTCCATGGTCAAAACGTATTGAAGGAAACAATGATAATTCTAATGACGAACCTTCTCATTAGATTTATATATGGTTATTATATCTTTATCTATCACTTGTGTAATAACGGTTATATTTTGTATTAAGAATGAAATATAATATATATAGGTTGATATATGATAAAAACTTGCAAAATAACATATTATTACTCAGCAGACCAGAACCGGTCGACCGCCCCATATATAGCCGGTCGACCGTTTGCTCCCTGGTTGAAAATGGTCGACCGGCCATATTTCATAGGTCGACCGGTTGACGTATTTTCAGTTTTTATATATACCTATGCGTCATTTTTCCTTCTACCCTCTTTCTCTTTTGACTCAAGCTGTTCTTTTTCCCAAAATCACAAACCCTAGTTTCCTATTTTCAATTCCCAAATCTCAAATCTTCCAACAATGGCTCCTCCTCAAAAGAAATCTAAGAAAGGAACAACCTCTGAAACTTCATCTCTGAGCATCTCCGCCAAAAAGTGGCTTCAAAGTCCAATTGCTGTAACAAGATGGAATCAGATGACAAATTACAAGTTTCATCCAGGCTCTTTCATCAAATTTGATGATTTCACGGCTTATGGAGTTCGGAGGTTAGCCAACAATGCCAACATTACTCCATTGATAGATTTTTCAGAAAATAATGTGGAGATAAATCATTTGATGATTAAATTGTTTTACGCCAACATGAATCTCGATGAATATCAACCTGATAATCCAAACGGAGTCATCTGGTCTGTGGTAAGCAAATTTTTCTTACTCATGCTAGAATTGCCTCTATACTTGGTATACCAAATCGAGGCGATGATTTTTCATCTACCTTCTGCGAAGTCTTCACTCGAAATAGTACTAGTCATCAGTTCATAGAAGACAATAGTGATGGCACAAAGTCTATTGGACTTCGACCGACAGCCAGACTACTTCATCGTGTTTTGATGCATTCTCTTTTTCCTAGACTTGGAAATTATGATGCAGTATATAAAGAAAACTTCAAAGAACTCTATGCTATTTATAGTGAAATCCAAATCAATTGGGTACACATGCTTTTTGATGAAATTCTCAAGGTAAATAACTCTACACGGCCTCATTTCTTCTACAATGAATATATCATGCGACTTTTGTTAGCTTGTGGGGTAAATCCTCCTGATTCTGCAACCTCAAAACCAAAATGCATTGATTCAATAACCATCAAACGAATGAAGCTTCCTCCACCTTATCTTGAGATTATGTCTTTTGAAGAATGGCAACAAAGAGGACCAAGAAAACAAAGAGCAACTTCCTCTCGTCCTCGTTCCGATGAAGTGAAACTATTAAAATCAAAATCATCAACAAAAGAATCACTTGAAACAATTGCGCGTAACCAATTTTTGCTTGAATCACGTCTCAAGCGCATGGACTCTAAAATTGATAAGCGCTTCAATAAGGTCAAGTCTTTCTTTGGTATGCTATGGGATGCTATATCATGTTCCACATCCACCTCTGTTCAAGCACAAGACCCAGGAAAACGTCCTGCTGCTCCTGTTTTCACCTGGACATCATCTGACGAGTCTACTGGTATGAGTGGTCATGGACATGGAGAATCATCTAGAGGGAACAATGATGAGGAAGAAGAAGAAGATGATGATGACGACGACGATGATGATGAAGAGGAGATACGATCTGCTTCATCTTAGATTCTATTACGGTTTAGCACTTTAAAAACATTCATCGACACTTGTACTAAATAGTGTCGTTATTCTAATTTTTTGTTTGACATTATGATCTGTAGAATACTCTGTTATGTTTTGGTTGTTTTAATGATTTATTTTGCTATGCATATCATATTCATTCTGCTATTCTAGTGTCTGTTACTCCTTTTTGTCGATGACAAAGGGGGAGAAAGGGCTAACAATTGTTTGCAGGAACGTACATATATAAGAATTCAAAGAGAGAGATCATATATTCAGGGGGAGATTCAAATTTGTAGATATATATTGTCATCAATCAAAAAGGGGGAGAATGTTGAGTCACAAGTTTTATGAAGGTTTTGATTTCTGACAAATAATAAAGGCGATCGACAAAACAAATACATCATGGCTACATATGGTACTCTAGATTATAGGTTGATTATTTGATATTGTATTAGTGATAAACTTGTTAAAATCTATCCTCAAATAATCATGCATTTCAATATAATCAATATATATACATTTGAAATTGCATTGCACATTCACTATGCAAATTATCAGAGACCGGTCGACCGGTAGTAAAAAAGGCGGTCGACCGTTTCTGCATAATATGCACAATGAACGTGCACACATGCACATAACGTATATATATTTGAATTCCTGTCTACTGGTCACTTTTTAACCTGTCGACCGTTTTTAAACAGAAAGCAATTTTTCCAAAAGACACTTCTCTTCTCCAAAGGTTGCATCTCTTACCTTTCACCAAAGATCATATCTCTTAATGGCAACTACTCACAAAGAGTTACAACCATTCTTATCTATATAAACTCATCTAATTCGTTGATTAAAACAACATGATTTTATATGCTTTTTAATCTAATCTCTGTTCTTACTTTCTACATACTCCTGCATTCTAAAAGCTCTCGATTATTTATTGAATCATCGAAACTATTTCATATCTTTTGATTCAATAAGTAATATACTTTCCTTAATCTTTTCAAAACATCATTCGCATACTTTGAGGATAAGATTATAGGAAGGGTGTACTGCTAGTGACAAATCCGTGTTTTCAAGAACACAAGTTGTCAACAACAATTGTATTTGTTCTTTTGTTGAAGTCCTCTGTGTTGTAAGAGGCAAGTGTTGAAGTCCTCAGTGTATTAGAGGCGTGAAATCCCGTTCGGTTGTTCGGGTGTTGTAAACCTGTTCCTCTGGGTGAAGCGAGGTTGTTAACAGTGAAAATCCAGATAGAAGTCTGGGACTGGACGTAGGACGGTGCTCCGAACCAGTATAAAAATCTCTGGTGTGATTTTTCTATTTTTTATTTACTATGCTATTATCATCTATTTCCGCATTTATATTGTAGTCCATATTACACGATCCGTGTATACTATATTAGCACATATAATTGTATACACACCGCACTTTCAGTTATGTGCAACATCATTTGTTTCTTTGGCCTCCTACACATAATTATAACTGATAACGGAGCCTAATTTGATAGTACCAAGTTCTAAGATTTCTGTCAAGGCTACCGCATCCAGATGTTCTCAACAGTAGCTTACCCTCTAGCGAATAGGCAAGTTGAAGCTGTTAATAAAGTTATCAAGTCCATTCTGGAGAAACAACTGGAGAAGGCCGGAGGAAAGTGGGTTCACGAGCTTCTCATCGCCCTACGGGCGTATCGAACTGCCCATAAGTATGCAACCGGCCACACTCCGTTTGCGTTTTCCTATGGTATCGAAGCTGTTATTTCAGTTGAGCTAGAAGTACCTTCTCATTGTATGACCTATTACGATCAAAAGACGAGTGCCATCCTACTTCCATAATCTTGGGATTTACTATATGAGAAGTGTGAAAGGCTGATTTGAAGCAAGCCGCACATCGCGGTCGAGTTGCCCGATTTTACAACGATAAGGGTCGACCTAGAACCTTCGAAGTTGACGATCTCATACTTATGTGGATTTATCCGATCCTTTCACGCATGAAACTGACATGGGAAGGACTGTATGTCATTGAGTGGAGATGTGGAGACGACACATTCAAACTATCAACTGTTGACGGTCTCATTTTACTAAGAGCATGGAACAGTGGAGTCTCCGTCGCTATTACACATAATTGGCTTATATTCATTTAATCTGCTTTTCCTGTGAAATTTGTACATGCATTTTTAGAATTTGAACTTGTAATAAGGCAACTTACTTTTTCGTACTTTCTTATATCAGTAATAAAATGCAGACCCATCAAGCCGCAGTGGCAATTCCTAAAATGCATCGTGCGTTCGTCACGATGCACGAAGAGCTAAGTCGAATCCTACGGTGGGACTCATTCAAATAGGAGTGATCGTGATCCAACTGGTCACTTGCTAAGTGAAACCTAGAGCTTGGGGGAAAGCAACAATAAAGTAAAGAAGGATTGATGCACAACAATCCTCTATAAAACTCTGGCTCCTAGAGTGCAAGCTGATGTACAATCTCCAAAATTTAGGCTCGTGGAGGATAGATCTGACCATCCACGACCTTGCCTCTTCCCGGGCTCGAAGAGGAAGGATCCATCCGTCTACGACATCGCCTGCCAAATCAAGGTGGATGTGATCCGACCATTTATAACCCTGTTCAACTCCTTGTTCTCGAAGTGCAAACTAGAGTATAAGTACTAAACGGTTGTGACTGACCGACCGGAGTATTAACACCAAATGGGTGTGACCGACCACCCATCAACTAACTCTGGTCCTGAGGGCACGGACTGGAGTATAAACATTAAATGGGTGTGACCGACTGCCTGTGAATTAACTCTGGTCCCGAGAGCACAGACTGTAGTATAAATATTAAACGGGTGTGACCAACCGCCAGTGAATCAACTCATATCCTTGGAGTGCGGACATGATTCCAGCATCAAACGGGTGTGACCGACCACCCATAAATCAACTAATGTCCCCAAAGTGCAAATATAATTTTGAGTATCAAACGGGGGTAACGGACCACCCATAAAATGTCCTATGTCCCCAGAGTGTGGATATAGTTCCAAAAATTAAGCAGGCATGATCGACCACCGATATACAAGTCTAATACCCAAAGTGTGGATGCAAGTACCTGCAAATGAGCGAGTGTGATCGACCACTCAGACTCATATCACTCTAAATTTGTTCCGACTAAGTTGAATTAAAGTTTGTAAAGGTGAAGAACGACTACCGACTGACTACTTCGATTAACGCTAGGACTAGGGTCATAACTTAATTACCGGTCGCTGACCGAAATAGCGCAATGTTGGGAATCGACTTGACATATATTTATGAACCAAAGCCATGACTTTACGACTTAACGACCGGAATCAAGTTCGACTTAGAAACTATAGCCACACAAGTACAATGAATGGAAATGCGGGTGTTGAAATACTTAAGCAAATGGACATAGAGTATGCTAAAAAATAAAGAGAAATTTGTTTCCACTATTCTTTGAAAAAGTAAATACAAAATCTGTTCGAAGAATTCCTATAAGCAGAGGCGAACCCCGCATCTATACATGGTCTACAAAGGAAAAATAAAAGCTTATTCTAGCTATCTACAAAAGAGAAGAAGCAAAAGAGCAAGTCTACACCTTTGGTTTTCTATCCTTCTTGCTTTTCTCTGGTATAAACCCGCTCAAGCTGTCGCTTAGTACCCTCTCCCTCTTTGAACCTTTACCTCACCAGCCTGCTCAAGCTGGCTTGTCTCCTACTAGGGAAATTGAAGCAGTCTCCTCATGAGAATTCACAGGGACTGAAATATACTCTGTGTGAAGAACTAGAGGAATGGTGGCACTCTCGATGTTAGAGGAAGGAGGCACGCTAGTCTCAACAATAGTGCCACTTGGAGAAACGACAAGTATCGGGACTGGACCCGGACCTTCCATGCCCCCACCAGCTCTACGAGCCTGCTCAGCTTGCTCGGTTTTGGATTTTATTTCCTCTATTATCTACTCTTCCCGGTCTGCACATATGATCATTGGAGTGCGGCTGGTCGGACCTAAGGAGCCCCTTATGACTACGACTTCATTATTATTGAAGGGAATTTCAATATTCGGATCATTATGATGGCCGAGGAGCTCTTCCATTAATTGGTTGTTAATCATGTAACTGGTGTCGTGTGTCTCCCTTGCCGAAGTGGTGACCATCATGATTGTAACCTCTGTTGTAAGTGCTTCCTACTCGGGATGAATTTCTTGAGCTTCAAGACGATCGGTCAGTGCAGAATTTAAGACTGAACGAAGATACGAAAAAATATTAGTAGTATCATTTGATAGTGCTCCTGCATTTTGAGGAATAGGAGAAGTGTCCAGAATACCTTCCTCGGGTTAGCTCCCTTGCTGAGATGACATGCCTACCGAGCCATGCTCGATTATGGGGAGAGATGCGGCCTATCGGGGCCATATTTCGGAACAGCTGGTGGAGCAATGGAAGAAGCAAGCTCAGATTGGGACGTTGCTGCATTTCGGAGCTTACTTCATGATGTTTGATCTTGGATCCTTCCCCCGCTTCCGGATATATAGCGACCAATTTTTCTTTCTCAAGAAAAATGATTATATCATGGAGGAATTTAGGCTCATCTTCGACCAGCACTTGAGCTTCAAGTTCGAACTCAAACCGATAGTTACAGCGTTGTAGATCACCTTTTCGTCCTCTACCAAGCAATTCCAAGCCTTGTATAGTTAGAAAGGATTATCTTCACTGAGCCAGTTTAAGTTGCAGTTTCTTAAGGCATCGGTGTTGTACGTAACCAGGGGATCATCGATTTCACTCTCCATCTTGGCCTCCATTGCTTTTATTTCTCTCTCAATCCTGGCATCGGCTTTCTGGGCCTTTAAATTCGCCGCATCCCTCTCCTCCTTAAGTACCATCGCCTGTTCATATGCCTCCTGGGCGATTTATTTGTCTCGTATTTTTCCTTCATGGCCTTGGCTAGCTTCGCCCTTAGCTCCTCAACCTCTTTCCATGCAGAGTCCCTTTCTTGAGTAATGACCATGTTATGTCGAACCATCTCCTGCACCAAATCCATATGAGTCTTTCTCATGTTTTCCATGGATTTTCTAGCCCCTTCAGCTCTCTGGTCAGCTTCCTCCTCCATTTTCATGATGAATCAAGCTCGTTGGTGAGCGCCGCTATTATTCTGCCTTTTTGAGAAAGGTCGCACTTTAGTTCCTCGATCGTTTTAGCCTACTCGAGAGATACCACTGAAACACTTTCAGCCATCTTAACCCACTTCCAGTACTGGCTACACACGTCATGCACATAATATTGTACCAGGTTTTCTATGTCATTGGGGATTCTTTTTAAGTTTGGAGGGAAGTGGAAGTAATCGAAATAGATATTCGAGAAGTCTTCCTTTAACTTGGTGATTCAAATGGCTCCCTCCTTTGTGGGCTCTATGTCGGTTTTCTCTATGACAACGGAAGCTTCCATTTCAGTTCTACGACATTGATCGTTGGATTTTGAAGTGTGAGATGGCACTATATGGTGTGCAGTTTTATAAGATTGCCTGCCAAAGCCGGATGGTTTTGAGGCTCCTTTAGATGGTGGAGATCGCGACTGAGAGCGACGCCTAATTTGATTTGACCTTACCTTCTCCTAATCATAATGCTCATGCTCTTACCTAGGGTAATAGTCATGACCATAGTCTCTTTTGCTCTCATGGCGATGTGACTCGGACAGTGACCCAGACGAATGGCGCAAAGAGCGGATGTTGCTGAGCATGGACCCTTGTTTTACAACTATGTGTTTATAAAACGAAAAGAGATGCAGAACTAGTTATCTCTAGAGATAAAGAAACATGTGATTAGAAGTTTATGGTGCCGTGAAGTATGTGTATGCATGTGCAAAACCCCAAATGACCGTTTGTAGTAGCCCTGCTCGTAGGAGTTGGCCCCTATGTCTAAAGAAGTTAGGCCTACGCCAATTGGTGGTGGGGAAGGAGGCCCCTCTAATTCAAATTCTTGGAACGAAGATATGTCTTCTAGAATCGGAATATCTAATAATCCTCTCACTGAACTTTCTGTTTGTGGAGAAGACTTCTCCGGACCTTTAGAAGTTGCTACTGGCTAAGTTATTACAATAGTCTTATGCCTCTTGGCTTTATGGCGAGATTTTTTCCCTTTCTTTTTGTCTCTGCTAATCAAAGGCCCTACGGAAGCACAACCTCAAGCTCATGTCTAGCTACCGCACTCTCGTCATTGCCCAGTTCGATATTGTAACTCCAGGCGCATGTTGAGCTCCACTGAATGTGGGCATGATCAGAGCAGTTCTTCCTCCTTGCCTTACCAGAGCTTCCCTGGGAACTCCCATTAGTTGAATGCTTTAACCACTATATATGAACCCCATGGCGATCAAGTTGTCATCACTAAGAACTTTATCTATTTCACTAAGTTCAACGGAACCACCTAGAGCGTTCTCACTATCTCACTTGAACTATGCTGCTTCGGGCAGTGGAAGTGAAGTTGTAAAAAGAAATACACTCATTGATTCAACGTAGATTTATATTATCTAAATAATTGATGAAGAAGTTAAAGCACTTACGTCTGACTAACCACCATCTAGCAAATCCTAGTAGACACCTAACAAAGAATCATTATGTCTTGAAATAGCCTAACTTACTCCAAGCACATGCCACGACTTGGAAGTTCCCGAGCACTTCTAAAAAAGTGAACGAAGGATTATCCCCGCAACTCTTGACGTTGAATAAGTATCTAATTTCATCAATGGTCAGGAGTTGGAGAAGATGCTCCATAAACATGATGTATATGCTATTGAGAAGTGCACATCTGTTTAGATGTAGTTAGGAAGGCACAATCCTTAAGAAGAACATCATATCCTAAATGAATTGGTCGAATGGGGGCAACGTTCCGGCTACATACATAAATTTGTTGCAAGCAGTAAACCCTTCCTGGGGATTGTGTGCTATGTCGTCTGGCTCCGGTAATAGAACGTCTTCTAGAGATAGTCCATGCGTAAGACAAATTCTGCCTAGCATATCTTCAGAAATCTTGGAATGGACCGAATCCTCCATATTCAAGACGAACACTGCATCTGGATGTTCATCCAGAGCAGGATTTACTACGTCAGCCACAATGTATGGCCTTTCTATCCTTGGAAGTGGAGGACTCTGAACTTCCTGTTGCTCGGAGCTTTCGAGATACACAGTTATTGGAATCGGTAAAATCTAT
This sequence comes from Allium cepa, assembly GCA_030765085.1. Taxonomy (NCBI): domain Eukaryota; kingdom Viridiplantae; phylum Streptophyta; class Magnoliopsida; order Asparagales; family Amaryllidaceae; genus Allium; species Allium cepa. Next base: position 430,732,373 of record CM060937.1, read on the forward strand.
TATTAGATGGCAAGAAACCCGCATTCCCCTCGGTGTAAAGTGAATGATCACGTTGTATAGTGAAGTGCAACATATTACTTTAAATCTATAAAAGTTCGAAAGTTGATAAAGTGACAAGACTTCAAAATTCTTAGGGATTTACAGTCATCACTGATAATCCCAATCATGCCATCCTGACTTCGAAGAACGATCCATGTTATAATTTGTTGTGTTTGTCAAAGTTGTAGTTCCACCGACGATCTTTGAAGGGTGGTCATATACGCAGTTTTTTAATCAAGTCCACATGTGCAAGGCCAAAGCTCATCAGAGTTAAGCACACGAATATGCGAATGGCTGTGTTCCATATCCATCATGGTTCAACTTGGATTATTCCTCTAAAAATCTTTGTTCATATCGATCCGAGAAGTTAGTTTTCGGATCTATCAATCCAAGCATTATTGCACTTCATATCAATCCCAAGGCCTTGACTTCTTATCAATCACTCCAAGCATAAATACTCTTCATATCGATCCAGAGACCCTGGCTTCGGATCGATCTAGAGACCCTGGCTTCAGATCGATCACCATCCTTCATCGATTAGGAAATTACTCCATCTATAGACTACGTCACAGTATTCAAACCAATCGATGGCTCATTCCGATACGAGTTCAAGGGAAAAATTTGGAGTCGGTGACACATTCGATTGCTCTTCTTCTTCCTCGAGCCTCCTAGGCGCCATTACTGCTCCCTCGACTTAGCCTTAGCCTCATTCCAGCGTTGACAATGCCGAAGTTAGCCATCATCTTGGACGAAGTGGTATAAAACTTGAATCTTGTCATTTTAAAATGGTGTTAGTCAATCGATTACCTAGTTCGAGAAATCTAGATTTAAGATTAAAATTTTGGTTGATTATAAGATGATAGGTCTATTGTTCATTTTCTTTTCATATGGATATGAAGTAAAAGCAAAAACGGAAGCAAGTGAAAACTTTTTCTAAGCACAAAAACTATTTTTATTGGTTCATATCCAAATGAAAACATTTCGTATCCCAGTCACTAAATCGAGAGAAACAGTCATCATCCATTAGTAGGAAGGTTGGCTTTCATATCCATTAACACACATCAGTCCAGAACTTAATGCTTCTTATCCATCAGCGCTTCGTATCCATCAATATGGGTTGATCTGAAGGCCACTTTTTTGTATCCATTGATACGAAGGTCCCTGCAAGATCATGTCCGGACCATGCCACTCCATTTATACGAAACGTCAATTTTGTATCCATTTATTGAAGACCCAAAACTTCATGTCCCTCGATACGAAGCACTCCTAGAGACTATCTGTCTCGTATTGATAGCCATCGATATGAAGCCTACATTCATAAATCCCAGATCGATCCAAGAGAGGATCGATACGAATGAGCAAGTTAAAATCTTTGTTACAACTTGAATTTCACATCGATTTAGGAGGGGATCGATATGAAAACTCAATCCAAACAAGAACAAAGAAACTTGACAATGACCCATGAACTTACAAAGATGAACGGAAGTCCGGTTAGCATGAGTGCATGTATGCCAAAATAACGTTTGATTTTCAAAGTTAACAGGAATTGAATGCTTGCCTAGGGACAACCAGATCAGTGAACAACAAATTGCTAGCACTCGACCTTCAGTTACAATATAAAACTACATGATCATTGACAGTCTATAATTCAACATTTATATTACTGAAAATTAATCGAAGGTTACGTCTCCCAATAAAAAGACGACATTTGCTCAATAAATTAGATGGAACTTTTTCAGGACAAAGATGGAAGCTTTTCAAAGTACATCATGTTCACACAGGACATACCTTGGGGGTCAAATGTTATCCCACCTTTTGGTAAGGCATGACACCAAGGACTTGACTAGAAACTAAAGGTAATCTGCCCTAGAGATCATTTATCTACAGGTCCACGATGGGTACAAGAAAATTTGGCCCGAGTCCAAATCAAGCTACAATCATCATGGGGTGATAAGCCAAGCTATGAAAGGCAGCGTTCCAAATTTCAGGTCAATTGGAGTTCGTATGCTCAAGTTATGAATCTATCAAGATCATGTGAAACATGTCCAGTTCGTACCCATCTACTTTGAATCCATTCCCTTTGTATCCTTGTACTTCATATCCATCCATTTCATACTCACCCACTTTGTATCGATCACATTTCAGAATGTTTCATATCAATCTGCCAATCGATTGATACAAAGCAAGGAGCCAAGCATCGTACGAAGCCATAAATGAAGCATCGATACGAAGTCAAAGATGATGCATTGATGTGAAGGACAGTGCGCCAAATGGATACAAAAGACATGGTCTAACCAAAGGAAGTGTCCTCTCAGCATGAAATGTGGATCTCCCTAGGATTAAGGTCATGGCTTAACTAATATTTTTTTTATATAAAAATGGTTTATAAGTTAAATAAATAGGAGAATAAGGCAAGGGAAATATGGGGATAGCTCAACCCCATAACCCCTAAACTCCTTACCTCATTCTCGTTCACATTTTCATATATCAAAAATAGAAATAAAGGAGAAACAAAGCCAGCCATAAAACTAGGAGTAGAGGAGCTCAAAATCAATTAGAGGCTAAGATTCAAGCTAGGAAGATTAAAGCGAAGAATAAATCTCAAGTTCCTTATCCATACAAGGTGAATAATGATCTAAACCATCTCACATATGTCCTTTTGAATGTTTAATTTTGGGTTTAAAGTTTCAAAATGTTTGGATGGATGAATGATGATATGCTTTGATTTACAGGCCATGTTATTATTTAGACAAAGATTTTTATAGGATAATATAATTCGATTTTATGGTTAAAATCGTGCAAATTGATTTCTGAATGTCATAATGTTTGAATATGTTATGTAAAACATTATTTTGGTGATGGGTTTAAATTCTCATAATATTTCAAGCTATGGATAATTTATTATGAAATTTGAATAGAAGAAATTGATAGTTTCGGGTTTAAATTATTTAAGGTGATCAAGTATTGATTTTGGATCTGAAATTTATCAATGTTAGAAAACATATAAAAAGTGAATAATTGTGGATTTCTGGGATTTTTCCTAGGTAGTTTACTATAGCTATCAAATTATTTAAGTTAAAAGACTTAAATTCTCTAAATATTTGTTAAGGGGAATGGCTTACTTGTTAAAATGATTTCATTTGTTAATTGTTGAATTCGGCAGACTTTTGAAAACAATTTTGATAAAGAATTGACAACCAATCATATTTGAAAAATTAGGCAAGTTAGGCAAAAAGAAATTACTTTGAAAGTCATAAAAATCTATTTTGTTTCAAATTAAAACTTCCCCACTTCCATTTGCTTGCTTCCATCACCATACACAAAGGGCCATGCGCAACCATTCGAATCCAATGCACACGATATCAAGCAATTCATACCTAGTGGATTGGAGAAAGGCGAAAGGGACTGTGTCAAAGGCATGCTTTTGAAGGGGTTGAAGCCATTCTTATAAGCTTTCGAATCCATAACTTGCACATGTTTTTAAAAGATGATTTCAAAGTGGTTGAAGCTACTTTTATTAGCTTTCAAATAAATTCAACTTGCCTTTGTTTTTAAAGAAGCATTTGAAAGAGTTGCCACATTTTGAACCTATTCGATACCTAGCTGCCGCATTCATACCTTTCGAATTAGTTAAAGGGCGCTTTTCTTTATAGCCTTATAACGATGAGTTAGAACGGAAGGCTTCCGTTTTATTAACATTGAAGCCGCCTTCCTAAAGCTTTCAAAAGGGTCCTTTTAGCCGCTTTTATCAATGGTCTCTGAGACAATGGTTTCGATAGGATGTTTTCGAAGCTATCCTCTTCCCCAATTATTTTTCTTAAGATTAATGCTTTTGAAACCAAAGCTTTTTATTTTGTTCTCTTTAACCTAGTAGTTAACTTATACCCAATGATTTCGAAAGAGGTACTTTCAAATAGTTTCGAAGCTATGCTTCCATAAATTCTACTTGAACTAAATGCCTTCGAAAGGTAAACTTTAGATGTTTTAAAAGGTAAGCCCTAGTGTTTCGAAAGGTATATCTTTAAGTATTTCGAAAAGGAGGTTTCAATGATTTTGAAAGGTATGTTTTTAGTCCTTCCGAAAGAAAAGGTCTAATATTTTAAGTAATGCTTTTGAAAGGAAGAGTGACGGAGCGTAACACATAATGCCACAATGAATCGAAGAGCCTAGTCGAAAGCCTTAGTTTTCAAATAAGAAACCCAATCTCGTTTTTAAGGGTAAACCAATGGCAATATGAAAGAGTTTTGAAATGATATTTAACTTTGGAATTTTTGAAGATTCTTTCCTTGCCAAAGATAGTAGGTTAAGGGTATTACCATGTTTCCTTAGAAAAAAATGATTACAAGTTAAGTCATAGATGTTTATATTATTTTGTTTTCATTAGTTATCATATGTGCTTCTGTAAACATATTCACTTCATAATTAAATCACAATTGCATTTTAGGAATGAAGGGCATAATAACTAGCTAGGCTGACCTAGTAGTGAATATACATTGAGTTAACTCCTATGTGAGTAGAATTACATCCAAGAGGTCAGACGGATCAGAATATTGGGTGCCCAAAGACTGATCCATGGATTATTGGTTTAGATAGGTTCTTAGTAAGCCCATGATAATTATATATTGAAATTGTTATTGGTATGAGCTAACAGGTTATTAGTGATCCCATGAAAACTATGTTCGGAATAAGTTATTGAAAGAGATTAATAGGTTCATAGTGACCACATGAAAACTAAAATTAGATGATGTTATAGCGGACACCAATAGGTTCTTAGTGATCCCATGAAAACTATGAAACTGGATAGATAGTCCATAAGCTTGAAGCATGTTATTAGTTAGTCCATGAAAACTAATAGTTTAACAGTGATCCTAGAAACTATAACTTGAGACAGGTAGTCAGGTGAATGTGGGTGGAAAATCCAGTGCATATTACATGTTTTCATATCATCATGACACATTTTATTATGTTATATCTTAACCATTGTGGATGCAGATGAACGGTATATGATTGTTATAAATTGGGTTGAGAAACTAATAAGGGAAAACCCATTTTGCTAAGTGGCATGGTCTCACTAAATATCTATATGGTTCAAGATGGTAGTTTATTATTTACACCGGTCTTTCTATCAGACTCAAAGTTTATCTTTTCCTCTTAAACTCTCGGGTGCTCAATTAATTTTGAGTAATTTGATAGTAGGGTTTTCGATTCTCCTTTAGATGAATAAGCTTGATGAGATGTGCAAGAAGAAAGCCAACTATTAGGAGTTCTTTTTGTTTCATTCCGCCGTGTTTTGGATGTAATGGAAAAGTTATTTAGTGCTTATATTTTGATTTTGAGCAACCAATGGAGAATGTTCATATGTCACTCTTGGCGTAGTTTGTAATGAATTTTAATTTCTATGAATGTGGCTACGTATGAGATTATGTAATGAATCTGAAATGCTGTATGTAATGAAGTGAGAAATTTGTTTTAAGTTAAGTTGATTTTTTTTCTTATTCATGTGTTTCTGGTATATCAATGTTCTAGCATTACTGCATTTGGTCATCGAGAATCAATAATTATGGATGACTGTAGCATCCGTAGCGGTTAGTTTTGGACCTCCAAATGGGGGACGTTATAAGTTATATTCAATGAATCGGAAAATGAGATTGGGGTTTGGGTTAATGCTATAGTAACGTACTTGCATTATATACATGTATACATATATATATATATACATACATATATATATATATATATATATATAAGTACGTATTCTCCTCTCTCTTAGACCGTTCTTCTGTATCTTACTAAGCATTATATGCAGATTTATGAGAAAAGAAGATATAGAGGCAGGAAATGGTAGAGGAAATCTAGGTGGAAGAAGCACCACTACCAATGGAAATGCTCGACCCAATACCAGGAGCAATCTGGGTTTACATGCAAATGCTAATCCAAATGCAAATGCCAACGTAGGTGCTAGAACCTAACCAATAGATATAGGGATAATGTACCAGCTCTTTGTCAATTTAGTGCAAGCTGGAGTAGTTGCATGAGCAGCTGGGGGAAATGCTATGGATGTTAGAGGAGCTAATCCCATGTTCCCAGTTGGCAATAACTATATAAGCTGAGCGGGATTACACTAGTCTTGGTAGGAAGCTGTTTTTGGGAACAAAAGATGGTATTGAAGTAGAAAACTTGTTATTACACCATGAAATGATTTTGCTAACTTGTGATTAGATGATGAGAAGATGATGAGGCTTACTTCTAGATAGTTATAGGGAGAAGCACTGTATTGGTGGAATCGTGTTAGCATGGGAGTTTCTAAGGAAGAGTTGACTTGGGCAGAATTTCGAAGGATATTCGAAAGAGGTTCTTGTCTAAAGTTGCCAAGTTTGTATTGCTGAGAAAGTTCATGGACTTAATGCAAGGTGAGATGTCGATGATTGAGTATGCTACAAAGTTTATTGAGTTTTCCAGACACAGATATGCTACTATTGACACTATTATCAAAAGGAGCGAGAAGTTTAGGCGAGGGTTAAGACGTAAGATTGCTATAGAAACTATGCCTCGTCTCCATGATCCAAGTATAGTTGTAGTGGAGATGGCAATCAGGAATGAAGGGATGCTTTCTACTTATGGAAAGGAGAAGTAGGTTGGAACCTGGGATTCTTAGGGCAACAAGAGGAAATTCTTTAAGAAGAAAGGAGATCAGAAAGGGGAAGCTACCAAGAAAGGGAAGGCCATTGTATTTTACTACAAGTGCGACAAAAAAGGATATTATGCTCATGAACATTGAACTAGAAAAGGCAAAAAGATTGCAGATAAGAAAGGAGTGAAGTGCTTCAACTGTGACCAGATTGGACACTACAAGAATTAGTGTCTGAAATCAGTCAGAGCGGACAAGGGAAAAGTTTTTTCTTTGGAACCATCTTCTTCTAGGCCATTGCTACTGGAAAGGGAAATTCTGTGATGGAAGTTACTCTTTTGGTTCATAGTATACCGGTTAGGGTACTATTCGATACCCGTGCATTGCATTCATTTGTATTTTAGTGTTTGGTAGATAAGTTATATTTAGAACCCTCATACATTATTACTTCCTTAAGAGTTCCGAATCAAATAGGAGGGTATGCAGCTCTGGGGATGAGATGTGCCTAGTTAGAACCTGAATTGTTAGGTCATAAGTTTGCATGCAGTTTGTATGTTTTTGATTTTGTAGGCTTCAGGATCATTTTGGGTAGGGATTGGTTAGATAATATGATGCTAGGGTATTTTTATGAGATAAAGAAATATCGATAAGCACCCTAATAGTCATAATCGAATTATATACTCGATCGAGGAGTCAGACTCATGTGCTTGTGCTTTGCTGAATACTATGGAAGAAGAAAAAGAGTTGAATCAGGTTTTGATTGCAAGAGAGTTTGTCGATATTTTTGAGACGGTCACAGGACTACCACCGAAGCATGCCTTTGAGTTTTGGATAGACCATATGCCAGGAGAAAAACCAGTAAGTAGACCACCGAGCAGAATGACACCTACCGAGATGAAAGAATTGAAGGTGCAGTTAGTGGATTTAGAAGGAAATAATTTGATTATACCAAGCAGTCCTCCTCGGGGAGCGACTGCGGTGTTCGTATAGAAGCAGGATGGGTTATATGTGTATCGGCTATTGTAAGTTGAATGAGTAAACGATCAAGAATAAATGTCCTTTGCTGTGAATCAATGATTTATTTGATCAGCTGAGTGGAGCTAGAGTGTTTTCCCAATTAGATTATGCGATAGGTTTCCATCAGCTAAAAGTGGCAGAAGATAGTATACCATTGATGGCATTTCCTAATAGGTGTGGTTCGTACGAGTGGTTAGTGATGCCATTTGGGTTATTGAATGTGCCAGCTTTCTTCATGGATTTGATGAATCGATTTTTTTGAGAGCACTTAGATAAGTTCATATTGGTATTGATAGACGAAATTTTAATATGCACTAAGGATGAAAGAGAGCATGAAGTTCATCTTAGAGTAGTGCTAGAGATGCTAATGCAGCATCAACTAAAAGCAAAGTTTTCAAAGTGTCATTTCTAGAAGAAAGAAGTTAAGTTTCTTGGTCACGAGGTTTCAGAGAAGGATTGTTGGTTGATCCATATAAGATCGAAGTTGTTAAAAATTTAAGAGACTAGAGACGGTGAATGAGATCAGAATATTTCTTGGACTTGCTGTTTATTACCAAAGATTCATTAAGGATTTCTCGCAGGTAGTAGCACCTTTGACTGCGCTAACTAGGAAGAATGTGAAGTTTATTTGTCAGACAAATGTGAAAAAACATTGCTTAAGTTAAAGCATTTGATGACCACTATACCTGTATTAGTAGTTCCAGATGGAAATCAGGAATTAGTAGTGTACACCGATGCATGTGGAACCAGATTAGGAGTTGTGTTGATGCAGAAAGGCGAAGTTATTGCCTATGCTTCATGATAGCTTAGACGACATGAAGTGAGATATCTACTCATGATCTAGAGTTGGTAGTGGTGCATTCGCACTGAAATTATGGAGATATTATCTCTTAGGGAAGAGACTTGAATTATACACGGATCATAAGTCCTTAAGATATTTATTTTCCCAGAAGGAGTTGAATATGAGACAGCGGTGGTGGCTAGAGTTTTTAGCAGCTTATGATTTTGGTATAGAGTATACCCTTGGAAAAAAATATAGCAGATGCACTAAGCAGAAAATAACAGAATGTGGTGTTAGCTACATTAATTTAATGGAAGGATTTAGAGGCTTTGACTACTTGTAGTGTGTAGTTAAGATCGACTGCTAGTTTTAGTCAAAGCACCGCTATGTTATCCTGGTTGGAAGTTCGATCGATACTCATCGAAAGGATTGCTTCTAAACAAAAAGAGGATCCACTGTAGCTGAGAAGATTAAAAGGTTTGAGGTTGGATAGGTGATTGATGATCCAAATATATTAGTCTAGACCAGAGGGGATGGTTGAGAAAGAAGGTATGATTGTGTGTTTCAAATATTGGGGACTTAAGGAGAGAAGTCCTTATGGAATGTCATCGATTAAAATTTATGATTCATGTTGGGGAACCAAGACGTATCAAGATATGAAGAGGAGTTTCTACATGAAAGGTTGAAGAAGGATGTTGGCTTGTGGGTAAAGCAGTGTGTATACTGTCAACAAGTGAAGGTCGAACATCAAAAGTCGAATGAGTTACTTTGACCTTTGGAGATACCGGTTTGGAAATGGGTTTGAATATCCATGGATTTTATATATGGGTTGTCAAGGTTGAATCGAGGAAATGAAAATATATGGGTCATTGTGGACAAGCTGATCAAGATCGTCCATTTCATTCCCGTTAAGTCAACCAAGACGACGCATGTTTTAGCTAAAATATTTATGAAGAACATAGTTCGATCGCATAGGATTCTAGTAGTATAGTAAGTGATAAAGATACTTTGTTTACTAGCGAATTCTGGAAGAGTTACGTACCATGCTCAAGATGAGTATTGCTTATCACCCTCAGACAGATGAGCATACAGAGAGAGTCAACAACGTACTTGAGGATTTGTTAAGAGCTTATGTGCTAGATTTTAGTGGATCTTGGGAAGATCACCAACACTTAGTTGAGTTTTCTTATAGTAACAGTTATCATACTAGTATAGGAATGATGCCTTTCAAAGCTTGTATGAAAGGCCATGTAAGTCATCAGCATGTTGGTTAAATAATCGAGAGAGATTAATCTTAGGTCTAGATTTGGTAAGAAAGGCAACAGAAAGGACCGAGTAGATCCAATGTAGGATGAAGGAAGCTTAATCTGGACAAAAGAGTTACGTAGATAAGAGGCTTAAGGATCTAGAGTTCTCAGCTAGAGATTGGGTTTTCATTAAAGTATCATCAATGAAGGGTATGGTGTGATTCAAAATGTCATGGAAAATGGCACAGAGATATGTTGGACCACTTCCAGTTATAGAGAGGGTCGGAATGCTCGCATACAGAGTAGAGTTGCCGAGCAGGTTGATAGGTGTCCATGATGTATTTCATGTGTTTCATCTTTGTAAGTATGTACATGATCTAGGGACTACTATTCCTCCAACTGCATTGGAAGACTTAATGGTAGAATTAGATTCGATCTTTGTTAGGCAACCAGTTCGGGTTGTAGCGAAAGTTGAGAAGACATTAAGAAACAAAAAAGTCAAATTGGTGAAAGTTCAATGGAGAGACAATGAGAAGGACTGTATTTGAGAGACAAAAAATAGGATTAGAGATACTTATGTTGATCTACTTTGAGGGTATGTTCTATATTTATTTTATATGGATTGTTTTCTAGATAAGTAGGCTAATATGGTAAATAGGAGAAGTTAAGATGATTGCTATGCTTAATATTTAGTCCTTGCTAAATTTTGAGGATGAAATTCTTTAAGGAGAGAAGGCTATAACACCCCTAATTTTAAATAGCATCATTTATGATATTTAATTAGATATATTAAATAGAACAATGTATAGATTAGAGTGATAATGTAACATCGTGTATCTAGAGGCCAAAAGCTAAGTCCAATAGATGCTACAGTCATCTATAGTATTAACTTATGGTGACAAAATACGGTAATGTTAATGGTATCTATAATATTAGATGAACTTGAATATGAACAAGTTAGATATTAAAAACAACATTTTGCTGATTACATTTCAAAACAATAATTCATATCCAAGTTACAAAATCCAAAAACGTTTCCCAAGCAATGATCAAATATAATTTACAATAATACGCCAAGAGCGACATATGACGATGCTCCCTTGGTTGATCAAAGAAATATAGTCATATCTGGCTTAATCCATAGTGGAAATAAATAATATAATTTGTACACCTAATTTGCTATCCGTTAGTCACCTGTTCGCCTTTTGAAGCTTTATTCGCCAAAAGAAAAAAAAACTTGAAAACCTCAACCTAAGCCTACTCAAATCAATTTTGCACACCCGAGAGTTTAAGGTAAGACAAAAACTTCGAGTCAGACATAAAGCTGGTGTGAGTAATAGTGTTCACCTCTGTTATTTTATGCTAACTGAGACCGTATTGCTTAGCGGAATGGGTTTTCCTTCACTAACATCCTTTTAAAATATGCCTTTTGCAAATCCTTTCATGCAACCAAAGTTGGTTAAAATCTATAAAGCATTATTATGTAAACAAACATATCAAGTAATAAATGAACTATCTGTTCGAACTTTATAGTTTTGTTTGGCTAACTATTAACCTTTGTCCAAAGTGGGAATGTCCAGTTGGATTCTTCAGATGATGGTGATTCTTCCTCTTCGGAGGAGACTTAGTCTAGGTGATTATTTTAGTTACTGTGACATGTCTGTCACATACCTATGCTGTATTTTCCTATTTTCTTAGTAGTTTAGGTGCTTTTACCTATCTCCTGTACTTCAACTTTATTACTTTGGTAATAAAAGTGGATGGCCCACTATAAAACCGGCTTGCCTTGCAAAAAAAAACTATTAACCTTTGGCATACTCGGCCCTAATAGACAACATATCAAAATTTATCTAACATATATTTCTCTTCTTTTGGATGCTCTATCCTTAAATATCTGTTAAATACTTCTCTTTTGGATGGTGTGTCCTTAACTTATCATCTCTTAGGGTCGCCTAATCCTAATGGTTTTGCAGGATCATCAATAACCTATCTGTATACAAACATATATTCCTTTCCGTGTGTACTCATAATTTTAGTTTTACATGTCACAAAGCCTTACACATTGGAATTTTGGGAAAAAATGGCTGGGACTAATAGCTAATGTATAGGGAACGACCCTACACATGTCTCATCCAGTATTATAATATCTGAGTCGTTTTACTTAGGGATCCCTTCCCATAGTTTTCCTTGAAAACCTTTTCAAAATGATTTAAAACATTTAAATAAAACTTGAACAAGGAAAATTTATATATTCTATGCTTTACTCTAAATCAGCTTGCCATGTTATATATATACTTTACACAAATCATAGCTGATGAAAACATTTAAATCTTTGAAAGTCCCCTTTTTGAATCTATTGAAAGTACCCTTTTCGAAACTAAGTAAATCCCTTTCTTTATTTTAGGCTGAAAGGCTAAAACCTTCCTTTCGAAACCATCCTCAAAAACCCTTTTGAAACCTTTGAAAAACCTTCATTTTGAAAGCTGTAAAACCTTAGATCTTTCTTTAAATCCTTTAAACATTGCCTTTCAAAACCGTTGGAAAACATTTTCTTTAATCCTTTCGAAACAATCAAAAAAACCATACCTTTCGACTCCTTCGAAACCATTGGGGAACCACCCCTTCGAAATCTTACTTTAAAACCTTTTAAAAGCATCGAATCTAAATCTTTCGAAAGCACTTGGGTTCAATTTAAAATATGCGGAACCTTTCAAAACCATTCAAAGCTTACTCCTTCGAAACCCTCTGAAAAACGTTCCAGTCGAAACCATTTGGATTATGCCTTTGAGTAGAAGAAAACAGTCGTACACCCATTAAAGTCAAAACCACTTCTTTTCGAAATCATTTAAATCAACTCTTTCGAAACCATTTGGGTTGTACTTAAATTCAGTAAAATGGCGATTAGAACCATTTAATTCGAAAGCTTACGTTTCGAAAACATTCCTAAGTAAAGAAGTGATGGTGTCGAAACCATCCCTTCAAAAGCATTGGAGAAGTGCCAAATTTTATATAAAAAGTAACCCTTCGAAACTCTCTGGGTCAAAAGGTAAAATTATGGTAGCAAACTGCGTCAACTTATTCAAAAGTAGTTGTTTAAAGCAAAAGGAGCAACCCAATCGAAAACATATGCTTTAAATCCATTTGGCCTAATCGAAAGGTAACTAAGTCGAAAGCTTCTTAGTCGAAAGCAAGCACGTGTATTTTTATTTAGAAACAAAGTAAAGCCTCAATCCCTTGGAAACCCCTGGTTTCGACCCACTACCTTTAGCCTACATCCAATTCACTACGATCTTGTTCCCTAATACCATGTGCATTGGATTCGACTGTGTCGAAGGCGAAGGTAAAGAGGCAGAACCTATTGCCGAAAGCATCGTAACGATAAAACCTATTTATTTGTCCCTTTTAACAATTTCTTTTGTACCTAACCTGCCTTATTTATCTAAATCTGATTGGATGCCGTTTTACATTTTTAAAAGTGCTGCCAATTTCCAGAAATAATAAATTTGAATTATTTGCAAAGAGACACTTCTCCTTTTATATATAAAACATTTATGTCCTGTACCTTAAATAATTTTATAAATCCATTAGAACACGTAGGAAAATTCTATAAAAATTCCAATAAATCTCTTTTAATATGTTTTCCAACATATAAAAATTTCAGACCCAAGTCTTTTATTGTTTAATCGTAAATAATTTATGACCCAAAATAACATTTTCTTTACCAGAAAATTCATATAAAATCCACAAAAATTCTAAAAATTCTGAAATTTGAAACCCATCTCCAGAATATTATTACTAATCTATATAAAAATTCGCAAGATATTTAGAAGTAATTTAATTGAGTTTTTACTTTAAGACATATCATAAAATCAATATGAATATGCATAAGTCATCAACAAGTATATATAGTCATTCCATTATTCTAAAACATGGCAAAACATTGCAATTTTTTTTGAATTTCTACTTAAAACCAAAAACAAAACAAATGAGAGATGTAAACATTATTCACTTTAGCATTAAAGAATAAGGATGTGAGATTTGAATGAATTTAGTATTGATTAAGCTTCCCTTTTCTCTCTCTTTCTCTAGCACTTGTTAATGGTGGTCGACCTTGGCTTTTAAAATTTATAACAAATGAAAAATGAATAGGTAGGAGTATACATGGCTAAGGGTATAGATATAGGAATGACCTTTTTTCGAATTTACCCCTCCTATGTTTCATTTCAAACTCGTATCTTAATTCATTATTTAAACGGCACGACTACCCCTTAACTAAATCAAATCTCGATCTCTTAATCAACATATCATTTTATTTAATCTAGCTAATTAAATATTCTAAATAATGTTATCATAAATATGTGGTGTTACAGACTCCCATCCTTAAGGAATTTCGTCCCCGAAATTACGATAAGGTACACAACAATCAAGAAGGTAAAACATACCATCAAACAAATCAGGATAAGAATCTCTAATTCTACTGTTAACCTCCCAAGTACGGTCCCTGTCACCGTCACTCCACTGGACCTTGACTAATCTGACCGTCTTGGTTCTATGCCTCTTCTCATCCCCTGCAACTATACCAACTGGCTTTATAACTATAGTCTAGTCAAGTTCTACCACTAATTCATCTAGCATAATTGGTGCAATAGTAGTGTTCGGGTCTCTAACACACTTTCTACGATGAGAAACATGTAGAACTTCATGGACTCCAGCCCACTTACTTGGTAACTCAACTCTGTATGCAAGTTTCCCGATCCTCTCAACGATAGGAAAAGGTCTAACGAATCTCGATGCCAACTTTCCTGATCTTTCGAGTCTGATCACACCCTTTATCAGTGACAGCTTAATAAATACCTGATCTCTGACTGAGAAATATAAATCTTTCCTTCTTCTGTCTATATAACTCTTCTGTCTAGACCGAGCCTCCTTCATTCTAACCCGAATGATCTCAATCTTTTATGCAGCTTCTCTAACTAAATCTGGACCAAGTACCAACCTGTACCCGGTCTTCAACAAACAAACAAAAGATTTGTATGGCCTTCCTATTTTGATAACCGTTATTATACAAAAACTTAACTAAATGCAGATGGTCTTCCCATAATCCCTTAAAATCTAAAATATAAGCTCTTGACAAATGCTCTAAGATTTTGTTAACTCTTTCTATTTGCCTATCTATCTGTGGATGGTAAGCGGTACTCATCGTGAGCTTGGCTTCCAAAACTTCGTTTAGACTCTTCTAGAACTCACTAATGAATATAGAATCTCTATTACTAACCATACCATTTCAAATTCCATGTAGTTTAACAACATTCTTCATAAATAACTTCGCTAAAATAGGTGTCGTCCTAGTTGACTTAACTGGAATAAAATAGAAACTCTTGTTCAATCTCTCCAATATGACTCATATACTTTCATTTCCTCTGTTCGATCTTGGCGGCCCGCCAATCAAATTCATAGAAATATAATCTCATTTCCATACCGGAATATCTAATGGCTGAAGCAATCCACTGGTTTCTGGTGTTCAACTTTCACCCATTGACAATTCAAGCACTGCTTTACCCATAAGCCAATATCCCGCTTCATACCTTCCCAGAAGAAACTTCTTTGCACATCTTGATACATCTTAGTACCTCCTAGATAAATAGAGAATTTCGGACGATGGCATTCCTCCAAGGCTTCTTTCCGTATGTTTTCTACACTCAAAACACACAATCTTCCTTTCTTTCTCAACCACCCATTCTGGTGAAGATTGAAATCTTTCCCATCTTCGCTTTCAGTCCCATCTATTAACTTCCTGATCCGTTCAAATAATACAGAATCTTCTTCCTATTTAGAAGCGATCTTTTTGATCATCACTATTCGAACTTCCAAACATGATAACACTACGGTTTCTCCGCTAGACCCACCTTCAGATCTCCATTGCACTTTGCAATCTGCTAATGCCTCCAAGTCTTTCCATTCATCAATCATTGCCAATGCTGCATTTTCCTGCTAAGCGCATCTGCAACCTCGCTGCCTTTCCTCAATGTGTACTTAATCCCAAAATCATAAACTGCTATAAACTTTAACCACCTCTGTTGTCTCATGTTTAGCCCCTTTTGGGAGAATAAATACTTCAACGACTTGTGATCTATCTACATATAACTCAAACCTCTCCCCCAAAAAGTAATGTCTCTACACCTTCAATGCAATAATACTACAGCCAATTCCAAATCATGCGTTGAATATTTGATCTCATGTGGTCTAAGCTCTCTAAAAGCATAGGCAATCACTTTACCTCTCTACATCAGCACAACTCCTAATCCTTCTCCACACGCATCTGTAAAAAACACCAAATCCTAATTTTCTTTCGGAACAACCAACACAGATGCATGGGACAATAAGTGTTTCAAACACTGTAATGCTTCCTCACACTTATCGGTCCATATAAACTTCACATCCTTTCTCGTTAGCTTGGTCATTTGTTCCGTTATCCGTGAAAAACACTCAATGAACCTCCGATAATAACAAGCCAGCCGAAGAAACTCTTTATCTTCATTACTGTCTCGATTCTCTTCCAATTATTAACCGCTTCAATCTTAGTCGAATCTACCGACAACCCTTTTTCTGAAACTACATGACCCAGAAACTTCACTTCCTTCTTCCGAAATTGACACTTCGAAAACATAGCCTTTAGCTAATGCTGCCTTGGCATCTCAAGCACCACTCTAAAATGAACCTCATGCTCTCTTTCATCCTTAGAGTATATCAAGATATCATCTATGAAAACCAATATGAACATATCCAAGTGCTGTCGGGAAACTTGATTCATCAAATCCACAAAGAAAGTCAGCACATTAGTCAGTCCAAATGGCATAACTAACCACTTGTATGACCCATATCTGTTCCTAAACACCTTCAAAGATATAATATCCTTTGCTACTTGAGATAATGGAAATCTGTAGCCAAATCCAACTGGAAAAATATCTTGGCTCCATGCAACTGATCGAAAAAATCGTCAATCCTCGGCAGTGGATGTAGATTCTTTATTGTCTTCTCATTTAACTTATGATAATCGATACATAGCCTTTACGATTCATCCGACTTCTTAGCAAACACTGTAGCTGCTCCCTAAGGCAAACTACTTGGCCTGATAAAACACTTGCCTTCTAAATCTACCAACTACACCTTTAACCCCTTCATCTTATAGGGGTCATCCTGCTTGGCGCCCTACTCACTGTTTCTGTTCCCAGAACCAAATCTGCTTGCTACTCAATTGCTCGTTTCGGCGGCAATCTTATAGGCTCGAACACATCCACGAATTCCTTAATCACGAAAACTCGGCTCAACTCATCATTTGATTCCCTAACACCCATCAAAGCATGCATCTCTCCGCTAGAACCTTCTACGGCATAAACAATGTTTTCACTACAATCGGGGTGTCTAACTGTAACATCCCAAAATTTATCAATTTAAATTAGTAATATATTTAAACTTTTGGAATTTAATTTGAAAATAAATTGAAAAATCTCAAACAAATAAAATAAGTGATAAATTGTATGAATAAAATTCCAATTCCTTTTGAGTTTAAAATTTTGAAAAAAAGAATGTTTTAAAAACCATTTGCATTTAAATTATATATATATATATATATATATATATATATAATGCATATATGAGTAGTTTGGAATGTATACATTGAATTTGAATTTAAATTGTATAAGTATATATGTGGCTACATAAATGAACATGAATGGATTTTAATTTAAGTTGAATTGGAATTTGAATCTAAATTTAAAATAATTTTTTTAGAAAAGTAATTGGCATTTAAAATCATAAAGGTGTAATTTATATAATGTAAAGATTGGTTAAAACATCTCATCTTTTAACATTGTGTATATATACATAAGTGAATAAGGGGTATAATTATTTATAAAATGAATATGATACGAAATTTATTTAAAAAATTCTTTTGTCTTTGTGAAATTACAAGTGTTAAACATGCATAAGGGAGATGGAGTAAAAACTAACAAGTGTTAACATCTCATGATTGTTTTTAACAAGTGGCATTCAATATAGTTGATTGAAAAAAATAATAAAATTTAAAAAATCACAAAAACTTTTCAGCTTCCCACTTCCAATTATTTATCCTCTCAAATCTCTGAAAGAACAGTAAAAAAGATTGAGCATCACAAATCTCAACACCAAAGGAAACAGTAAAAAAAAACTGCCAACTTTCTCTTGAATTCAAAAATCTAAAATCTGAGAATCATAACAGTATTTTTACATTCCATCTCTCAGGTAAACTTTAAACTTTATGGTTCATGAATTTGTAATTTCAAAAAAAAATCAGGTTTTAACACAAACAAATTCAAACTGTAGATTTGTAAAACAAGGCTCCAGTTTGGTCAAAAACAGAGTTGGATTCTCTGAAGTAAAATAAGGCAAGTGAAATTCTAATATAAATTTTGAATTTGGATTCTGTAAATTCATAAAGCAAGAGTTAACCAATTGATTGCAGGAAAGAAAAAATCAAGTTCAAAAACTGAATTTAATTCTTGATTTCAAGTAGCAGACAGAGTTTTTCTCTGTTGCATTAAATTCAAAACTGTAAGTAAGCTTGCATATTTTTTTGTTATTGATGAATTAAATCAACAAATACAACAAAGAATAACCAAAGATCTGTGCTTACAAGTTGCAGATTTAAACTTCAAGATTAAAGTAGAGAAATCCAGGCTTCCATCTTAATAATAAAAACTATCCGAAGCTTTTTGTTTTCAGGCAAAGGTGAGTAAACCTCTGATTTATCCAATTACTTGTTGTTGTATGCATGCCTGGTTTGATGTTGAAAAACCCTTGCATGTGAACAAATTGTGTTCTTGTGTATTTTTGCCTGGAAGTGTTTATATTTAAGGTTGCATCCCTGTTCTTCTTACCCTCTGGTTTAGAGTAAACCCATGCTAAATTCAAGATCTCTCTCTATTCTCTTCTAAAATTAAAATCTAAACAAATAAAAGTGTTGTTTGAACATGCATTATGTTTTAGTAATAAATCAAAGTAAAGTAATATAGTTTCTTTTCTGGAAAATGTGAAACACAGCCACCATCTAAATTATGCAGGAATTCGAACATCATAGATTTTAATTTCAGTAATGCTATCTGAATCACCCTTGAAAATAATGATTTTAGAAAGAAAAATCTATTTTTTTCATAAAGTTTTTACTAAGAAATCGTGGTTGATCAGAAAAGTGAAATTTTGTCAAATTCTAATGAACTAAGCGTTTGTGGTCCTCGAGATCACCGTCGCAGCTAGCTTGAGGGTTTGAGATCCTTAGAAAAATATTGGTTGAATTTATAAATCATTAAATTGTTGACTCGAGAACGAATTAGAGTTAAAAAACCCATTTTGCTCGTAATCGAAAAAGAGGGTGCCGCGTCGTCGTTAGGTGATCGGAATTCATGACACCGGTGCCAATCGAGGCGTCGTACGTTGATGAAGCATCGACCAAGTTTTCGTGGCTTCTGATGGCCAAAGGAGGTGAGGCGAGGCCATTTGCTGGTGATGGTTTTCGATGGAGTACGGGTCGTGGAGCTCGTTTTCGATCGTGGCGATGGTTCGTGTTTTGGGGTGGCTCCATGGGTGGAGGACTTCGTCGTCGACCTAACGACGGTCGTGGCTTCGACCAGTGATGACCGGGATGGTGTGCAACATGCACACGGTCCCGTTGTATCAGCGGTTCGCTTTTTAGAGGGGTTGATGTTTGACTCGAAGTGAGCATCGGGGGGAATCGTGTGGTAACTCGAGTTTTAACTTGAGTAGAATGTTGGTGCATAGGTAAAAGAAAAAATTACTTAGAAAAATTCAAGTTTTGAAAATCTTAAGCATACGGGTAAGTTTTTGAGAAAACCCGAAGCAAACAGGAAGTTTTCTTGGGTAAAACCCGAAGCGTGTATCGAGTAATACAATTTCTGGTTTAAAACTTTGACGATCTAAGTTAATTAAATTTCTAAAGCAATCTTTATAAAAAGATGATAGTTTGTTAAGTGGAATGTGAAGTAAATGGTATTGAAATGATTTTTGGAATTAATGAAGTTCAAAGATATTTCAAATTAATATTTTTTAAATAAAATTGTTTTAAATTTAATTTAGTAAAAATCAAGAAGTTACTCAAATATTCAAGTGTTAACTAAAAACCAAATTTATTTATAATGATTAAATCATGATTAAACAATTAATGATTTGTAAGTATCTTGTAATTGATAATTAACTAATCAAAGAATAAATAATAAAAGTAATTAAGATTTAATTAATAGACAATTACGAATTAATAAATTAAAATAATTGATTAAAGAATAATTAATTAATAAAGCCAATTAAGATTTAATTAATTCATAGTTAAGAATAACTAATCATTGATTTAAAATAATTAATAAAGATAATTATGTGGTTAATTCACTTAAATCATTCACCTTAATTGAAGATGATTGACCATTACCAAATGTTGTGCACTGGATTGATATTCTGTTTGTGAGTGTGATACTGTGTGATGTTAATTGCTTTGTGCTGAACTGTGATTCATGATTTTCTTCTGCATGTTCGTGAAAACCCTTTTGCCCGTAAAACGTCTTTTAAACTTCGATGCGACGTGGAGTCAGATTCCTGTTAGTTATCCGAAACCCACATCGAACCTTGAATGTGAATCCGTGTAATTGATACACCCACGTGTTTTTAAATTGAGCGCTCACTATTCGGATTACCCGGGAGAAGACCTTTTGTCATATAACCCATTCCGAATAGTGATTCGACGAAATTAATAGCATTTGAAGACGGTGTTGAAGACCGGGTGTCTTCGAAAACGATAGGATAACCTATCGAATTTCTCTGCACTGAGTTGCTCTGGTATAGAGATCTCCACATGTGATGGCGAGTCCGATCGAAATTGTGGATGCTCGGATTTGCAAGGGCTTCTTCCTTTATTGGACGAAGTGCCTTCGGTTCTGTTTGAACCCGGAATAGGCCTGTACGGTTGTATGTCTGACACTACACTTTGAGATATAAAGAAGATTTCTTTCAAATACATACCTGTTGGTGGCGGAGAATTTGTTCTTCTAGCTTAACACCCTTCTCTGAGACGTACGAGCTCAGAGGTTATGTAGTTGAAGGTTATCGGCGATATACTCCCAGTTTGGTGGTGTAGCATGCTAAGTGCTGCTATGTGTTGATGATCATTTATTGATCATTTGTGATCAAAGCATGGCTTTCGTGTCAATCATTGCTTTGTGGATGAGACCTCATCGGACCTCACACCCCGAAAATGGTCAAAACAGGAAAGATGCGGCAAGGTTGTGAGGGTTGCACCCCTTAGGGTATGTCATTTCCTTCTAGAAAAAGGTGGTATCATGGTATGGAGCCCAGATACTTTACCTATGTGGTTGCTTCAATCTCATTTACTGTGTGGTTATTTCTTTGTGGTAGAGGGCCCTCGGATAAAGGTCGCACACAACCGGGGAATGCTACAGTCGTGTAGAAGTTACCTAATTACAGAGGTAACCCGACCTTATGTTGGCAGAGAACTGGTTAAGTTCTCGGGACGTCCCTCCAGAGGCGTACCCATGTGGCATAGGAAGTTCCTTAGCCCGAGCATTTGTTGGAAATCCAATTCCCAATACGAACCCATTACGGTTTTAGTTGTAGAACCTGCCATTTAATATGGCAGCTATAGTGGGCATAGTATAATGGTACCTATGCTGGCTAAGATTAATATTATATATTTGAAATGTTTTCACACTATGAAGTAGTAATAATATTAAAGATTTTTCTTGTATTAAGCATATTTTACTATCATAAGGGGAAATCTCCCCCAAGTGTGCGATTGCATTGTGTGTGTGCCAGGAGGCCTTATGGTAGTTTCATTTTCCAAAAGCATAAACAATTTTCTTTTATAAATCTTGTTTTATTTAAAAGCAACCATTTTTATTTACTCATATATGTCCCATGACTGACCCGGAGTTATTGTTCTTTCTAAACTCTAGGTGCCCATAATTTCCACACGGGCATCCTAGTAGCAGGTTTCCATGTTTTGGTGCTAGCTGTATTTTGAAGTCTTTTTCGTTTGGAGGCTATCGTTTTTTGGAGGCTTTTGTCTTGGACATATTTTGAAATCTTTTGGATCTCTAGGTGCTTAGATTTGGAAGTTCATTATCGCTTCATTCCTTTGAAGACGTTTTGGCGTATGAACACTTGTTGTTCTATTGCAATGTTCTATTTGAAGTTGTGATATATGTATAAAGATACTCTGATGTTGTAATGGATATTATGATGATGTTGTATCTATGATGTAATGCATGATATTCATTTTGTTTCCACTGTTTTATATTCATCTAATGTTGTTATAAGCTCCATCCGACTGGAGTTCAATGTTTGAATCTTTGACCGTCGAATACAAGTGAGGTATTTGATGTCAATTTTCGAACATTGGATTTCTAGTCGTGACATGTGGTATCGGAGATAAAGGCCGAGTAGGAAATTTAGCTACGGAGAATAACACATTAGATGGCTCATTAGATATAGGATGAAGTATACCCTAGAATGAGTATAACTGAGATCGAAACCCCAAATTTTCTTAGTCTATTTCCTTTAACTTCTGATATTCCTTAAGATATCTTATCCATATATCTAAATTAAGATTTCTTACTAATTACAGATAGTAAGGATGAGCAGACGAAGAGGAAGAGCTGGGGGGCGAGGAAATGCCACAATGCCTAGCCAAGTTCCCCCAACAGCAGAAGCAGCTTTATCTACTCAGCATCAGCCGAATCTGGCTGATTTATATAAGAGTTTCTCAAGGCTTGGTGGTAAGCCGTTCACCGGAAAGGAGTCGATTGTTGAGGCCTAAGCATGGATCAGATCATGTGAAAGAATCTTTAAAGGGCTAAAGCTATAAGACGATCAAATGCGACTCATAGCTTCTTGGCAACTTTAAGAGGAAGCCTTAGCATGGTGGGAGACAGTCACTGTAGATGAGCAAGAAGACGAGTTTACTTGGGAGAGATTGAAAGAAGTATTTGAGAAGCGTTGTATGCCATCAGCTGGGATTTCTCAAATGTACTAGGAATTCATGGACTTAAAGCAGGGGAGTTTGTCATTCGAGAAGTATCTAAACAAATTTTATGAATTGTCTCGTTTCGGTCCAGAATTGGTGAATACACCTTTAAAGAAGAATGAAAGGTTCATTCGTGGGATGAATAAGAAGTTCCACGAAAGGATGACTGGCCACGTCAAAGAATCCTTTTCAGATTTGATTGATATGGGGTACATATATGCTACACTTGACATGCAAGAAGCCCCGGTGGAGAAAAGAAATTCAAGTAATCAAAATTGAAAGAAGAGGAAATTTAGAGGCAAGAAACCATGGCATGGTAAGGAGAAAAAGAAGAGCAATCAGGGAAGCACAACAGAGAATGTCACTTGCTTTAATTGCTTAGAAAAGGGCCATTATTCGAGCAGATGTACGAAGCCTAAGAGACAAGTCAATCAACCCGTATAAGAAAAGCCTAGGAAATGTTATTGTTGTCAAAAATTGGGACACGAAGTTAAAGACTGCCCAACCATGAAGCAAGATCAGACGGCCAAGGTGTACATATTCAAAGACAAACCCACATCTTCTAAAGCAGAAAAGGGGAAAGGAGTTCTGGAAGGTAATCTCACTATTTATGATAGCATCGCTAGAGTTCTATTTGACACGGGCGCTACACACAGTTTTATCTCTCGGCAAGCTATTAATGAATTAAATCTTGAACCTGATTTTGTTGATGAGCCTATATGCGTAAAGAATCTAGTTGGAGGTCTCGCAAACCTTTGTCTTCGATGTAGAGATGTTCCTATCTCATATTCCTGTTACCAATTCCATATCGGTCTCTTTGTCCTTAATTTTAACGAGTTTGAAGTCTTACTCGGAAAGGATTGGCTAGCAAAATATGAAGCCAAATTGGATTGCAATAATCGATTGATTTCGATTAAAACCAAATTTGGAGATTTCATTGAGATTTCTTGTCAGGATCCTAGTCCTAAAAGAGAAGGGTTGATGTATAATTTGGGTTATCATGAACCCAGTCCGTAGTCCATACCCATTGTTAGAGATTTTCCAGATGTGTTTGAAGAAGTGAAATCCTTACCTCTACATCGAGAAATAGAATTCAGAATTGACCTAGTACCCAATGCTCGTCCTGTCGTTTACGCAAGTCGTAGGATGACACCCAAGGAAAGGGTTGAATTATTCAAGCAAACCGATGATTTACTAGAAAAAAGGTTAATTCAACCTAGTGTTTCTGAATGGGGTTCAGCCGTCGTGTTTGTTGCTAAATCGGACGGATCTTTGAGATTGTGTATGGATTACCGTGATCCGAATAAGCTGACTCTCAAGAATAAATTTCCACTACCTAGAATTAATGATCTATTTGATCAATTGCACGGCGCTCGTTTCTTTTCAAAGATGGATCTAGCCCAAGGGTTCCATCAACTACGAATCACCAAAGATTGTGTTCATTTGACTGCTTTCAGGGGTCCTAATATGTTCTGCGAATTGTTAGTCATGCCTTTCGGGCTAATCAATGCTCCAGCATACTTCGTAGATCATATGACTCGTGTGTTTCGGGAAGTATTGAATAAATTTGTGCTCATGTTTATTCACGATATTTTGGTCTATTCCAAGACCGAAGAGGAGCATGCCGAGCATCGTAGAATCGTTTTGGAGATATTGAGGAGAAATATTCTATTCGCAAAATTTTCCAAATGCCATTTTTGGGTCAAAGAAGTAAAATTTCTCGGCCATATTGTCAATGAAAAAGAGATTTCTGTTGATCCTAGCAAAATTTCCACTATTCTTGATCGGAGGAAACCCACTACACCAAAAGATGTTCGAAGCTTTTTGAGTTTAGCAGGTTATTATCGAAAGTTTGTTCAGGACTTTTCTAAGATAGCTAGTCCATTGACTAAGCTAACAATGAAGAATGCAAAATTCAATTGGACTCCGAAATATGACGAAGCTTTTCAGGAATGGAGAAGAGACTAACCACCGCTCCTGTTCTCGCTATTATCAACGGGAACCAGGGTTTATCTGTTTATACCGATGCTTGTGGTGAAGGTTTGGGTGCGGTATTAATGCAGAACAGAAAGGTAATTGCCTACGCGAGTAGACAATTACGTCCACATGAAAGAAACTACCCAACCCATGATTTGGAGCTTCTAGCTGTTATCTTCGCTTTGAAAATATGGCGACATTATCTTCTGGGTAAGAATCTTTTTCATCTTTCTTAACAATTTACGAATTTAATTTAACTTAACAAATATACTAATTGAACTCTCTTTATTCTAGGTGAAAAATTCGAATTATTCACCGACCACAAATCTTTGAATATCCCTTCACCCAGAAAGACTTAAATCTGTGAAAATAACATTGGTTGGAATTTCTGGCATCTTATGACCTAGACATTCTATATACGCCCGGAAAGGCCAATGTAGTTGCTGACGCCTTGAGTAGAAAGCATGCTATTCTTTCTCACCTTGTCATTGCTCCTACTCTTCTTGAGAAAATCGCCAACAAGCAAAAAGTGGACGAGCTTCTTCAGGAAATATATGGGAGAATTCGTCGAGGTAAGGATTCTAGTTTTGGAATCAACGATAATGGGATTATAAAATTGAAAGGAAGAATCCGTGTCCCAAACCTTCCGGAGCTGAAACGTGAAGTTTTGGACGAATGCCACAAGTCCAAACTTTGCATCCATCCAAGGGTTAATAAAATGTATCGTGATATCAAAAGAACTTTTTGGTGGAAGACAGTGAAAAGGGACATATCTATATATGTGAGTCGCTGTGCTACTTGCCAACAAATTAAAAGCGATCAAAATAAAATGGCAGGTTTACTTCAGCCTTTAAAGGTACCCAGTGGAAATGAGACCAAGTATCGATGGATTTCATCGACGGGTTGCCTCGTACTCGGAAAGGCAATGAAGCAATCTGGGTCATTGTGGACCGTTTGACTAAGACAACCCACTTCTTGCCAGTGAAATCTACCCGCACGTCAACAAGTTTAGCCGAATTATATATGAAAGAAATTGTCCATCTCCACGGCATTCCTAGCAGCATAGTGAGTGATCGTGATCCGACCTTCACTAGCAGATTTTGGGAGGCATTTCAAGACGCATTGGGAACAAAACTGAATTTCAGCACTACTTATCACCCACAGTCTGATGGGCAGACTGAGAGGATTAACCGAATCTTAGAAGACCTATTGCGTGCTTGTATACTCGATTTTGGTGGTTCTTGGAAGGATCATTTGCATCTAGTCGAGTTCTCTTATAACAATAGCTATCAGGCCAGTATAGAGATGGCTCCTTTTGAGGCTTTATATGGTCGTCCGTGTCGATCACCTGCATGCTGGATCGAGTCAGATGATAGATCTGTCCTTGGACCGGATATGATTAAAAAAGCCATAGAGAAAGTTGATTTTATAAGGAAAAAATTGAGGACGGCTCAAAGTCGTCAAAAGAGTTATTATGATCACAGAAGATGGGATTTGGAATTCCAGATTGGAGACTCTGTCTTTCTTAAAGTATCTCCAATGCGAGGTGTATTAAAGTTTGGGAAGACCGGTAAGCTGGCACCACGGTATATTGGTTCTTTTCCTATTCTGGAGAGGATCGGTTCTTTAGCCTATCGAGTGCAGTTGCTTAGCTGGTTATCTGGCGTGCATGACGTATTCCACATTTCTAACTTTCGAAAGTATGTGCACAATATGGATAGTATTATTAAAGAAGCTGCTCAACAGGATCTCGACATCACTCCCAATTTAACAGTTAGAAGAGAACCGATAAAGATTGTGGATCGTGCACAAAAGCAATTGAGAAACAAAGTTGTGAAACTAGTTAAAGTTCAGTGGAGTGGCGATCCAAAGGACTACACTAGGGAAATTGGAGATAAAATGCAGAAATCATATCCCAATTGCAGAGTGGATATCTCGGCTTAGGCTGGTAAGCCATTCCTTTACTCTTTCTGAATTCGTATATTCTTTGTTTGTTTTGCTCTCTCTTTCAAATTTCGAGGACGAAATTTTCTTAAGGGTGGATATCTGTAACATCCCAAAATTTATCAATTTAAATTAGTAATACATTTAAACTTTTGGAATTTAATTTGAAAATAAATAGAAAAATCCCAAACAAATAAAATAAGTGATAATTTGTATGAATAAAATTCCAATTTCTTTTGGGTTTAAAATTTTGAAATAATGAATGTTTTAAAAATCATTTGCATTTAAATTATATATATATATATATAATGCATATATGAGTAGTTTGGAATGTATACATTGAATTTAAATTGTATAAGTATATATGTGTGTATATAAATGAACATAAATGGATTTTAATTCAAGTTGTATTTGAATTTGAATTTAAAATAAATGTTTTAGAAAAGTAATTGGCATTTAAAATCATAAAGGTGTAATTTATATAATGTAAAGATTGGTTAAACATTTCTTCTTTTAACATTGTATATATATACACAAATGAATAAGGGGTATAATTATTTATAAAGTGAATATGATATGAAATTTATTTAAAAAATTATTTTGTCTTTGTGAAATTTACAAGTGTTAAACATGCATAAGGGAGATGGAGTAAAAATTAACTAGTGTTGAGATCTTATGATTGTTTTTAACAAGTGGCATTCAATATAGTTGATTGAAAAAAATAATAAAATTTAAAAAATCACAAAAACTTTTCAGCTTCCCATTTTCAATTATTTAGCCTCTCAAATCTATGAAAGAACAGTAAAAAAGATTGAGCACCACAAATCTCAACACCAAAGGAAGCAGTAAAAAAAATCTGCCAACTTTCTCTTGAATTCAAAAATCTAAAATCTAAGAATCATCTCCAATACAAAGTAGTAGTTTTACATTCCATCTCTCAGGTAAACTTTAAACTTTATGGTTAGAGAATTTGTAATTTCAAAAAAAAATCAAGTTTTAACACAAACAAATTCAAACTGCAGATTTATAAAACAAGGCTCCAGTTTGGTAAGAAATAGAGCTGGATTCTCTGAAGTAAAATAAGGCAAGTGAAATTTTTTTTAAAATTTTGAATTTGGATTTGTAAATCAGTAATAAAGAAAGAATTAACCAATTGAATTAATCAGTTGCAGGAAAGAAAAAATCAAGTTCAAAAACTGAATTTATTTCTGGATTTCAAGTAGCAGACAGAGTTTTTCTCTGTTGCATTAAATTCAAAACTGTAAGTATGCTTGAATATTTTTTTGTTATTGATGAATTAAGTAAACAAATACAATAAAGAATAATCAAAGATCTGTACTTATAAGTTGCAGATTTAAACTTCAAGATTAAAGTAGAGAAATCTAGGCTTCCATCTTAATAAAAAAATTATCATAAGCTTTCTGTTTTCAGGCAAAGGTGAGTAAAGCTCTGATCTATCCAATTATTTTCTGTTGTATGTTTGCCTGGATTGATGTTGAAAAACCCTTGCATGTGAAAAAATTGTGTGCTGGTGTATTTTTGCCTGGAAATGTTTATATTCAGGGTTGCATCCCTGTTCTTCTTAGCCACTGGTTTACAGAGTAAACCCATGCTAAATTCAAGATCTCTCTCTCTCTATCTCTCTCTCTCTGTTCTCTTCTGAAATTAAAATCTAAACAAATAAAAGTGTTGTTTAAACATGCATTATGTTTTAGTAATAAATCAAAGTAAAGTAATATAGTTTCTTTTATGGAAAAAGTGAAACACAACCACCATCTAAATTATGCAGGAATTCGAACATCATAGATTTTAATTTCAGTAATGCTTTTTGAATCACCCTTGAAAATAATGATTTTAGAAAGAAAAAAATCTAAATTCTTCATAAAGTTTTTATTGAGAAATCGTGGTTGATCAGATTAGTGAAATTTTGTCAAATTCTGATGAACTAAGTGTTTGTGGGCCTCGAGATCACCGTCGTAGCTAGCTTGAGGGCTTGAGATCCTTAGAAAAATATTGGTTGAATTTATAAATCATTAAATTGCTGATTAGAGATCAAATTAGGGTTAAAAAACCCATTTTTCTCGCAATCGAAAATGAGGGTGCCGCATCGTCGCTAGGTGATCGGACTTCATGACACCGATGCCAATCGAGGCATCATACGTTGATGAAGCTTCGGCCAAGTTTTTTTGGCTTCTGATGGCCAAAGGAGGTGGGGCAAGGCCATTTTCTGGTGATGGTTTTCGATGGAGTACGGGTCGTGGAGCTTGTTTTCGATCGTGGTGATGGTTCGTGCTTTGGGGTGGCTCGATGGGTTGAGGACTTCGTCGTCGACCTGATGACGGTCGTGGCTACGACCAGCGATGACCGATACGGTGTGCAACGTGCACACGGTCTCGTTGTATCAGCAGTTCGTTTTTTTGGAGGGGATGATGTTTGACTCCAAGCGAGCTTCGGGGGGAATCGTGTGGTAACTCAAGTTTTAACTTGAGTAGAATGTGGGTGCACTGGGTAAAAGAAAAAAATTACTTAGAAAAAATTCAAGTTTTGAAAATCTTAAGTATACGGGTAAGTTTTTGAGAAAACCAGAAGCAAACAGGAAGTTTTCTCGGGTAAAACCCGAAGCGTGTATCGAGTAATACGATTTCTGGTTTAAAACTTTAACGATCTAAGTTAATTAAATTTGTAAAGCATTCTTTATGAAATGATGATAGTTTGTTAAGTGGAATGTGAAGTAAATGGTATTGAAATGGTTTTTGAAATTAAAGAAGTTCAAAGATATTTCAAATATTTTTTTAAAATAAAATTGTTTTAAAAATTAGTTTAGTAAAAATCAAGAAGTTAATCAAATATTCAAGTGTTAACTTCAAACCAAATTTATTTATAATGGTTAAATCATGATTAAACAATTAATGATTTGTAATTACCTTGCAATTGATAATTAATTAATCAAAGAATAATTAATAAAAGTAATTAAGATTTAATTAAATAACAATTAAGAATTAATAAATTAAAATAATTAATTAAAGAATAATTAATTAATAAATCCAATTAGGATTTAATTAATTCATAGTTAAGAATAACTAATCATTGATTTAAAATAATTAATAAAGATAATTATGTGGTTAATTCACTTAAATCATTCACCTTAATTGAAGATGATTGACCACTACCAAATGTTGTGCACTAGATTGATATTCTGTTTGTGATTGTGATACTGTGTGATGTGAATTGCTTTGTGCTGAACTGTGATTCATGATTTGCTTCTGTATTTTTGTGAAAATCCTTTTGCCCATAAAACGGCATTTAAACTTCGATGCGACAGGGATTCGGATTCTAGTTAGTTATCCAAAATCCACATCGAACCCTGAATGTGAATTCGTGTAATGATACACCCACGTGTTTTTAAATTGAGCACTCACTATTCGAATTAGCCGCGAGAGGACCTTTGTGTCATATAACCCATTCTGAAAAGTGATTCGACGAAATTAATAACAATTGAAGACGGTGTTGAAGACCGAGTGTCTTCAAAAACGATAAGATAACCTATCGAATGTCTCCGCGCTGAGTTGCTCCGGTATAGGGATCGCCACATGTGATAGGGAGTCCGATCGAAATTGTGGATGCCTGGATTTGCAAGGGCTTCTTCCTTTATTGGAAGAAGTGCTTTCGGTTCTGTTCGAACCCGGAACAGACTTGTATGGTTGTATGTCTGACACTACACTTTGAGATATAAAGCAGATTTCTTTCAAATACATACCTGTTGGTGGTGGAGAATTTATTCTCTTAGCTTAACACCCTTCTCTGAGACGTACGAGCTCAGAGGTCATGTAGTTGAAGGTTATCAGCGATGTACTCCCAATTTGGTAGTGTGGCATGTTAAGTGCTGCTATGTGTTGATGATCATTTATTGATCATTTGTGATCAAAGCATGGCTTTCGTGTAAAGCGTAACTTTGTGGACGAGACCTCCTCGGACCTCACACCCCGGAAATGGTCGAAACAGGAAAGATGCGGCAATGTTATGAGGGTTGCACCCTTTAGGGTATGTCATTTCCTTCTGGAAAAAGGTGGTATCATGGTATGGATGCCCAGATACTTTACCTATGTGGTTGCTGCAATCTCATTTACTGTGTGGTTGTTGCTTTGTGGTAGAGGGCCCTCAGATAAAGGTCGCAAATGACCGGGGAATGGCATAGTTGTGTAGTAGTTACCTAGTTACAGAGGTAACCCGGCCTTGTGTTGGCAGAGAACCGGTTAAGTTCTCGGGACGTCCCTCCAGAGGCATACCCATGTGGCATAGGAAGTTCCTTAGCCTGACCATTTGTTGGGAATCCAATTCCCAATACGAACCCAGTACAGTTTTAGTTGTAGAGCCTGCCATTTAACATGGCAGCTATAGTATGCATAGTATAATATTACCTATGCTGGCTAAGATTAATATTATATTTTCGAAATGTTTTCACACTATGCACTAGTAATAATATCAAAGATTTTTCTCGTATTAGCATATTTGACTATCATAAGGGGAAATCTCCCCCAAGTGTGTGATTGCATTGCATGTGTGTGTCGGGAGGCCTTATGGTAGTTTCATTTTCCAAAAGCATAAACAGTTTTCTTTTATAAATCTTGTTTTATTTAAAAGCAACCGTTTTTGTTTACTCATACTAGTCCCATGACTGACCAGGAGTTTATTGTTCTTTCTAAACTCTGGGTGCCCATAATTTCCATATGGGCATCCTAGTAGCAGGTTTCCATGTTTTGGTGCTAGCTATATTTTGAAGTCTTTTTGGTTTGGAGGCTATCTTTTTTTATAGGCTTTTGTCTTGGCGATATTTTGAAAGCTTTTGGATCTCAAGGTGCTTAGTTTTGGAAGTTCACTATCGCTTCATTCCTTTGAAGACTTTTTGGCACATGATCACTTGTTGTTCTATTGTGACGTTCTATTTGAAGTTGTGGTATATGTATAAAGATACTCTGATGTTGCAATGGATATTATGATGGTGCTGTATCTGTGATGTAATGCATGATATTCATTTTGTTTTCGTTGTTTTATATTCATCTAATGTTGTTATATGCTCCATCTAACTGGAGTTCAATGTTTGAATCTTCGGCAGTCGAATACAAGTGAGGTATTTGATGTCTATTTTCGAACATTGGATTTCGGGTCGTGACACTAACCAATATTTTCCTATCTTAAAAATTATCCTAGCATCGTACTAACTTAACCAATCCATCCCAAGGATAATCCCTAACCCCACAAAATCAAAAACATGCAAACTGCAAACAAAGATATGACCTAATAGGTCAAACTCTAACTGGTTACATCTCAACCCTAGAGTTGCATACCCTTCTGTTGGATTTGCAACCCATAAGGAAGTAACTATATATGCTAGTCCTAGGTAAAGCTTATCAATCAAATATCTAGATATAAAAGAATGAGTTGCACCACTATCAAATAGAATGCTAACAGACATACCATGAATCTGAAGCTTACCTCCCAAAACTGCCATTCCTTTCTCCCGAGCTGTCGGCTTAAGAGAAGTAGGCTCCAATGCATACACCATGCTCTTCCCATCCTTAGCGGGCTCCTTGCATTAATTCTTATAGTGGCCTATCTATTCCCAATTGAAGCACCTAATGTTCTTCTTCATGATCACTGCCTTAGCCTTCCCAGTACGATACTCATTGGCAAAATGGCCCTTCTTGTTGCACTTAAAATAGACCACCTAGGATTTTCCTCTCTTGGCTGCTACACCCTTCTTGTGAAAACTTCCTCTTCTGATTCTTCCCAACCTGGACTTCTTTCACCTTATTCTTCTCCTGACAAGCAAGCATCTCTTTATGTCTCAAAGCCATCTCTACAACCACATCACATATATCTCTAATATGCGGTAATGTAGCCGTGGCCAACTCGGGCTTCAATCCCTTGATAAAATTCTCGTTCCTCTTCATTACTATATCAACAGCAGCCTAATCATATCGGGTTAATTCTTTGAACCGACTAGCATACTCTAGAACAATCATCTCTCCCTGTTCTAGCTCAGTAAACTTCCTAATCAAAACAGACTACACCATTACCAACATGAACCTCTCTTGGAACCTCCTTTTGAACTCTGCCTATGTCATAGTTTCCTCATCCACTGCCACAGTCACACTGTTCCACCAAAACAAAGCAAATTCTTGGAGCTATCTCGATGCCACTCTCCTCTTCTTCTCATTATTGAGCCCCAATTCCGCAAAAAACCTTTGGCAGTGCAACAACCCATTTTCCACCCTGATAGCATCCACGGTTCCAATAAATGGCTTCCCTCCGAGCTTAATGTAGTCTCCACTCAACTTAGCATAGTCGTTGACAACTAGAGCTCCCGGAATTCCTCCTTCCGCTACTCTAGCAGCAACACCCGCTTACACCATGTTCATGAAGAACCAATACATAGCTTGCATTCCAAATTGCGAGACTCCAACACCCGCATTCTCTGCTTGTGCCTGACCTTGACCTCTCCTCGCATTAGGCCTAGCATTCCCATCGATACCTTGCCTTCTTTGGTTAATTTTCCACTTCTACCCTCCATACTGGATTCAAACCTCATGAGATACAGAAAAATAACCTAACAAAGATAGGTGACTAGAGATAAAGCGTATACTTATATATAACAAAATAAATTTATTACTATAGCATTATCCCATGCCCCAATCTCACTTTAATTCTTTAGGATTAAGTTTTCATAAACCATTTTTAGTTAAAAAAATTCGTAAACCTATTCTTTGATACCAAGTTGTAACATCCCATATCTCGAGGCCAAAAGCTAAACGCTACGGATGTTGTAGTCATCTATAGTATTAACTTCTGGTAAACAAATACGGTAGTGCTAATGGTATCCATAATATCTGAAGCACTTGAATATGAACAAATCATAGATTTTAAAAAGAATATTTTGTAAATCATGTTTCAAAACAATAATTCATATCCAAGTTATAAAATCCCAAAACGTTTCCCAGGCATTAATCAGATATGATTTACAATAATATGTCAAAAGTGACATATGACGAAGCCCCCTCGGTTGATCAAAGCAATATAGTCATATCTGACTTAATACATAGTGAAAATAAAAATAATCTGTACTCCTAATTAGCTATCTGTCAGCTACCTGCTCTTCTTTGGAAGAGTTATTCGCCAAAACAAAGAAGCCTGAAAACCCTACTCAAATCAATTTTGAGCACCCGAGAGTTTAAGGCGAAACAAAAACTTCAAGTCGGACATAAATTAAGCGTAGTGTGAATAATACTGTTGATCTCTGTTATTCCATGTTAAGTGAGACCACGCCACCTAGCGGAACGGGTTTTCCATCACTAACAACCCTTTAAAACATATCTTTTTGCGAATCCTTTCCAGCAACTAAACTAGTTAAAATATGTAAAGCATAATTATATAAACATACATATTAGGTAGTAAATGAACTACCTATTTGAATGTTATAGCTTTGTTTGGCTAACTATTAACCTTTGGCTGACTTGGGCCTACCAAACAACATATTGGAATATATCTAGCATCTATTGGAGACTCCTCTTCTTCTGGATGTTCTGTCCTTAACTATATGTTAAATACTTCTTTTTTGTACGGTCTATCCTTAACTTGTCATCTCTCAGGGTCACCTGATCCTAATGGTTTTGTGGGCTCACCAATAATCTATGTATTGTATTCCTTTCTATGTGTCTTCATAATTTTAGTCTACCTGTGACAAAGCCCTACATTCTATAATTTTGGACAAAATTAGCTAGGGCTAATAGCTAATGTATTGAGTGCAACCTTATACCAGTCCCAACTGGTACTATGATATCTGAGTCATTTTACTTAGGGATCCCTTCCCATAATTTTCCCTAAAAACATTTTCAAAATGATTTAGAACCTTTAAATCAAACTTAAACAAGGAAAATTTATAAATTTATGCTTACTCAATATCAATTTTCCATGTTATATATATATATATATATATATATATACACATGTACATATATACATACGCATATACATACGTACACACACACACACACATATATATATATAGACACACATACTTTACCCAAATCATAGTTAATGAAAATATTTAAATCTTTGAAATCCCCCCTTTAGCATCTATTGCCCTTTTCGAAACCAAGTAAAACCCTTCCTTTATTCTAGGCCGAAAGGCCAAAACCTTCCTTTCGAAACCATCCTAAAATCCCTTTCGAAACCTCTAAAAAACCTTCCTTTCAAAAGCTTTAAAACCTTAGACATCTTTCCTTAAATCCTTTAAACATTGCCTTTCGAAACCCTTTGAAAACCTTTCCTTTTAATTCTTTTAAAATAACCAGAAAAACCGTACCTTTTGACTCTTTCAAAACCATTTGGGAACGACCCCTTCGAAACCTTACCTTAAAAACACTCGAAAGCATCAAATCTAAATCGTTCGAAAGCACTTGGGTTCAATTTAAAATATGTGGAACCTTTTGAAAACATTCAAAGCGTACACCTTTGAAATCCTTTGAAAAACATTTCAGTCGAAGCCATTTGGATTATGCCTTCAAGTAGAGCAAAAGGATCATATATCCATTAAAGTGGAAAGCACTTCTTGTCGAAATCATTTAAATCATCTCTTTCGAAACCATTTGGATTATACTTCAACTGAGTAAAAGGGTCATTAAAACCATTTAAGTTGAAAGCCTTCCTTTCAAAAAATTCCTAAGTAAAGAAGTGACGGCGTTAAAACCAACCCTTCAAAAGCATTGAAGAAGTGAGCAAATTTTAAAAAACAAAATACCCCTTCAAAACCCTTTGGGTCAAAAGGTAAAAAGGTGGCAGCAAAAGGTGTTGACTTATCGAAAGTAGTTGTTTAAAAACAAAGTGCAACCCAATCGAAACCATATCCTCTAAATTTATTTAACCTAGTCGAAAGCTAGCTAAGTCGAAAACTTCTTAGTCGAAAGCAAGCAGGCGCGTTTTTATTTAAAAACAAAGTAAAACCTCAACCCCTTCGGAACCCCTGGTTTCGACCCACTACCTTTTGCCTACATCCAATTCACTACGTACCAGTTCCATGATACCACGTGCATTAGTGTCGACTTTGTTAGAAGCGAAGGTAAAGAGGCGGAACCTGGTGTCGAAAGCATCGAAACAGTGAAAAATATATTTATTTATCCTTTTTTACTATTTCTTTTGTTCCTAACCTGCTTTGTTTGTCAAAATCTGATTGGTTGCCATTTTACTTTTTTTGAAAAGTGCTGCCAATTTCCAGAAATAACAAATTTGAATTATTCGCAAAGCGCCCCTTCTCGTTTTATAAATATATAAAACATTTAAATCTCATACCTTAAATAAATTTATATATCCATTAAGACACTTAGAAAAAATATATAAAAATTCCAGAAAATCTCTTTTAATATGTTTTCCAACATATAAAAATTTCAGAACCAAATCTTTTATTATTTAACCATAAATAATTTAGGACCCAAAATAACATTTTCTTTACTAGAAAATTCATATAAATCCACAAAAATTCTGAAAATTGAAGACCATCTCCAAAAATATTATTTCTGGTCTATACAAAATTCACAAGATATTTATATGTAATTTAATAGGGTTTTTACCTTAAAACATATCATGAAATCAATATGAACATGATAAATCATCAACAAGTATATATAATCATTCCATTATTCAAAATCAAGGCAAAACATTGCAAAAGATTTTGGATTTCTCCTTAAAACTGAAAACAAAATAAATGAGAGATGTGAACATTATTCACCTTAGCAGTAGAGATTAAGGATGTGAGATTTGAATGAATTTGGTGTTGATTAAGCTTCATCTTTCTCTTTCTTGCTCTAGCTCTTATTAGTCGTAGTCGGTCATAGGTTTTACAATTTTGAGCAAATGAAAAATGAACGTGTAAGAGTATACACGGCTAAGGGGTATAGATATAGGAATGGCCTCTTTTCCATTTTACCCCACCTATATTTCAAATTAAACACTTATTTTAATTAATTGTTTTAAATAGCACGGCTACCCCTTAATCAAATCTCAATCTCTTAATCAACACATTATTTTATTTAATTTAGCCAATTAAATGTCAAATAAAGTTATCAAAAATATGGATGTTGCATAAAAGGAAATTGAGATTTGAGACCTAATTAACATCATGCCTTAACTAAATGAATTATTAAAAATGGTTTATAAGTTAAATACTTAAGAGAATAAGGCAAGGGCAATATGGAAATAGTCGAACCCCATAACCCCTAAACCCCTTACCTCATTCTCATTCACATTTTCATAAATCAAAAACAAAAACAAAGGAGAAACAATGCCGACCATAACCCTAGGAGAAGAGGGCCTCAAAATCAATTATAGGCTAAGATTCAAGCTAGGAAGATTAAAGTTAAGAGCAAATCTCAAGTTCGTTATTCAAACAAGATGAATAATGATCTAAACAATCTCATTTAAGTCATTTTGAATGTTTAATTTTAGGTGCAAGGTTTAAAACCGTTTGGATGGATGAACGATGATATGCTTTAATTTATGTGTCGTGTTATAATTTAAACAAGGATTTTTGTACGATAAAATAATTCGATTTTATGGTTAAAATCATGCAAAATCATTTTCTAATGCCATAATGTTTGAATATGTTATGCAAAACATTATTTTGGAGATGAGTTTAAATTCACATAATATTCCAAGCCATGGATAATTTATTATAAATTTTGAATGGAAGAAATAGATAATTTTGGGTTTAAATTATTTACGGCAATCGAGTATTGTTTTCGAGTCTGAAATTTCTATATGTTAGAAAACGTATTAAAATTGAATAACTATGAATTTTTGGGATTTTTTCGAAGTGTTTTACTATGGTTTTTAAATTATTTAAGTTAGTGGACGTAAATTCTTTGAATATTTGTTAAGGGGAAAACTTACTTGTTAAAATGATTTCATTTGTTAACTATTGAATTCAGTAGCCTTTTTGAAAAGAATTTTGATAAAGAATTGACAACCAATCATATTTGACAAATTAGCCAAGTGAGGTAAAATTACTTTTAAAGGCATAAAAATCAGTTTGGTTTGGAATTACAACTTCAACATTTCCATTTGCTTGCTTTCTTCACCATGCCTAGTAGGCCTTTCGCATCCATTCAAAATCATCACACATAATATTAAGCAACTGACACATAGTGGATTGGAGAAAGGCAGAAGAGACTGCGTCGAAGGCATGCTTTCGAAGGGATTGAAGCCATTCTTATAAGCTTTCGAATCCATTACTTGCCTTTGTTTTAAACAGATGCTTTCGAAGGGGTTAAAGTAACTTTTATTAGCTTTCGAATCAATTCAACTTGCCTTTTTTTAAAGAAGCTTTCGAATGAGTTGTCGCATTTTGAACCTATTCGATACCTAGCTACCGCATTTATACCTTTCGAATTAGTTAAAGGGTGCTTTTCTTTATAGCCTTATAATAATGAGTTCAAATGGAAGGCTTTTGTTTTATTAACATTGAAGTCACCTTCCCAATGCTTTCGAAAGGGTCCTTTTAGCCGCTTTTATCAATGATCTCTAAGGCAATGGTTTCGATTAGATGGTTTCGAAGCTATCCTCTTCCCC
The DNA here is from genome assembly GCA_030765085.1 of Allium cepa. Taxonomy (NCBI): domain Eukaryota; kingdom Viridiplantae; phylum Streptophyta; class Magnoliopsida; order Asparagales; family Amaryllidaceae; genus Allium; species Allium cepa. Next base: position 430,770,706 of record CM060937.1, read on the forward strand.
AATTCTTTTTTCTTAAGGTTAATGCTCTTGAAAGCGATGCTTTTTCTTTTGTTCTCTTTGACTAAGTGTTTAAAATTAATGTAAAACCCAATGGTTTTGAAAGAGATACTTTCAAATGGTTCTAAAGCTATGCTTCTATAAATTCTACTTGAACTAAATGCCTTTGAAAGGTAAGTTTTAAGTGATTCGAAAGGTTAGCTTTAAATGTTTCGAAAGGCACACCATTAAGCATTTCGAAAGGGAGGTTTCAGTGCTTCTGAAAGATAGGTTTTTAATGGTTTTGAAAGAAAGGGTCTAGAATTTTAAGTGATTCTTTTGAAAAGGATAGTGATGGAGGGTAACTCATGATGTCACGATGAACTGAAGAATCTTGTCGAAAGCCTTAGTTTTCAAATAAGAAACCCAATCTCATTTTTAAGGGTAAACGCATAACAATATGAGGGATTTTTAAAAATGGCATTTAACTTTGGAATTTTTGAAGAAGGCTTTCTTGTTAAAGATAGTGGGTTAAAGGTATTAACCATTTCTGCTTAGAAAAATGATTACAAGGAATTAAATCATAGGTGTTTATATTATTATGTTTCATTAGTTATCTGTGTGCTTATGTAAACATATTCACTTCATAATTAACCCATAATTGCATTTTGTGGGCGAAGTGCAGAATGCAAATGTTGACCCGGTAGTGAATATATATTCAGTTAACTCTTTTGTGAGTATAATTGCACCTAATAGGTCAAACAGACCAAAATATAGGATGCCCAAAGTCTGATCCAAGGATTTGGTTTAGACAGGTTCTTAGTAAGCCCATGAAAACTATGTATGGAAAATGTTATTAGCAAAGGACAATAAATCCGTAGAGATCTTATGAAAACTATATTTGGTATAAGTTATTGAAAGAGATCATAGGTTTGTAGTGACTTCATGAAAACTATGATTTGATGATGTTATTGGCAGACACCAATAGGTTCTTAGTGATCCCATGAAAACTATGGCTAGACAAATAGTCTGTAAGCTTGAAATAGGTTATTAGTTAGCCCATGAAAACTAATAGGTTAAAAGTGACCCTGGAAACTATAACTTGAGACAGGTAGTCAGGTGAATGACGATGGGAAATCCAGAGCATACTACATGTTTGCATATCATCTGAAATATTTGATAATGCTATGTCTTAACCATTGTGGATGCAAGTACATAGTATATGGTTATTATAAATTGGATTGAGATGCTAGTGAGGGGAAAACCCATTCTACTAAGTGACGTGGTCTCACTATATATCTATATTTTTCAAGATGGTAGGTTATTACTCACACAAGACTTTTTGTTTGACTCGAAGTTTATCTTTTCCCCTTATACTCTCGGGTGCTCAATTAATTTTGAGTAGTTTGAGAGCTAAGGTTTTTAGGTACTCCTTTAGACGAATAAGCTTTCGAAGACGTGCAGAGGGCAAGCTAGCTATTAGGAGTTCTTTTTGTTTGATTTCGCCATGTTTTGGATGTATTGGAAAAGTTGTTTAGTGTCTATATTTAGACTCTGACTGACTAAGGTGGCATCTTCATATGCCGCTCTTGGTGTATTTTGTAATAAATTGTAATTTCTTTGAATGTGGCTTACGTACGAGATAATGTAATGAATCTAAAATGCTATTTGTAATGAAAAAAGAAACTTATTTAAAATTAAGTTTAAGTTTTTTTATATTCATGTGTTTCTGGTTTATCAATGTATCTAACATTACCGCGGTCACCAAAAATTAGTAAAGGTGGATTACTGCAGCATCCATAGTAGTTAGTTTTGGGCCATCAAATTCGGATGTCATACTAAGTGTTGAGTACTGAAGTACACTAAATTGGCGGTTATATGCGCTTCTCTTAAATTTAAGCAGTGCTTAAGAAATATTTAGCAAAAATTATTATTTTTAAAATAAAAGGAATTAAGATTATAACAAAACCCACATTCCTCACAAAAATTTCTCATTTTCTATGATGTGGATGATTTGAATTAAGATATGATTATTTTATTTAACAAATGTGCATAATTTTTACTCAACTCGAGTATTCTAATTTCTAATGAATAGATCAAGTCTAATCCAACTTTGAAACCTATGAATTTATAAGTTAACTTCAAAGTTGAACTTTAATTCTTTGTGATGAACTTGCATGTACACATATAGTACACTTGCCCATTAGGTAGGTATAGATTAAGTATGCTAAAAAATTAAGCAGCACTTAAGCGACATTAAGCGAATCGAGACTTCTATCGCCTTGCCATACTTAGTACTTTTTATAACATAGCTCGATGCAGCTGCAAACGGTTGACCTTTAAAGTTCTAGGCAAGTGAGAAGTATATAACAGATATGGTTATGTGGTTGGTAAAAGAGAATAAGTAGAGAAAGAATGAAGAATGAGGATTCGTGCTGAGTAGAACTCTATTTACGAGGAACATTCTAAGGAAGGAGTATCCCAAGAGGTTTACGATGTTGAAGTTGCCATCGTACATTGGACCACTGATCCTAGGCAGCACTTACTTAAGTATGAATGGAACATGAATGGTGCCTGTGTGATAGATGCAATACGATTTAGTTGCTTTGTCATTTTTTTGAAGGTGTTGCATTGATGTGGTTTACTCAGCTTGCATCGAAATCCACATTGACTTTAGATGAGTTCGCAAAGAAGTTATGGAGTAGTTCAGGCTCTACTGCTCTTCCTAAAAATGTGATGTCTTTATTGAGCCAATCTTAAGGACCTAAGGAGTGAATGAAGGGGTTCTTGAGTCAGTTTAACGTAACAGTAATGAAAGTTTGTAATCCGAAGGAATATTTGGTGTACATGGATTTTGTTCGAAGTAAACTTCCAGACATGGACTTTGGAAGATGGTTGAAGATGAAATAATCTACGACTATAGAGGATTTCTATAGAAGGCTTATCAATTATTACGTTTGGAATAAGTAAGTCAAGTTGCTAGAAAGATTGATGGTGGACGGTCAAAGGAGGCAGTTCAAAGAAATTTGGCAATTAAGCAAATCGGTAATAGTTATGGTAATGTGGCAAAAAATGTGGGCAATTCTAATAGTTAGAAAAAGAGAAATCAGGGCTCTAGATGCAGGGAAAATGAAGCCAAAAAGAACCCTAGGAATATGAGGTCGGATGAGTACATACTTCTAAATGAAATATTAGAGAATACATACCTTGCTACACAAGGAACAAAACAATATAAAAGGCCGCCTAGAAAGAGAGGACCGAAGAGGAAAGGCACCTAGGAAATTTTTATCGTTTTCATGACAATCATGAACACAATATGAATGAATGCCAACATCTGAGAGATTTTATCGAGGAATTGATAAGGAAGAAAAAATTATGCTAATATGTCAGAGACGCCTAAGAAGGAGAAAAAAATGCTAGACCCCAAGGCCCAAATGCCCAAAGAACCAACCTAGACCTAGTGAAGAGGGGCCTAAGCAAACTAATGGAAGTTTAGTTATCAATACTATAACGAGCGGACCTCATCCATCAGAGAAAAGCTAGAGGTAAACGGAGTGGTACTCAAGCTCGCTGAAGCATGTTCCTCAAAATAGTTTCCTTTCCATTAAAGATGGAGCTTCCACTCAGCGTTAGAGAATGGAAACTGATGATATTGTGTTTAAGAATAGGGATTCCATGAAGCGCCAACCTTCGACTTCATGGCGATAATGGCTATTGTTGGTCCGACGATAGTACGCCTAGTTCTAATGTATAGTGAAAGCTCGATCAATATTTTGTCCAAGAGATGGTCGGTCAGATGAAGACCATTATGATGGATGTTAAGCTTTGTAAATCCATGATTTGAGGATTTACAAGCAAGGTGAGATGGCCAATTGGGATAATTGGTTTGTTCATGGAATTAGGTGATGGGGATAACAAGACGGTGCATATTCAAAAGCTTATTATACTGGATGAATATTCAATGAACAAAGTCTTTTTAGGCCGATAGGCCTTGGTTCATTTCAGGATAGCTCTTGATTTTTCATGTTTAATGATGAAAATTCCCATGGAAAATGAGGTCGGATGGATTAGAGGAGACCAGAGCATAGGGTGGGAATTTTATGTTTTTGAGGTAAGAGAGGCAAAGCGATGAGAGAAAGGAAGTAATATAGACAATGCCCTCTACATCAAGAATTCAGAAACATAGCAACTAAAACCCAATCTCTAGCTTTGGAACCATAGGTGATAAGTCTATGGATCCTAGGAAATGCGGGCAATACCGGCTAAGTTAACGGTAAACATTCTGATCAATATGGATCATCCTACTCGGTTCTAAAGATCAGATCTCAAATCATCTGGATTAAGAAAGGAGCTGTTTAGTTTTATACAAGAAAACTTGGATGTATTTGCTTGGACACATCCTGATATATATAGAATATCTTTAGAGATAGTGTGCCATTCATTGAATGTGGACCCGAAGTTTCAACTTATGAACAAAAGGCGTAGTCTGGGTCCAGACCATTAGGCTGTATTGAAAGAGGAAGTAGACAAATTAAAGGTGAATAGTTATTTTCAATGCTTTATACCCTCAGTGGGTATCAAAACTTGTCTTCCTAAAGAAATCAAATGGAAGGTGTTACACATGTATTGACTACTCTGACTTGAACAAAGCGTGCTCGAAGTATATCTTTCAATTTTCTAGGATTGATTGACAGATAGATGGGACCGTATGAAATGGTTGTTCTCATTTATGGATGCTTATTCTAGTTATAACCAAATTCTGATGCATATACCAAATCAGGACACACAATCAATATAATGAATTTGGAATTTTATTATTATTGGGTGATGTTATTCGATCTAAAGAATACTGGAGCTACGTAACGAAAATTGGTGAATTCTATATTTAGAAAGCAAATCAGATGGAAGATGGAAGTATACGTGGATGATATTCTCGTGAAGTCGCGGTCGAGGAACCACATGTACGACCTTTCAAAAATGTTCGAGGCATTGCGAAAGTATGGAATGAAGTTGAACCTGTTGAAATGCTCTTTTCGGGTTGCATCAGGGAAATTTTTGGTATTTATTTTGAATTCGAGGGGCATTGATGATAATCCAGATCATCTTGATGCCTTAAGGAATTCGAGCACCCTGGTCACAAAGAAGAAGTCGTAGAGCTAGAATGAGATGGCTGCCACACTGAGTTGGTTCATCTAAGGTGATGGATAAATTTTTATCGTTCTTTGATGCACTCAAAAAGGGAAAAAGAACTTTGAATGGAATGAAGAATACTAAAAATCCTTCGAGGAGTTACTATGGAACATGGAAACACTACCGGTTCTATCCAAACCATTGGACGAAGAATATTTTTTATCTATTTGGCAGTGTCTGCTCACACACTGAGCACAACATTGGTACATTAAGAAACGAGGATTCGAAGGTTGTTTTATTACATGAGTAAGAGGTTCACTATAACTGAAAAGAATTACCTAAAGTTAGAGAAATTTGCATGCCGTATTTTCAAGCTCATCCGATTAATGCGCTAATGGATCAACCTTTGAAATAGGCAATATTATAACCCTAGACTTTGAGAAAGTTGCTGAAATGGAATACTGAGCTAAGTTGTTATGATATAACTTAGCATCCGAGGAGGTGATAAACGGGCTTGCATTGATGAACTTTATTGCATAGTTTACCACAAGAGACGGTGAAGAGAAAGACGATACGATCACACTTTCTCAATGGAGACTGTTTATGGATGAAGCGTCAAATGAGTGTAGGAGTAGTACTTGTAAATCTAGGAAAGCAGTCGATTTATTATGCAATGAAGTAAAAATTTCCCACAACTAATAAAGTGGTTTAGTATGAGGCATTGATAGTGGGGTTGAGTATAGAAAAAGAACCAGGGATAAGGATGATGCATATGTTCCGTAATTCCCACTTAATGGTATATCAAGTAAAAAAGGAATATCGGGCTAAGGATGCGAGACTCCTTACCTAACTAAGGCACTAGAGCTGTTAGAGGATATAGATCACTACATAATTATGCACATCCAAATAGAGGAGAATGCGAAGGCTGATTCACTAGCGAAGTTAGCTGGCTCTGGTGACGCGCAACCATTGGGATGGGTTTTAGTAAACGTGCCATCGACTGGATTTTTGAGATTACATAGAAGAAGGAGTCATGGATGACTCTGATCAAGGAATATTTACTCAAGGGAATTCACTTGGGAGATAGAAATGAAAGTAAAAAAAAACTCCTTTAAAAAGCGCCATGGTTCATGATGCAAGAAGGGGTGCTTTATAGAAGAGGATGATCTACCCCTTTCTCAGGTGTATAATCAAGGACAAAGCTTGGAAAATCCTTACGGAAATGCATTAGGATAGCTGTGGTGGTCACACCAAGAGGCAGATGCTGGCAAAGAAGGCACATTGCTATGTATATTTCTATGCAATGAAAAATCGAGAGGTGGTTAATTACTCCAAACGATACAACCATTTCCAATAATTTGTGAAGGTTCCAAGAACCCCATCTACAAAGCTCATACAAATGGTTACCCCATGGCCATTGCAGTTTAGGTAATCGAACTAATCGATGTGCTATCGAAGGCATCAGGAGGGAATAAGTATGCTATAGTTGCAGTGGCTTATTTCACAAAATGGGCCAAAGCAGAGCCGCTAACCACAATTAGGACAAAAAAGGTAATTAAATTTGTGACGAAGAACAGTTTTTTTTGGGTTTAAAGTACATCCAAGGACTATATTAATAATGAAAACATAGTTCGAAAGTAGTGAGTTCAAGGGTTTCTGCAACTAGAATAAGGTTGGGAAAACATTTTCAATGGTAGCCCACCCATAGGAAAAAGGACAAGTAGAGGGAATGAACAAAATCATCAAGTCAACCATGAATAAACGGTTAACTAAGGCAAAAATCAACTGGGTCAATGAGCTACCCTTGGCATCATGAGCTTATAGAATGGCCCATAAGTCTGTGAGTGGACAAATATTATTTTCTTTATTCTATAGATCAGAGGCTATTATACCGATAGGATTGCAAGTCCATTCTCATTGTAAAAGGTATTACAATCGAAAGGAAAACAAGGAACTCTTGCTTAAGTCCCTCAATTTGGTAGTCGAGTAAAGGGAAGAAGCGGAATCAAGGGTTGTATAATCACCCTAATTTTGATTAATATTATTTAGGACGTTTAATTAGGTAAATTAAATGAAATAATGTAAATGGTTAATGGATTGATATTTGTATAATTTAAAGAGTAGCCATGCCTATTTGAACCAATGAACTAAGTGAATTAAAATGAATTAAGTTAGGGTAGTAGGCAAAGGCAATATAGGAATAGGTAATAACCTTATACCCTAAACCTTTATACACATTCATTTTACACATTCATTTTCACAGCCTAAAACAAAACTAGAGGTCGACCACCATTAAAGAAGAAAAAGAGGAAGACAAGCTAAATCAAGAGGAAGAAGCTAATCAAATTAATACAAGGCTAAATCTCAACTCCTTAACAATAAAGCTACGGTGAACAATATTTACATCTCATATTTTTGAAGTTTCGGTTTCTAGAATCAGATCCGATTGTTTTTTCAAGTATATTGCCATGTTTTGAAAGATGTTTGAACAATACATGCTTGTTGATGATTATGCTTATTCATATTGATTTTATGACACGTTTTGAATTGAAAAACCTATCAAATGACATCCAAATGCCTTGCAATTCCAATATTTGGTCAGAAATGTTATTTTAGAGATGGGTTTTATGTTTAAAACTTTTTTGAATCAATGTGGATTTATTATAAATTTTCTAGTGAAGAAAATGGTTGTTTCGGTTTAAAATTAATTACGACAACTATATATATATTTATATATTGGGTCAGAAATTTAAATATGTTAGAAAAAATAAAAAAATGATTTCTGTGAATTTTTGTAGAACTTTGCAGAATAAATATAAATAATTATTTAAGGTATGAGACTTAAATGTTTTATATGTTTATAAAAGAAGAAGGGGCTATTTGCTAATGTTTTAAAATGTTAATCTCTGAAATTCGACAGCACCTTTCAGAAAAGATTTTGAAAAGTAAAGGCAACCGATTATATGATAACAAATAAGAAATTTAGTTGAAAAGAATTACTTTTAAAGTTAAAAATCAGATTTTTAAGGTTCCGCTATCTTATAATCTTCGGCAGCCACTTTTTGACTTAGTACCTTCGCCTCCAACCAAATCGAAACCAATGCATATGGTATCAAAGAATTGGTACAAATGTATAGGGTAGAAACACAGGGTTTTGAAGGGGTTGAAGTCTTGTATTGTTTTCTAAAGAAAAAGCGCTTGCTTTTCTTGCGAATAAGATAGTCTTCGACTTGGTCATCTTTTGACTGGGTCAAATTTGTTTAAAAGAAATGAGCTTTTCAAACACGTTGCGCCCTTGTTTTAAGTAAATGTTTTCAAAGGGGGTCGAAATATCTACCTTCCGCCTTTATGCCTTTCAAAGGAACGCCTTCGAAAAGGTTCTTTTGTTTTAAAAACCCAAACCGCTTCTCCAATGCTTTTGAGGGGATTGATTTCGACACCATCCACTTCTTTACTTAGAAAATTGCTTTTGAAAGGGTTGCTTTTAACTTAGTTATTTTAAGATCCTTTTTGATATTTTTAAAGTTAAACCCAGAGGTTTCGAAAGGAATAGTTTCGAAAGGTTGTTCCACATATTTTAACTTAACTCAATGTTTTCTAAAGGTTTTTTTAAGTAGTGTACTTTCATTCTTTCGAAAAGTAGTTGATAAAGGTTTCGAAGCGGTGATTCCCCAATGTTTTTGAAAGGTACTTGAAGTATTTCGAATGGACGGTTTCCAATGTTTTCAAAAGGCATGATTAAGGTATTTTAAAAATGGATGCCTAAGGTTTATAAAGCTTTCAAAAGTGGTTTTTTTAATGTTTTTAAAAAGACTATGGTAAAAGGTTTCGAAGGTAGGTTTTGGCCATTCGGCCGAAGGTTATAAAGTAAGGTTATTTACTTGAATCTAAAGGGGTACTTTCAATGGTTTTGGAAGGGGTACTTTCAAATGGTTTCAAAAGAGATTGTTTAAAGGCTTAAACAAAGGTTTCAAATGTCTTCATCAACAATATTTTGAGTAAAGCATATTTCATGGCAAAGAGAATTGAGTAAAACAAATAGTATATTTTCCTTGTAAAGCAAATAGAAATAAGCATAATTTAAAGCGTTAAATCATTTTGAAAAGGTTTATAAGGAAAATTTAATTGGCAGCTAACCCTAAGTAAAAATGACTCAGATATTTGTATACTAGATGGGACTAGTATAAGGTCGCGCCCTATACATTAGCTATTAGCCCCTAGCTAATTAAGTCCAAAATTCCAGTGCGTAGGGCTTAGTCATAGGTATAACTTAAATGATGGTTGCACACAGAAAGAAATATATGTACAAAAAGGGAGGATAGGTTATTGGTAAGCCCAAAAAACCATTAGGATCAGGTAACCCTTAGAGAAGTAAGTTAAGGACAAACCAATTGGAAGTATGTTTAATAGTTGTTAGATAACTTGGTTAGTTTATTTGGTAGGCCTGTGTCAGCCAAAGGTTAGTTGTTAGCCAAATGAAACAACATTGTTTCGGACAGAAGATCCATTTGTTATCTGTTTTAATCATATATGATATTTGCTATTATTAATATATTAGTTTGATTAACCAGTTTGGTTGCAGGGTTTTGATTTGTAAAAACACATGTTTTAAATGGATATTAGTGAAAGGAAACCCATTCTGTTAAGTGGCATGGTTTCAATTAATATCAGTAAACCAAGATGTATAATATTATTCACACCAAGCTTTATGTCTGACTCAAAGTTTATGTTTTCCTCTTAAACTCTTGGGTGCTCAAAATTAATTTAAGTAGATTGAGAGTGAAGGTTTTCTAGGTTTACTAGATGGACAAATAAAGCTTCCGAAGACGTGCAGGAGGCAATGTTAGATATTTAGGAGTTACTGTCCAGTTCTATTTTCGCCGTGTTGTATTAAGTCTGTTATGACTATATAGTACTCTAGTCATCCAAGGGGGCAACTTTGTATGTCGCTCTTGGCATATTTATGTAACAATTGTATTTGGTCTGAACTTAGGAAACTATTGGCATTATGTAAGTTAGATATGAAATGTTTTTTCAAATGTAATAAGAGAAGTGTTTTAATCTGTGACAATTTTATTTCATATTCAAGTGCTTATAATATCATGGATACCATTAACATTATCGTACTTGGTCATCGGAAGTTAATACTATGAATGGTTGCAGCATCTATAGCGCTTAGCTTTGAGCCTCCAGATAGACAATGTTACAACTTGGTATCAAGGCATAGTTTTATGACAAACTTTAAATTAAAATGATTTTGAAAACATAATCCTAAGGAATAAGAGAAAAGATCAGGGTATGGGATAAAAAAGCTATAGTAACGTAGTTGTGTTTGCTATATATGGGAATACGCTATATCTTTATTCGTCCATCTCTATTAACTATTCCTATGTATCTTACGCAGACTCGAATGCAGATGTGGATGCTAGAGGTGGAAGAGTCAACCTTGGAGGGGAAGCACCACCACAAATGGAAATGCCAAACCAAATACGAGAAGGAACCAAGTTAGGAACAAGCTAGAAATGTGGGTGCTGGAGTCCCGCAAGTTGACATGGGAGCAATGTATCAGTTCTTTGTCAACATGATAGAGGCGGGACTTGATGGTGTAGTAGTTAGAGGAAATGCTGGAGGAGAGAAATGAAGAAGGCCCCGTGGTGAATAACTATGCTATTCTAAGTAGAAATTTTGCTCGACTGGGTTGAAAGTCGTTTATTGGTATTGAAGACGCAATCAAAGTGGAAAATTGGTTACTTCATTACAAGAAGATTTTCACCAACTTAGGACTTAACGATGAGAAGAAAAGGAGACTCACTTCTGGACAACTGCAAGGTAAGCACTATTTTGGTGGAACAGTGTGGCAGTTGGGGTCAACGAGGAGAATTTGACTTGGGCTCTATTCAGTAGGAGGTTCGAGGAAAGGTTTATGTCAAAAATTGCTAAGTCCACTATGCTCAGTAAGTTTGTCGAGTTGGAGCAGAGGGATATGACTGTGCTTGAGTATGCGACAGGGTTTGAGGAGCTAGTGAGACATAGCTATGCTACGATTGATAATGTGATTAATAGGAATGAGAAGTTCATCCGGGGGTTGAAACCTGAGCTTGCTAAGGCCATGTTACCGCATATTAGGGACCCAAGTGATGTTGTTGTTGAGATGGCCTTAAGGAATGAAGAGATGTAGGTTTTTCTTGAAAGAAATAAGACCAAGGATGCTTAAAGAGGGCAGAGTCAAAAGCGAAAGGTTTTCCACAAGAAAGGTGCTCAAAAGGCTGGAACTGCTAAGAAGGGAAAGGATAAGTGGTCGATTACAAGAGTGATAGGAAAGGGCACTATGCCCACGAGTGCCAGATAGGCAAGGGAAAGAAAGCTGCTGAGAACAAAAGGATAAAGTGTTTTAACTATGATCAGATTGGACACTATAAGAAATGGTACAAGGAGCCATTTATGGATGGAAAAGGCAAGATGTTTGCATTGGAACCAGCTACCTCGAGACCAATATTAGAGGAGAGGGGAAAAGCTGTATTGGGATGTATGCTTTTGATTTATGGTATATCGGTTAGAGTTCTATTTGATACTGGTGCATCGCATTATTTATATCTCATTATTTGGTGAATAAGCTTACCCAATTACTTCCTTACGGGTTGCAAATCCGATAGGAGGTTATGCGACTCTTGGGATGTGATGTTACCACTTATAATTTGAATTGTTTGGTCATGTATTTGCTTGCATTTTGTATGTGTTTGATTTCATACGGTTTGAAATTATTTTGGGTATGGATTGATTAAGTAAGTACGATGCTGAGATATTTTGCCACGATAGGAAAATATCACTTAGACACCTCAACCTTAAAGACCATATCATATACTCCTTAGAAAACCCTAGTTTTGAGGTCAATGCATTATTGGGTGTTGTGGAGGTAGAAGATGAGTTGAATTGCATTTTTGTTGTTAGAGAATTTACTGATGTCTTTTAACCTGTAATAGGACTGCCACCGAAATAAGCCAATGAGTTTCGAATAGATTTGATGTCGGGAGCAAAACCACTAAGTAGACTACCAAGAAGAATGACACCTACTGATATGAGGGAGTTGAAGGTTGCAGTTGGTGGATTTGGAAGGCAATAATTCTATTAGACCAAGCAATTTGCATTAGGGAGTGCCACAGTGTTCGCTCAGAAGCCAGACGGATCGTTAAGGCTGGATATCGATTACCATAAGCTATATGAGAAAAAGATAAAGAATCGATATCCATTGCTTTGAATTGACGATTTATTCGATCAGCTGAGTGGAGCCTGAGTGTTTTCTTAGTTGGATTTAGTGACAGGGTTCCATCAGCTTAGAGTGGCAGAGGATAGTATTCCTTTGATGACATTTGGAACCAGATATGGATCATATGAATGGCTAGTAATGTCGTTCGAACTAACTAATACGCATGCTTCCTTTGTAGATTTAATGAGTCGAGTATTTAGAGAGCACTTGGATAGGATCATGTTAGTTTTTATACACGATATTATGATATACCTAAGATAAAAGAAAGCACGAAGTTTGTCTTAGAGTGGTGCTTGAGACGTTGAGGCTGCATCAGTTGAAAGTGAAATTTTCAAAGTGTGAGTTCTAGAAGAAGGAATTGAAGTTTTTTGGTCATGCAGTCTCAGAGAAAGGGTTATCTATTGATCTGACTAAGATCGAGGCAGTGAATAATTTGAATAGATTTGAGAGAGTGACTGAGATAAAGAGTTCCCTTAGAGTAGCTAGATCCTATCGGAGATTCATTAAGGATTTCTCGTGGATAGCAACACTAATGACCAAACTAACACAAAACGATGTGAAGTTTGTTTGGACTGATAAATGTAAAGAGGCATTCCAGAAGCTGAAATACTTATTGATGAATGCACCTGTGTTAGTTGTTCCAGAAGGGAACCTGGATTTAGTGGTATATACAGATGCATGTGGAACATGATTAGGAGTTGTGTTAATGCAAAGAGGCAAAGTGATTGCTAGTGCATCTCGAGGGCTTAGACTGCATAAGCTTCGGTACCATACTCATGATTTGGAACTAGCTACGGTAATTTTTGCGTTGAAGATGTGGAGACGTTATCTTTTGAGGGGGAGATTCGAGTTGTATATAGATCATAAGTCATTGAAGTATTTGTTTTTTCAGAAGGAGCTGAATATGAGATAACATAGATGGTTAGAATTTATTGATGCTTATGACTTTGGAATTGAGTACACACTGGGAAAGGGCACTAAGATTGCGGATGCACTTAGCAAAAAACATCAAAATGCAATTTTAGCCATGATAAATGAGTGGAAGGATTTAGAAGTACTGACGACATGCAAGGTGCAGTAGAGATCTGAAGCTAAATCAAGTGCGAAGACTGCTATGTTGTCATGTTTAGAAGTCCAACCTATGATGATCGAAAAGATTGCGTATAATAGAAGGAGAATCTATAATTAGTTGAACAAATCTAGAAGGTAAGGGATGGAACAAAGAGCGATGACTTGAAGGATTTCAGTCTTAACCAGAATGGGTGGTTGAGAAAGAAAGGAAGATTATGTATTCCAAATGTGGGAGACATTAGGAAGGAAGTTCTTGAGGAATGCCATCCTTCAACATTCACCATTCATCCAGGAGGAACTAAGATGTATCAAGATATGAAGAGGAATTTCTTCTGGGAAGGTATGAAGAGGGACGTAGGCTTATGAGTGAAGTAGTGTTTGAACTGTCAACAGGTAAAAGCTAAACATTAGAAATCAAGTGGGTTACTTCAGCCATTAGATATTCCAATATGGAAGTGAGATTCTATTTCTATGGATTTTGTAGACAGGTTGCCAAGATCAAGTCGAGGAAATGAAAGTATATGGGTCATAGTGGATAGATTGACCAAGAGTGCCCATTTCATTCCAGTTAAGTCAACTAGGATGACACCTTTTTTGGCTAAGTTATTTAAAAAAAATATAGTTAGAGTTCACGTAATTCCTAGTAATATAGTAAGTGATAGAGATTCCTTATTCACTAGTGAATTCTGGAAGAGCCTGTAGGATACGTTAGGTACCAAGCTCAAGATGAGTATCGCTTACCAACCGTAGACCGATGGGCAAACAGAAAGAGTTAACAAAGTCTTGGAAGACTTGTTACGAGCTTGTATGCTAGATTTTGGAGGATAATGGGAAGATCATCTGAACTTAGTTGAGTTTTTGTATAACAATAGTTATCAGGCTAGTATAGGGATGGCACTATTTGAAGCTTAGTTTGGAAGGCCATGCAAATCTCTAGCTTGTTGGTTAGAGATCGGGGATAGGTTTGTCCTTGGTCCGGATTTAGTTAGAGAAGCTACATAGAAGGTTGAGTTGATTCAAGCTAAAATGAAAGAAGCTGAATCTAAACGGTAGAGTTATGCCGATAAGAGACGAAAAGACTTAGAATTCTCATTCAGAGATTATGTTTTTGTCAAAGTATCACTAATGAAGGGTACGATTACATTTGGGAAATCTGGAAAGTTGGCACCGAGATTCGTAGGACCATTTTCTATTATAGAAAGGATAGAGAAACTCGCACAAAGAGTAGAGTTACCGAATAGTTTGGCTGGAGTCCACGATGTTTTCTATATTTCTCATCTAAGCAAGAGTATTCGAGACCCAGAGACTATTATAGCACCGACCGTGTTAAAGGACTTAGTGGCAGAGCCGAATTTGACTATAGTTAGAAAGTCGGTTTGTATATTCGCATGAAATGAGAAGAAGCTAAGGAAAAATACAGCCAGATTAGTTAAAGTCCAATGGAGTGACAAGGAAGGAGATGTACTTGGGAAACTGAGAGCATGATTCAAGATACTTATCCTGACTTGTTTTAGGGTATGTTTTACTTTTTTGATTGATTTTGATGAGTACCTTATCGTAATTTCGAGGACTAAATTCTTTAAGGAGGGGAGTTTTTAATGACCCTAATTTTGACTAACATTATTTAGGACATTTAATTAGGTAAATTAAATGAAATAATGTAAATGGTTAAGGGATTGAGATTTGTATAATCCAAGGGCAGATGTTCCTATTTGAACTAATGAACAAAGAGAATTAAAATGAATTAAGTTAAGGTAATAGCCAAGGGCAATATAGGAATAAGTAATAACCTTATACCCTAAACCCTTATACACATTCATTTTTAGAACTAGAACAAAATAAGAGGCCGATCAACATTAAAAAGAAAAGGGGAAGATAAGCTAAATCAAGGGGAAGAAGCTAATCAACTTAATCCTAGACCAAATCTTAATTCCTTAATAACAAAGCTAAGGTAAATAATATTTACATCTCATATTGCTGATGTTTCAGTTTCTAGAGTTAGATCTGAATGTTTTTGCAAGTATGTTGCTATGTTTTGAATGATGTTTAGATATATACATGCTTGCTGATGAATTATGCTTATTCATATTGATTTTATGTCATGTTTTGAATTGAAAAACCTATCAAATGACATCAAAATGCATTGTAATTTTAGTATATGGTCAGAAATGATAATATAGAGATGGGTTTCAAGTTCTAAAATTTTCTAAATCAATATGGATTTATTATTAATTTTCTTGTGAAGAAAATAGTCAAAATTTTAAATATGTTGGAAAACATATTAAAAGTGATTTATGTGAATTTTTATAGAATTTTCCTAAGTGTTTTAATAAATATATAAAATTATATAAGGTATGAGACTTAAATGTTTTATGTATTATAAAAGAAGAATATGTTATTTGCTAATGTTTTAAATTGTTAATCTCTGAAATTTGGTAGCAGTTTTAACAAAAGATTTTGAAAAAGTAAAGGTACACGATGACAAATAAGTAGGTTAGTTGAAAAGAATTACTTTTTAAAATCAAAAATCAAATCTTTATGGTTCCGTTGTCTCATCATCTTCGGCAGCCAACTTTCGACTTAGTACCTCCGCCTCCAACCAGATTGAAACAAATGCACTTGGTATGTAATGCATTGAATATAGGCGAAAGTCATTGGGTCGAAACACGAGGTTCCGAAGGGTTTGAAGTCTTGTTTTGTTTACTAAACAAAAAGTGCCTGCTTTGCTTTCAAATAAGATAGCCTTCGATTTGGTCAGTTTTAACCGGGTCAAATTTGTTTAAAAGAAATGATCTTTTGAAACAGATTGCACCCTTTTTTTAAGAAATTGTTTTCGAAGGGGGTCAAAACCCATATCTACCATCTTTATGCCTTTTGAAGCAACGCCTTCGAAAGGGTTCTTTTTTTAAAAAGATGAGCCGATTCTCCAATGCTTTTGAAGGGATTGGTTTCAACACCATCCACTTCTTTACTTAAAAAATTGCTTTCGAAAGAGCTACTTTTGACTTATTTGTTTTAAGACCCTTTTTATTATTTGGAAAGTTAAACCGAAAGGTTTTGAAAGGAATGGTTTCGAAAGGTTGATCCACGTATTTTAACTTGAACTTAACGCTTTCCAAAGGTTTGCATTAAGTAGTGTACTTTAATTCTTTTAAAAGGTAGCTGATAATGGTTTTGAAGGGGGTGGTTCCCCGATGTTTTTAAAAGGTACTTGAAGTAGTTTGAACGGAAGGTTTCCAATGCTTTCGAAAGGCATGACTAAGGTATCTTAAAAGTGGATGCGTGTTATAAAGCTTTTGAAAATGATGTTTTCAATGTTTTGAAAAAGACTATGGTAAAAGGTTTCGAAAGGTTGGTTTTGGTTTTTCGGCCCAAACTTATAAAGTAATGCAATTTACTTGTATTGAAAGGGGCACTTTCAATGGTTTCGAAAGGGGTACTTTCAAATGGTTTCGAAAGAGATTGTTTAAAGGTTTAAAAAAAGGTTTTGAATGCCTTCATCAACAATATTTTGAGTAAAGCATATATCATGGAAAAGAGACTTGAGTAAAGCAAATAGTATATTTTCTTGTATAAGTATGATTTAAAGGACTACATCATTCTGAAAAGGATTTAAGGGAAATTTAAAAGGTAGTTAACCCTATGTAAAAATGACTCAGATATTTGTATGCCTAATGGGACTGGTATAGAGTCGCGCCCTATATATTAGTTATTAGCCCCTAGCTAATTCAGTCCAAAATTCCAGTGTGTAGGGCTTAGTCATAGATAAGACTTAAATGATGGTTACACACAAAAAGGAATATATGTACAAGAAAGGAAGATAGGTTATTGGTAAGCTCGAAAGACCATTAGGATCAGGTAACCCTTGGAGTAGTCGGTTAAGGAAAGACCGTCCAGAATTATGTCTAACAGTTGTTAGATAATTTGGTTAATTTGCCGGGTTAGCCTGAGTCAGTGAAAGGTTAGTGGTTAGCCAAATGAAACTACATTGTTTCGGACAGATGGCCCATTTGTTACCTGTTTTGAGTGTATATGATACTTTCTATTATTGATATATTAGTTTGATTAACCAGTTTGGTTGTAGTGTTTTGATTTGCAAAATGATATGTTTTAAAAGGATATTAGTAAGGGGAAACTCGTTCTGCTAAGCGGAGTGGTCTCGCTTAATATCAACATACTGAGATGTATAGTACTATTCACACTAGGCTTTATGTCTGACTCGAAGTTTACATTTTCCTCTTAAACTCTCGGGTGCTCAAAATTAATTTGAGTAGATTAAGGACGAAGGTTTTGTAAGTTTAGCAGATGGACAAATAAAGCTTCCGAAGACATTCAGGAGGCAATGTTAGCTATTTAGGAGTTACTATTTAGTTCTATTTCCGTTGTGTTATATTGAGTCCGTTATCACTATATAGTAATATGGTCATCTAAGGGGTATCTTCATATGTCACTCTTGGCGTATTTATGTAATAATTAAATTTTTTCTAAACCCGGTAAACAATTGGGATTATGTAAATTGGATATGAAATGTAACCCAAAAAGTATTTTAATCTTTGATAATTTTATTTCATATTCAAATGCTTCTGATATTATGGATACCATTAACATTGCCATATTTGATCACCGAAAATTAATACTATAGATGGTTGCATCATTTGTAGTGCTTAGCTTCAAGCCTCTAGATAAGGGATGTTATAGGTTGCTACTCAGCAAAAAGAAGAAGCATGACATTTTAACATAAGGTTCGAAGCCGTACCTTTGGGATAGGAAATTCATTTTGAAATGAGCTCCCATCACCGGGGCACCTGGTCCAATTAGGAAGGCCCTTATGCAATTAAAAGCCTAAATGCAAAATGTTCAAGCTGGCTATTGTTGATGGAATCTCGATTCTACGGGCATGGAATAGCGACTTGTTACAGTGCTATTTCACTTAGTTTTAATTAATTTATTTTTTACAAACAAAACAAACAGGGATTCTAAGACAATGTAATAAGGCAAGACTTGCCTTATTTTCTGTTTATAAATAACCTTAGCTTCATGAACTAAAGGAACGGTGTTCTTGAAAGAAAAATCATATACGTGATTAGCAGTAAAATTGGAAATTGGCTCCTTTAGTCAAGGATCCGGACAAAGGAGCATGGCTAATAGGGTTGATCGGATAATTCAACCCTCTTCATATGGATTGACTATTGCCTGGAAATATAAAAGGTCAATAAGGAATGTGAGGAGGCGGGTAGTAAAAAGTGTTGATTTTCAAATGGATAGAAATTATGATTATGCTGGCAGCTTAAAAGGACATGCTAGGTCGAGAATAAGCAAGGATAGTCAGCGAATAATCTCAATTAGCACCCAGAGATCAGTGAGACTGAAAGTGGGCGGCTAGATATGGTGGTCCAAAGGCATAGGTTCGCGAGCATGTGAACTGGTCTACCGATAGGATAATCATGACTGCGCTTATGGCCTTACCAGACATGTTGGCCGAGGATAAGTGATGTTAGCCATTGAAGGCCAGAAATAGATATTATTTGAATCTGCGATCTAGGATTAGGACCAAGGGAGTACAATTGACTAGGGGTAATCAGATAATTTGCCTCATATGGCTAATCATTAATTATTGCCTGAAAATAGGTAAGATCAGAGAATGAAGCCTAGACACTAGCATTTAGGACGATAAGTCCCAGAAATAGGACTCGCTAAGTGATAGTGTTATAGAGGAGTTATGGTTTCACTCAAGATAAAGTAGGATACACTTTGTCGAGATTTGATAGTGTAAACTTATGGATAACTTTGATCACACCTAATTATCAGTGATATTGTGGTTGTTCCCCAAAGTTAGGGAATATAACAGAAATTGGATTATTGGTAACTCACTAGTGGTTGAAATAAGCTCTACCTAAAACAAACAGGAATAATCATGGAATTGGTTAAAATATGGTTTTGTTTGTCCAAATGGAACACTTGGAAGCTATAAACAAGACTCAATAATAGAGCATAACTAAATTAATTGCAGGAATTTTATTTTATTTACGGAGTTGTGATAAATAATAGCATTACATACGGATTGACTATACAATATGGATGAACTGCAATATAAGCAATAATATTATACATGTAGGCAGTTGTATAGAAGAAAGTACAGAATATAAAAGTATGTTAAAGTAAATTGAATAGGGATCACAAAGGAAAAATAGGCTTTCATTACTTAAACTTTTGTACATGGAAATCGCAGGTGCCTCTCGCATAAACACGACCTATATACAACAAAAGGAAAACAAAAGGTCTTATCCTAAATAGACAAACTAAAACTGCACCAACTTCATTGGTGGATAACTGAGAAGTCTACTTCCTCTAACCCTTCTTCTTCTTCCTATCCTGGCCACCTAACCATCATAAGGCCTCGTCTGGCCTTATCATCTTTCGGAGCATTACCTCCAAAAGAGGCGGGTCGCCTTCGAAAATAATGATGGTGGGATCTTCAGGATGGCTGGAAAGAAGTTTGATGGTGTTTGTAGTAGCACCGATGCTACCTATCCTTAGAGGACGATTAATAGGAGGTGGAACATGAGGAGAAGATTTTGGCTCTTCGGCACACAAAGGCTTATTAAGACTAGGATCGAGTTTAATCTTAACCTTAGAAAGGTCAATCTTCAGTCTCTCCGTGATGATGATTTGGTCGGTTTGGTATGCAACAGCGGTAATAGTAACATCTTCCTTCAGGGACAAAGACACACCCTCTAGGTTCTTTAGAGTAGCCATCTACTGAAGTTAGGCCTTATGCCAGAATTGGAATGGAAAATATATAGGATGATTCCTGTAGACACAGAGGTTGATGCGGTAAAGATTTCAGTAGAACCCAGGCTTTGAGTAGCTGGTGGCGGAGGAGGAAGATGCGGATGACCTACAAGTTGACAAAAAGAATGGTAAATGTTAGAGATGGATTCACACAAGGACCAAAGTTTCTCGAAAAGCCAAAGAAACGAGGGATATACCTTCGTTGGACTCGATTATTGAATGAGATATTTAGAGATTTTCCTCACTTTGGGTGAATACTGAATTGGTGGACTAATGAAGGGAAACATAAGTTCAACAAGAGCGATTACTACCCAAAGTTGGAATGACTTGGGTGGCCCTGGAGTTGGCGCCTCAATTGCAGGAATATCCATTACGGGCTCTTAGGATTTGGGAGTTAATAATTCTGCCTAACTTGTTGTACTTGGGTCAATAGAAGCTTTAGAGGCATCTTCAACAGCAAGGATAGCCTTTCCCTCTTCAGGTTTTTCTATGCCATTAGCATCGTGGTACTAGGCCATCAGCTCTTCTTCGGTGAAGCCTTCACTAGTTGCCTTTACATGATGTAACACTTCCTACCAGGCATCAGTTAGGATAACGACATATCTACTTCCTAGCCACTTCAGATTCCTGTATTGTATAAAATTGGTGAATAAGTGCTGGTAAGTGTAGTTGAGTAGTTCCTCCGGCATTTTCTTCTTGAGCCCTTTCAGATCATGTGCAATGACGATATAATCAACCTCGATATTCAATTTCACAGACTTTGCTAGCAGTAGACTTTCCTCTAGCTTTTCTTTTTCAGTCAGGATCATTTGGATTTCAACTACCTAATCTTCAATCGGTATATCCTTGGCACTGTTGGTTTCATCCTTCACGGTGAGGGAAAAATCCATTTTAGCAAGCTGCGATTTTAAGGTGGCGTTGTCTTTATAGGCAATCTTTAGCAAATCTTTGTGGACGATCTCTACATGTTGTGTGCTCTCCTTATTTCCTCCATCGGGCTATTTATTTTGACCTTGGAGTTCAGAGTCGCGTCTCTCTCGATTTTCATTTTCTTCATATCTCCTTTATATCCCTCTATAAAGCTATCATAGGTCTTCTTATTGAGTTCAAATGAATGATTGTCCATTTGGTTGATTTTATTAACCCTAGATAGGGCACAAATGACTTCTTCCATTTATAACCTTGATCGATGAACTCTTGGGCCCATTAGACCTTCTGGTCTGCTTCTTCCTTAAGAATGTTTTTGGTGCCATGGTTTGAACATATAAGCATAAGTTGGGGAAGGCAGGCTACATGCAGGATGATGGACCTGGAATAGGAGGGGCAGTGATTTCTTTAGATTGAGTGGGAATGGTTTTGGTTAAGGAATGGGAAGTCAGAGGTTGTTGGCCTGTTGGATGTTGGGGTTGAGGATGAGGTAGAGGAATCCTAGAAGATGAGTCATAACGATCGTATGTTCCTTTATGCCATTTTCCCTAGTCATAGTGTTGCCTCTTTTCAGCTTGCCCTTCCCTTTATCCCTCTCAGACCGATAGTTTTCCACTACCTCTTGCTCTTTCTCCTTCCTTTAAAATCTCTCCTCCATCTCTTTACAACTTTGATAGCTGGAGCGAGGCAATTTAGGAGCATGTCTTCTCTCTCTAACAACATCATAGTGAAGGTTGTCGAATCCATCTCTTCCCATGGTATCCGAAACAAGAGAAGGGATTGTATAAGTTTCACAACATCAAAAAGTAAACGAATGTAAGGAATGTGTGTTTGTGACCGTAGAAGTGTGTGGAGTGCCGATGTCCCAGTAAGTACTCCATGGACCGTGTTTGAAAGGAAAAGAAGATGAAGTCTCACCTCCTTCAGCTAGAAGATCTTCAAAAGGGAAAGCAAAGCTCAGGGATCTTTCCTTAAGAAGATTGGTAATTGAAACATCAAAATTGCTCACCGGATCAAAAATCACTCTTGAGAAACCAGCCGAGAGTCGCCTTAACTAATGGTTCCATCCTCATTTCTATAATTTCCTTGGGAGTGCTAATAAATATACGCTTCCGATGAGGTGAGGTAGCAAGTTCGGCGCACTATTTTTCCATATGATTCATCCCCTTCTTGACCGACATCGATGTCATTATTGTTTCCTTCATCACATTCTTCTTCTTTTTCCTCTTATTTTCATTTTATTCTCTCTTCCTCATTGCTTTCTTCTTAAATCATCTATATCCAAACTTCTCCACACCATTCTTCTCGAACTTCATTAGTAATAGGCTCTTCTACTACTCTATTGACCGACTCATCAACATTTACCATCTCAAATAAACCTTCAACGTCCCCTTGGAGATTGTCTCCAAAGCTATAAGTGGGATGAAGGATCAAGAAGGCATACTGGAACTGCTTGGAGGAGGGATTGCGGCATCGGCAAAGCATTCGGAATATAAAAAATTGCACCATTGGAGGTTCTCATTCATCAAGAGATAAGCGGTATTGCGATGTTGGAGGCTAATTCTCCTCATAGTTTAAAAGTTTCGGCATGCTTATCACCAACGTCTTGAGTGAGAATATCTGCAGAGGAATCAAATAATAAGTTAAGCGCTTGAATGGAAGGAATCCAAGTGCGGAAAGAGTGAAGAAGAAAGTATTTATTTTCCAAAAACCAATAGCTGTTGAAGCCGTACGGGCATAGGGCAAAGAAATACTCATTCTTTAAATACGAGCATTTATTGTGGAGTGCTTCAATAACCTTGCATTTGTGCCAGGCCTCAATGATCAGGTAAGATGGATGTCTTGCCGATGTTTAAAGCTCAAAATATAAGTTAACTTCCTAAAATTAGGGGGACACTAGGATCAGTTCATGAATAACATATATAAGGAGCCTAATAATGCATATCAGTTGGTATGAACTTGGGATGGAGCCAGTTCAAGCTCTTGGAGAATCATGTGCAGGAATGGATTGAAAGGAAGTATGGCACTGCTGAAGCATATGTATCTATTTTAGGCTGTATAGCCTGCTGAAGGATTATGAGCTTTTTGTCCTTAGGTAGGAAGCAAGACATTGCCTTTGGGAATTTTGTGCTACCGGGAGATGGTCTTAAGCATCCTGGGAGTAAGGATTATTGACATCTGTTTGGGTGGATCAGCCAAAACTCTTAAACCGATATGCTTGTTTAAACAGGAGGCTTCTCTTGAGTCGGTTCTGATGGAAAGACCATTCCTTGTAATTTGGCAATGATCGAATGCCAAGTCCCAGAAGGAGTGGTAATTAAAGACTAAGCAGTGGTAGATCCATCTTTAGGAGGAGTTGATGGTCCAACACTTGCACAATCTATGGGCTGTGATTCATTTTAATAGGAAAACTTGGTGTTTAATATGGTTATGTATGTTTTGATTTGGAATTCTATTTTAAACTTAAACCTATGTGACAGGCATCTAGAATCCAATGGAAGTCAACATGTGTTGATCAATTTGATTTTAAACGTCGATTGAGACAAGTAAAAGTGCTAATCTATGTAGTATGAGTCTAGTGTCCTATACACTATGAATGGACAATCCTATGCAGATAGATCGCTCATACTAGAAAAACAAGCCACATCGCATGATGGAACTGTGCATCGGATCTTACCCGTTATCGTCGGATAATTGATAACGGGACAACTGTCTGGAGCGATGCAGAATTTTTTCTTTTACAGGAACACAAGATGGGCAGTAGTTGGAAATGCTACACAATGGGATCATTCTAATATTAGAACACGTCCGATACGATTGTTCTTTGGGAAGAGAACCATCCTATTGACATTCAAGTAGCGATAGGTGATTGGTAAAGTCTTGATATAGGTTATCCAAAAAACTTCGGAATGCGGAATGCTCAAGTAAAAGGCAATTAAGCACTCCTCGGGAATAATCTGAGTATACCCTAGGTTATACTTGATTCCATCCTAGGTCAGACCCAAGAAATGCAATAGGATAGCTTAGCCTTGGCTTTGACCAATCCCTTATCAGAACCATCCAAATTATCATCAAAAACATTGTTCGACATTACATGGAAATGTTGCGTACCTAGGTTAATCGAGATCTGTATTTGTGCTAGAAAGCAAAGGAGATCAGAGATGAGCCCTTTAGGACGAACAATGACACTCAAGACAAGTATTAGGAGGTAGCGGTGTCTTCAGGTACATGGCGGCGATGTTGGGAGGACAATGGCAATCATTTCATGGTGGAGTGATGGCTTTGGAAAGAGATTAGTAGCAAGCGTGGAAAGAAAGCTATCTGTGGAAGGAAATTGGACATGAAAAGGCAGAAGTAAATTGTGAAGGAAAAAAATTCTAAGTACCAAGTTTATATAGTACTCGATAACTAAGCAAAAGGACTTGGTACCAAGTAGTTAAACTCGGTACCAAGATGAATTTCTAACAAGAAAATTGGAAAAGAGACACGAAGAAAGTAGAGCATACCTGGCTAAGTCATGAAATGATCTCCAGAGTGAAGATCTTGTCCTTAGCGTGGAGAATGGAATCTCTACTACTTAAAGTAGTTAAAAGGATAACCAAGGAATGGAGATAATGCTTTGAAGAAACTCTTGGATAACCAAAATACATGCATGAATGATTGTAAATACTTGTTTTGCTCTTGAGCATGCTTTTTTTCTAATAGAAGTATACTCTGGAAGGCAAGTATTAGCTAGCTTTTAACCAAGAAGTCTTTAGACATATTCGGATGTTAGGACGAAGACAAAATCATTCACAGACCTATGAACACACTTAGGAGTACAATGGAAATGGACTCAAGGATTTAGGAAGAAATTAGAGCAAAGGAGAGTGCTTGGTACTGACAAGAACTACTCAGTACCTTCCTTTTTGGATTATTTTAGTCTTTGGATTTATGGCTTAGGAAAGTTGGCTTGAGTGACAGTCATGAAGTTCATTTCTCAAGAAACGGGTGAGTAAATCCAAGGAAATTCCGAAGAAAAGAAAATAAGTACAAATGATATCAGAACCTCTTGAAAACAACATGATCTCTAAGGAAAAGTAATTGGAACACATTGGATCGGAGATAAAAGACCAAAGGAGGGAAGAAGGAGTGGTCCCCAATCCAAAAAACAAGTCTGTATCGACCACTTCTGGCTGGTTTTGAGTTGTTTTTACAGATACAGGGACTCCATCTTTCCCTACTACTTATTCGGATCTAATGTAAAACTTACTATATTGAGATCCAGTGACTCAATTGGATAGTTTCCCTATAAATACAACACTCATAGAAAAAA
The DNA here is from genome assembly GCA_030765085.1 of Allium cepa. Lineage (NCBI taxonomy): Eukaryota > Viridiplantae > Streptophyta > Magnoliopsida > Asparagales > Amaryllidaceae > Allium > Allium cepa. The sequence goes on from CM060937.1 coordinate 430,796,181, forward strand.
AAGGACTTTTTGCACTTTGCTTTCTCCATCTTTTATCTCTCCTCCACCATATTTACTAAGGAAGCTACTATTTGCTATTCTAGGTTGTTAGATTAGGAAAACCCTTGTACTGGTGACTCTCAAATCCATAATCAATAAAAACTATAGTGCATGTTGGCCAGAGATTGTCGAACAACTATAAAAATCTTGGCGTTCTCTCTGTTTTTCATACATTTTCTACTAGATTTCTATATTTCTACATAAATTTGGGTGTTGTGCCATTTCCATGCTTAACGCATAGGTCATATACTATTCCGTTATATAGACATGTGTTGCGACATGACATACATTCCAACTTCTTTTGAGGTGCTGGTTTTTAGGGAGTCCATAATACAGTTGTGGCTCCCGATAGGACTTTTTGGTATATAATGTCAATTCAGGGTGGGTATCGGTTATAGATATCAGTATTTTAATTTTGGGTATGGAGATGTCATGTAAGTAACATTGTTATATCTTGATATTTGTTTTACATTTTCGATGCTTCGATGGAGATCATTGAATCTATTGGTGTCTTTAGTGAACTCCGCCCATTAACAACGATGAGTGTCAACTTATTCTCTCTGTGTGTCTCTTGTCCTTATGATTGTCCATGATTATATTGGTTGGTTAATTATTATTACTATATGTTAGACTTATATTGGGATGATTATATAACTCTTGCATTGGAACATTGGGTTACGTCTATCATTGTATGTTGTTACGTTTCAGTCATATTATATTAGTTGTGCTGAGTCGTTGATTACAGGAAAAGAGCATATTATGGTATAATTTCCTACGTTTGAGATAGGTTTACTTTATTTGTTTATGGGTAGTCTAGATTATCCCTGTGCCTCGCTTGTGGAGAGGACCATAGTACTCTAGTAGTTTTCTATTTATTTGTATATGGTTTTATTATATGGTGTTTTGCGATTATTCCCTCACACCAGGATTTATGTTAGATCTGCATTTTGTCTTTGTCTATTGATGTCATGACAACTCTCTGGTACTCGATTGAGTGGTATAGGAGCCAATGCTTTTGGGTGTACGCTTTCAGGACATATGGATTGCTTTGGAGGCAAAGTCGATATTTTGGATATATACTTAATATTGTGATAGTGCATAACAGATATGTTATTTATATACGAGACTTGTCATATCACAGATTATATTATGACTTTTTGTATTAATATTCATTTATCGTTTACTTCCATCAGGACAGTCTTTTATGTGATGTTTATCCTATTGCTTATATATATTCAATATATTATATATTATCATTCCTTTGTGAGATTCTATAATTGTGCTTTGGTGATGTCTGGTTTTTTTATTTTACCTCGACGAGCTATCTTTTATTGTTTCCAGGAGTCAGTCATTATCACTTAACACTGATTTAATGTATTATGAACTATGGGTCATCCCAGTTGGTATCAGAGCCTATACTCAGCCGAAATTGTGAGTTTTGATGCTACGGATATCATTGATGTGGTAAAAAGTCTGTTACTAAAACAACACTTGGTTGGTGTGTGATGATGAGTCAACAAGGACAGAAAGATGGGGTATTCTGTAACATTCCTCTTGAAAAGTTAACATTAAGCTATTTCAACATAATGTTTAGTGTGCGGTGTTGCTTTCCAAGGATGTAGGTGATCGAGTCTCATGGTCATCCCATTTGGTATCAGAGCTTAGGCTCAACACTCAGGACTGAGTGTATGACTTCCTTGTTTTTTGCATTGAGTCATTCATATTAGATCCCCTTAGCATTGGTAAACCTTATGTGATGGGAGTAATCCTATGTGTTGAAAAGGTATTTTCTAAGGATTAGTCCATTTGTTTATCCATTCCTAAACCCTAGTTCGAGTGTAGGGTTTTTAGGTTATCTGCACCAGCTAGGCAAGGGTTTTTCACTCGATTCTTAATGGCCAGCAATAAATTTGGATTCTTGAGGTGAGTTTGAACCAAACAAGCCTAAGAAATTTTAGATTGTCATTTAGAAATGATTCAACTAATAGATTTTTAACCTCTAGAGAGTGTGTTCTGTTTGAAAAAGGAAGGAAAACATTAAGACTTAGTTTGCTTAATTTATTCAAGAGTTTTGGGACTTGATTAGCTAGCATATTGAACAGTCTTTTGTGTACTATATTCACAAAAGGAGTTATACCACCTAAGCATTTTACCTGTCTTGGCGGTCGAATAGACTCATGGGAAATTATAGTTGCCATGCGTATTTTGACTATTGTTGGCCATCGTGCATGTTAGTATAATCCTTTGGTATGTTTCATTATTTTGTGTGCTTGTTGTTTGTTGTTGCTTCTTGATTGTTTGGTCTTGCTTGATTATTTATTGATAATTTATTATTGCTGCTTGGTCTGATTTGCTGTTGTTACTTATTGATTCATTTTTTTTATTGATTGCTTTCTTGCTTTTCTTAATTATTGATTGATTGTTTATTTTTGTTGACTGATAGTTGTTGCTTATCAATTGTTCATTGTTGATTGTTATTGCCAGCATATTATGTAAATCGTGTTTGTATAATTATGTATTCTAGTGATGTCATTACAATGAGTATAATAGAGAAAGTGGAAGTGAACCAAATGTGGCCTTATCCCTCGGAGATCTATTCATTTTTTTAGAATAGGGCTTTATAACTTCAGTTGATAGGGTTAAGCTTATTCGTATTCGATGGCGCTTTGTATTTATATTCCCCAATTATGTAAGGAATTTTGGTTTTTATTTTGGTTTTTTTAAACATATGAAAGCATAGTGTAGAGTTTGCTTTGTTGTTGCTTGTATTTTACAAGTATGCTTGTTGTTTTCAATGTTAACGTGTTAATCAAAGATGTCCGTTGCATAGTTTATTGTGTCATGTGTTTATTTGAGATGTTGGTTGCATTAGATGTGCTTGTTTCACAATTGTTATAACATGTTCATTTTAGATGCTTGTTGCATTAGACATTTTTGTTGCATAGTTAGTCATATCATATTTATTTGATATGTTTGTTTCATGGTTTGATATAGCATATTTATTTTAAGTTATTGCTATATACGATTTGGCATGCTTAAATCCATAGTTAAAAGTACAAATTTGTTTAATCCTCGTTGTTGAGTACATGATTAGGTACATGGAAGCAGTTATAAGCTGTTGGTATGCTTATTCACTTGGATTTACATCTAAATGCATGCCCTTGTTGTGAAAATAGGCACGTAAGATCTGTAGCGTAGATGGTATGGATACACACACACACACACATGATCATATGCCCAAAAAAATGAGATGTCTCGAACATGGGATGCCTTAGATATTATTGTTGTTGGATTTTTTTTTGGAGTTAGCCATGTAAAGGAGATGCTATCGAAACTTTCTTAAACAAAAGGGGCTTTAGAATCCAAAGAGTTAGGAGTTTTATTTTGTGCTTTGGTTGGTTGGGTTACATTGTCTTACTTATTGGAATTTCAAGGATGAAATTCAATTATGAGGGAAAATGTAATACCTCACATTTTTAACAACTACATATTTAAATAATTTATTTAAATATTGAATCATTGGTTAATCAAAGGTGCAAAATCTAATTTTTTGCATACGGTCAAATTAAGGTTCAAGGATTCTTCCGTTGAGTCAAGATCAACGTTACAAATTAAAATGAGAATAAATTTTTCCTATTTTGGTGTCATGGTATTTTTATGATTTATGTATTTATTCGTATTTTATAACAATACATGCATAGTAGAGTCTAGTGGGATCTCGACTGACGACTTGTGTTTATAGGATAAGGACTTCATTATGAGACATATAATTGAGGAATTTTTGAAACTGGGCGATCCTATAGCCAAAATAAGCTCAAAATGCATAAAATTATTATTCTATAGTGTTGTCTTGGATAGCGATGAAATTTATACCATCAGGACTGGAAAAATGAGGCGACGTGCACCAATGAGTTTTGTGGCGATCTGAAGTGTCATGTGATAGTCCGAGCCCTAAACATATAGTGATTTATTTAAAGATTTACAGAAATTATATATATATACACTGTCACCCACTCCGACATTTCTTTATAATTATTTCTTTCTTTCTCACGGTAGTGAATGAAATTAAAGCCGCCTCATTCATTGTATTTATTCAAGAGTTTCGGGCCCTGGTAGAAGATGAGGTTAGATACTTTGGACTTATGGGAAGGATGGATTCACATCTGTATAAGATATGGGGAGTATGAACATGGTTAAGGTAGCAGCCATTTTTCATAGTCCCACCTAAGGTTGAACTTCAGCTATGGTTAGGGAATAGTTGGGTGAAACAAAATGTGTCATTGTGTTCACCTTGGTGACGTGCATCTTTCCCCATATTGGCAGCAACTTCGGACTTGGATTTGTGATTGCATCATTTTCATGGCCGAAGGGGATGTACGTGTCACGATTTTGGGGATGGAGCTGAAGCGATAGAGTTTGATGTCATCGCGAAGAACTTGTGTAGTGGAACACGTTGGAGCTAATCATTCATCATTTCATTGATTGAAGAGGGAGAGAACAAGGAGAGAGGTGCACGGCTTATTGGGCTGTGCATATTTCATGCATAATAGTGTGTAATTGGGGAAGTATGGGGAGTGATTTTTTAAGATAATTATAGTATTTGAGTTGATTAACTATTTATAACTAATCTTATTCATATTTAATTCATATCTCTTACATACGAGGTCCAATCGAAACTCAATCTTCTCTATTGCACTCATAGCAAGATTATCTACAATGTGATATACGGTTGTACTGGATTCAAACAATTGGGAATTTATGGTTCTGGTAAGCAGAATTATAACTCTGAATTTATATTTCGGTATAATTATATATGTTGAAAATTATTACCTAGTATAAGTAAAATAATATATATAAGTAATTATTTTCCCATTAGATGGGTTTGAGTAAATATTCATGATAACTGGTTAAGATACCTCCCTAACACAACATATATACATATATTGTGTGTTCTATTCATTTTAATAGAGTAAGATAGATTTAATATTAATGGTTATAAAATAAATAAACTCTAATTTGTGGTTAGATCTGTTATAGAGATATTATTATACATTTTATTACTGATATACGGGATAATTGACTGAGATCCCGCATTTATAAATATTATGTTCTATTTGTATTTAATAGAAATAAATGTAGTTGATATTAATTTATAACGTGGTTATAAATTAATTAGAACTTTAATTTGTAGTTATATAAGCAATAGAAATGTTATTGTATATTTTAGTACTAATCTGAAAATTAGAAGTATTACTTTTAAATAAGCTGCAAGGCTAAAACAATGATTTAGGCTGGTTAAACTTGTATTAAAATTGACATTGAAGTTTATCTGGTGTTAATATTGGTTTATTATATTGTAAATCAATAATTAACTTAGTAGTGAATTTCCATAAAGGTGATTTTAGAAGTTAGAAATTTCAAAGAAGTATTATATTATTTAATAAGGATTGATTAAGGTTATAAAATCCTAAACATTGTAATAATGTGATTTATTAGCTTTAGATCCTAAGGATTGTTTGAGATATATGTGTGTGTATAGAGATTATATACATGAGCTATATAATATTTGAGGCCGCATTGATAACTAAACTTAATTTAAATAAAAAAATTAAGTGAAAAACAAATAAAGCAAAATTGATTGGCAAGTGCATTATTTTCTATAAATTTGAGACTTCTATGAAATAATACGAAGAAGATATAATTGTTAGATTAGTTACTTAAATAAGATGCATTTTGTTGAATCGTTTATATGGTTGTAGGTGTGAATTGTTATTGATATTGAGATGATAGATTTGTTAATTTGGTTGTGTATATCCTTTGTGTATGTAAATGTGCATGATATATGAATATTAGCTCCATATAGTTGGATTGATTATGTGTGTGTGTATTGTGTATGTATACACACACATATAATTTATGTGATCTATATATGTCTATATGTATAAATATATTTCTGGTATGTCCGACTTGAGGCTAGTGAGAGACACATAGAATATTACACACACATATATATATATAAATATATACATATATATGTATTAAATTTTGGTTTAAAGTGTTTATATATAATTTTGGTATGTTCGACTTGGGCTACCGATTGGTGCAGGGAATCCATTATACCATTGAGATGCACGGCCTGTAGACTTGGTTCGGGAGCAGGGACATAGAGAGATTAGGATACCAATCTAGGTTATTTACTATTGTGTTGTACAAACGGGTGTACAACAGGACCTATAGGCCAACTTCTTCTGAGATGTTGGTTTTTAGAGGAGTCCATGATATATTTATAGCTCTCGATAGGTCTCTATGGTAGCTAATTTCAATTTGATGCGATTCATCAATACGAAATTTAAGAGTGTATAGTTTCGGTATACCCAACCTAGGATTACTGAACAGTGGACGAAATATATTATACAGATTTTTAAATTTGTGGTTCAAGTGTTATATATATGTGTGTGTGTGTGTGCGTGTGATGATGGAAGCACGGTTTGGGTGATTTATATATATTAATCCGGTATACCTAACTTGGGGCAACCGAGTAGTGCATGACACTTCAAGAATGAATCATAATCCACATGGGGACGATATTACTTCAGTGCTGTGTTTACGTGTGGAAAGGATCTATGTGGGTAGCTTTAATCTGGATTGTCTATCCACAGATAATTGGATGATATTGGATTTGAAAAAGGAATTCATTGTAACATTAAGATGCATAACCTACAGACACGATCCCGGAGTAGGGGCGGAGAGAGAGATTGGATCGCCAGTCTAGAATAGGTCATATACAATCGCATTGTATGGATGAATGCTACGAAAGGATTATATTGGTTTACAAGGTAGTCCACAATATAGTTGTGGCTCTTGATAGGTCGCTTTAGCAGCCGATGCTATATGGGACGGTTATCAGTGATAAATATCAGTATTTTGGTTTTGGATATGGAGAATCTATGTTAGTAGCATTATTATATCATCATATTTGTTTTGCATTTCAGATGCTTCGATGAGGATCATTGAATCGATTAGTGACCATAATAGACCCCACCCATCGGCAACGATGGGTTTAAAATTATTCTTTATGTGTATCTTCTTATTATGATTATGCATGATTCTATTGGTTGGCTGATTATTGTTATTGAATATTATGTGTTAGACTGATATTGGGATGTTTATATTACTCCTACATTGGTACATTGGGTTATCTCTATCATGGTATGTTGTTACGTTTCAGTCATAATATATTCGATTTGCTGATTCGTTGATTATATGAGAAGAGCAGGTTATGATATGATCAATTACCTTTGAGTTGGGTTTACTTTACTTGTTTATGGACAGCCTAGGTTATCCATGGGCCAAGTTTATGGAGTGGACCGACTATACTTCGAAAGTTCCATATTTATTTGTACGTGGTTTTGATATACGATATTTTGAGAATGTTCCCCTCATACCAAGTTATATGTCTGACCCATATTTTCTCTTTGTCTGTTTATGCATGATAACTCTCGGTTACTCAATTGAGTAGTTTGGGAGCTAGGGTTTTTTTGGATACACTTTCTGGACAAATGGAGCATTTTGGAGGCAAAGTCGATAATTTAAATATATACTTGATATTGTGCTAGTACATAGTAGATATGCTATTATATATAAGACTTGTCATATCAGATATTGTATTATGACTTTTGGTATTGGTATTCATTTATCTGTTACTTCCTTCAGTATAGATGGAGCATTTAGAGGCAAAGTTGACACATTGGAAATATACTTGATATTGTGGCGGTATATGGCCGATATGTGATTTATATATGAGACTTGTTATATTAGATATCGTATTCCGAATTTCTGTATTGATATTCATTTATCAGTTGCTTCCATTAGTATAGTCTCTTATATATTGTTTATCCTATTGCTCTTGTAGATTCAATATGTTATACGTTATCATTCCACTAAGATTCTATTGTTGTTCCTTGGTGATTTTTAGTTTTTTTATTTTACCTCGATGGTTTTCTTTTGTGGTATTCAAGAGTCGGACGTTGTCATGTTGGTTTAAGTTATTAGGAAGGGCGGATCGTCATAACTCCGTGGAATTAAATTGCTAAGGATAGACCTATGAAGGTAGAAGGAAAGCCACATTAGTAAAACCTACGCAAGAGTGGAATGGGGGTTCAAGGCAAGATAAAGAAATAAGAAATCAGATGTTTGATATGCAATAACATATGGAATATAACAAAGGATTGCATAATGAATCTTTTGAAGGTCAAATGTTATAAGTGCAACCAGTTTAGGCATATAAAAGGAAGTGTTTGAACGCATTTAACTGTGATGTCCGCCCTACACCACCGATAGCCAATATAATTAAATAGTGTGCCGCTGTAGTGCCAGTAGATGTAAGGCGATTGATAAGGTTCGAAAACAAATAAAACATCATAGAACTTGTCATATATGTTACGGTGCATGGAATAAAATATAATATAAATCATAGATGTAAAATATGAGAGACAGTAATTACTACGCAATCAAATATCAGAATACAGATCTATAAAGTTATACCACATATAAATAAAGTTTATACCATTGAGTCAACCCAAATACCATCTTATAAGAATAAGAAAACACCATCATAGCTCTATAGTGTTACACGTTGGAATAAGCATAATATCCATTTATAATATGAGAAGATCCATCCTGCTCATCCTCAAGACTGCCACCTCGTACACCGGATCTTCTACCTAGTTTACTGATTTAAGAGTACCCAAGATAATAAGAAGTAAATCATAAAATCTAGAGTCAGACAATAGCTTGGTGAGCAATAAATGAATCTCAAAATATTATACTAGTTGATATAGCAAGGAATGAAAGGTATAAGAGTCATACCTAAACTATCCTTACATCTAAAGAGTTAGCACATAACATCAAAATATGCTATAATACTATCATTATCCAAATTTACTACGTCCTGTGTATAGTATCGGGTGTCTAGGTATCCATGTCCTAAATACCTACATCTAGTGACATCACTAGAGTGATAGACTAAGAGGAGGCAATCAAAGCAAGCAAAGCACCCATCAAATAATCCTCACTATCACTCACGTGCTTTTAATATTTGTTAACTCGTATGACTGTCCTAATGCCAAAAACTAATGGAAAAGTCTTGTTTTCTTAATGCAAGAAATCCATGCCACGTAGTGGCCTTTTAGAACCAAAATGTCCATTCGAGTAGTACATGGTACATGGATCATGCCCGAGATCCATGGGTGTCCTAGTACCAAATGAACATCCTACCAGCCCCCGCTTTTTAAGCAAATTAGAACACTCCGAGTATCAACGATCACATCGCACATATCTTCAAACTAGATTTAGTACGATTCATCCCATCATCATAGGACCCTTCCTCATCCCGCTAGCTTCCATTTCCATAATAAAGCACGTACTAGCTCCACTTCACAGGCCCGCATCCTAAAACTTGTCTCATTATATCTTCCCATAATAAAGCATATCTTAGTTATACCTCACTGGTTTGTACCCTTGATCTTATCCTTATAGTCTACCTTTACAACTCCCGTTCTAGAGTCATCATCATCAGAAAACTTCCAGACCCCTCATCAGTCATAGAATCCACATCTCAAAGATTCAAAGCCATCTCATCGAAGCATTCCAGTATCGCTTCATCTCTTATCCATCGGTCTTCATCATGCGGTCACATCACCATCGAACAACGAACGAACAAACACTTCCAGCAAGACCTACAGGACCCTGCTTCCTTCTCCTAGAAGTTTGGCCCTGGCTTAAGACAAATTTTTAGTTCGGTACCAATCAGAAGGGACCGAAACCAAGTTGAATTTTTGACCCCAATCTTGTTCCTTACACTGTGATCGAACTTCTCTTCTCCGTTTTGAAGTCCCCAAACTAAAGCTCAAGTCTAATCCTTCCCTGTTCAGGTCGGTACCAACCTGAACACTTTGCCATATTTTTGTCTTCAACTTCCCAAAGTCCATCCTGAGGGTTCTATGCACTCACCTCAAAGCACATCACCAAGTAAAAATCCACTGACCTGAAGCTCCAACCCTTTCATGCTCCGACTCGAAGTCAGCCTAGAGTTTTCCACTAAGTTTCCTGAAGCATGACCTGAAGCAACCCCATCATCATCCCAAAGTAGAACTCCACTGAGCTAATATCCACTGATCAAAATGAGATTAATGTGACCTCTTTCACCAACCAAATTTTCATGCAACTCGAACCTTGGGCTTCTTCCTTACCCTAAAGCCTCTCCTCCAAGTTTCATCCAATTCCCACCAGTTTTTCTTTCAATTTTCCTAATTCGAAAATCTTTTTACTAACTACCTAAAAGCATATGCAAATCATATCATACCAAAACAGGCCAAAAAAAATATCATCTATACACATCCATACATACATGCAATTCATCAAAAAAATGATAATCATACAAATTATAACGGAGATCTAACTTTTACACTAGCATATCAATATGATCAAAAGGGTTGTAAACCCATTTTAAATAATTTTAATTTCATCCATAAACATATATAGAAGGGTGATTAAAGTTAGAAATTGTTTTATCACTAAAATCATGTTAAAAACATCAAATTTGACTATATAAACGTGCATTGGATAGTGAGAGATCAAGAATGAATCACAAAGTACCCAAAATAGCAACTTTTCTCCTTGACCCGGGATGAACAGCAAAGATTCGGATCCCAATGCATGAAAAATGATAAATCTAAAGTCTCATTTGCAAATCACCCTTCTAATGATGATTTATGTTAAGACTAGTAAGAAAAGAAGATGATTCTTGATAGAATTGCGTTTAATGAAGGTTTAGGATTGTAATAGGAAGTGGGAAATATGATAGGACATATTCCATCATCCCAAATTAGGTGAAAATCTGGAAATTAGTTTGTGGGCTTAGGTTTGGGCCTAAATAATTATTCACTAAAACTAACCAACAACATCCAAAATTTAAAAGAGACAAAAATTTCAAACTGTAAGTCCGTTTTACTATTGTGACCACTCTTCAAAATGGAAAACCATCTTCCTGAAGCAATGGAAGTGGTTTCTAACCCTAACTCGGCTCTTATCAAAATTAATAGTCCATAAAAGATTTTTCAAGGTCAAAATGGTCACATAGAAATTCGATAAAAATCATGGGTGTGGAAAATGTCCCGAAGAGTCATTTTCAAAATATCAAAGTCATACAAACTTATATGAATTAAAAAATATATTTTACAATCTTATGATATGTAAAATATGGGTCGTTATCCTTCCTTGTTAGGAATTTCACCCTCGAAATTCCCAAACAAGTCAAAGGATAGTCAACCAAGGTTACCTCGCATGCCTAACAATCGTTTTAAATATATGGCATGCAACAAATAGTATTTATAAACCTACCCTAGCATGCAAGATACTAAACTATCCTGTATGATATCAAAACGAAAGTAAATACGATAAACAATAAGCCTTACAAAGCAAAGAGCTCTGCATATACGGTCCTCACGCTTTCCTCGATTTTCGATGTGCAATCATCTTAAATTTTGCCCAACTAAACCTTTACTCACTCCATCATCTTCCTCCTAAGATGTTCCGTATCATGTTCAACAATACGAATTGACCTACGAGGTCTTGAAGCCTCTAGTTCTATCTTGATATCATAAAGTTAATCTGATACAATCACCATGCCTGAGTTATTCATAAAATTTAGCAAATAAGAGACGTAGAAGACGCTGTGCACGCCCTCTGTCTTCTAAGGTAAGTCGACCCTATATGTTGGGTTCGCAATTCTCTCTACTATAAGAAAATGACCTACCAATCACGGCGCCAACTCCCTTCACTGCCAAATCTTTATCTTATAACATTATTCGATGGAGAAATCTTCACAAACACCATATCGTCGACAATGAACTCTAAACTCTGTATTTCTTTTCAACATAACTCTTTTGCCTATTCTCAGTTGCTTTTAAAAGTCGTCGAATAATCACATTCTCATCCAAGGCTTGTATAATCATTTCTGGCGCAAGTACCAATTTCTCACCTACTTCCCACCAAACCCATGGTGCATTACACCGTCTACTATACAATGCTTCGTACAGCGCCATACCAATACTAGACCGATAGCTATTTTTGTATGTGAACTCTACCAAATGCAAGTGATCATCCCATGAGCCTTTGAATTAGGAATGCAAGCTCGTAAGAGATCCTCTAATATACGATTCACTCTGTTGGTCTGCCTATTTGTTTGTGGGTGATAGGCTATACCCAGATGCATTTCGACCCCAATACCTTCTATTAACTCTTCCAAAACCCACAAGTGTCTAAATGGTCTCGATCACTCATAATTCTCTTTAGCACATCATAAAATCGCATTATCCACGACATATACAACTCGGCCAATTTGGATGACGTTCTCATAGTTTTAACGGGTACGAATTAGGCACTCTTTGTCAACCTTCGACTATGAACCACATGCTATCGTACCCTATTCTAGTCCTTGGCAATCCATCAATGAAATCCATCGATATCTTCTTCCGTTTCTACTCAGGAACTTCAACTTGTTGCAACAATCCATTTAGCTTCTTCTGCTCTGCCTTCACCAACTGGAAATTCATACGTTTCAAAATGAGTGACCCGATATCCTTCTTTATCCCTTCCCAACTATAGATTTTCTTTATTCATAATACATTTATACCTGCCAGGATGTATCGTCAACCTAGAATGGTGATTCTCGCAGCACCTCATCTCGCAATCCATCAATATTGGGAAAATATAATCTCCCATCCTTACGGAGCTAACCATCTTAGTCGAGTCCATACTGCTTTGTATCTTCAGACTCTACTTCTCCTTCTATTCTTGTTATGATCTCCACTATCCAGCATCTTGCTTCTAACAAGTATCGATCTACTCATTTAATGTATGTCTAGCCATCAAACTTGCCAACATCTTTGGCTCTAACTCATAATGAGGCCTAAAGTCATAGCTGCAACATAATCCAACTGCTTTCACCCTAGGAACATCGCTCTCAATCTGGCATGTTTTCTATTTAATGTATCGATGATTTCATTTCCCTTACAAGGTGTATATGAAATGTCAAAGTCGTAGGAGGCCAAGAATACCAACCATCGCTACTGGCGTAGGTTGAGATCCTTATATGAGAAAATATATTTCAAGGATTTGTGTTCAATGAATAGCTCAAACCTTTCTCCTAATAGATAATACCTCCAAATCTTTAAAGCGAACACTATTACCACCAATTCCAAATCATGAATCGAATACTTCCTCTTATGTGGTTTCAGCTGTCGACTAATGTAGGTGACAACTATTCCCTTCTTCATCGACACCTCTCCTAATCCAGTACTCTTGTTCCTACTCGGACTGGTAAATATCGATGCACTTGTTAACCTCTCCTTTAGACTCACAAATGCTTGCTCACACTTTGCATCCCAAACAAAAGTTAGATTTTTTTCTTATCAAACTGGTCACTGGTGCTGCTACTTTGGTGAAGTCCTTGACAAAACCTCTATAATATCCTACCAATCCTAGAAAACTCCTCATATCATTAGCGTACTTAGGTTGGCTCTAATCCTAGATAGTTACCACCTACACAGGATTAACTGCAATACCTGCGCAGAGATGACATGACCCAAGAATCTCACTTTCCTCCTCTAGAAGTAATACTTTGAAAATTTTGCACTCAACATGTTCTTCTTCAACACTTCAAGCACAATCTTTATGTGCGTCTTGTGTTCCTTTTCGGTCCTAGAGTAGACCAGAATATCATACATGACCACAAGCACGAACTTGTTCAACTGATCCTTAAAGACACATTTCATGAAATCAACAAAGTATGTCAGTGTATTTGTTAGCCCAAATGGCATAACCAACAACTCTAAGAAACCAGAAGGCATACAAAATGCGGTGATCGACATACTCTCCCTCATACTTTTAGCCACTGAAAACCTATTGTTGGATCCAACTGAAAGAACACCTTCGCGCAATTTAGCTAATCAAGCAAGTCATCAATACACGGGAATGGATAATTGTTCTTTCTCGTCACATTATTTAAATCACGATAACATACACACATGCTCAGAGAGCCATCTTCCTTAGTTGTGAATGCTACAAGTGCGTCCCACTCAAATATGCTGCTACGAATGAATCCTCACTTTAGCAAGTCATCCACTTACACCTCTAATTCCTTCTACTCTTTAGGCTCCATATGCCTTAAAGGCACAACTATTGGCCTAGAATCCTTCACTAAATCTATGTGGAACTCAATCTCTTGATGTGGCAGTAATCTGACCACTTGCTCAAATATGTCTGAATGCTCTCTAATGATAGGCACAAATGACAACAAATCCTATAGAACCTCAAACATATATAGAAATCTAACCATAATCCTATCCTTCAGAAGATAGCCAATTACCACCGTCTGCCCCTCCACAGCCCTAATCATTACGAACATCTTTTTACAATCCACCACTTTCACATACTTCCTTAGCCAATCCGTTCCTAAGATAATATAGAACCTAATGAAATTTAAAAAAATGCAATCATAAAAAAACGAGCATCCATAACTCGATAAAACAAAACCACGAAAAACTATACGCATGATAGTAGATCCTACAACAAGGTTTGTCACTTCCAAAGGTCGATTAACTATTTTGAGTTACAATCTCAAACTGTTTTCTAGGTCAGTAGATATAAAGGAATATGAAGCCCTGGTATTGTAAAAACACGTATTGGAACATCATAAATGGAAATCATACCTTGAATAATAATGCCCATCCCTTTCTCTATTGTCGAGGGTGCACTAGACGACGTTGAAACACCATCCAAAGCGTATGCCTTCACCACAAGCTTCTGCTTTACTGGTTCTAGAAAATTCCTCTACATATGCCCTAACTTGTTGCAGTTGAAATACTTCTTGCCATCAACATCACAATTCTAACTCAGTTGGCCTTTCTCTCTAATGTTGTAGAAGGTAGGTTCCCACTTGCCCTTCTTCTTAGCATCTTTATTTCAAAACTACTCCCACTTCCCTTTTTATTTCTTCTTGCCTTCACTGCCTTGTTGTGGGTTTGGCTCTTCCTTAACCACAACAACTAAGTTGCGATTAGGGTAGAGGATAGCCTTGTGAAAAGTCTCTCGAATGGCTCAATAATGTGACTCATCAAATTTCTTCCCTAGGTAATCATCCAACCCATAAGAAATTTCTCATTCTTCCTCGATGGAGTGCTGATAAAAGATATGGAAAATTTCGACAAGGCATCAAACTTAGCAACATACTTGAAAACAG
Organism: Allium cepa; assembly: GCA_030765085.1. Taxonomy (NCBI): domain Eukaryota; kingdom Viridiplantae; phylum Streptophyta; class Magnoliopsida; order Asparagales; family Amaryllidaceae; genus Allium; species Allium cepa. The sequence goes on from CM060937.1 coordinate 430,811,521, forward strand.
TCATGACACCATGCTTCAAATCGACAAACTTTTCAAATAGCACTGACTTCTGAGCAGCCAGAATAAACTTCTCTCGAATTGGATTTTAAACTGGTCCCAATTAAATAGAACCTCTTATTTAGAAACTCTTAGAGCATTCTACTAGTCCATGGCTCTCCCTCAAAGCTGTTGGGAATCCAACCTCCTCTTTATAGCATTTTCCAACTCAAGGTCATCAAATATTCTCTCGCATGTGTCCAACCGATCCCGCACTTCCACAGCTGATCATGGTCCTTGGAATAGTTTTCCACCAAGATTGGAAAAATCCTTGTTTAGATTAGCAAAATCAACTCTAGGATGCCTTCACTTGAGTACCACCATATACAACAACATTTAGAGTAGTCACTTCATCATCTTGTAGCATATTTTCCATTATAGTATTGAATATGGTTTGCAAGTCAGAGTTAGCAGCCCCTGAACATGCTCCTTTTTCAACACTCGAGATGGAGTTTCCATAGTGTTTATCATACGCTAGTTGGTTCTTGATCTGTAACAAGAATAACCACTCCCTCATAAAAGAAAATTGTATTATTGGTACTCATGTGTGCATGTAAATACTATATATATGACCATATAGTTTCAAAAACCAAAATATATAGCAAGTACGCACATTCTTATATGTGTGTGTGTACACACAAACACTCGATCTAGTTTAGGTTGACAACCCTTTCCTATCCCTACTGGACCACAATATCAATTCAAGTTAATCGTGTACCCTAAGCTTTGACACCAAATCCGACGACTTCTCTACACCACCAGCATCCAATTAACTAAATGGTGCGCTGCTACGATGCTGGACGATGTATGATAATTGTCGAGGGCTGAAAAGAAATAAAACATTACAAAATCTATCGTATATCTCACAGCGCACGGCATAAAATATAATGTACCATAGATATAAAATAGGAGAGATAATAACAACTAAGTGATCAAATTCTATAGTACAAATCCATGGAGTTATACCATATATAAATAGATTTGTACAACTGAATATACCCACATACTGTCTTTTAACAATAAGAAAACACTGTCAAGGCTCCACGGTGTTACACAATGGAATAGGCATAATATCCATAAATAATACGAAAGTCTCCATCCTACATCTTCTGCACATTCCATTGTGTACATATGGACTTATTAGCTAGTCTACTCTTTTAAGAGTACCCAAGATAAGATGAAGCAAAGCATAAAACCTCGAGTTCGACAATATTCTGAAGTGAGTGATAAATGAATATCAAAATACTATAAGTTATACATGACCTATCCCCTATCTAAAGCGTTAGCACATAACATTTATAGTATGCTACACTACTATTATAACCAAAATGTATTACGTCCTAAGTATAGTATTGGGTGTCCAAGTTGTAGGATCGATTTGAGATTGTCGATGATGATTGTTTATATAGGGTTTGTAACCCTAGATTTGCGTCGTATATTCTCTATTTGACTTTGTCAACTGATATTGCTTGATCGTTGATTTTCGTATGGATGTTTAGATTTATCTCTGACCTCTTCAATTCGTATACGTTTTGGTTGCTTGTCACTCACGGCATTGACTCATTCTACGATGACCACGGCTTGAATCTGACTTTAATTTATGACATTTTCTGTTGACTTGTTTGATTAAAATACGGCTTTGACTTGGCTGACTCTTTGATTGCTACTGCTTCGGCTCCAATCACTGATACTGCCATATTGATGCCTCTGTTGTTGCTTGAGTCACTTTGTTGTCACTAGTTCATTGGGCCGCATACATGTTGTAAGTGATTTGTGCTTAGTTTCATCACTGGTATTTGCATTGTATAGTCGCCATATCTTGTGCTCGAGCTCTTTGCACACTGATGGATTTGAAGTTAGTTGAACCTGAGCATTACTGTTGTTTGCATTGCATCACCACTGTATCATGCTTGGCTTTGTGGTCTGGTTTCACTTGCGCTTGTAGTTGTCTCTGACCTGATTTGAAACTGTTTCTTTGAGTCTTTTCTTATTTTTGTAAAAACTGCTACTTTGGTTACTTTTGATATTTTATAACTTGTATCATTTTTGTGCTTGTTGATATCTCTTGTGGTCTTGGTGTTAAATTCATCAAGTCACTTGTTTTACTCGTCTGGTATCTTGATTCACTTGTTTCACATGTGTCCATTTGCATTGTATTTGTGTCTTTGAGTCTTTGCCCTTTGCTGGTTCATCTAATTCAGTGTTGCAGAATTGATTTATTTGTTGCACTGGTTATTGTAGTTTGATTTGGGTCGATTAGTTGCTTCAAATTACTGCAGCTTCATTGTAGCTGTCTTGACCATTATGCACTGTTGCCTGCTGTCATGTTCGCTGTGTTACTTGTGCATTGTTGAGTCATTTGAGTTTCATACCATATATGTGTGTTCATGGATGTGTGCATCAATGTACATGCTTTTGCTGCTGTTTGATATAGTATTTGTTCGACCTGGATTTGCTTTGCTGTAATGATTGTGGTACTGTGCTTTAGCCTCTTGTGCATTGCCCCATACATATTGTCACTGTTTGATGTAGTTTGGATTCGGGCTTTGACTTATGTCACTGATTTTTGGTCGAGACTTGTTTTAGTTGTCGAGACCATTTTTCCATACTTGCACATTTTTAAGTGCACCTGTGTTGAATCCATTTTTAAAACTCGGGTTTGACCTTGTGCTGATGTCGAGACTTTAATTATATTGCACCTGAGTTGAACTCGTCTTTTTATTTGGGTTTGACCTTGTGCCCACCTGTCCCTGTAGCATTTTCAAGTGTATATCGGTGTGCACGGCCTTGTGGCATATACAATGATACACTGTGTATGTCACAAGCTGTTCATGTGTGATGAATTCAAATATAAATGATGACAAACAACCTAAATAACTGAGGCAAATAATATTTTCAAAAATCATATTTTATTTTATATTGCAAAAATATTTCTTTTTCAATTTTACTGCGTTAATGAATATTTTTGCAGATTGCTCAGATTAAAAATGCTGGATTCTAACTGGAATGAAGTTGAAGATTAAAATAGGAGTGAATGAGCGATATGTAGTGAGGACATTTGTAAATATGAAATTGTGATGTAATTGAATTTATATCAAAGTTGTATAGTGTATAGTGAGAGCTTGAATTTGTACTATTCAAAATTGTAATAAATATTTATTTGAATAAAATATTCGTTTGAATTCAAATTCTATGTTATTTAATTTTATTCAGCAAATATTTATTTAACCTGTGAAAAATAAAATAGTAACAAATACATTTAAACGAATGTATACATGTTTATTATCATCAAACAAAAATCATATAAGCGCATATTCAACAATCTCCCCCTTTTGATGATAACAAACATATATTTAAGATTTTGAATATGTTAAATGTATTTGATCATTTATATGCTCTAATTGCCCCCTATTTAAATGCTTCCTCTCTACACAAGGCTCCCCCTACAAATATGCATACAATTAAATAATATGCAAATGAGCCTAGATGCAAATGGAAAATATTTGACCTTTGCTTGATTGTATTTGATAAAATATTAACTTTTCTCTCCCCCTTTTGTTATCAGCAAAAGAATGATAGTGTTAGAGAAAATAGAGATAAAATGATCGATATTAATCCAATATTAAAACTCAATCGAATATAAATATTAAATTTCAATAAAAAATCAAACAAAAATCATAAATATTTTGTTAGGCGCATATTCCACTTTTAGAATGATGGAAATGATGTCATCATATAAAACCATACAGCTGTGTCTATTTGTGGTATATTTATATCAGGAATTTGAATATCTACTAACCATGCATAACCGTTAGGACTTTTAAATGAGATTAGTAGTATTCCAATATTTAAAAAAAAAAACAAATTCAAGTTTCTTCTAACCACGCATAACCATGAGGACTTTTAAATGGGATTAGAATCAACTTGTTTATTATTTAAAAACCAACTTTTGATATGCATTCCATACATGCATAACCATGAGGACTTTTAAATGAGCATTAAAGCACATAACAAATTCAAAGTAATTCACCCATGCATAACCGTGAGGACTTTTAAATGAGAGCGAATACTTTGGTATTTTTTATTATTATTATTATTATTATTATTATTATTATTATTATTATTTTAAAAAATGTAAAAATGAAAAAACGAACGGTTCCTGTTTAAAGTACCACATATTGACAAACTATATAGAATTTTGATGAGTGATGGTTGTTAGAAATATGACAGATATAGAGATGGTCATGGAATTTTTTACCAACAAAAAGTTTTATAACTCTTGTTTAAATTTCTAAAGAAATTTACTAATTATATCGTTTCGAGTCATAATATATGATCAATATTAACACTCATCTTTTTTTCAATCACTATTTTTCTTTTCGATAATCATCAGGGAGTCAGATTAGTCAAAATAGTCATTTAAAATAAAATTCAAAAATAATTATGAAATTAAATTTTCAAAATGACTAATCTGAAAATATGGTCAAAAATGATTTTCTCGAGGGGGTTTTATAAGAAAATTTTCTGCTATTTGAAAATTATTTGAAATGAAAAATATGCAGATATTTTCTTTGAAAAACAATGCAGTTACTAAATGTTTCAACAAAAATCATGTTCCTTTAGTAATTTGTCTATCAACTAGATTACATGTGTAATCTGCATCAGAATTTCTTTTTCACTCAAAATTATCATTAATTGAGTTTGATCGACCAAACCACGAAGTGTGTACCAAGAATTTCAAACTTAACAGCAATTTAAATGACATTCTTTTGAATTTGAATTGAAGTCGTGTAAATAATCAGAAACCGTGAATATAGAGTTAGCCGTATTATAAGCAATTGTATCATCCAACAAAATACTATTATTAATCCAAATTAATATAGATGAAGTAATTAAAAGAATCTAGAGAATTTTAGTGTTTTGGCATAAGAATATAATTTGGCCAACTATGTTGAATAAGTCAAAGTCAAAATCACCGTCTTTTCATCATCTCAATATTGGCCGATTTTAATTCAGAATATGGTGCAGATTATCACATTTAATATATTGTTCAAATAAATACAACTTTACCTGTTTTACCTTTACGATAATTTTTCGTCGTTGCCCATTGTGATTCTGTCACCTTTATACTAGGCTAAGGAACTTTGTTTTGTCGCCCGTTGTGTTTCTGGAACAGCCAAAATCCAGAGAACACTGTTGTTGTTCCTTAGCCTGCCAACATACCTACACGATGAAAGATTTTTGTGACCTATTTGTTTTTATAGGTCCATGATTGTTAATGGCAGAAAATTTTGAAAAACAATTTTGTGAAGACCCAAAACTATTTATAATTGTTCCCTTCGGTACCCAAATTTGTTTAACTTTGAGAGTTTTTATATTTGTGCCTTTTGGAACCCAAATCGGTATAGTTTTCACATGTTTGGGTCTATACCAACAATTATTGTGATTGTGTCCATATTTTCTATATGCACATAGAATTAACTTGATTAATATTGCTTTCAACAATTTTCGAATTATTATATCCAAGTCCTTGTCTAACCGTATTAACAGTTTGCTTTCCTAATAGCATATTCAACGATTTTTCACTTTTTGAAAATTTATCTAAAGTCGTTGACAATTGTTGGACTTGTGTTTTGAGAGATTCATTTTCGTTTAGCAACTGTGTGCACTTTTTAATAGAATTCTCTCTCCTAGTATTTTCATTCTCTTTTAAAATTAGAATTTCATTTTCAAGAGATTTTATATTGATTTCTGATTTTTTTTTAATTTCTTCTTCAAATGTTGGACACTTATCACACTTAGGGATCCTACTTTGATAGGTTTTAACTAGTTGGTCAAGTTGTTTATTTAAATCTGTCAAAGTGTCTTTTTGTGATTCAAGTTTAGCGTATTTTTCCCTAAGTCGTTCAAAACAGCCGTTTACTTCATGAAAATATATAAGCAACTCAGAATGGGTAAGTTTTGATACCTCACTTGGCTCGTCATCATCACTGTCAGTTGTATCACCTCGAAGACACAATTCTGCCTTTTCGCATTCACTGCCAGTGCTTTGATCATCCTCGTCTATTTCAACCCAAGTGGCTGCAAAACTTTTCTTTTTCTATTTTTCTCCATGGTTGATTTTAATTTGTGGACAATCGGGCTTGATATGACCGGGTTTGTTGCAATTATAACAAATAATCTTTTGTTCTTCTGAGTAGTCCATTGCTTTACCTATTCCGCTTTTCAATTCCTGATTTCGAGCTGGATTTCCATATTTGCGATTCCTCTTTTTGAATTTCTTTATTAGTAGTGCCAGCTCTGCTGCTCCTTCATCATCATCATTATCATCATCACTTTCGGTTGTTCCTTTGAGCGCTATTGATTTCTTTCGAGTATCTCCTCCTTCACGCTCTTCCTTGAATTTCATTTCTAGCTCATAAGTGATGAGATTTCCGATGAGTTCTTCGACTTTCATTTGTTTCAAATCTTTTGATTCTTGAATGGCAGTCACTTTTGCTTCAAATTTTCGTGGAAGGACTCTAAGGATTTTTCGGACTATCTCCAACTCTGTGTATGATTTTCCAAGAGCTTTTGATTTGTAAACGATATTGGAAAGTCGTCCATGCATCTCTTTGACATTTTCTTCCTTCGCCATTGTGAAGTTCTCGTATTCGCTGCTTAGCATGGCAAGGCGAAATTCTTTCACTTGAGATGTTCCTTCGTGAGTCACTTCTTGTTTATGCCATATTTCCTGTGCAGTTAGACAATGTGAGACACGATTAAATTCAAATTGATCCAATGAACAGATAATAGAATTCATAGCTTTAGCATTAGTATTTTGTAATTTATTTTCTAGTTCTGTCCATTGTTCCTTTGGTTTATCTACTTCCTGATTATCTACAGTTATAGTCGGTGTTCTATAACCTGTCTCAACAATATTCCAAGCGTCAATGGTTTTCAGAAAGATTTCCATCCTATTTTTCCAATAAGCATATTCATTATTGAACATTAGTGGTCTAACTATGATTTGACCCTCAGCAAAAGCAGTATTAAAAGAAGCCATATTAAAAATTCAAATTTTTAAAACAAAAAATTGGTTTTATAAAAATCAAAATTTTAAAACAAAAAATGCCTTTTGTTCCTAGCTCTGATACCACTTGTAGGATCGATTTCACCCTAGAGGGGGGGGTGAATAGGGTGATGGTATAATTATAAAAATTAATCGCGGAAGCTTATAAAATAATTTTAACACAGATCACAGAACAATAGCAGCACAGATAATAGCAGAAATAGAACGACACAGAATTTACCCAGCTTCGGCAAAACCCTGCCTACGTGCTGCCCCCAAGGTTTCTACTAGAAATTAGATAGTCCCTCGCTTACACACGTAAACTCGCAACACCCGCTATCGACTAAATCTAACTCTACGCTCAAAACCCTTCCATAACTCAGCCACTAAGTTGCGAATTCTCAAGCTACGCCACGTAGCTTGTCCCCTAGTCACACGACTAGAAAATACAACGGTTTGAAAATAAAAACAAATTTAAAAAAGAAATAAGATAAAATCCTTATTTAAAAACTAAAGCCCTTAAAAACATAAACCCTAATTCTTAAAAGGCCGGGCCCATTTATTATTTACTGCCCGTTCCTTTTATTTTTGCTTCTGTAAAAAACGGCCTCCCTTTCGTTCCTCTTCGCGCTTCTGAAATTAGGGCTTCGGTTCTTTTAATCCTTGCTTCCAAAATTAGGGCTTTGTAAATTTTGAAGATGCCGACTTTTGTTCGATTGAATATATGTTTTCTCGTTGCTTGCTTTCATCGATCGTTTGCCTCACTGTTTTGCTCACGGCTCTTTTGAATTGGTCGAGTTCGATTACAATTTCGGTAAGTACTTTATTCCTTTTTCTTTTCTGGATTTGGCTTGCTTGAACTCGATCGATTTGAGATTGCCGATGATGATTGTTTATATAGGGTTTGTAACCCTAGATTTGCGTCGTATATTCTCTATTTGACTTTGTCAACTGATATTGCTTGATCGTTGATTTTCGTATAGATGTTTAGATTTATCTCTGACCTCTTCAATTCGTATATCTTTTGGTTGCTTGTCATTCACGGCATTGACTCATTTTATGATGACCACGGCTTGAATCTGACTTTAATTTGTGACATTTTCTGTTGACTTGTTTGATTAAAATACGGCTTTGACTTGGTTGACTCTTTGATTGCTACTGCTTCAGCTCCAATCACTGATACTGCCATATTGATGCCTCTGTTGTTGCTTGAGTCGCTTTTTTGTCACTGGTTCATTGGGCTGTATACATGTTGTAAGTGATTTGTGCTTAGTTGCATCACTGGTATTTGCATTGTATGGTCGCCATATCTTGTGCTTGAGCTCTTTGCACACTGATGGATTTGAAGTTAGTTGAACCTGAGCATTACTGTTGTTTGCATTGCATCACCACTGTATCATGCTTGGCTTTGTGGTCTGGTTTCACCTGGGCTTGTAGTTGTCTCTGACCTGATTTGAAACTGTTTCTTTGAGTCTTTTCTTATTTTTGTAAAAACTGCTACTTTGGTTACTTCTGATATTTTTTCACTTGTATCATTTTTGTGCTTGTTGATATCTCTTGTGGTCTTGGTGTTAAATTCATCAAGTCACTTGTTTTACTCGTCTGGTATCTTGATTCACTTGTTTCGCATGTGTCCATTTGCATTGTATTTGTGTCTTTGAGTCTTTGCCCTTTGCTGGTTCATCTGATTCAGTGTTGCAGAATTGATTTATTTGTTGCACTGGTTATTGTAGTTCGATTTGGGTCGATTAGTTGCTTCGAATTACTGCAGCTTCATTGTAGCTGTCTTGACCATTATGCACTGTTGCTTGCTGTCATGTTCGCTGTGTTACTTGTGCATTGTTGAGTCATTTGTGTTTCAGACCATATATGTGTGTTCATGGATGTGTGCATCAATGTACATGCTTTTGCCGCTGTTTGATATAGATTTTGTTTGACCTGGATTTGCTTTGCTGTAATGTTTGTGGTATTGTGCTTTAGCCTCTTGTGCAATTCCCCATACATATTGTCACTGTTTGATGTAGTTTGGATTCGGGCTTTGACTTATGTCACTGATTTTTGGTCGAGACTTGTTTTAGTTGTCGAGACCGTTTTTCCATACTTGCACATTTTTAAGTGCACCTGTGTTGAATCCAGTTTTAAAACTCGGGTTTGACGTTGTGCTGATGTCGAGACTTTAATTATAATGCACCTGAGTTGAACCCGTCTTTTTATTTGGGTTTGACCTTGTGCCCACCTGTCCCTGTAGCATTTTCAAGTGTATATCAGTGTGCACGGCCTTGTGGCATATACAGTGATACACTGTGTATGTCACAAGCTATTCGTGTGTAATGAATTCAAATATAAATAATGACGAACAACCCAAATAAGTGAGGCAAATAATATTTTAAAAAATCTTATTTTATTTTATATTTCAAAATTATTTCTTTTTCAATTTTAATGCGTTAGTGAATATTTTTGCAGATTGCTTAGATTAAAAATGCTGGATTCTAACTGGAATGAAGTTGAAGATTAAAATACGAGTGAATGAGCGATATGTAGTGAGGACATTTGTAAATGTGAAATTGTGATGTAATTGAATTTATATCAAAGTTGTATAGTGTATAGTGAGAGCTTGAATTTGTACTATTCAATGTAATAAATATTTGTTTGAATAAAATATTCGTTTGAATTCAAATTCTATGTTATTTAATTTTATTTAGCAAATATTTATTTAACCTGTGAAAAATAAAATAGTACATTAACAAATACATTTAAATGAATGTATATATGTTTATTATCATCAAACAAAAATCATATAAGCGCATATTCAACACAAGTATCAACGTCCTAAATACATACATCATGTACATTTAAATGAATGTATATATGTTTATTATCATCAAACAAAAATCATATAAGCGCATATTCAACACAAGTATCAACGTCCTAAATACATACATCATGTAACAGCCCTAGAGTGGTAAACTACGGGGAGAATAATCAAAGCAAGAAAAGCATCCATCAAACAATCCTCGCTATAACTCAACTGCTTTAAATATATGATAATTGGTATGACCATCCTAATGCCAGAGACCAATGGAAAAGTCTCGGTTCCTTGGCGCTCAAAATCCCTGCCACTCAATAGGCTAAGAGAACTAAACTCCCCGTCCTAGCAGTTTAGGTTATATGGATAGCGCTCTAAATCCACAGGTATACATTCTAGCACCCAATGAACATCCTCATCTACCTCTACTCTGTGTTCTCTATGTATCAGTGATCCCTTCGCACATGTCTTCAAACCTGTTCGAGTTTGATTCATCCCACATCATCGCAGGACCCTTCCTCATCCTACCCAATTCCATTCCATAGTAGAGCATGTCCTGGCTCCATATTGCAGGCCTAAGTCCTAGAAATTATCTCATCATAACTTCCTATAATAAAGCATGTCTTAGCTATGCTTCACAAGTTTGCATCCTTGAACTTATCCTTATGGACCACCATTATGACTCCCATCCTAAAGTCATCATCGTAGAAACGCTTCTAGACCTCCTCATTAGCCGCAGAATCCACATCTTAATGTCCCAAAGCCATCTCATCGAAGCATTCCAGTATCGCTTTATCTCTCAACCATTAACCTTCATCGTGCTATCATAACACCATCGAACAATGAATGAAAAATACCTTCATCACGACCTACAGGACCCCTTTTCCCTCTCCTAGAAGTTTGGCCCTGACCCGAGAAATTTTTTTAGGTTGATACCTATCTGAAGGGATCGGTACCGAGAAAAAATTTAGACCCTAACCTTAGTCCTTGATTTTTACTCGAACTCCTCTTATCTTTTTTATAAGTTCCCAATCCAAAGCTCAAATCTAATCCTCCCCCATTTAAGTCGTTACCAACCAGAGAATCGTATTTTTATCGTCAACCTCCCAACTCCTCATCTTGCTTCTTGAAGTCCACCCCAAAGCTTTTATGCACTTGACTCAAAGCACATCACCAAGTTGAACCCCACCCAGCTCCAACCCTTTCCGCTTCAACCTTCTGAACATATCTTCCCATAATAAAGCACGTCTTAGATATACCTCACAAGTTCGCATCCTTGAACTTGTCCTTACGGGCTACCATCATAACTATCGTCCTAAGGTCACCATTATTGGAACACTTCCAGACCTCTCATCAGTCGTAGAATCCACATCTCAAAGTCTTGAAGTCATCTCATCAATGAACTCTAATATAGCTTCATCTCTCAACCATAAGTCTTCATCGTGTTGTCACATCACCATCGAACGAATGAACGAATACCTCCAACATGACCTATAGGACCTTACTTTCGTCTTCTACAACTTTTGCCCTAAATTGGGATAAATTTTTAGGTCGGTACCGGCCTAAATGGATTGGTACCGAGCTAAACTTTGGACCCCAGTCTTGGTCCTTGGCCTTTACTCGAACACCTCTTCTCCTGTTTGAAGCCCCCAAACCAAAGCTCAAGTCCAATCTCCCTTTTTCTGGTTGGTATATATCGCAACACTTTTTCGTACTTTTACCTTTAACTTCATAAACTCCTCTTCTTACTTTTCATAGTCCACCCACAAGCTTTTATGCGCTTGAATTGAAGCACATCACCAAGTAGAACTCTATTGACTTTAAGCTTCGGCCTTTTTATGCTTCAACCCAAAGTCAGCCTTGAGTTTTCCACCATGTTTCACAAAGCATAACCCAAAGAAACCCTATCATCACCAAAAAGTAGAACTCCGCCATGATGAATTCCACCAATCTAGATCAGGTAGTCACAATCACTTTCTACGACCCAATTCTGATGCGACTTGATTGTAGTCTCCCTCTTACTCCATATCCCATTGTCCAATTTTAATCCAATTCCATCCATTTTTGCCTGTGATTTGCCCAGTTCGACAACCTCTTTCTTAACAAACTAAAAGCAATAGCAAACCATATCAAAGCACAACATATCAAACGGAAATATCATCCATACATACATGCAATTCATCAAAACATGATAATCATACAAATTCAAATCTAGATCTAAATATTACACTAGCATGTCAATATGATTAAAAGGAGTTGCAAAACCATTTAAAAACCATTTTAAATTATTTTAGTTTCAACCATAAATATGTATAAAAGTGTGATTAAATTTATAAAATGTTTTATCATCAAAATCATGTTAGAAACATTAAATTTAACTATATAAACATGCATAGGATAGTAGGAGCTTAAGAACCACTCACCAAATACCTAAAATACAAACTCCCCCCTAGATCTAAGATGAATAGAAAATATTTAGATCCTAATGTAAGAAAAATTATGGATCTAAAGTCTTCTTTGCTAATCACCCTTCCAATTATGATTTAGGCTAAGATTAGTAAGAAAGGAAGAAGCATTTTGGTAGAATTAGATTTTAATGAAGGTTTAGGATTGTATTAGCAAGTGAGAAATATGATTTAAGATGTCCCATTAGCCCTAATTAGGTTGAAATCTGAAAATTAGATAATCATACGACCACCTATAAACTAAATAAAAATATTTTAAAATCCTTCAGTACATAAAATGCGGGTCGTCACACTAAGACTCTTACCTAATCATTCCAACTTATGCTCTTGATATTGTTCCTAGCTCAAGTGCAGCTCTAGCAATAGAAAAGGGAAAGAAGGTCGTCATAGTAGGTGTGTTGACTCTCTCTAATTTATCTATTCACACTTTATTTAACACCAGAGCCTCACACTCATTTGTTTCAAGTAAACTAGCAGGTAAATTGTATTTTGAGACCATTATAGTTACAGACCCAATTACAGTGGCCGCCCTATGGGGGGTCGATCTTTTTGTCCATGACTTGTAAGGGTTTGAATATGTATGTATCAGGTGTAGAATTTGATTGTGATGCTTTCATTTTAGGATTTTCTAGATTTGGTTTCATTATAGAGAAGGATCCGATGGATATGTATGGAGCGGTGATGCATTGTGATAGTAAGGTGGTTCATTTGGGTACTTGTAGTGGGCGCACCTTGGAGGTTTACTATGACCCCAAAGTTATTTTATGTTGACTTGCCTATATTCCATGGACCCATTAGATGAGGAGGTACCGATAGTTCGTGACTTCCTTGGTGTCTTTACCGAAGTTTCTGGGATTTTAATCAGGAGATCAAAATTTGAATTTATTTAAAAGAATGCAAGACTTGTTACCTTACCCCTAAGGCATATGGCTACTAGAGAAAGACACAAGCTTAATAAACAATTGAATGAATTATTGGAGAAGGTCATTATTTGGAGGAGATTTTAAGAATGGGGAGCACCAGTTGTTTTTGCTGCCAAAGTGAATGGATCTTTGTAGATTTGCATCGATTAATGTGAGCTAAATAATCTAAAAAAGAATCATTATCCATTGCCATCTATAGATGATTTCTTTAACTAGCTAATGGGAGCAAGGTTATTCTCTCAGCTTAACTTGGCTACTAGATTTCATAAATTACACGTGTCCTAGTCTAGTATGCATAAAACTTCTTTTCATACACTTGAGAAACTTTTTGATTTGTTTGTTATGCCATTTGGGCTTACTAATGCTCCAACATATTTTGTCAACCACATGATCAAATATTTAGAGGATTGCTAATTATGTCTACGGTGATATTTATTAATGACATATTTATCTATTTAAAAAGGAACAATTTTCATTAGGAGAAGTACTTAACACCCTCTATATGCATGAAATGAAGAAGAAATTTTAAAATGGTACTTTTGGTGCAAGGAGGTTCAGTTCCAAGGGCATCTTTTTTTTTACCATGGATTAGTAGTCGATCCTAGTAAAGTTGCTACAATATAGGATTGCAAGTGCCGAAGAATGCTATAAAGGTGAGAAGTTTTCTTGGTGTGGCTAGCTATTATGGAAAGTTCATTAAGGAATTCGCTAAAATATTTGCATCTTTGACACGCCTTACCAAGAAGAATTTAGTAATGTAGCAGAACTTGAAGTGTGAACATGCTTTTATTAAGCTAAAGGGGTAGTTGACTAGTGCACCTATTTTAGTACTCCTTGATGGTTCGAAAGCATTTTTAGTACTAATGCTTTTGATACTGGACTGGATGTTTTTTTGAAGTAGGAGGATATTGTTTTTTATTATGTTAGTCGATACTTGAAAGTACACGAGAGAAACTATCCACCCTATGAGCTTGAGTTGACCGCTGTTGTTTCCGCCCTCAAATTATTATAACTTGGGAGAATGGTTTGAGTTATTCATAGATCATAAATCTATTAAGTGTTTTTTTCCCTAAAAGATATGAATTTGAGGTGGCAAAGGTGGATAAAGTTCATAGCATCATTATATTTTAGTATCTCATATTCTCTAGGCAAAGGAAATTTTGTAGTCGATGCCTTAGGTAGGAAGCATACAATGCTAAGTCCTATGTTTTTGGAATAGAAGCACTTAGAGTTCATTTCTACCTTTGATTTACAACACTCACCAAACTTTACATTAGGGATATTGGCAGCTTTGGATATTTAGCACTCACTTATAAACTATACTGGTTCGAGTCAAAAGGAAGACGTGGATTTATTGGGTATTCTTGAGAAGCTGAACAAGGGAGAACATTCGAGTCGTGTATATCATTATTCCATTTATCGAGTGGATGGCCGAGAAGAGATGGTAGGTTGTGTTTTCAAATTATTAAGGAGTTGGTTGACATGGTACTAGTGAAGTCTCATCATTCTAGGATGACCATTTATTCCATTGGTGAAAAAATATATCAAGATAAGGGGAGATTGTTTTACTGGCCAAGTATGAGAAGGCATATGTGGAGTTTATTTCTAGGTGTGTGACTTGTCGGAGAATAAAACGGAGGAGAAGAAGCCTTAGGATTATCACAGCCATTGGATATTTTGCAGTGGAAATGGGAGAGTATATTCATGGATTTTTTTGATAGGATACCCAGCAGTAGAAGAGAGAATAAGAGTATTTAGTTCATAGTCGATCGACTTACTAAATGCACTCATTATATTGAAGTTAGGAGCATAAGGATAATGGTGATTTTATATATAAGGGAGATGGTTCATTTGCTTGGAGTTCCTTATACCATTATTAGTGACTGAGATCTGCTATTTACTGGCAAGTTTTGGAGGAGTCTTTTGGAGGCTTTGGACACTAAACTAAATTTTTGTTACTGCCTGTCACCCATAGAGGATGAGCTGAAAGGGTGAATAAAGTACTTGAAGATTTTCTATGGATGTTGAAGGATCAAACTAACACTGGAGGGGAGGCGAATAGGGTTTATAATAAATTTGCAAGGGTAATAAAATTCACAGCATCGATAATAATAAAGTAAATGTAAAAGCAAAAGCAACATACAATTGATCTAGCTTCGGTAACGCTTACCTATTGCTGCCTTTATGATTTCTACTAAGATTAAACAATCAACCTCTTATAAATACCTTATAAACTTGCGACGCTTACCTGATTGTTTTAACCTTAAACCTGGAAACCCTCCCCCAACTCTATCCCCGAGTTGATAATTTCTCGAATACACATCATAGTTCAATTCTAGTTATAAACTAAAGTTTCAAATTTTAACAGTAAATTAAAATTAAAATAAACAAAAGAAACCCTAATATAATACATAGAATTAAGGAAAGAGAAAGGCCTTAAAGCATAACACAGTCCTCAAATTAATTTAGACCACTTATCTTTTCTCTTCAAAAACTAATCCCTTTTACTTATTTATTCGTTGTTAGGGTATCTGATTTTCAAAACCTCTGCTTTGCAATTGAACATTGGATCGTACCTTTACTCTTTTGTTGGATGATTGATAGTTACAATTGCTTCCACTACCGAGATCTTCTATAGCTAACAATTTGGCACAATTATTTATTTTCTAACTTAGTTGTATCGAACTCGACCTACCATAATTGCTAATAAAGAGATTGGTTTATATAGGGTTTGATTATGAAGAAGTCATCCTTGGATTTTCGTATATTTCGTGATTTTTTTATTTGAATTTCTCAATTGTTCATGAATTTTGTTATTGATCTCGGCTGTTGATTTTTGATCGATCTTTGGATATGTGGTTTGAGATTTTTAATTTGTTCACTCCTGATATTTGATTGCTTTTGCCTGAAAATATTGACATTCAACTATGAATTATTGCATTTATTTTCCTTTATGAATTCTATGCTTTCAAAATCTGACTTGTTCAATATTTTGTTTCCATCCCGAGTTTTCCAACTTGAAAAAACTTTCTTCAGCTTGATTTATAGACTGATTCGACATTGATCTATACACTTGATTATTTATTTCTATGTTATTGTAACGATCCCATTTTTAAGTCAAATTTGTTTTGTAATTAATATAATTTTTGGAATAAATTTGGGAATCAATTTGAATTTTTTCCAAAACAAATAAGATATGGGTTTGTTTGCGTATATATGTAGATTGTAAATAGAATTTGATTTGAAATTTGAAAATACAAATATCTTAAAAATAATTTGGATTAAAAAATAATATATATGTGATTTTTTATTTGTGTATAATTAATTTAAAATAATTTACTTTGAAACCTTTAACTAATCCATACTTAATAAGAATAATAATTTAAAAGAATTAATTAAGAAATGTTTTAAAACTAGATTTTGTTTTAAATTTTGAAAACTGCAACATCACATACACGAGACAAAACGTGAGTCATAATCATGTTTTCCCGAGACATCACCCGAGCCAACTACCTTTCTTCCCAAAACCAAACTTGGCACCTCGTGCACGTGCACACATGGTCGAAGCATCTCCGACCACCGCCTCTTCCACCCACAAGTCACCGTTGACCTACTTGATCCAAGCAATCACTTAGAACCAAGAATCGATCATGAAATCGAAATCGAGCAAGTTGATACAACTGGAACCCAGTCCTGATAAATGAAAACACCTCGCACCTCTTATCTCCGACCAAATGTGATGACCCGAACTTTCAACCCTCGAAAATCGGCATCCAATACATCACCCGTATTCAAAGGCTGGAGATTCAAACGTTGGAATCCGTATCGCTGGAGCTATAACACATTAGGTGATAACAACACAGCGGAAACAAAATGATTTTCATTGATATATAACATAGATTACAACATGCTACAACAAGAATCCAACATCATCAGAGCTAATACAACACAACAGCGGAACACAAAATAAACAGCGGAAAAATAACATAACAACGAAACATCAACTTTGTCTTCCAAAAAGAGATCAACATACTGCAACTTCAACTCCAAAGCTCCAAACCCAAAAACTTCCAAAATAAAGACTTTCCTGATCCAAATCTACTAACCAAGCTAGCTCTAGAACCTACTGATATCTTGACTCTAGGTTGCCCGTGTGGAAAATTATGGGCACCCAGAGTTTAGGAATGGGAACAATAAACTCCGAGTCAGTCATGTGACTGGTGTGAGCAAATATAAAACAGTTGTTTGTGCAAAAAGAAACAAAAAGAAATCCGTTCATGCTTTTTTGAAAATGAAACTACCATAAGGTCTCTCGGCACACACACAATGCAATCGTACACTTGGGGAAGGTTTCTTCTTATAGCAGTCAAACATGCTTGATACACGAAAATCCTTTTGATATTATTATTAGTGCATAGTGTGGAAAACATTTCAAAAGAGTAATATTAATCTTAGCTACCATAGGTACCATTATAGTATGCCTACTATAGCTACCATCTGAGATGACAGGTTTTACAACTGCAATCTAAAGGGCTCGTATTGAGTGATTGGATTTCCAATAAATGGCCAAGGCTAAGGAACTTCCTTTATCCGAAAGGGTACGCCTCTGGAGGGATGCCTCGAGAACTTAACCGGATCTCTGCCAACACAAGGCCGGGCTGCCTTTGTAACTAGGTAACTAGCTGTCACGAGTATGCCATCCCCAGGTCGTAACCGACCTTTATCGAGGTACCTCTATCACCAACAACCACATAAGAAAAATATCCGGGCTCCATACGAGAATACCACTTTTTATCCAAAAGAAAATGCACATACCTTGAGGGGCGCGACCCCCATAACCTTGCTGCATCCTTTCCTATTTAGACCATTTCTGGGGTGTGAGGTTCGATGAAGTCTCATCCACAAAGCTACGCTTTTCACAAAAGCCATGCTTCGATCAACCAATGATCAGCACTTAGCATGCCACATTACCAAATTGGGAATATATCACTGGTAACCATCAACTACATAACCTCTAAGCTTGTACGCCTCAGAAAAAGGTATTAAGCTAAGAGAATAAATTTTCTACCACCAACAGAAATGTATTTGATAGAAACCAGCTTTACATCTCAAAGTGTAGTGTCAGACATACATCCATACAGGTCCATCCGAGGTCTGAATGGAACCGAAGGCACTTCGTCCAATTAAGGAAAGAAGTCCTTGCAAATTCGAATATCTCCAATCCCGACTGAACTCCCTATCACATGGGGAAATCTCTATACCGGAGCAACTTGGTGCAGAGACAGTCAATCCTTTCATTTTCAAAAATATCCGGTCTTCAACCATCATCTTCAAATGCAATTCCATTTCCGTCATATCATTATTCGAAATGAGTTTTATGACTTAATGTCCTCTGCCGGCTTATCTGAATAATGAGCGCTTATTTAAAATATTTTGAGTGGTTCAAACAAATTTCCATTTAATCTTTTAAACAAAAGATCATCTTTAAGATTCGATGTGGTTTTCGGATAACCATCTGGAATCTGACCCCGGTCGCATCGAAATTCAAATGTCGTTTTACAGGCCAAGCTGTTTAAGTAAACAATACAAATTCAGTTCAGAACTTCACATTCACACATAAATATATCATAGATATCACAACTTAATCCAAAGCAATTCATATCACAGAGCATCACAAATCACAAATAATCTTAGGCATTCTATTCAGGTTAACCATTCATAAGGAAGATTAATTAATCACATGAATTAAAATTAATTTAATTAACTCAAAATAAACTAAGTCATTAATAATGGTCACATAAATAAATAATTTAAACTTAATTAATTTTAAAATAATTTACTTTGAGACCTTTAACTAATCCATACTTAATAAAAATAATAATTTAAAAGAATTAATTAAGAAATGTTTTAAAGTTTGAAAACTACAACATCACATACTGGAGACAAAACCCGAGTCATAATCATGTTCTCCCGAGACATCACCCGAGGCAGCTACCTTACTTCCCAAACCCAAACCTGGCACCTCGTGCATGTGCACACTTGGTCAGAGCATCTCCGACCATCGCCTCTGCCACCCACAAGTCGCCGTTGGCCTACTCAACTCAAGCAATCACCCAGAACAAAGAATCGATCACGAAATCGAAATCGAGCAAGTTGATACAACTAGAACCCAATCCTGATTGATGGAAACACCTCGCACCTCCTATCTTCGACCATCGGAGATCACGTCCTCATGCTTGAACCCTAGCCTGGGCTCCACGCTTCGATTCTACCACCTCCGAACCAACTCGATGCAACATTGACGCCGCAAACACCACCTAAACCCAGTTGACCAAAATAGGTATTAAAACCCTAGATCGATGCCGTGCCACCACCGTGATGATCGAAAAATTGCTTGATCATTTTTCCCGAGTTCGACAACCTCTAGGCTACCTTCAACCATGAACCCGAGACCCATCTCATTACCGATCACCAAAAAAGGCTAAAAACTCCTTTCCCGTTCAACTCACTAGTTCTCATGATTTACAAGCTTAAAAATCTTGATATTTATATTAAAAAATCGTAACTTTCCGCAAGGAATTCAATTACCAAAATGAAACATGAAATTAACTCGGTTGGTTTTTCTGATATTATACATTTTTACTGTGATTTCTGATTTTCTAGTGAATCTTTAACTAATTATACTTATAATTATTTTTAAAAACAAGATTTAGTTAAGTCAAACATAACTCCTATATACATCATAGCCTATAAAAGAGTAGAGGAAGAGAATTTTGATTTTTGAACTTGGTTTAAACCTGAAACCTGGAAGAGAGATATGTTTGCCTGTGCACATACAATATGCAGACATGCAGGCATAATTTCATCTATACCAACATTTTCACAGCACATTTTCAAGCATCAATCACATGTAAACAAGATATAACAGATTTAAGATTTTATATAAATAGTTTACTCACAGATATATGAAACAGAGTGGCCTGGAATTTTGTTTGAATTTGAAAATCTATGTTTTTCTTGCTTGTTGTTTGACCTTGAAACTTTGATTTGCTTTGCTTGATGTTTGAGTTGAAATCTTGCTTTAAACTGAATTTGATTCTTGCTTTGATTCAGGTTTGAAATTGTAAAAGATGTTTCATTTGTTTGTTGATTTCTTTTATCTCTGGTTGGTACAGGTTTGTATATTTTTTTCTTTAATTTCTAGGTTTTGTATTGAATAAAAGAAAAATGAGAAAGTAGGAGAATAGATGTATGTATAGCCCGATTTTGTTTTTTTTATTTATTATTTAAAAATAAAAGAAAAACATGACACTTGTTAATTGCATGATCAAATTAAGTTAACACTTCTATTTTCATGTTATAATTAAGTTACATTTGTAAAATTTCATATTAAAATATTTGCACTTGTAATTTGCATGACTAAATGTTTTAATATAATTTTATATTATATTTTCTTATTTTTTTAAGGATATTTCCTTTATTTATATTTACATAATTTAAAAGAAAAGGATTTCGAAATTAATTATACAAAAATAAAAAATCACATATATATTATTTTTAAATCCAAATTATTTTTAAGATATTTGTATTTTTGAATTTCAAATCAAATTCTATTTACGATCTATATATATACACACACACAAACAAACCCATATCTTATTTGTTTTGGAAAAAATTCAAATTAATTCCCAAATTAATTCTAAAAATTATATTAATTACAAAATTAAATTTGACTTGAAAACGGGATCGTTATAGTTATGTTCTTGAGTGTATTTCCTTGTGCATATATGCATGTGTTTTCCGATATGTTGCTAGTTCGACCTGAGATGCTCCTCTGTACACACCATAGTTTTTTACAATGTATATATATACATATATGTATATATACGCACATATGTATATATGTATACAAGTGTGAACTGTCGTTCTTTGTTTTATCTTTTCCTGTATCCTTATATTCTGCATGCTTGTATGTTTTCACTTGCTGGTGGAAATGTGTTCCACTCTGAGCTTCTCCTTCAGTCCTTGAATCTATTCTTTGTGAACATGCTGTTATCTTAGCTGTGTTACACCTGACCTTATACTTGTTTTGTGTTTTTTGTGCTTCACCTTGTGCATATCTAAGTTGTTCACTTTTGAATTTCATGGCCATGTTGTATATTTTCAGTTCTAATCTTGTGCGTGCCCCTTGTGCATATGTGTTGCTGTTGTGCTTGTCTGTGCACTTTAACTCGAGCCTAATCTTTGTTTAGCCTTGTATTGGCCTTGTATGCACTCGCACTTGCTCCTATATTATGTTCTGCCTTCTTTTGTGCACATGCACCCAGTATAAAGCGCTGCACCAGATATGATGTTTTCGAACTGATTCTGTTGCATTTCTAAGTTTATGCACACTTTTTGGTCTTAACTTGCTTATGCTTTTTGTCAACCTTTTGTGCATTTACCTAGTCTGGTTTATTAGTTAAGTGTTGTGTACTACCCTGTGCAAGCCAGTTTTCTTACTTGTTTGCTTGACTAATGTACTTGGTTGTGTTTACTTGTTTTGGCTTGCCTTGTTGTGCACTATATTGAGCTGCTTGTATGCAAGTGTGATGTGTGTATGAGGTGCTTGAAATTAATGCCATTCTAATTCGCTTGGCCTTAAGGCATGTACAGTGATACATTGTGCGTGTCTTAAGCTGCTTATCAACATTTTGACTTGATTTTAAATTTTCGTGTAACATCCCTTACTTGAGGCCCAAAACTAACGGCTACGAATGCTGCAATCATCAATAGTTATTAATCCTCGACGACCAAATATGATAATGTTAGAGACATTGATATAATAGAAACAAATGAATATGGAAAATTTTAAAAATCAACAAACAACCTTGTCATTCCATTTCAAAACATTTCAAATTCATTACAAAATTCCCATACGAGAACCATGTTTTACTACAATGTACAACAAAAGCGACATATGAAGATGCCCATTATCATTAAAAGAGGGAGATTTTAGAATATAGTAGTTGATGATTATTGTTTCATGATAATAAGCAAATTCGTATATTTATTTATTTATTTATTTATATACTTAAATGTGTTTGTAGCAGTGCTATGACAACATAATAGAAAGAATAATAAAGAAATATTTTATTTCAACAAATATTTTATATCAATAAAATTTTAATAGTACACCTAACTACAACAAGAGTTACCATAATTTTCATACACATTTCATGTCAACAATTTCTGCTCCCTCATACAACATAATTGTTTTCAAATACAATATTTTCTTATTACATTTTTCTAATACATTATACTATTTCAACTCGAATGTTATGTCCATCTTCTCACCTTATCCCTTGTCCAGATGGAATTCTACATTATCTATCAAATAGCAATATATTAAAAGCAAAAAAGGAACAAATTGAAATTGCAAAATATAAATGTATTTAAATGCAACAATGCTTCAACTTATTGATTTTATTCTTTTGATATTTAAATAGGCAACAAAAATAACAAGCATGGACCGACATAATAGTATATACAAGGACCAGTACAACATGTTCGTGTGGACGAAATGTAACACCCCTAATTTTTAATAACATTATTCAAGAGATTTAATTAGATGAATAAAAAAGAATCATGTAAATAATTAGAGTGAATTGAGATTTGAAAATAAGTTATGGGCCATTCTTAACGAGATAAATGGGCTTATAAATGGTTATCTGTGATCATTAATTAACCTAAGGGCTCATTAGGAAATAGTCGCACATAACCCATCACCTATGTATATTCTCATTTCTATTTATGCACATTCATTTATGCAGAACAAAAATAAAATGCAAACATAAGAAGAGGAGTCAGCCATTGTTAAGGAAGAAAAAAAAGAGAAATTCAAATCAGGCTAACGAATCCACGCAAGGGGAATAAATCTAAATCTCAATCTATTCTCCTTGTCCTAATCAAGGTGAATAATAATCTATATCATCCCTATTTTGTGTTTATGACCAATTGTTTACAGATTTAAGATTTAATCCATTTTTATGACGATTTGGATGATGATATGCTTGGATCATAACATACTAGATTTAAATAAGATTGTTTAAATACAATTTTACAGGGTTTTAAAGGTAAAACCGATTATAAATGATTTCGACTGCCTTGGGAATATTTTATGTTATGTGAAACATGATTTTGGAGTTGTGTTTTAATTTTGAAAATTTTCCAAGATATCAAAAGATTACTATGAATTTTCAAAGGAATATATGGTTAACAGAGTTTAGAAATTTAATTTAGAAATTATATTGAGAATTTGGGTCTGGAATTTAGACATGTTAGATAACATGTTAAAAGTGAATTTCTGTGATTTTTGGCGATTTTTCCTAACTTATTTACTATGAGAATTAAATTATCTTGAAAGGAAGGCCTAAATGATTTAATTATTTTGCTTAATGGAAGGGCTTATTTGTTAAATTAATCATGATTGATATCAGAAATTATATGGCAGTTATTTTTGTAAATAATTTGAAAAGTTGAGGCAACCAATCGTATTTTTACACATAGGAAGGTTAGTTAGACAATATTTGCTTTAACTGGCATTAATCAGCTTTTACCTAGAAAAGTGGGTTCCGCCTCTATTAGAAGCACCTTTATACTCATAGCTTCCGCCTTTAATCAAGTCGAAACCTCACCAACTCGAAACCAATACACAAGGTATCAACGTTGGTATGTAGGGATTGGAGGAAGGCGGAAGGCATGGAGTCGAAACACAGCTTCCGATGGGAATGATACCTTTGCTTTGCTTTTAAATGTTAGCGTCTGCCTTTATTTTACTGAAGCTTTCGAAGGAGTCGAAACATATGCTATCGAAAGGGTTCTAACTAGCTTTCAAAGAAGGTTCCCATGTTTCATTTTTAAGTATAATCTTTCGAATGAGTTCCTTGTTTATAAAACAATGCATTCAAAAATGGTGGTTCCGACCTAGTCGAAGACCTACTACCATTATTTTGTCTTTCGAGTGTATTGAAGTCATCAATGCTTTCAAAGGGTAGTTTTTGTTTTAATGTGTACTAACCCACTTCCTAAATGCTTTCGAAAGGGTTTAGGGTTTCGAAGGCAATGGCTTTGAAAGGGTGTTTCGATGCTAATCTTCAATGATTTACTTAAATATTTTGAAGCTTTCGAAAAGATGGTGTCGACGCAATCAAACTTTCCTCAACAATTTCATATGAATATCAAAGGTTTCGAAAGAGATACATATGTATATGTTCGCTTTGAACCAAAAGATGTCTTTGAGTAAACCCAATGATTTTGATAGGGGTACTTTCATTGGTTTCGAAGCTATGCTTCTAAGGATTATTAAGCAATGTTTTGATACTTTCGAAAGTTATATTTTAGTTTCAAAAGAGAAGATTTAAAGAGCTTCAAAAGGTTCATATCTGATGTCCTGAACAAAAGTTTTTTATGCTTTTGAAAGTGGTTATCCAGGGGTTTCGAAAGTAATGTTTTAAGGTTTTGAAAGCCTTTATTTTCAAAAAAATAACCCAATCTCGTTTTAAAGGAAAAACCATGGCATAAATAAAAAAATTGAAAAGATTTTAAGTATGGAGTTTTTGAAAAAGTTTTCCTCGATAAATTGGTTAAAGGGATTAACCAAGTTATTATGTTTTCTTCTTCATATATGTCTATATTCACATTGTAACGGACCCATAATTGTATTTATGCAAATGGCACAATAACCAGCCAGGTTGACCCGGTAAAAAATATAAATTAAGTTGACTCCTGAATGAGTAGAATTGCATCCAAGAGGTCAGGAAGATCGGAATATAGGATGCTTAAATATTGATTAAAGAATTTTTAGGGAGATAGGTTCATAATAAACCCATGAAAACTACGTATAAAAGTTGTCAGGGAGATAGGTTCATAGTAAACCCACGAAAACTATGATTGAAAAGAGTTATTGGCAAGGGCCATTAGGTTTGTAGTGAACCCATGAAAACTATATCCGGATTAAGTTACAGATGTCAATTGATTCCTTGTCAATCCATGAAAATTAGGATAAGAGGAAATTATTGGAGTTACCAGTAGGTTCAGGAAGAACCTATGAAACAATTATGTTATTGACAGGGTTCAATAGGTTCTTAGTGATCCTATGAAAATTGTAAAATAGGATAGGTAGTCCATAAATTTAAATACGTTAATAATAAGCTCATGAAAATTATGAAACTGAACAAGGAGTCCATAAACATTAAACAGCTTATTAGTCAGCCCATGAAAACTAATAGGTTAATAGTGACCTTACAAACTATAAATGAGACCGTTAGTCAAAATATGTAGGGATGGAAAATCCAAAATTGATTTACTTGTTTGTGTATCATCATTTTAAATTGTTGTATTTTAACCATTGTGGATGCAGGAGCACAGTATATAGTTTTATAAAGATTTTAGGGTACTAGCGAGGGGAAAACCCATTCCGCTAAGTGGCATGGTCTCACTAGATATTTAAATGGTTTGAGATGGAAGACTACTATTCATATCAGGCTTTATCTATGACTCGAAGTTTATGTTTTCCACTTAAACTCTCGGGTACTTAATTGATTTTGAGCAGTTTGAGATTTATGGTTTTCAGGTACCTCTTTAGACGAATAAGCTTCCGAAGATGTGCAGGAGGCATGATAACTGTCTATAGTTCGTTTTTATTTCGATTCCATTGTGTTGTTTTTGTAAAGGCAAAGTTGTTAAATTGCCTATATATACTCTGATCATTCAAGGATAAACATATATTGAGATTTTTTCCAAAGAAATGTGTTTAATGTATCATGAACAGACTCTCCCAATTTAAACACTCCGCTACACTTCGATCCCTCCTAACAGATCTATGCAGTATTAAATTCTAAATGTCAAAAACTACTTTAATTTTAAAAGAAAATTAATTACTCAGATGCCAAGAAAAAATAAAACAACTATTAAAAAAATAAAACCGACTCTTGAATATAAGTAAGGTTGTACTCAAACACCAAAATCTTAACTTCTCTCCCTTTCTTTATCATCAAAATTATAAAAATAATCGATATAGTGGTAGATTTTGACTGAAACTCTAAATCATATGGAGATAAAAATATAATAAAAATTTTAATCAATCAAACATAAATCATAATATCTTATTAGTTAGACACATATCCCATTTTAGGGTGATGATTGGGTTCTAGTTTAAGGGGAACTTTACATAGTGATAGCATTTTGGTATTCTTTTTTTAGTAAAGAAAAGTTATGAAATTTTGATAATTTAAAAATAAACAAAGTATGTTAATCACTTTCTAACCATGCATAATTTTTAGGACTTTTAAATGAGGTTGGTTTTACTTAGAAAATATGCTAAGCATTTTTAACCATGCGTAACCGTTAGAACTTTTAAATGAGGTTAGAATTACTTGACTTAACCGTCTCTTGTATAAGTGTTCCATCCGTGCATAACCATGAGGACTTTTAAATGAGAACGGAAGAACATGTCTAGAGATTAAAGTAATTCACCCATACATAACTGCGAAGACTTTTAAATGAGAATGAACATTTTGGGATAGAATTAATTGTTTGAATCAAGTCAAAAATATAATTCCTCGTTTTTAAAATACCAACTTCTGCACACTATATAAATTTTGGTGTATGGATTGTATGAAAGATGATAGTAATAGAAATGTTCATGTAATATGTACTAATTAATAAATAAAATAAAATTTGTTCAATTTTCAAGAAATTTTGACATATCCTTCCTCTAGTTATAAAGTATAATTTAATTAGTACCCATCAATTTCTCAATCACTAACTTTTGATAGATTTAAAAAAATCAAGCAGTCAACTAACATCTTTTCGAAAGTAAATTCCCTACCAAAGTAAACAAGAGTATTTTTAGAAAATCAAAGTAGAAATTTAAGTTGTTTGTAAAAGGTTGAAATACAGATGAAGTTTTGAAAATCTATTTTATGGAAGGGGTTTTGTAGAAAATATCAACTACTTTTAATACAAATTTAACATAAAAATGATCTGGAACATAAAAATGTCTGGTCCTACGAAACGATGCACATTATCAATGTTAAGCGTGAAATATAATCATCAATAAACAAGTAGACTGTGTACTCCACAATATTACTCGAATTGGTTCAAAAATTCAAAATTTTGCAACAAGTTCTTCAACGTCAAAAAAAGAAAATTCATTTATATCGAACAAAGCAGCACATAGCTAAAAATTCTCCAATCAATGATTTGTTAATCGTCATTAAAGGTAACGAAGGTAATCGTCGTACATAAACAATTTACCACTGTAGTTATGAAAATTCAATCCATTTGAAACCAATATTTGAAAACATCAAGTTCGTAGTTTGATTTAAGACCGAACTTGAAAATTTGAGATATTCTATAATGAACCACCTTTTTGGATGGTTTAAATCGACATAAGCCAAACATGTCAGACTCAAAACATTCAAAAGTGAGGATTGTTATGGGGTAAGTAAGAAAAGGTACAGAAAGAAAGAAAAACAAACGCAGAATCTCACTGTGGAGTGACAAAATATAATAATCAAATAAATAGTTCATGGAGCTATTTTACAAATAACATTTAATAACACTTTACAATAAAGATCAGAGTTAAGTAAATATAATAAATAGTAATAATATACAATCTTCATTCTTCGTCCTCCAGAGATAAATGGTCTTCGATATACAAAAGCTCAGACTGACCCAAGCAAATTGAAAAGAAAGAACACTCGAGTCAGAACTAAAAGAACTTATGTAAATCAAATCAACAGTAAATAAATATGAGCGTAGCGGTGTCGGAGATGTTTACGGGGTTTGACATCTCCTATCCGGTGTCGAATTTAAGTGCAGTAACTTAAGAGATGTTTGGGATTACCATCTCCTAAGGATCCTTTAAACTATCTACTATGTAGTACAATACACTATTATCATATGTCAATAGTAAAGTAAAGTATTAAAATAGCATTAAGGCGTTACCCATCCCCCTTAATCCATTTTTTATATTCCCATAGTCTGTAAAGTACCGTAAGCTCCACCAAATCGGTGGTTTACCCAGAGGGCAATCCATAGGTACGGTACAAAACAAACTCGTAGCGGGCATGATAAAACATGTGACAAGGCAAACGAGGCAATGCCAGGGTAGGATTCTACTATTTGCAGTCCTGGACCAGTGGTAACACATAGCGGCCACTACCTTCCACCTCAGAACACGCACCCATAATCTAATCAAGGGGTAGCCACTAAATTAATCACAAAGTCATAATATGGTATCGAAGAATTGTGCTCTATAGGAGGTGCGGCCTTACTTGGCCCCGCATAGCTCCTGTTTTAGCCATATTAAGTTGACTCATGGGAGTCTGGGTTTTGTAAATAACTCATACAAAATCGTTCACCAAACCATCCTACTTCATTCTGTAATCTCCACCACGTACACAAATGTTAAAGTGGTTTTCGGTATTGCAGAGAGTATGACAATATCTGATCCTGGTCTCTTTAACAACCAAACGCTTATTTCACACCGAATGGTTCTTTTAATTTCCAAAACCATTTCATACTTGATGTCAAAATATCATATTTTCAAAAGCATATCACTTTTGGAATCATATTTACTTTTGAAATCTTATTCACTTTCAAAATCATATCGCCTTTGAAATCCTATTTTCAAATCATCATATTTACTCAAAATATGTCATTTCACTCGAAAATATCATTTCAAATCCTAACTCAGATTATAACATCATTTTACCATATCTGCTTTTAAATCAAGGATTTAAATATAAACACTTCAGCTTTACACAGTCTGGAATTAAGAAATTGTTTATATAGTTTAAAATAGTTTTAAAAATAGTTTAAAACAACTTTTAGTAGTTAAAATACTTTAAATATAGTTTAAGTGGTTTTTAATAGTTTAAAATAGATTAAAATACTTTAAAATAGTTTAAAATACTTTAAAATAGTTTAAATGGTTCAAATATAGATCAAAATAATTTAAAATAGTTTAAAATATTTTAAAATATTTTAAATACTTTAAAATAGTTTAAAATAGATTAAAAACGTTAAAATATTTTAAATACTTTAAAATATTTTAAAATATTTTAAAATAGTTTTAAAATATTTTAAAATGGTTTAAATACTTTAAAATAGATTAAATACTTTAAAATGGTTTATATATAGATTAAATTAGTTCGATATAGTTTAAATAATTTAAAATAAATTAGAATAGTTTAATAGTTTAGAAAAGGTCAAAATATTTTAAAATAATTTATATTAAAATAATTAATTTGGAAGTAATATCAAAATTAAGCCATTTATTTCATTTCAACACATTTGGACCATGTCCGGCTTTCAAATTAACTAACTAAAATTGGTCTTCAATTCAGCTCAATTAAAACTGTTTAATCAATATCAATTTCGCATCCATGTTTGAATTATCAATTTAAACCACTTCAAATAAAATAGATTTCAAGGTTCTATTCAAACATTTCAATAACTCAATTTTGATGAATTTCATTTATGCTTCAAAAATTCAACTTTGAACTTTCCATTTTAATTCTTTAAACAGTTCATTAAATCAATTCAATTTCAATATTTAACCCTTGGATTTCGAAAATAATTCAGTTTATATAGATCAAATTCTATTTCAAAATATTATTTAATAGAGTTCAAAATTTAATGATTTAGAAAACATTTAATTTAACCAATCCGGTGTCCGTATATAATTTTCTACCCAATGGTCAAGTGATACAGATATATATCATTTCAACCCGCAATAATTTAAAATTTACGGGTATATATCATTTCAACCCGCATTGCCAAATTTAATTTTAGATCTATGAAATAACTTGAGTCTATCATTTAAACCCATAATGATTTCTCCCTAATCTAACAAATCGTTCGAGCATGTATGATTTCAACTCATAGGGAACTTGCAGTGTTATAACTATATAAAGATATAGCATCCTGCCATCCAATATCAACAATCAAACATCCATCACAATCACTATTCAAACCAATCAATAAGCAATAATAAGTGACTGATTATCAATAACGGGTATTAACTGGCAAATTAGAATTTAAAATTAAATTAATGGCCATAATATTCAATAAAAGTCAGATTTAACTGGAATGACAATTTAAATATTCAAATATCAGCCAATCAATTTCTAATCGCGTCATAAATTCAATTTAACTAATAATATAAGATAATGTAGTAGTTGTGAGTGGGTCAAAACAACTCACATTTGATTTCAAATCGGTTTGAAATCCAAATAAGACTCAAAATTCAACAGTCTCAGAATTCGTCTAGACTAGTTTCATTGTGTTTGAAATTTCAATACGATCCCAGCGGAATAAATTGCACATGAATCTGAGCTCGTATGGAAAAAATATGATCATTAGAACATTATATACGTTTTAAAATGAAACAAATGAATAAAATAATAAAAAACAAGAGGAGCTTACATGTCATTGTCTTCACTCACGTATGCAATTATCAGATTGAAACCCTAGCATCACCGTTCGAACACACACCGTCAGAGCAATCGTGTTAGTCACGGCCCCAAACGCCACCTCCAGGTGAGCGCCACCCTGTGCGACACCTCACTCGACCACCACGAATCCATTAACCATCGTGGATCCATCTGGTGCCATCGAAGAGAAAAAATTGCACAACCTTCGTTTTTGGGTTCAAACCCCTGATTGGATTTTCCGGGAAATCTAACCAATGATAAGAGTAGTGACCTACTTCGATGGATTCCCCATGCGAATCTCCACAAACCTATACCCTCGATTTGACGATCAGTCGACGATGATCATCCTCTCATCAAAGGACCGAGGTTTAGTCACCAAATTCTAGACACACAGAGATCCAAATCGAAAAAAAAACTGCAGATTTAGAATGCGCTCATCGATAGCTTCAAATCGGTGTATAATATGTTAGGGTTTTGAGGAGTTTGATTTTGAACTGAATTTGAAATTAGAATAGGGTTTGAAATTGGAATTGGGTTTGAAACTGGAATATGTTCTACCATTGAGAAGGAGTAGCAAACAAATGAAATTGTACGTACTGTAATAGGGAATAGAAAGGCTACTAGGGTTTAGAAAGATCTTATTTATACGAACAAAGACCGATAAGAATGAATAACTCCCGAACAGATTTGAATTGACAATAATGACCCGAAAAGCCCGTTCTGCCTCCGAAACGAAAGTGGGTCCTCCTATATATCAAAATAGATGTTCTCAATATTTTTAAACTCGGTAGAATAGGTTTCAAGTCCTAATTCGATTTTATGAATAAGTTAGCTCTTAAACAAGCTTATTTCAAATTGATTTCAATAAATTGATTTCTACGTGTTTCGAGCCCGCACGATCAAACGACAAGTCCGATAGCTACGAAACTTGAAAATTTACAATAATTCACTGTTACAGATTCGATGAAACTGGTTTCATGAAATCCGAGACGGTGGCCAAAATGGCTATTTTAACGTTAATTAAATAATTTATTATTGAATTAATTAAATCACTTTTCAATTCAAATTTCGTAATTAACAAATTATACATTTTTTATTACACAGAAATTAACAATACTTTAAAAAAAATTGCACGTCGATTCAGTGTTAAATATTACGCTGATTACGGTGTTCAGCTTCAACTATAAATAAAATCCAATTAATTATATTTTTAATTCCAATAAATTGATTTAATTTGATTTCAATCTTTTTATTCAATCAATCATTACTCTATGGACATAGTTAACATTGGTTTATATCTTATTACACTAATATTCTACAATTATTATCTTAATTTACATTAACATAATATTTTAACTATATTTAATTGCAATTGGTTTCCAATTTAATTCAACATAGTAAATAAATGGGTAGCATAACAGTTGTCACCTTTTACTTAATTTAATCTCATTTGCGAGTTTATTATCTGTAAAAAAAATGTCATTACTACTTACACGATACTGATTTTATCTAATTATAATTAATTACATATTATTTCACCAATTAATACAACATTTGGTTTATTTCCTTATTTGCAATTTAACCGAATTTTATGTTTACAATAATTTCAATTAATTGAAATTGCTTTAAAATAATTATCAATCGCCTTAAATTAACATTATTAAATTTCATTTTAGTTATTGTTCTCATTAATAAATCACAGATTTTAATTTTTTCTAATATTAAATTTTAAAATCTTATTAAATTTAATAATTTAATTGTCGAAAAAATGCGGGTCATTACACTCTCCTCAACTCAAAACGTTTCGTCCTAGAAAAGGAGAAAAGAAGAGATTAAGGAATTAATATATCTTATTCAAAGTATTCAAACAATTAATTTACATAATTAAGTAATTAAAATAAAATATATCAATTTCAAACAATTAAATATTTTTATATTCAAGTTAATAAAAATTTGAAAAACATTTCCATTTTCACAAAAAAATTCTAAGTCCAAATTTCATGGAAATTTTGACAGAGTCTCCTTTATATGGAGGGGTATAGAAGAAATAATAATATCAATAATAACACACACATATACCTTATTTCAAAATAAAATATCCTAAACCATGGGAAAAACAATATAATACCACTGGAAAATCATAATCCGAAAATGTACCTATTTGTCAGGCAAACAACGCTTATTTAGAAACCAAAAGCTATAGCTATTGCTTCCATTAATCTGTATTTCACTTATATAATCCAAAGGATTTTGAATTATGTAAAAGAGAAATATTTAGTTATTTCAATCAATAATAAACAAACCAACACAACATAACAGCAATCACTTGCCAACAGAAGCATACAATCATCAATGAAATCAAAGTAATCAGCCGTCTATCCAAACCAACCCAAAAATTGGTTTGTTAGGGTTTAGAAATTTTTAATCATGGAAAATATAAAATAACTACTAAGTACACTGTACACTCAGCAGTCTCAAATAAAACTTAATAGATTATTTATACACACCTCTATACAGTTAGAAGCATCCTTTCCCAACCATCCCATAAGCCAAAACATATAAGAATTTCAAATAATATTTAAGTTTATTCTTATCAATCTTGTTCCACATCATTTACTGTTCATTTCATTTTCTTCAGTCATAAATGATTATTTTCTTTAATTTACATTCAAAATTCCTTCCCATTTATTCATACAACGCCATTTTCATTAACTTATCATTCAATTACTTATATAAGTTATTTCCATTGAATTATTTTAAATAATTAATGAATTCATCATTGAAGGATTGCATACATTTTATTTCAGTTTACTTCACATGTATTATTTAATTTGATTTCCTTTTGAAACATCAATATTCACTTGTGAAGCAACTTATACTTAGATTTTTATTCTTTTCTTTTCACCATTATTACTTTTGCATATAGTATTCACTCTTACTGTTTACTTTAATTATAATTGGCTTTAAACATCATTTAAATTTATAATCATTTACTTACAGTATTCACCTTTTTCTATATCATTTAATTAGTAGCTTTTCAAATTATTAACTTAAGTTTATAACAATTTATAAAATCATAATTCTTATTTATAGAAGTAATTCCATTGAACACTTTCATCGCTAAGTTTTACTTGTATAGTATTCTATTACATATTCTTATGAACATTTCAACTTTTAATCTTTTGGTAAGTTATATATATATATATATATATATGTCTTTTAGAATGTAATTTAATGTTTCACAAGTTTATCTTATTCAATTTAAATAACAAAATGTTCAATCTTTCATATCTTCTTAAGTATCTTTTATTTACAAATTATTAGTTTCGATTCACATTTCTTATTTTTTTCTCATTAATGACTTAACTCATAATTTTTTATTTTCCATTGTAGCAGCCTCCAACACTTAATATAGTTAATATTCCACCCTATTTCATTAATTGAAATAACCAATTTGTAGAAACTTAAGAACTAAATACCGGGTTACATTTCAAATCATTTTAAATTAATACACACACACACACATATAGACACACACACACACTCATAACTTATATATATCTAATCATATTTAGAAATTCGAAGTCAAGCTTTATTTAACAAAACAAATGTGTAGTAAAACCACTACAGTGGCCTTCCCACTTTGAAACTCGAAAATGAACATCGATGATGCGTGCATTCATTACTGAAATTATTTTCCAAGGATAGAGAGGGGGGTACATAACTTATTTCCTTTAAAATTTCCTTTAAAACATTTCTTTCAAATCACATTGAAATATTTATATCCAAAATATTTTCAAATAATACTAATATTATAGTTCACAATTTTTGAAAACAATTTTTCAAAATTCCAGAACTTAAGTTCTCAAGTTTCATTTTATAATCACATTATTTGTAAATCCTAATTTTCAATCAATATTTATAAAATTTCAATTCCAAACAAATAAACATATCACATCCAACTATATTATTTAAAAAATTATTCTTTTATATACAAAATATAATACTAGGTAAATTATTTCATTTACCCACATTTCAAAACAATATTGTGTTGGTCTGCCTTATTAAGTGTTTAGAAATCCCTTTCGATGTCATAACGTCCTATGTACCGACTAGAATTTATAAATACTAAATAGAACAGATTAACATAGTACAAAACATTTTTATAATACAAACAAATACGCTCTCTCATATATATACACTCAACGGCTGATTCTAGGTTATTACTACCCTATATCTAATGAGTCAGATCCCACAAAGCTAAGGTTATCGCTAAACCAAAGCTCTGGTACTAAATGCAAAGACCCACCTTTTTGGACGATTAAAATCGACGATAAACCATACACGTCAAACCATTCAAAAGGGAGGATTGTTAGCTCTGTTTTAGCCACATCAAGCTGACGTACGGGAGTCAAGCACATAGAATCGTTTGCCAAATCATCCTTTTTCATTTTGGAATCTCCACCACGTACACGGTTGTTAAAGTGATTTTCGGTATTGGCAGAGAGTGTGACGATATCTGATCCCGTTCTCTTTAACAACCGGACGCTTATTTCACACCGGATGATTCTTTTAAATTTTTAAAACCGTTTCATAAATGATATCAAAATATCATAATTTCAAAACCAAATAACTTTTGAAATCATGTTTAATTTCTAAATCTTATTCACTTTCGAAATCATATCACCATTGAAATCCTATTTTTAGTTCATCGTATTTACTCAAAATTCGTCATTTCACAAGAAAATATCATTTCAAATCCTAACTTAGATTATAACGTCATTTTACCATATCATCTTTTAAATTAAAGATTTAAATATAAAAACTTCAACTTTACACAGTCTGGAATTTAGAAGTAGTTTGGATAGTTTAAAATAGTTTTAAAATTAGTTTAAATAGTTTAAATAGTTTAAAATAGCTTTTAATGGTTAAAATATTTTATTAAATGGTTTCTAAAATTTTAAAATAGTTTAAAATAGTTTAAACACTTTAAAATACTTTAAAATAGTAAATGGTTTAAAAATAGATCAAAAATTAGTTTAAAATAGCTCAAAATAGTTTAAATACTTTAAAATTGTTTAAAATACATCTAAATGGTTTAAATACAGATTGAACTAGTTTAAAATTGTTTAAAATATATTTAAATAGTTTAAATACTTTAAAATTATTTAAAATACTTTAAAATAGTTTTAATGGTTTAAATATAGATTAAAATAGTTTAATATAGTTTACATAATTTAAAATAGATTAAAATAGTTTAATACAGTTTAAAATAGGTCGAAATAGTTTAAAATAATTTAGTAGTTTATATTAAAGTAATTGATTTGGAATTAATACCAAATTAAGCCATTTCTTTCATTTCAACGCAATCGGACTATGTCCAGCTTTCAAATCAGCTAACTAAAATTGGTCATTCAATTCAGATTCTCAATTAAAATCGTTTAATCAATATCGATTTCGAATCCATATTTGAATTATCTATTTAAAACACTTCAAATTAAATAGATTTAAAAGTTGTATTCAAACATTTCAGTAACTCAATTTTGACGAATTTCATTTATGCTGCAAAAATTCAACTTTGAAATTTCCATTTTAATTCTTTAAACAATTCATTAAATCAACTCCAATTTCAACATTTAACGCTTGGATTTCGAAAATAATTCAGTTTATATAGATCAAATTCTATTTGAAAATATTATTTAACTAAATTTAAAATTTAATGATTTAAAAATCATTTAATTTAACCAACTCAGTGTCCGTATATAATTTTCTACCATATGGTCAAGTGATATGGATATGTATCATTTCAACCTACAATAATTTAAAATCTACGGGTGTATATCATTTCAACCTACAATCCCAAATTTAATTTCAAATCCATGAAATAGATCGAGTCTATCATTTCAACCCATAATGATTTCTCCCTAATCTATCAGATCGTTCAGGTGTGTATCATTTCAACCCATAGAGAACTTGCAGTGTTACAATAATATAAAGATATAACATCCAGTCATCCAATATCAACAAACAAACATCCATCACAATCGCCATTCAAACCAATCAATAAACAATAACAAGTGATTGATTATCAATAATGGGTATTAACTGCCAATTTAGATTTTAGTATTAAACTAATGGCGATAATATTCAATAAAAGTCAAATTTAACTGGAATGATAATTTAAATATCCAAACATCAACTAATCAATTTCTAATCGCATCATAAATTCAATTTAACTAACATAAGATAATGTAGTAGTTGTGAGTGAGTCAAAGCACTCACCTTTGATTTCAAATCAATTTGAAATCCAAAATAAGGCCTAAAATTCAGCACTCTCAGAATTCTTCCACACCAATTTGATTAGTCTGAAATTTCAATACGATCCTAGCAGAACAAACCGCGCATGAATCCGAGTTCGTATGGAAATATATGATCATTAGAACATTATACTTTTTAAAATGAAACAAATAAATAAAATATAAAAAACAAGAGGACCTTACACGTCATTGTCTTCACTCACGTACGCTACTATCAGATTAAAACCCTAGTGTCACCATTCGAACGCACATCGCCAGAGCAATTGTGCCAGCCTCGGCCCCAAACGCCACCTCTAGGCGAGCACCACCCTGTGCGACACCTCCCTCGACCACCGCGGATCCATCTGGCGCCATCGAAGAGAAAAAATTGCACAGCCGCCATTTTTTTGTTTGAATCCTAGATCAAATTTTCCAAGCGATCCAACTAATGATAAGAGTAGCAACCTACTCTGATGGATTCCCCATGCGAGTCTCTACAACCTTACACCCTCGATTCGACGATCAGTCGATGATGATCATCCTCCCATTGAACGCCCGAGGTTTAATCGCCAAATTTTGGACACATAGTGTAACATTCCTGATTTTGAAGAAAAATTAATTTAGTGATTAATTTGATTTTTGAATTTAATTTAGAATTAATTGGTAATTTAATTTGAAATTTTCAGGAACAAATGAAATAAGATGTGCTTGTTTATTTTATAAATAGATTTTATTTGGAATTTGAATTTGAAACTCAAACATATATGTTGAAAATGAATATTTGGAAAATAAATAATTGTGAATTTATTGGTAAGTTAATATGAAAATTTGTGGGATAAATAAAGATATGTATTTTTTGTAGAATATTGATTTGAAAATTTAATTGATTGTGAAATGAAAATGTCACAAATGATAATTTACAGAAAGTAAATCCAAATACTTCCAGATAAAACTTCAACTTCTCGTAGTATCACACTAGGAATGGAATGTAATTCTCAATCAATTGATCTCCAAGCAGAGAAAACTGTTGCAAAGGCCAAATTTGTAGCGATGGAGCAGCCTTCTATAATAAACAATACTCTCTTGACAATTCAAGAAACTCAAACCATTGGAGTTTGTACAGCATCTACTTCTGGAACTGCAATGCCACATATTGCCAAATTGAATGAACTTAATATCAAAGGAAACCAAGAGCAGGTTCTTGAGGAACCATCTGGGATATTTCTTAATTCAGGGGAAGACCTTGCCGAAGAATTGATTGACTCTGACGAGGAATTAATAAACCATGTTGCAGTGGATGATAATCCCATCTTGAAGCAGGACTCTATAATGAATGTCGAACATTTTATTGAGGTAAATGAGGAATTTATAAAGGAAATTGATGAATTAAATAAAAAAAGAACAAAAAAAAGAATGAAGATGCTAATACAACTAATGCTGCTCCTCCTAAAAGACAAACCAGGAGCCTTTCCAAAGTTAAATGACCATAATAGCCTAGAACGTTAGAGGTTTAAACGCTGCTGAAAAACAATTGGCTATATTTAAATTTCTAACAACACATAAACCAACCATGGTTGTTTTGCTAGAGAACAAACTTAATAACAAAGCCAAACAAAAACTTATGTACAAGTTGAATAATAGTTGGTCCTCTCTGGATAATAATATTTGTTCGTGCAAAGGAAGAATTCTAGTTCTTTGGAATAACTCTATCTGGAAGGTCGAGCCTACCCATATGTCTTATCAACACCTGTCTTTAAATATTGTAAATTCTGGAGGGCTTCAAATGAAAATCTCTGTTATCTATGCCAACAACTTTTTAAAAGATAGAGAACTTCTTTGGAATGCTCTAGTTAAGGAATCCAGTTATACTGATTTACCCTGGTGCTTGATTGGTGATTTCAATAACATTCTCTCCACCACAGATAAAAAAGGTGGCAATTCTGTTCCTTTCAGTCAGATAGAAAGCTTTAAAAATTGTATGTTTAATTCAGGACTGATTGAACTTCCTATACCGGGCTTCAAATATACTTGGAGGAAAAAGGGAGTGGCTACAAAAATTGACAAAATTCTATGCAATGATCTTTTACTGGAAAATTTCCCTAATATAGTATGCTTTGGAATCTCTAATCCCATTAGTGATCATATTCCAATCCGTTTTAAACTCTTAAATATTTCTACATCTACTGCAGGAAAACCATTCAGATATGTGAATACATGGAATTTATTAGAAGGATATGGGGACTGTGTCTCTAATGCTTTTAAATTAAATTTTGAAGGCTCTCAACTACATATTTTCAGACAGAAATTAAAAGCGTGCAAGTTCTATCTAAAGGACTGGAGTTCCAGAAGGTACTTAGATGGTAAAATTATGAAGGAATTGGAACAGGAGTACACAACAGCTCTAAAAAGTGTGGACAACAATCCTGAAGATATAACAGCTTTCGACAACTTAATGGCAGCTTATAAAAAATGGAAGGAGCAAAATAAAATTGAATTTCTCAATGCAACTCAAAAAGCAAAGGTGGATTGGCTCACAGAAGGTGATGCATGCACAAAATTTTTTCATTCTAAAATGACTATGAGAAGACATTATTCCAACCTTAATGCCATTATATCCACTGAAGGAAAACTAGTACATGATCCTGTCTCTATTGAAAATGAAGCTATTTTATATTTTAATCAGATTTTTAATGGTGAAGTTTTGAATAATAATTTTCCTGAAATAAATTGTACCTGTCGTATCAATGATGAAGGAAGAGAGTTCCTAACCAGCAGTGTTAGCTCTGATGAAGTCCGCAAAGCCATTTTTTCCATGTCTGATAATAGCAGTCCAGGTCCGGATGGATTCTCTGCAAAATTTTATAAAATCCATTGGAATGAGTTAAAATGTAGTCTGACGAACATGATTAATCGGATTTTCTCCACTGGCAAATTAGACAAATGTGTGAATCATACTTTTATTACTCTTGTGCCTAAAATTAAAAATCCCAATTCTCTTGCTGATTATAGGCCTATAGCGTGCTGTAATGTTATTTATAAGATCATTGCTAAAGTTATATGCAATAGAATCAAGCCTTTTCTTTGCAACCTTATATCGGAATCACAATCTGCGTTTATTCCTGGAAGAGTAATATATGAAAATATTTTACTTGCTCATGAACAAGTAAGATTTTTCAATCGGAAAGGTGCTGGTAAGATGTGTCTAAAGTTAGATTTACATAAAGTTTATGATATGGTCAATAGAGAATTTATATGTCATATGCTTAAAAATATGGGTTTTCCTGGTAAATTGATCAAATTAATTCACAATTGCATATCTTCTCCTACGTTCTCTATAATGATAAATGGATTGCCTAAAGGCTTTATTTCCAGCAATAGAGGTATTAGACAAGGTGATCCTCTATCTCCATATTTATTTTGTGTGGCTATGGAATTTTTTTCTCTTTTGATGTTGAAGGCTTACAAAGTCAAGGACATTATTCCTGTGTTCAAATTTGAACCGGCCATTACTCACCTCCTTTATGCAGATGACTTGATGATTTTTGTTCGGGCCTCTAATAGAAGTGCCAAGGTGATTAGCAAATGTTTGCAGAAAATTAAAACATTTATGGGACTAAATGTCAACAATAGTAAATCTAAGTTGTATTTTAGTAAAGGCACAACAAACAAACAAGAAATTATGCATGTTCTTAACATGAAAGAAAATAAACTTCCTGTTAAATATCTAGGTGTGCCTCTATCCCATAACTATCTTCATTTCTCTGACTGTGGGGCTCTTTTTGATAATATTAACAAAAGGTTGAATGGATGGGATTGCAAGCTTTTATCCATGGCAGGGAGAATTGAATTAATTCATTATGTTATTACACCTATAGTTTTATACTGGATGATGGTTTATCAGCTCCCTTTGGCTACTATTGACAAATTAAATAGACTGTGTGCTAATTTCATTTGGAATGGTAAAGTTCACAAAATTGCCTGGAATACTTTATGCCGTCCTAAATCTGAAGGAGGTGTTGGCTTGAGAAATTTTGCGGATATCAGGAAAGCATCTAGTCTAAAACTTCTCTGGCATTTTATTAATTCTACTAATATGTGGTCGCAATGGATGAGCAAAAGATATTGTGATAACAAGCAGTTTTGGTCTATGGAGATTGATAACAATGCCTCATGTACTTGGATATCTATTCTAAAACATAGGCAAATAGCCCGCAATAATATATCCAGAGTTATTGTTAATGGGAGAAACATGCTTCTATGGCATGATCCATGGATTAATAGTGAAAGTATGGTTACTATTCTTGGATGGGATAGTTTACATCTCTATGGGCATTTTAATGATACAGTCTCTTCTATCATTCAAGATGGTGTTTTTAATTTGAACTTAGTCCCCTTTACTAAACAGCTCAATAATCAGATCTCAAAGTCAAAATAGACTCTACGGCTAATTCGGATTACTGGAAATGGACGAGGGAATTAAAAGGCTTTAGTTTCAAATCTGCGTGGAATTCTACTAGAAATCACTATCCAAAGGTAGAGTGGGGCAAGATTATATGGAACAAATGCAATAATCCTAGAATGACATTAACTGCCTATAAAGCCATTAATAATCGTTTGCCTACTAGAGATAAACTAATTGGCTGGGGATATAATTGTGATTCAAATTGTTTACTCTGTAACCAGTCTACAGAAAACCATCCTCACTTATTCTTCGCATGTCCATACTCTTTGTTTTTATGGAGTACTTGCTGTAAAAGTTTGGGTTTACCTCAACCGAGCTCGTTTACCTTGGAAGAAGGAATTCAACTACTATCTACTAACTTCTCTGCAGCGGATCTGGCCACTGGATTGGCTTTTACTAGTTTCTCAACCATCATCTATCACATATGGCAAGAACGCAATAGAAGACTTCATGATAACCGGAAGTACACGAATTGGGAACGATGGAAATTTATTGAAGTTGATCTGAAAATTTTGTTAAATAAAGAGAAGAAGACGAAGACAATCACCGGTAGAAGCAAACGCATCTTAGATCGATGGGGTGTTAATCTGGTGGGGGATTGATTGATTTTGACTTCTTTTTTGGCGAAGGTGAAGAGCATCTGTTTACATTTCTTTTTTCTTCTTTTTTTTCTTGATTTTTCCTCTTCGGTTTGGGTTTGTTTTTATTTTCTTTTATGATTGTACCTGTAGCGTGTTTTGTTCTTGATAGCCATTTGTTGGCTGTTGTGTTATTTTCTGTTGCGTTGTACATACATTGAACATTTTTTTTGCTTTGTTAATGCGATGTTAATAAAGCGCCGCACTCTTTTTCCCTGTCCTATACTCACGTCGGGTACAGGTTCAGGTTTTTAATGAGGCGGTTAATCTTTTCAAAAAAAAGAAATGAAATTTGATTTTTTTTTGAACTTTATATTTCAAAGGAACTAATATAAGTACAAAATAAAATGTATAAATGCAACTGTAAGAAAAAATAATTGAAACGTATGTATAATGTATATATAAAAAGTTTAAAATATACATATCTTTTGAAAATTAATATATAAAATGGTTTGTATTCATACACACACACATTTATAAGTACATGACATTTGTACATGTAAACAAAGGCAAATGTAAATCATATAAACATGTAAGATTTTAAATGAAATGGTTTAAAACTAAATATATAAATTAATTTAAAGTAAAGGTCTAAACATAAATTTTCTTGTTTTAACAAGTGTACACATTTTGAAAATATATTAAAACATTTGTAAGTAAATTAAAATCATACATAAGACAAGTGTTTATTAAAATTTACAAGTGTAACCATTAAAAATGCATTATAAAATTTGTAATCAAATTAACATAAAAAGAGACAAGTGTTAAGTTTACATTTTCTTTTCAATTTTAATAAAAAGATAAATAAAGGCAAAATATATTTCTCCTTTTCATTTCTTTTATCTCCATTTCAAATTCAAAGGAAAAAGTGAAATCAGGAAATCAAAAATAAAAATCAGAAACCCTGTTTTCAAATTCTTCAAACTAGAAACTTTAGAGTCGAAACAAAGCAAAAACTGTTTTCAAATGTAACTTGGAAGCTTCAACCTGAAGCAAAGCAACAGATTCAACTGAGCAATGCAAGGATCAAACATTGATTCAACATGTCAAAACAGACCAAAATCAAAATATGCAAACCTGGAAACTTAAGCCTGCGAAGAATAATGCAAAGCAATTCAAACTAAAAACTGATTCGACATCAAACAACTTCCATTTCTGTAAAGCTTCAGTTTGAATCAGGTTCAGATTCAATGTAGCAAATCAAATTCATGGCAGTTCAAATCACATCCATCAAAAACAAATTCCAGATTTTAGTTCAAGCTTCTCTGTATTCTCTGCTTTCAAGCATCAGATCTCTCAGGTGAGCAAACATCACTTTTAAAACCCTTAATATGTTTATATCTTGGTGAATGGCTGAAGTAATGAATTGATGTATTTCCATGAATGAAATTTAATAAGGTTGTGTATATGAATGGCTGTAAGTATGAAGCAAGAACAATATATGTTAATAATAGCAAATTATTTGAAGAAAAAAAATAATTTCAAGTAAGATTTAAAAATAGTGTTTCATTAGAAGGAAAATGACAGTGAAATCTCAACATATCAAAGAATTCAACTTGAATTATTTACTGTTTCATGTATATAATTTGATTTATGTTTGAAAACTTTGAATTTTAAAGATGAAATCAAGATTTTTAAACTTGTAAATTGAGAGCATTTGTGAGTTGAACGATTTTAATAATTTCGTCGATTGCCAACGATCGACGTGGTGTTGAAGGTTTGGGTTGATGTCGAAGGTGGCTTTCATGTTGATGATCACAGGAAAAATGCTAGAAGCATTAAATGTTGGTCGAGGCGAAGGCGTAGCAGTAAGGTAGGGTTTTAGCCCAGTTTTTGTCAGGGTCGGTATTGAGTTAACTACGACGTCGTCGAAGGTTTTTGGCTGATCGCACCCAGGGGATTAGGTTCATGGATCGTCGGGGTAACTCTGGTTGAAGTGGCGATGGTTCTGATGGCTGGGATTGGCTAGGCGAGGTGGTTTTCTGATCAAGATGGGTTACAGGCATTGGCGATGGGGTTCGATTTTGACTCGCAAATGATATAGCTGATCTGGGCGTTTGCCTGAGGTGAGAAGGTCAGTGGTAACCTGGTGGTGGTCGGCGACTTGGTCGGAGGTGGCCAGAAGGGGTGGGCACGTGCAGGTACACGTTGAAGTCTGGGTTTGATTTGGCTGCAGTGGGTTGGGAAGAAGGAGTTGGAGACACGAAGATGGGTTCGAAGATTTTAAGTTGTTGCTCGAGTTTACTTCCATGACATTTTCAAACCTTTAAGATATATAGTATTTTAAAAAAATTTAAAATAAAAAAAGAGTTAAAAAGAAGAAGAAAGGAAGAATTCGGTGAAGTCCCGAAGCAAGAGACGTTTCAACTCGGGGGACACCCGAAGTTGGACTCGGATTGTAATATAAACAGTTTTTTTGACTTTAAAATAAATTCAAAGTTTAAACATTTTTAACCCATATTTTAAGATAATTGTTTTGGTTTAAAATTTGGATTAATAAGGTTTTTAAGTAAGTTATTTTTAAAAGTGATTATGTTTGGCTTTATAATT
This sequence comes from Allium cepa, assembly GCA_030765085.1. NCBI lineage: Eukaryota > Viridiplantae > Streptophyta > Magnoliopsida > Asparagales > Amaryllidaceae > Allium > Allium cepa. Next base: position 430,856,231 of record CM060937.1, read on the forward strand.
ATGTGATCATTAATTATAAATTAATTCTTGATTTATTTCAAGTAAATAATGTAATTAAAAATTTAATCAAGATTTAATGATGTTTTAATTAACCTTAATCCCTTGAATTAATGTATATGTTAATGATGTTAAATATGTGGTTTATTGATGATTAAATGACTAATTAAGATAAATGATTTATAATCACTTAATTAACTAAAGATTAATAATTAAAGGTTAATTGTTTTTAATTTAAGGATTAATCAGTTTATAATTAAGGATTAATTAAATAATTAACTAATGAAAATTAATTAACGAAAGCAATTAAAGGTAATTAGTTGTTTAAAGACAATTACTTAATTAAAAAGTAATTAATGATTAAAGATGGATTTATCAAGTGATTAAAATTAATTTAAGAATAGGAATAATCACTTATTAAGGTTACTTAATTAAATGGTAATTAATTAAGGGTTAGTTAATTAATTAAAGATAATTAATTAAATGGTAAATTAAATAATTAAAGGTTAATTATTTAATGATTAAAGGTTGATTAATTATTAATTAAAGGTTAATTAATTTATTATTAATGGTTAATTAATAAATGATTAAAGAATAATTAATCAAAATGATTTGTAATTATTTAATATTAATTAACCAGTATTAGTGTTTATTCATAAGTAATTAATCTGATTTAAATAAGTCAGATAATTAATTGATTTTGCTTATGGATGTATGAATTGTATGAATGTCTTGAGTTGATCTATAATGATTCTATGATGTGGATTGTTTTGATTGAGAAATGTGTGCATATTATTTGTTTGTAATGTATTTGCATATTTATTTGTGATGCATTTACATATCTATCCGTGAATCTGTGAATGATGATTAGCGTTATAGGATTATACCGCTTATCAAATATTATTATGCTTGAATCTGTGATGACTGATGATGTTGCACTATTGGGTAAAACCCCTGGACTGCACCATACACACACAAATATGGATTGCACGAGGAAACTGGTTAAGTCATAGATTTTAGAAAATAATTTTTAAATCGAATTTTGGAATTCAAATAGTTTTGGAAATGGATTTGGGTTAAATATAAAAAGCTTTTAAAAAGGGATTTCAAAGATAAAAAGTTATTTTGAATAACTTAATAAAGTTTTGAAATTTAAATAATTTGATTTGAATTCAAAATTTGAAATTGAATTTTTATTTGGAAATTATGGTTTTAAAAGGATATACAAGCTATAAATAGGTTTATATGGGTTTTAAAACCAATTTAAAATATTGTTTTGGGAATTTGAATTTAATCTAAGTTTTATACTTGAAGAGCTTTGACTTATGCAAATGTAATCGGATTTTTCCGAAACGAAAATTATTTGTTTTCAAATAATAATAGCTTTCATATAAAGGAAGGTTTTCCAAGTTGTATTAAAAAGATTTCAAGTTTTGAAATGAAATTGTTTTGAAAGCTATAAATGAACCTTTGTGAAAGATTGTTGAACCTTATTTTGAAATCAAAGAGGATTTTAAATGATGTATCTTTTATATATAAAAGATTCGAAATTGAAAATGGTTTTGAAAGCTATGAATTGAATCTTTGATTTAAAAATTGGAAGAGTTAATCAAATTTGGAATGGAATTGCTTTGAAAGGATATGAATGAATCTTTTTGAAAGATGGGTGATCTTTGTGAAGTGAATCTTTTTGTTTAAAGATTTTAAAATGGTAATTTGTTTAAACCATTTATTTTGGGTAATAAGTTGCGACTTAATTGAAATTCCAATATCCATATGGTTTTTAAATATTGCGCTCATTATTCGGTTTAGCCGGGAGAGGACCTTGTGTCATATAACCCACTTCGAATAATGATACGACGTTATGGATAGCATTTGAAGACCGGTGGTGAAGACCAGATAATTTCGAAAGCGAAAGGATAACCCGTCGAATGTCTCTACACAGAATGGCTCCGGTATATAGATCTCCATATGTGATGGGAAGTCCGGACGTAATTAGGGATTATCCGAATTTGCAAGGGCTTCTTTTGAAGTGCCTTCGGTTCTGTTCGAACCCAAAACAGACTTGTATGGATGTGTGTCTGACATTACACTTTAAGATGTAAAGCTGTTTTCTATCAAATACATTTCTGTTTGGTGGCGGAGATTTATTCTCTTAGCTTAAAACCCTTCTCTGAGACGTACGAGTTCAGAGGTTATGTAGTTGATGGTTACTAGTGATACATTCCCAATTTGGTAATGTAGCATACGAAGTGTTGCCGATCATTTGTTGATCAAAGCATGGCTTTGTGAAAAAGCGTAGCTTTGTGGACGAGACTTCGTCGAGCCTCACAACACGGTAATGGTCGAAACGGGAATTTCGCGGCAAGGTTGCAAGGGTCGTGCCCCTAGGGTATATTCATCTCTTCTGGATAAAAGGTGCAATCATGGTATGGAGTTCGGATATTTACCTATGTGGTTGCTGCATACTTATTCTTGTGTGGTTGTTGGTGTCGAGCGCTCGGATAAAGGTTTGTTACGACCAGGGATGGCATATGCTTAGGTGTTACTCTCGGGAAGAGAGTACACCGGCCTTTTGTTAGTAGGGAACCATTTTGGTTCCTAGGGGCGTCCCTCCAGAGGCATTCCATTTTTAAGGAAGTTCTTTAGCCAGATCATTTGTTGGAAATCCAATCATCCAATACGCACCTTGTACGGTTTTAGTTGTAGAACCTTCCATCTAATATGGTAGCTATAGTAGGCATACTATAATGGTACGTATGCTGGCTAAGATTAATATTATACTTTCGAAATGTTTTCTGCACTATGCACTAATAATAATATCAAATGGTTTTCGCGTATCAAGCATTTTTGACTATCATAAGGAGAAATATCCTCCAAGTGTGCACTTGCAATGTGTGTGTGGCGGGAGGCCTTATGGCAATTTCATTTCTAAAAAGCATTGCGAATTTCAAATTTTAAAATCTTTTGTTGTTGTTTTTAAAGATAAAACTATTTTTGTTTGCTCATACCAGTCCCATGACTGACCCGAAGTTTATTGTTCCCTTCCTAAACTCTGGGTGCCCACAATTTTCCACGCGGACAGTCTAGAGTTGGGTTTTTCAGATAATCAAAACGTAGGAGTAGATTCTATACCCTTCGGTGTCTAGAAATCTTCTTCAGTCTTTGGATAACTGACATTGCTTAGTACAACTTGATTGGGATTTCAAGCTATTTCTGGATTGGTGCTTTGGAGATGGAGATTGCTGATATTGGAGTTCCTTCTTTGGAGTTCAAGGTTATATTATCTTTCCATTGTCGATGGTCGCAAAGCCTAGACCATCTTCTTGTGTTATTTTCCGTTGTTATCTTGTATCCCTGATATTTGTATCGATATATAAATTGTATCATAAGTGTATCAGATATTGTATCTGTTGTATATCAATGATATTGTTCTTTTTCTTCCGCTGCGTTGTTGTACTTAATGTGTTATAAGCTACGACATGAGTTGAATTTCAACGGTTGAATCTACGACATTCGGGTACAAGTGAAGTACGGGTGTCGATTTTCGAACGCTGAAATTTAGACCGTGTCACGTAGAGACCCAAATTGAAAGGAAAAAACTGCAAATCTAGAATGCGCTAGACGAGAGCTTCGAACCGGTATATATGTTAGGGTTTTGAGGAGTTTGATTTTGAACTGCATTTGAAATTGGAGTAGGGTTTGAAACTAGAATAAGCTTTGCCATTGAGAAGGAGAAGCAAACAGATGAAATTATACGTACTGTAGCAAGTAATATAAAGGCTTTTATGGTTTAGGAAGATCTATTTTCACGAACAAAGCCCGACAAGAATGAATAACACCCGAATTGATTTGAATTGACAATAACGGCCCGAAAAGCCCGTTCTACCTCCCAAACGAAAATGGATCATCTCATATATCAAAATAGATGTTTTCAATGTTTTTTAAACTTAATGGAACGAGTTTCAAGTCCTAATTCCATTATATGAAGAAGTTAGCTTTTAAATCAGCTTATTTCGAATTGATTTCGATAAATTGATTTCTACGCGTTTCGAGTCTGCATTACCAAACGACAAGTCCAATCGCTACAAAACATGAAACCTTACAATAATTCACTGTTACAGATCCGATGAGAATAGTTTCATCATAATCCGAGACAGTGGCCAAAATGGATATTTCACGTTAATTAAATAAATACTAAATTAAATAAATCACTTTTCAATTCAAATTTCATAATTAACAAATTTTATCATTTTTAACTATACAAAAATTAACAATAATTTAAAACAGTTTTACCTATCAAGTCGGTGTTTAAATACTAAACTAATTATAGTGTTCAGTTTCAATTGTAAATAAAATCCAATTAATTATAATTTTAATTCCAATAAATTGATTTAATTTGATTTCAATATTTTTATTCAATCATTACGCTATGGACATAGTTAACATTGGTTTATATCTTATTACACTGATATTCTACAATTATCATCTTAATATACATTAACATAATATTTTAATTACAATTAATTGCAGTTGATTTCCAATTTAATTCAATATATTAGATAAATGGGTAATAATTAACAATTGTCGCCTTTAGTTAATTTAATCACATTTATAAGTTTATTATCTGCAAAAAAAAAGTTATAACTACTTACACAACACTGATTTCATCCAATTACAATTAATTACATATTATTTCGCCAATTAGTACAATATTTGTTTTATTTCCTTATATGCAATTTAACCAAATTTTATGTTTACAATAATTTCAATTAATTGAAATTGCGTTAAAATAATTATCAATTGCCTTAAATTAACATTATTGAATTTCATTTTAGTTATCATTCTCATTACTAGATCATAAATTTTAATTTCTTCAAATATTAAATTACAGAATCTTAATAAATTCAATAATTTAATTGTTAGAAAAATACGGGTCATTACATATTCAATATTGCTAATCACCAAAATTGGTTTCTAGTCAAAATGATGAATCGATCAAAGGTTATGTCCCAAATACTACAACTTGTTTGTATCAATCAGAAACACTTTTCAAGTAAAGTGCTGACATGATTGATGTTTTTCAAGATATTACAAAATGTATTAGCAAAAACTCAAAACATTAATGTTATACTATTATTAGTTAACTTTTATAAACTTCAATAATTTCAAAATTCGAAGTAATGATGTTGAAGCTATGTTCGATTTACTACAACCGTGCTAAGAAGTTTTGAAATAATATATCGAATGATTTGCAGTCTTCTAACAGTTTAAGTTCAAATTCTAGAAAAGAAAAAAATATAAAACTTATAGAAATTTTTGTCTATTTTGCCGAACATCTTAAATTTTGCAAATTGAAGTTAAAGATCTTATGATATGGTAATTATACTACAACAATGTTAATAAAAAAAATAAAAAATAATAAGAAAAGAAAATAAGGTTTAGAGGTCATACCTTTACTTACCTTTGATGGTGTACCCAAAAATTGTAGATCTCAATTTCATTTTTCTACACTGAGGAACATTGTCATTGTTTCTCATTAACTCTACATAGAACAACCCAAAGTATACCTCTACTTAGCCCGTTTTTATATCTAAGTGTTAGAAGAAGCAAGTGGCTTAATAAAGGATTTAGGACCACTTTAATTTTGTTTGTAACCATTGGTACACAAATTTGGTTATGTAGAAAAACCGTTAGTGTTTACATTGCACCATTGGGAACCCAAACTTGTTTAAATTTAATAGAATTTAAGTTTATACCATTTAGAACACAAATTGTTTAACAGTTTTAGGTTTTTTCCTATTCCAACATTTATTTTATTTATGCCCAATTTTTCCACAAATTAAGCATTTCAATTTTTTTTGTGAAATTTGATGTTATTACAATTCTTTCTCTTAATTTGTTCAACTCTATCATATCCAAGTCCTCTATTTTTGGTGATGGTCTGACTTCCTAACAACATATTCAGTAATTTTTGTCTTTTAGAAAATTTTCTTATTGTTGATTCAAGTCTTTAAACCTTATATCTAGGAGCAACATTTTCATTCAAAAATGAGGTGCATCTCTTAATGGAAGTTTCTCCTTTTGTTTCATGTTTATTTTTCTAAGTCAAAATTTCATTTTTCGAGAATTTCAATTTTAGTATTAGACCTATAATTTCTTCTGCTAGAGACCGACATTTTTCACATTTTAAGTTAAATTTTATGATGGTTCAAATCATTGCTTCTAACTCATTATTTATATAAGGTTGACTATTTTTCTCAGATTCTAGTTTATTATATCTTTGTTGAAGTCTATCAATAGTTCCGTTTAACTCGCGATATAACAATAGTAAATTAGCATGAGATAATTGTGCTACCTCACTAGGTTTGTTGTCACTGTTACTTGATTCTACCATTAGATACAAATTTACCTCTTCTTTCTCACTACTAATGTTCTCCTCCTCCTCTTCTTCACTCTCATTCCAAGTGGCTATGAAACTCCTCCTCTTCTTCTTCCCTTTGTAGAGTCGATCAGTGAATAGTTTGGTTTGAAGTAACCTAGCTTGTTATATCTATGACATATGATTTCTTCCTTAGAATCATAAGAATCATCCAGAACTTTGGCTATGCTAGATTTATTTTTGGTTTCCATGCTTTTGGGTCCATGTTTTGAATTACTTCATCAACAATGCTAGCTCAGTTGTAGTATCATCTTCTTCCTCATTATTGGTTGTACTTTTTGGAACAATTGATTTCTTTTTGGAATCTCCACTTTTACATTATTCCCCGACTTTCAGTTCCATCTCATAGGTAATAAGGTGTCCTATTGGTTCCTCTAATTTAGTTGTTTTAAGTATTTGGATTCCTATATTACTGTCACTTTTGCTGTAAAACTTCTTAGGAGGATTCTCATATTATTTTTTAGGCCATCTCCAACTCTGTGTAAGCTTTTCCTAGCATTTTGGATTTAAATACTATATCTGAAAATCATCCATACATCCCCTTTATATTTTCATCTTTCGTCACTAAGAAATGCTTGTATTCATTGTTGAGCATGGCTAGATGAGATTTCTTGGCCTACAATGTACCTTCATGAGTCACCTTAAGTGTATGCCATATTTCCTGCATAGTCACACAATCAAAAACATGATTGTAACACCCCCACCCTATACCCATACTATCCAAGAGTACTACAAAGTAATTTTGTCAGATGATACAGAAAATAATGCGATTCGAGGTATATACGTGAATACTCCCTTGGGATAACACTAGTACGTATTAAAAACAACAAATATAACTCACCAAGTATCGACACAAAGAAATAAATACATGCGCCTCTAGGATAAAACAATACACAATATATACAACAAATATCAGAGATCACATAGTCAATCACATTAATAATATATAATATGCAATATTCAGAATATACCCAATACGCATCAAAATGATATACACACAAGAGACTATACAATACAGAATAACAATCTATAATGCCATTTATATAGTCTCCTCTATGTCTAGAATGCAAATTGGCCTCATCATCATTATAACTGAAATGTCCCGGACTGACCTGAGTATTATATAAATAATAAACGGGTCAGACTCTATCTAAATCAAGGGTTGTACGTACAAACGTACACACGTACATACATATAGACATACATACACACACATATACATATGTATAGTATAATGGTGCTGACATATAAATATAATAAGATAGAAACAACCATAATACCTTATATAAAATTGTCATCGCCTATACAAATCACATCAAATATTATCTCATTAAAACAATAAAAATGGGTGAATCATCCATTTCTAAAATCAAATCAATAAATCATCAATAATGAGATATCCTTAAGTAAAGTCAGGAAATGATGAAACAATGCCTATAATATCTCTTACTCTAATATTTTAAGTAACTTTATCAAATCAAAAATAAATAAGAAAGATTTGAGCCAACCTAGAACAATATCCAAATATAATCAATAATAGTAGGCCTAAACCCTACTTAAAATATTAGACTATTAGACCGTGATTATATTTGGATATTGTTCTAGCCTATTAGGCCTAAACCGTACTTAAAATATTAGACTATTAGGCATAAACCAAGAAAGATTTTCTTCACTAAGTACTAAAAATCACGGTCAAAATTTCATACGCCTAAACCCTAGCCCCATCGCGTTCACCTCGTCGCACTTGCCATCCACGAAAATAGACCCACTCGCCGCCCTTGTCCTCCACGAAACTAAATCGCTCGGCGCCCTTGCCCTCCATGAAGCTAGACTGCTCACCACCCTTGCCATCCACAAAACCCATGAACCTTAACTACACTCTGCTCTACATCTGCTTGCCATTGCCGCTGCCACTGATATAGGTATTATGTCTTACTTATATAGATTATTTTTACTTTATTCTTTAAAACTTCTAACTGTTATATGAAAGTCCAATAGCACAATTAATTTTCCGTATAAAATTATCTAGTTTGTTTCTCGTTAATTTCTTTTCTACAAGACTAAGGCATTGTATCATATTGTAGAAATGTATTAAATTGAATCACTTGTCTTGTTTTGTTTTGTTTTTGTATTTTGATTTTGGTGGGTTTGGATTTAAGGTTGCTTGTTTGCATTTTTGGATTTTATTGTCATGGTGATAGCTTAGTTTTATACATATGAAGAGGAGACTTGTAGATATGGACGGACTAGTGATGCAGCTGAGAACATTGAAATCTATTGACGTAAAAGGTGTAATCTTGATTTTTGGTGGGTGTATTGTGGAGGCTCATGCCCAAATATAATTAGCATGGTTGTAAGAGGCACTTTCCAATTGCAAATTACTTGAACTTAAACTACAGGTTCATTTTTAATTGCAATCTTTTTTAGTAATAGGGTAATTGCTTATGTACACCAGGTGGTTATATTTTCAACTCAATTTCTTTTTATTGTTGCAAACATGGATTTATTTGTCTTGAACATTTTGATTTGTTTGAATGAAAGGTTAAAATATTCATCATTTATAAACATAAACAACTCATATATTTATGGGTGTTCACACACACAATATTCATGTTTTCTTGTACATGCCAGATATTCTTACTTGTAAATAAAATCTAAAATACAGCTAAATCATGCAAAACAGAATAATACACAAAAGCCATAATTTAGATTATTTCGACAAGAAGATGATTAGGAAAAACAAAAACAGTAGGTAATAGTGCACAAGAATGAACATATATATACTCATGCAACACTCACAGTGATCTAGGAATGCACAAAACAGGAAGTATTAGATGTACATACATACATACTTTTGAAGCATGAAGAATGTTTAAGAGGGACCACACATCATAGAAGTATAATAGAACCTTACTACATACACCTCATTGTACATGGACATAATTTGTTTTTTTCTAAGTCATGATTCGGTGGTAAGTTAGCAATTATAATCATAAGTAGGTTATTCTCTTCCTCATCTTAATATTTGAACTATATTCCATCGATTCCACCATCAACTTTGAAATATATAAAATTTCAGCATATGTTGGCAAATTGAAATTCTGAAAAATTCCAACATGTGATTGCAAGTAGAAGGCCTATATTGTTAAGAATCAATTGGAAAATGAATTTATCAACAGTTTAAAGTTTAGTCTCAAACTATTTTTCCTGTTTTCTTGTACTAAATTCTTGACCATTGAATGCAAAGATACATAAATAAATAATTAAATAGTAACTTCTGCCCTAATACAATAAAAAGAAGGTAGATGTATATAACTTTGAAAGGGATAGGTTTATCTATTCAACAACTGTGACCAAATGTTGAGGTTTTTGGTAAGAAAGCGACTGAACTTGTTGTTGGGTTAACAACTGTTCAAAATTGCATAAGGTTTATACTTCAAATTGGCACAATTTCTGATTGTTTGCAAGACTGTAAGGTCAATATGTTCCATCGATTATCATACTTGTATTAAGACAAACAAAACAAAATTTGCTCGAATATATTTGATATAATAGCCGAATCACATTGACATTAGTAATGTTCCTCTCTCTCTCTCTCCAAAATAGAAACTTCTTCTAGCAATTCTCACATGTACGAAAATAAAATTTTCTTTCTCCGTTGCATGATTCCTAATGCATGATGAGAAAATAAAGATAACCATGAATTGTGCCAAGCCTCAAAGATTAACATGCCAAAGATGGCTAATTACTGTCCACCATATATGATACAAGACGATATTATAAGAGTATTAAGATGAGGAAGAGAATAACCTATTTATGATTATATTGGCTAACTTACGACCCGAATCATGGCTTAGAAAAAACAAATTACGTCCATGTACAATGAGGTGTATGTAGTAAGGTTTTATTATACTTCCTATGATGTATGGTCCCTCTTAAACATTCTTCATGCTTCAAAAGTATATACATATAATACTTCCTGTATTGTGCATTCCTAGATCACTGTGAGTGTTGCATGAGTATATGTATGTTCATTCTTGTGCACTATTACCTACTGTTTTTGTTTTTCCTAATCATCCTCTTGTTGAAATAATCTAAATTATGGCTTTTGTGTATTATTCTGTTTTGCATGATTTAGCTGTATTTTAGATTTTATTTACAAGTAAGAATATCTGGCATGTACAAGAAAACATGAATATTGTGTGTGTGAACACCCATAAATATATGAGTTGTTTATGTTTATAAATGATGAATATTTTAACCTTTCATTCAAACAAATCAAAATGTTCAAGACAAATAAATCCATGTTTGCAACAATAAAAAGAAATTGAGTTGAAAATATAACCACCTGGTGTACATAAGCAATTACCCTATTACTAAAAAAGATTGCAATTAAAAATGAACCTGTATTTAAGTTCAAGTAATTTTCAATTGGAAAGTTCCTCTTACAACCATGCTAATTATATTTGGGCATGAGCCTCCACAATACACCCACCAAAAATCAAGATTACACCTTTTACGTCAATAGATTTCAATGTTCTCAGCTGCATCACTAGTCCATCCATATCTACAAGTCACCTCTTCATATGTATAAAACTAAGCTATAACCATGACAATAAAATCCAAAAATGCAAACAAGCAACCTTAAATCCAAACCCACCAAAATCAAAATACAGAAACAAAACAAAACAAGACAAGTGATTCAATTTTATACATTTTTATAATATGATACAATGCCTTAGTCTTGTAGAAAAGAAATTAACGAGAAACAAACTAGATAATTTTAGAGGAAAATTAAATATGCTAATCCACTTTCATATAACAGTTAGAAATTTTAAAGTATGAAGTAAAAATAATCTACATAAGTTAGACATAACACCCATAACAGTGGCAGCGGCAGCGGCAAGCAGATGCAGAGCAGAGTGCAGTTAAAGTTTGTGGGTTTTGTGGATGGCAAGGGAGGTGAGCGGTCTAGCTTCGTGGAGGGCAAGGGCGGTGAGTGATCTAGTTCCGTGGAGGACAAGGGTGGCGAGCGGGTTTAGTTTTGTGGATGGAAAGTGCAGTGAGGTAAACGCGATGGGGCTAGGGTTTAGACGTATGAAATTTTGACCATGATGTTTAGTACTTAGTGAAGAAAATGAGCGGCTAAAGAAATGAAGGGAGGGAAGGGCAAAATTTTGTTGAGGTGAAAAGCGGTAATTATGTGTTCAGAAGACAACTGGCACAAACAGTTGTAATAATTAATCATTTACAACTGGCACCAAAAAGTAGCTGTTATAGACGTATATTGTAATTGCTGTATAAATAAAGTTGTTAAAAGTACCGTTATTACAACTGCTGGTAGTAAACAGTTGTTAAAAATAACCTATAACAATTGTCGGTTTGTATTAGTTGTGAAGCAAAAGTTGTGATATGACTGTTTTGTTGTAGTGTAAGTCTCGGAATTGAAAGTAACTTACATGCATAATTCAACTTTCATCTTGAGTGTTATACATGAGAATTTCAGAAATTTACAAAAATATAAAGCAAATGAGATTCTTGTATTCAATATGAGATTGTAGAACAGTGTATGGAAATATATCCTAGAATCCATTCTTTAATCTGTATTCATTAATAATGGTAGTTGTATCGTACTATAGATTTGTCTCCTTAGTGCATAGATCTATGAGCTTAAATATACACCAACTTTAACAAACTAATCAACATAATAAAATGATCTTTTGCATATGTATGTGCACCTTATTTTTGAGACCTTATTTTTAAGAAGTCGATCATGAAATGACTTGTTGACATAATGACAGAAGGAATTGCAAGGGAGCCTCGCATTGTTGTCAAATAAATATAGTTATTTTGTTTTAGATATGCCTAACTTTATTTAAGTTTTTTAAACATGCGATGGCATTTCTTAATTCAAAAAGCTTTACATCTAAAAGATTAGTACCTTCCCGGGAAGCATCAAAGGCTACCTCCATAAATATATCAACCTTTGAAAGAGCACATGGACAAGTGAATCAATAATATGTTGCTGCATAGCAGCTTAGCCTATGGCTGCCTTATAAGCAACACTTTTTTTTTCTTTTTCCTTTTTCTCTGTTTGCCGGTATATATTGTAGCAGTCTTATACATTTTTTTTGAGAAATGTATAATGATACTTAATTAGCTAATGATTTTGTTTCAGTACATAGACATTTAGATGAATTATTACACAAACTTTTACAATCATACGATCCATACCACTTAATTCTATTTATAAATATGCAGCTGAATTTTGATGAAGAGGGTATAAATGGAAATTTTATTTACCAACACAACTATTATGTCAAAACACTATGCACAATCACTAAATCTGTATTACACAAAATTTTATTTTAATTTATAATGGAATTATAAGTCATTGAGCAAACTGCCAAGACTGCACTTTCTGAAACATAACCTCCACTGTCGATCAAGCTCAAACCCTAAACTCTCTCCTTCATATTGAACACATAAGTAATCTTTTGTAGAAGTAGGTTTCGTCAATAGTCGGCTCACTTAGGCAAATATGCAAAAGGTCGCTGAGGAGGAATTCTATCTTTATTTTCACTTCTCAACTAATTTACCCTTATCCTATCAAAATATCATTACATGTTCCCAAAATATTACTTTTTTCTTTTCAAAATATCGTTTATAATATTCTACAAAGCATTTTTTTTTTTCAAACTGTTATGTCGAAATGTCTCATCCTAATGTTTAGGAATTCCTATCGACAACGTTGGCCAAACACATCGATTAAAATTCTTAAAGCACACACCGGACAAATTAACACGAATTTAGTTGAAATTTTTTTACTTTGTCAAAATCATATGTTTGCTTCTAGTAGATTCATATACTAATGGTGGTTATATTACTATCCAAATAATCTATTCATATCAACAAACAATCAAGGAATCAAACGTCCATAAGCAAGCATTCAATTTAGTTAATTTATTTCATTTCATATTTTAGTTATATATATTATTTATTTCTTAAACGGTTTTATTATCCCCTAGCGGTTAACATTTGGATAAACCGCTAGCTTCTATTAATATATAACTCCATCCAGATTCAAGTGAGTTTAAAAATATTTGAGTGATAACTCCTACTTAATTCCCACATTCTAGATTAAGCCAAATGCAAACAAAATTATTACAACCAGGCACATATTAAACAAATAAACAAATAACCGAACAGACAAACATCTTCCGTGGAAAGCTTTTTATCAACATCCGTTGCGCACTCTATTCACTACAGGATCACTTCATTCACAACAAGTCACACAGAAGTTTATTCACCATCATCAATTCCGACACTACTCGTTGGGAAAACTACTCCTTAATTCACTACCTTACTCAACAATTTCTACTTCACACAAAAACAAATATGCACAGAAGAGGTAAAAATAAGGAACATATATATATCCTATTCAAGATATATATATATATATATATATATATATTAGAAAAAATAGCAAGTACGTCCCTAGATGATTACGTCGGTAATCATCATATATTCCTACTATCCCTTTAATATAAGGTAACTGCCCAACACACCCAATGGAACAAGGACTCTAAGTCTCTCTAACGTCAAGACTTGTGTCCTTTATATATAATACATTGTTCTAAACTTGCTCTTATACCAACTATAGCACCTCCATCTCTATACTCATACTATCCAAGAGTACTGATGAGTAATACTATCAGATAATATGGAGAATAAAGCGATATAAGGTACACATGTGAATATTCCTTGGGGCTAACACTTGTACATATTTAAAACAGCAAATATAACTCACCAATAAACATACACACCATTAGCTCAACGTAATAAACACATGCGCATTTAGGATACAACAATACACAATATGTACAGTAAATATCAGAGATCATAGAGTCAATCGCAGTGGTAATATATAATATACAATATTCAGAATATATCCAATACATATTAAAACGACATATACACAAGTGACTATACAATACAGAATAATAATCTACAATTCCTATTATTTAGTCTCCTCAATGCCCAAAATACAACCTTCTCTACCGTCCCTATAACTGAAATGTCTTGGACAGACTTGAGTATTATATAAATAATAAACGGGTCCGACTATATCAAATTCAAGGGTTGTACATATACATACATACAAACACACACACACACACACACACACATATATGTATGTGTGTGTGTGTGAGAGTGTGTGTGTGTTTGTGTATAGAATATGCATGTAGTATAATATTGATGACATACAAACATTAGTATAATAGGATAACAACAATCACAACACCCAATATGAAGATGTCATCGTCCATATAAATCATGTTAAATATTATCTCATCGAAATAATAACAAATGGGTGAATTAACCATATCTGAAATCATCGTCAACTCTTTAAATCATCAATAACGAGATATTCTTAAGTAAAGTCAGGCAATGATGAAGCTAATGCCTACAATATCTCTCAATCTCATATTATAAAATACTATCATCAAATCTAAAATCAATAAGAAGATTTAAGCCCGCTTAGAACAATTTTCCAAATTTAATCAATAATAAGTAAGCTGTCTGCCTCTAAAGAATAGGCGATCTATTTAGGAAGGATATGGGGTTAACCTACTCTAGACATAGTCTAAGGTATAATTTCATATATACATAGTATACATCTATCTACTACCTTCACATACATTGAAACTAGATGGGAGACTGATGGCACATCTACTTGCTCTAGGAGCCACAAATGGTCTATATGATATGACTCCTACAGTTATCGATTACCATTACCGTTCCCCTCTTAGTATCATGACAATGATCCACTATAGGTTCGATAACCCATGGCCTCTTCGGCCACAACTACCGACATGTGCTCCTATGGTAACTAACTACTGTCCTATATGACATAAGGGGCAACTAACTACCAATCCCCTGTTGTGCATCGAATACTATAAACAACAATGTTGTCGTGAATCTAGGGCATCGGTCAGACTACTAGGGTGGATAATGGCCAAAGGGCTCACTCTCGAAACAAAACGAATGTTGGACGAAGGTTGATAGACATATAATGTACATAAACTATGTGGCTAAAAGCAGCCTCCATAAATGCTCACCACAGCGATTCACACATATATAATGTACCCCTATATGCGTGTCATTTATGAGCAAAGAATAACCGAATAAATAACATAATGATGTCCAATACCATTACGTGTTACTAGCTCGTTTATTCAGTGTTCACACATCACATTCGCTCCTTTAGTTTCTGTATAATGCAATAACATGAGAAATATTATCGAATGCCCCATCCTAAATAGTATTATAACTCTATTTATTTAGATTTCTTATCACACAAAATTAAACATCATAAAATCATAAAGAAGGACGTCCGTATCACATCAAAACCACAAATCAAATCAATATTAATGGCAAATCATTCATGAAATCAAACTCGGTAATCAAATTTGTTTTCTTATTTCCAAAAATTATATAAACATTTTGATAATTATTTAAAATCGATTGTAGCATACTTTTCAATAAATTAATAATTTTAAATAAAAAAATTCATTAATCAATTTTATAATCTAGATCTAATAATACAAGTAAAATAATTATAAACTAAATAATTTCACACTATTTATATAATACCAAAAATAGATATTACCATAACGATATTATGTTTTGAAATAATTTCATAAACTTCCAAAATAAATTATATTTATTTCAAATTATAGAATATAATTCAATGTCTTTACTTTAAATTCAAACTATTTACAAATAAAATAATTTTCCTTTATATTAAACTATATTTGAAATTCTACAAAAAAGATTTTTTTATTTAATCAAAATATATCTAAAATCTTGTAATTATTTCACAAAAAAAGAATTTTATATTTTTCCCAGGTTTGTAATCTCTTTCAATAATATTCAAATAACCTTTATATTGATAATCTCTTTGGTGATATAGTCATTTCCACAATATACTTTATAAAATAACATTATACCTCTTTTGCCTTTAAATCAATTCCTACTTAAGATATATTATAGTATTAATTTTAAATGGTTTATAACCAAAAGAAAAATATAATTATGTTTATAATTAAATATATTTGCAATTATGAAGATGACCAATTTAAATAATATTTAGTAAAATATTTACAAAATACTTTTAATAAATTTTCAAAACCCTTCAAAACATCTTTTTAAAATAAGAAAATAAATAAATATCTAGAATATAAATTATGGATTAAAATTACCACACGAACATATAAATCATACATCATTATAACATAACCCAAGTCAAGTTCCATCGAACTCCAGTCTTTCATAAATACACACATATTAACATATAAACACACACACACACACACAAATACACACAAATAGATTTCAATGTACCAAGTTGTGTTTACTTGTTTCGACTTGCCTTAATTGAGCACTATATTGAGCTACTTGTGTGCAAGTATGATACGTGTACATGGATGCTTGAAATTAACGTGCACATTTAATTTGCTTGGCCTTAACGCATTTACAGTGATACACTGTGCATGTCATTAGTTTCTTGTGCACATTTTGACTTGATTTTATATTTTCATCCCACATGAACATGTTGTATTGTTCCTTGCATATACATGTTGTACTTGTCCATGTTCGTTATTTTTGTTCCTGTTTAAAATATGAAAAGAACTAAACCAATAAACTGAGGAAATATCGAGTTTAAATGTGTCTGTAGTTTTGCAATTTCAATGTATTCCTTTTTCATTTTTACTACATTGCTAATTGACAAGTAACACAGATCTTTGTATGGACAAGGGATGGAGTGTGAAGATGAACATTGCATTCGAGTAGAAATTGTACAATGTATTAGAAAATATTGCATTTAAAAAAATTATGTTGCATGATAGAGTAGAAATTGTTGTATATAGATAGTGTATGAAAATTGTAGGAACTCTTGTTGTAATTGTATGTACTATTAAAATTTTACTAAAATAAAATGTTTGTTGAAATAAATTTTTATTTTCTTACTTATTGCAGTGGTACTACTATAAACTCATTTGTATGTGTGTGTGTGTATGTATGTATTTATATGTTTATTATCAGCAAACAAAAATCGTAGAGCACTATATTCTACATATGTGCATCTTGAACTTTGGAGGTTCTTGACAGGATCACCTAAAACAGTAGATTTTGCATACAACAATAACTATAAAGCAAGCGTTGTGCCTCCACCATTCGAGGCATTGTACGAAAGGCCTTGTAGACCTCCATCTTATGATGAGGCATTACATGTAGAATCATTCTTGGACTAGTTATGATTAGAGAGACTTTGGAGAAAGTAGATTGGATCCATAAGAGGATGAGGATTGTACATGACATACAGAAATCATATGCTAATAAGAGATACATAGAGTTGGAGTTCGTAGTGGACAGCATGGTCTTTTTGAAGGTCTCGCTGCTTAAACACGTTATGAGGTTTGGTTATTTAGGAAAATTAGCACCGATGTCTGTAAGGCCTTTTTTATTTTTGAAAGAGTAGGGAATTTATCTTATAGAGTGGACTGTAACAACCTCTCCATCATAATACCCTAAAATCAACACCTTACATCACTATCTGACTTTCGGATACCATAAAAGATAGATTATTAGGGTAAAATTATAACAAAACACCAAAAAAAGCTGTTGATAAGATCTCACAATGGAACGATAACATTAATATACTTGTTATAACATAATTTATACCTAGTACAAATTATGAATATTCGAAAGGAATGCTCCTTGGCTTGTAATCCTGAGACTAATTATTTGTTTTCTACTGAGAGCTTAAGTACCATGATCAATATCTAAGAACCCAAGATTTGAAATCAAGCGTAAAGATATTGATTAAGATCAAGACCATTGTCCAATTAAGACAACAAGCTAAGCCAAGAACTCCAACTACGGAGACCAAATACATTTCAATAAGTATCAACAATCAATGGTTCAGGTAGCTCTGGACTGAGATCAACTGTCAAGATAAATGAAAGGAATCAGTGGAACTACATATAAAGCATCATATCATCAACCCATCCTAAAGTACACTGAACAAGATGATGACAAATGTTAAATCCAAGCCACCTATAGCAAGTTATGTCACCAATCAATGTGAAATCCCTTGCACCAATGGGAAAACCTTAAATTTTCTATAAATAGTGAACCACATGCTACTGGAAAAGGGGTTGGATAGAAATTTTCTAATTCATGACTCCATTTAGAGAGCTTTACTCAAATGATCATTAATGGCGGACTTTGTAATAGATATACTTGTACACCAAATTGAGGAATAAAAGCTCATTGTAGAATCATCAAAGAAAACGTAGGAATCTTGGTTATGAACAACTAAAAATCACATGTCCCCTTTACCTTCCAACACTTATTTCCTATTTAGTTTCGGCATTTACTTCATCTACCTTCATCCTTTAGGAACAAGCTTTCGAATACTTTAGGCTGTGTGTTAGACGAAAAATCTATCTAACATTTTTAACGCTAGAAGGAGGGTTGTACCTCCATTCACTTCTAATCCGTCAAGTTATAACGTCTTAACCAAGCATGAAGTTCAAGTTATCTTCTCGGAAGACTCCTCTCTCCCCTACCCAGGATGATGAAATTGAAGAATTGCCTACGAACGATGGAAATCAAGCAAATCATTAAACCAAACTTTATTGAAGAAACCATTGCTCAAGTTCCTACGGAAAGCGAGTTTGACAAATGAAGTTGAAGTTCGTTTCTGACACAATTCAACGACTAGATAACTACTAAATTGAAGTCAAAAAAACTTTGTTCGAATTAGAGAAGAAGGTTTTGGTTATATTAGAAGAAGATGAAAACCTACTAGCTTTCAGCCGAAACATCAAAAAGTTACCAATGACTAATGAAACCTCATAAGCTAGATTCATGGAAGCAATAAAGAAGGCCGAGACTGCAAAGGTGGCAGGAATGAGACCTTTTGAGAGACTCCTAACTCTAAGTCCAAGAAGAGTGAACTTTGAAGGAATATATCAAAATAGGCCAAGAAATCAAAATGTTGAAGCCAAAACTCTAAGACTCGCTAGGGATCAAGCAATGGAATCCTTGTTAACGAAACTATCAAAATAGGTATGGAAGCTACAAGAAGATCGATCTAGTCTCAATACTGAAATAAAGCTCTAAAAATTTCAACCCTTTTCCCAAGAAATCAGGAGAGCCCTTATGCCTTCGGGATTTCGTATTCTGAAACTCTCTTATAATGGAACATTTGATATCGAAGGCCACATTGCGATTGAAATTCAGATGCAGGCAACCCAGGCCTCGGTAGATATTAAATGCAGATTCCTATCTGCGACTTTCAATGGACCTACCTTGAAATGGTTGCAGAGCTATCCCCCAAATTCTATTAACTCTTGGGAATAACTAACCACCAATTCTTGACATAATTATTTTCTTTGAAAGATACTATAATAGGACAAAGCTTACTTGCCGACTTTATGCAAGGAAGGGGTGAACCCCTAAAGGAATATTGCAGGTCCAATGCAAAGACATGATAGATGAAACCAAGTTAGTTGCTATTGCTTCAGGATTGTGGAGAAATATACCATTCTGTGATGACCTTTTGAGACAAGAGTACAAATCTCTAAACGAGTTCCTTTTTCGAGTTCCAAGAGAAATTTAAATTGAAGAATCAAAAAGAGTTGTGAGGAAGAACCTAGAATGGAATAGTGACAACAAGAAGTTCGTTTTGGCTTAAAGATTTAAAAAGGATGCTCGAGTAATGGAAATGTACCCCTAAACTCATTCTTATTCTCATATCTATGCTATAACCAAGGACCGAATCTCATGCCCGTTGAGAAGAGGGAAGGAGCCAGAAAAAACAAAGGAGGAAGATATTGTAGCTACTATCGGTAGAACAGCATAAGATTGAAGAATGTTAGTTTTAAAGTCTTTCATTAATAAACTCGTAAGATAAGGGAAGTTAGATAAGGGAATTAAAGTACGCAACCTCAAATATAAGTCCAAGGTTTGTGCTAGCTCAACAATGATCTACTTGTAATCATAATCCAAATTGGACTTCCGAAGGTAGCAAAGATAGTGGTAGATATGGAAGCTGCTTTCAACATAATCTTTAAATATGTTTTTAACAAAATGCAATTATTCGAGAGCATACTCAAGCCAAGTCAAGCTCCCATGTACATATTCAATGACGAAGGAACCATGCCTCTCGAAGAGTGTAAGCTAATGGCCAAAACTGGAAACGACCCCTACTCCAAGATCATTGAAACCATCTTTATTATTATGGACATCCCTTTGGTGTATAATGCTTTCTATGAAAGATTAGCTCTCGACACTATGGATTGGTATATATATCTACTAAACGTTTACTTTTAAAGTTTCTCACTGAAATAGGAGTGCGGCTTGTAAGGCGAGATTAATGGATCTCCAGACAACTGTATTACTAAGCCTAAACATGATCAATAAAGGGAAAACTTCATCTTATGAGAATGATGTCAAAGCTAACTAGCCTACCACTCTTGGAGTTGGAGAAATAGTTAATACCCTGAGTTTTAAGTCCATGGAGAGCCGCAGAAGATTAAAGATTTTTTCCAAGGCAAAAAGATTCTATGATTGGAAATTTGTTTATGTAATAAGCCATCAAAGAGAATTTACTGAGATGGAATGGGGGCAGAGTAGTGAACCAACAAGGTGGAAGAGAAAGATTATTCATGCCGTACAAAAAATTCCAAAGAAGAAGAAATTAAGCTTGATCTCGATCCAAGACAAGAAACCGAGATAGCCTTAGCAGCCAAGACTCTAGAAGAAATATGTCTCGATGAAAATGATAAGTCAAAGAAAGTCAAGATAGGGACTTATATCCATCCATCCGTTCGAGAAAAGCTAATTCCTTCCTCAAGCATAATTAAGACGTATTCGCATGGACTCATAATGATATGGTATGAATCAACCCTTCAATTATTTGCCACTGCTTGAATACAAATCCAAAGTTTACTCCCATAGGACAAAAGAGGATATCCTTGGACAAAAATTAATATATGGCTCTACAAAAAGAGGTTAAGAGGTTACTAAAGAATAACTTCATCTAAAATATATACTACCCGAAGTGGATTGCAGACCCAGTATTAGTTAAGATGCCAAATGGGAAGTGGATAACTTGCATTGACTTTACTGATTTAAATAAGGCTTACCCGAAGTTTTGCTTCCTTTTGCCGAGAATTGACCAGTTAGTTGATGCCACCAATAGGTATCGGTTGCATTTGTTTATGGATGCTTATTTAGGATATAATCAAATCCTATTGTTCAAACCTGATAAAAAGTATATGAGTTTCGTCACCAACATAGGATTATTTTCTTACAAGGTAATGCCCTTCAGTCTCAAGAATGCAAGGGCATTGTATCAAAGATTAGTTAATCAAATGTTCACCATGCAAATAGCCCAAAATATGGAGGTATATGTTGATGACATATTGGTCAATCTAAACAATCAGAAAATCATGTATTTGATTTAGCAAAATCATTTGATGTCCATCGAAAATACTAAATGAAGCAAAACCTCATAAATTTACCTATGAAATACGATCCAGAAAATTCTTAGGTTTTATAGTAAGTGCTAAAGGAATCAAATTGAATCCGGATCAAATAACTGTTATGACAAATATGAAGGCTCTAACTAATGCGTGGGAGTTAATGAGTTTAAACAGGAAGATTGCTGCTTTGAATAGGCTTATAAGTCAATCAACCAACAAGTGCATTCCTTTCTTCAACCCCTTAAAGAAGCATGTTACTTTCAAATGGACAGACGAATGCCAGTAGGCATTCAAGGATCTATAAAAGTATTTAAGTTCTTCTCATGTATTATTAAAGCCGATAAATGGGGAAAATCTTTTCCTTTATTTGGCTACTTTGGACTAAGCCATTAGCTCAGCCTTAGTTATAGACGATGATGATGGAATCTAGAGACCAGTATATCACATAACCAAAAGGCTAGATCCAGCCAAAAAGCACTACCTAGTAATTGATAAACCAACATATAGCTTGGTATTTATTGCAAGGAAACTTCAGCCATCTTTCCAGGACCGTCCCATTAAAGTTCTTACAAATTAACCGCAACAACAAGCTTTTAATATACCCAAAACTGTGGGGAGATTAATTAAATGGGCAACAGAACTCAGCAACTATAAGATATCCAGTGTGCCTAGGATAGCAATCAAGGGTCAAACGCTAGCCGACTTAATTCCCAAATGCATAGGTTTCGAAGCCAAAACTAGAAAAGAATATAGAAAGGATAAATAACTCTTTGGTCAACTTTACGTAAATGGAGCCTCAAATGAGCAAGGGACAGGTGCCGGTTATATCTTGGTAACCTTGGTTAATCATCAGCTATGCAACAAAGCTCTCCTTCTTAGCAACCTATAATGCAACCGAGTAAGAGTCCTTGATTGATGGGTTACGAATGGCTATCTCCATCAAGGTCTCAGAGATCTGGATAAACAGTGATTCTCAAATAGGCGTTGATCAAATTCTTGGCATTACCAAGCTCGAGATTCGAGGTTAGCTCTCTATGCTAAACAAATAAAGCAGCTACTTGAAGCTTTTAAGAGTCATCGTATAGAAAGCATTCCTAGTGTCTGAAACGCTATGGCTTATGCCTTAGCAAAATATGCGAGTTCACTTGATGTAAGAGTGTTTAATTTCTTCCTAGTTGAAATCTTAGAGGAACCTAGTACATAGGTACCGGAGAAAGTGTTAGTTATAACCTGTGCTCAAGGTTCCCGAAGTCAAACCACAACACCAGCAATGACGGAAGAAAATTGGAGGTTGCCATATATCTAATATTTAATAAAAGGACCCTCAGATGCTACTAAAGCAAGACGAATCAAGTATAATGCTCCAAAATTTAGTATTATAGATGGAATGCCATATAGGATGGGATTCTCAACTCCATACTCTTGGTGTATGACAACCTCGAATACTGAATGATTATTGAAAGAAGCCCACATTGGAATTTGTGGGGACCATTGTAGAGGATAGTAGTCGGCAAAGAAAATACTTACGCAAGGCTTTTATTAGCCAACACTGAATCAAGACATATTGGACTATGTAAAGAAATGTGACTGGTGCCAGTTTTATGCAAAGGTACTAAGAGCTCACTCTAGTTAGCTTACCTCGATGCCGAGTCCATGGCCCTTCGATATCTGGGGCATTAATCTTATCAGGCCCCTTTCGGTTGCTAAACGAGGAGTGAGATATGCTATAGTAGCAATCGATTGCATTACAAAATTGGTTGAGCTAGAAACTTTAGCTATCAAAACCTCTTAACAGGTAATAAATTTTATGATGAGGAATAATGTTTATAGATTCGGCCTTCCATATAAGATAGTTATGGATAATAGCACTCAGTTTGAAAGTCAAGAATTTGTAGAATTCCAAGATCATGGTATCATCAAGAGTTTTTCTTCAATGGCCTGTCTACAAGGAAATAGGGCTACGAAGGTAGCCAATAAGACTGTTAAAGTTTGTTTAAAGAAGAGATTGAACAAAGCCAAAGGCAACTGGGAAGATGAATTACGTTTCATTTTGTGGGCTTGTAGGATAAGTTCTAAGATCTTAATAGGACATACTCTTTTTCACTTAGTTTACAACTTTGAAACTATGCTCCCAGTTGAGTTAAAAATAGCATCTCGCCGAAGATATTATTATAATACATGGCAGAATATGGAACTTCGAACGGAACCATTAGACCTGTTACCCGAACTTCGGTACCAAGCTGCTTTATGAACGATAGAGTATATTTGAAGGATGACCCTATATCACAACCAAAGAGTTCGGACCAGAAAATTTGAGAAAGAAGGCCGCGTCCTCTGGAAGATAATGCCAAACATCAAGGATCTGGCAAATGGACCTCTTGGTCCAAATTGGGAAGGACACTTGATAATTCTTGATGTCATCCCTCCATAAAAATATAAAAATAAAGAGGCCAGATTGCAATATAATACCATAGACTTAGAATGCTAAGCATGCGAACACTATCACAGTAAAGGGTTGCTACCTAAATAAAAGTTTTATTGAATTTTTGAGATAGTGATCAATCTTTTAGCATAGCACGCGTATACCACACAAAACCTCAATCTTCTTAAGAATTAAGCATTTCAAAGTTTACTTCAAAATGTTTTAGTCGTGAATATTTCCGTGATCAAGCAATATCATCCAAGTTCCAAAAGTGCATCAAAATGATTTAGTCATGATTATTGACGTGATCAAGTAATACTATGCAACTTTCAAAAGTGCGTCAAAATGTTTTAGTCGTGATTATTGTTGTGATCAAGCAACTTCCAATAGTGCATCAAAATATTTTAGTTGTGATTTTTGTCATGATCGATTAATATCATGCAACTTTCAAAAGCCCAACGAAATGTTTTAGTCATGTACCTATTCCGATCAAGTAGCATCATGCAAGTTTCAAGGCCCTACTTTCGCCTCACGTCACTTACTTAGTTTCACTAAGTAAATGATTTCCGGGATGGCGCTTACTTTGTTTCAACAAGTAAATGTTATATTTCTCATGAAAATGACTTAGTTTTACCAAGAAATTGCCTCACTGAAATTACTAAGTTCCGTAATTGGATAGATTCTCAAAAAGATTAGCAAGTTGGGTAAATTCTAAGAAGATTAGAAAGATTGGGAGGATTCTCAAAAGATTAGAAAGATTGGGTGGATTCCTAAAGAGGTTATAAATATTGGGTAGATTCCAAAAGAGATTAGAATATTAGGTAGATTCTCAATATAGTGAGCCATGGTCCAGAAAAACCATGTGTTGGGTAGATCCCCAATAGTAGTGAGCCACGACATCGTATCATGCGAAGAGTGAGTCATGGAAACAAAACCATGCCGAACGCACTGAGTGAGCCACAACTAATGTGTTGTGCAAAGAGTGAGCCATGGTAGAATCGTGTCATCTAAAGATTGAGTTATGGTCAAAAGTGCCATGCATGATGTTGTATGGTGAGTCACGTCAGTCGCGTGCAAAATATAGGTGTTATGTCACTACTGGTAGTTTCCTAAACCCGACACCTATATGAGACTAAGTTTAGATGACTGGAGCATAGTATTTGAGTATTTTTTTACCTCTAAACACTCGTTTCAAAATTATTTCTGAAATCCTTTGGATAAGGTTAGATTTCAAGTAGTTTTCCAAAATCCTCTAGATGAGGTCAGATTTTAAATTATTTTTCAAAATCCTCTAGATGGGGTTAGATTTCAAATTATTTTTTGAAACACTCTAGATGAGATTAGATTTCAAGTCATTTTCGAAAATCCTCTAGATGAGGTAAGATTTCAAGTCGTTTTCCAAAATCCTAGAGATGAGGTTAGAATTTAAGTTTTAAAATCCTCTAGATGGGGTTAGATTTTAAATTATTCTCCGATATCCTCTAGATGAGGTTAGATTTCAAGTTGTTTTCTAGAATCCTTTAGACGAGGTTGAATTTTAAATCATTTTCAAAAACCTTTAGATGAGGTTGGATTTCAAAAAAAATTCGTAGCAAGATCAGATCTCCATAAGTTGTCTCGACAAAGTAATATTATAGAGAATTCTCAGGATAACTAATTCGCACAGAAGCTCGGTCAACCTTATAATGGAAACAGAACTAACAAGCAAAGTACAAAGCATGATATGACACTCTTCTTTCCAAAGTCCACTTCATACCAACCATACGAGGTAAAATATTGGGGGCATATGTTACACCATAATTTATACTTAGTACAAATTATGAATATTCGAAAGGAAAACTCCTTGACTTTAAAGTCCAAGACCCATTTTTTTTACGGAGAGCTTAAGCACTACGATCAATATCCAAGAACACGAGATCCAACAGAAAGGGAAAAGACATCGATTAAGATGAAGACCATTATCTAATTTAGATAACAAGCTCAGCTGAGAGTGACAACTACCAAGACCAAAGACATTTCTATAAGTATCAACAAACAATGGCTTAGATAGCCTTGGATCGAGATCAACATCAAGACAAACGAAAGGAATCAATGGAACTCTATATGAAAGCAAAACATCATTAATGTGCATCAAAGTATTCCCAACAAGATGATGACATGTGTTTGAATCCAAGACATCTATAGCAAGCTAGGTTATCAATCCATGTAAAAGCCCCTTACCAATGGGAGAACCTTAAATTTTCCATAAACAGAGAACGACACAATACAAAAAAAGAGGTTGGATAGAGATTTTTTGACAATACACAATCATTCCAGATTCCTTATTCCGTTTAGAAAGCTTTAATTAGAAGGTCATAAATGGCGGACTTTGTAATAGACGTACTTGTACACCAAATTGAGGAATGAAAGCTCATGGCAGAATATTCAAAGTGGACTTAGAGATTCTGGTCCCGAACTACTATATCTTGTGTCTCCTTTACCTTTTGTCAGTTATTTCTTATTTAGTTTCGGCATTTACTTAATCTACCTTCAACCTTTTGGAACAAGCTTTCGAAAACTTTAGGGTGTTGGTTAGACAAAAATCTATCTAACAATACTAAATATACAAGAACAGAACATGATGAAAATATATAAGAGACCTCAATAGTGGAAGCAACTGATATAAATATCAGTACTGAAAGTTAGAATGCATTATCTCCAAACAACATGGAGTTTTGAATAAATATCTTACAACCAATCTTATATATAAATAAGAGGTATGCTATGGACTACTATAATATCAACATATCTAAAATATTGATGTCATGCCTCCATAATGCTCTAGCTACACATCTTGATATCGTATTGTGAAAAGCGCCTAACTCCCAAGCTACTCGATCGAGTACCCGAGAGTTGTCATGGCATAAGCAAAAAAAGACAAAACACGAGTCAGACATAAAGTCTAGTGTATATCTCAAAATAATATGTATCAAAACTATATATAATTAAATAAGGAACAGCTAAATCACAGCCGGCTCTCTCTACAAACATGGCCTAAGGATAATCCGAACTACCAATATACAAGTACAGTAAACCCATCTCAAAAATAGGTAATCATATCATAACCTTCTCCTCTCCTGTAATTAATAAGTCGGAACAACTCATATAATGTGACTACCACATACCAATATACCGCAATAAAGGTGATCGTGGTATATGAGTGTAAAAGTGATAAAGTATCGTAATATAAGCCAACAAATGCTACACATAAAGATAATATCAATCAACTAGTTAGCATATGCACACATAAAAATGCGTTGAATAGAGAATATATGTTATCATCTCATACTGAATGAAATATATATATGGACCAACTACTCCTTATGTGACCTTTGAATTTATATACATTCTTACCCTCAATAGTCCACGAATAGAAATGAACATCCCCATACGACCTCTTTGCTGTATAGGTGCCTCATACAACCAATGGCCACACTCTTTGCAACAATGAAAACCCCTACCACTACAGTTCTCCCCAGTGTCTATATCTACGATACCGCTACTGGGTACAAGCACCCCTTAAGCACCACTCTAGACTCTGCCGAAGGCTTGGTTCGAAACCATAAAACAATGTACCAATGGATGCGTAGCACTGTAATCGCACTCTGAACTGATCTAATCACCTACTCTATGATTCCGCCACCATGTGCTTGCTTTGACCTCAACATATCACTCAAGTACAATGACGCTTTGAATCTTAGATTCTATGCTAACTATAAGTCTTCACATCTGCCAAATCTAGTATCGATTGTCGCCGTCATGTTCTCCTACATCTTCTTAAGTATCGAACTTACTCTTCACCGTCATGTGCACCCTCTAGTCGTATAGGCTTACCGTGTGTGATCATGAAGATGATCACATCCTGATTTCATATCTGATTAGATCATGATCGTTATCTTGATCTCCTACTATTCATTTACAGGAGTAGTTAGTCCTTTGTCCCTCGCCTCGATTGCTTCCTCGACTGCTTGCTAGAATAACTTATTGATTGTTATCGATTACTTATGCATCGCCTTGCATCCTTATACGGATCTCGTGCTTCACCTCGCACTCCACTTTCCCATATAGCCGACGTCTCCCCAAAGTCAAGCCAAAATCTCCATGATGATTCCGCACTCAAATCGGGAAATAAATACCCGATCTACTGGCACCTAACCTAGGCTTACTGCCAAGGTCCGAGCACCATCGATCGACCAATAGTAGCCTGTCCCAAATAATAAGCCTAGGGTAGGTACCAACCAACCTATTCCACTGCTGATTCATGCCCTATTTTCTTCATTGCTTCGCCCGATGAACTATCTTACTTCTCAAGCCTGCCTCTACCTCATCCGACTCTCTCTGGAATTCAATGGTTGATATTTTGGAAGTGGTTCTTTATGTGTTCAAAAACCAACTTCGATACGAAATCAAATCATTGCACGTGTAGAGTTCAACGAGTGACTACAATGCCCCAACTTTCTTTGATCATGCTAAAATGCACTCAACCAACCATTTAGCCTCATGCGATGCCTACATATGCTAGCACACTCATTCGTGCAAATTCATACATGCATACACAAACACACTGCAACACAAATTACGCTTTGGACTTTAGCGGAGCGATTACCTGATATGATATATTCTCATGCAACTTAGTGCACATTATGGTTGTTATGGCTACATAAGATGCTTTCAACACTCTTATACACAAAGGTATTTACACACATACATACGTATGTATGTATATGTGCGCGCGTGTGTATATTCACATAGATACACACGTATATTTAGCAAACATAACAATTCTAATTACAATATCCAAATTGTCTTGATTGTTATATGTCTTCAAATACATGGATACGTATACTTACCCTTATACATATATATATGTACATTTTATACAAGTAAAACATTTATTACTTTATCAAATCTTACTTTTATTGACTAAACCAATTCAGTAAAAGTCTAATATGATATCATACTATTTTATAAAATCTTACAATTATTTTATAAAATATATTATTAGCTTATTGATCATTTCTAAGCCTTTAAATACTTAATTTCCTCATTATAATCAATTATACATTATATTACCATTTTATAAAATCTTATTTCCATTTGATAAAGTCTATACTTTATTTATAAAGTTATATAACCATTTTACGAATAATAATCAAGCTTCATTTATACTATTTTATAAAAATACCATTTTATAAAATACATTTTTACTTATAAAAATCATTTGCTTAAATAATATTTTTAAGTAAACTAATCATTAACAATGATCGTTTCTTTATTTTTTAAATAATACTCATGAGTGGTCTTCATTAACCATCTAATCACTTTAATAACTTGTGTAGAGTTAAAAGCTAACTTAATTAGCTTACTAACTTTTCTAAACCATTTACATTCGTTTTATTATTACTTACTAATGATATGCACTTCATTAAATCATATAATTAGCCTCTAATCTATCACAACATCACATATAATCATTCAATTAACCCAAAATCAAATTCTTAGCTTACTAAATAGTTCAAAATAGTTATCAAGGTCTTAAACAAATAATGAGTTATTATAATCATGTTTATAATGTGAAAACAATTCTAAATTAACTCGAACAATCTCCAAATCACTTAATTTAAGTTCCATGTTAACCACTAAAACAAAATATGAGGATTAACACCTAAATATAGATGGAAAATCATTCCTCACCTAACTTTTCCCTACAAGCTCTAATCACAAAATCCCACTCCAAAGCTCTTTTGAAATCCTAGATGAAGCTCCAAATCACAACTATATCCTAATCCCTTGATTGGTTTTATAGAGAATTGGATAAGAGGAACTATGGTTATTTTTATTTGAATTTAGGAATTTTATCTTGAGGGTTCAAGGCTTAAAGATCAGGGAGAGATTATGGGAAGATTATGAAAGTAATTAGAGAAGAGGAAGAAGAATGAATGTAGGAATGAAAATGAAAGAGGAGTCAGCTATGTATAAGCCCACTTAGGGGTCAGCTAGTGGGCTTGGCCCAATTTTGTTCATCCAAGAAAAAACACTATTCACTCTAAAAATTCATTGAATCCAAACATAGTCTAGATTATACTGATTTTTCTCTAGTCCGAAAAGCAGTCACAACTATGATTGCCTTGAGATCCTATTCTTCTGTCTCTAATAGTCGAGTACAAGAGGATTTCCTTAGTTAAAGACTAAAAATTTAAATTAATTATTTACATATTCGGTCTTTAAAATCATGGGGTGTTACATTCTTCCCTTCTTAAAAGAATTTCGTCTTCAAAATCCCTATAAGTAAGAGAAAGTCATGAGACTCACCAAAATTCCCAAACCTCAGTTTTGGAATTGAGCATATTTTCCCTTATGTTATCGGCATTACGGAAAGTCCTAAATTAGAATGCATCATAACTAGGAAATGTCTGATAACATACATTATCCCACATTTCCCAAAAGCACATCTCTTTTGATGAAAGCTTCCACCATTTAAATGCTAAACCAAAAACCTAAGCATCCAAATAGTTTCACTTTAGCTCTCAAGCACCAAACTATACTATTCAACGAGGATTATGTATAAACATAACGACAACATGGGATTTAAGCATGTATAACCTTAGTGTAGTAGCCGATACTACCCTAATCATACATGACAATCTGTTGGAGAGTAAGCACTAGTGAGTCAGTATCAAATTATGGCACAAACTTCAAGTCACATCAAAGGCAGCATACTCGTATAGATCCCATCTCGGCCTTACAGTGGGCATGGATGATATGCGATCTATTTTAGATAGTTATGACTATCGCTCTTGAATATACTTTAACTATTAAAGTATAACTACCATACAAGCAATCAAACATATAAGACAAACAACAACCAATTAATAAAAAACAATAATAAACAATAAGCAACAACCAAATAATAGAAAACACCGATAAGAAACAATAACTAGCATACAAACTATCAAATATGTAAACAAGTAACAAAAAATCAACAACAACCAAAATCAGCCAACAACAAACGACATCAATAGTAGCAAGCAAACATAACCAATAGCAAACAACAGTAAGCACAACAAGCAATAATAACCATAAATAAAAAATAATAAACAATCAACATACAATTAATATACAAATAACCAATCAATAGGCAAAAGCAATCGCATAAAATAATAAAGCATTTAGAATGATCATATACTGACATGCACGAGAAACAACCAATATTTAAATGCACATGTGAAGCCTTGAACTCTAATAAGTCCATTTGATATTTAAGATGAACGAAACGTCTAAGTGGTGCTACTCCATTCATAAACAAAATACATAAAAGACTAATACACCTCTCGCTACAAAAATGAAAACTTACTGTTTATGCCAAAAATTATCACAAACAGCCAATTGTCGATGAAAGCACCCATTTACGGTCACAGATCACAGATAGCAAGTATATAGAGAACATAAATATGAAGAACATAAAAAATTTCAAAGAAAAGCAGTAGAAGTACACAATTTATAGTGGTTCGACATTGTAGCCTACGTCCACTTTGAAGGATTTTTTGTTTTATTGATGGTTCTCGCCGGTTACAATTGATTACAGTAGTAGAAGTGAAGTACAAAGGTGATTTCGGCAGAGTCTGGATGTAGAAGAGCCAAAATATACATTTTTTGTAGACTCTGGGATGTTATTTATAGGCGTAGGATGCTAATTCTCGCTCAGATCTCGGGAGACCTCTTCTGGCACGTGACTGGGCCCATGCGATCGATCCCATGTCATCTGCACTCGGTCCATGATCGATACGAATGAATTTCGTATCGATTAAGATTGGATCCAATTGAGTCGAAATTTAGCATGAACATTCTTTTGGCCGTACGTAAGCTCCTATGAAAATTTGGTGGCATTTGGACTTGTAGATTGTGCGTTATGATCGATGCAAGTTTAGCTTTTTGGTTGCCCATTCGTGTCGATGCTGCTCATATCAATGATTCTGCACATGCTCGCTTGTTGACATGGTGCTTGTTTTTTTGGATCGATCCACATTTCATGCCGATCGATCGAGTCTTCCCTATGTATACGCCTTGTTCGTATCGACCCAGTTGAGCCTTGTTCATATCAATCACAACTGTTCTATTCGTATCGATCATAATTGGCCTCTTCATATCGATCATTGTTGGTCTCTTCGTATCGATGGAAGGGCATCTGTTTCGTATCGACCATCTAGTTGATCGATATGAAGTACACATCTACGTGATCGCTACGAAGTAGACAACTATGACTACTTTGCATCGATAGGATTTCATATCGATCATTTGGGTGATCGATACGAAACATGTATTAACATGGATCGATACGAAATGTATATTGAAATGAAGTGAGTAACCTTAGTCGATTTGAAAGGTGCATGTGTCTAGTGGATACAAAACGAACGAGTGCAGACTTGATGGATGCGAACAGCATGGGTAAGAAATTGGTGAGGACCTAGGCAGCTGACCGATTCACGGCCACGACCCGTAGTAATCTTCTTTTCGACCCGAAGTAGACCTCTCAATGGCTCGAAGTAGATGCTGTGAAGACTTGAAATAATTGGCGAGTGGGTTAACATATCAAAGACCCAAGGTAGATCCTTCCCTGACACGAAGCAAACTACCCGGAAACTTAAAGTAAACAGGGAAATGACTTGGAGCAGATTCCAAACAACCTAAAATGACTCGACCTTGGTCGAAACCATATTTTAGACATATTGCTCTATTTGTTTACCGACTATGCTATGTTTTGGCTTCGTTATCATGCTTGTTGCTCGTGAAAACCAACTTCGACCTTTATGTAGTTAATTGGGTTAAATCTGCCTGTGTTGTCCTTGCCCAAAGGCGGGTTAATACTTACATGGTGCGCTAGATGAAACAGAAGTCAATACATAAATACAATACATAAAGGTGTCAAGTTTAGCTAATCTACCGAGTAATTAGAAATAGATAAATGTACCACTCAAGTATAGGATGGAACAGAAGTCGGTTCACCAAAAATAGAGCATACCTCACTGCCTAAGCTCTTTCTGTTTCTCCTATGTAGTAGGCCTGCAAGGACCCGAAATGCCTGTAAGGCATAAGGCATCACCACTTATTCACCCACCGATATTGTAGCACAGTCCCTTTTCAAGTGATAAAGCCTATCGCAATCGAAGCACTCACGCTTTGCTTTAGCTGGATGACATTTCATAGCTAAATGCCCTATATGCTACAGGAGTGACATACTAGTTAAACTTTTTCCTTTAAATAATCTCGATCTTTCCTTGTATCATGGTTTTTGTTCTTCGGTTGAGCTTCGATTTGCTTTCCACTTCCGCTTACTCCAATGGTACCTCACAGATGCTATCATGCGGGAGAACCATCCCAACGATACTTTCTATAGTGGTCCATAATAGGGATAAGACTAAGTAATGAATCCCCAACAAATGCTTTAAGACTTAAGGCAAACCCCTTTGCCCACATCAATTGAGTATCGACCATTTCAATCCCTAAAATTAAAAGATTGAATCGGCCAACATACCCCTTCACTAACAAGTTGCCCTGCTTAAGATGGATGGAATACTAAAAACACACACCCTTCTCAATCTTAGAAATAAACTGAGAACCAAAGCATTCCATATCATAGACCTGCTCATCAACTACCCTTACATTATGTCCTACCTTGCCAAGGTCCCTCCTCTCTAGATTTTGAGAAGTAATCTTCCTTATGAGAACATTCTCTAGACCTGTATCAATGGGAGCCCTCTCCTGCACATGTCCAAGACCGTATCTTGGCAATAGTCTTAGGACTTAGTATGTCTTCCCATCAAGGCTAAAGAAATCCCGGCATAGTTTCAAAGAGTCTAAAACTTGTTAAGCAACATATAGTGGTGCCCCAAGGGCCACGCCACTTCCAACGCTAGTCGCATAGGTAGGAAATGCTCAAAGGCAGCGGAACATCTCTTGTGATAGCTGACAAGTCTCTGAACTAAACAAACATCTCAAACTACCTATCGACAGCCGCTCATGCACTCCATCTCCTGATACTGATAGCCTGACGAAGATACCTTAACAACTAGCAATTGGTATAAATCAAAGAACAAAAGACAAGTAGTGTATATAGTAAAATGTAAGAGAAAATACAAGTACGCTCTCTCGATGTATCTCTTTTTACTAGATTGATTAGCCCAAACTAGTCTATTTGGTCTATGTGTTGAGCCTAAGATCTGATACCAAATGTAATTCCCCATCCTTTGTAATACCAAAATATTAGTGCCTTACATCAGTGCTCGAATTTCGGATACCATAAAAGATAGATTGTTAAGGTAAAATCAAAATAAAACACCAAACCTAGATGTCAATAAGATCTCATAAAGGAAGGATAACATATAATATACCAAATATACATGAACAAAATAGGATGAAAATATAAAAGAGACCAAACTAGTGGAAGTAACTGAAAAATAAATATCAATACAAAAAGTCATAATACATCAACTCCCAACAACATGCGGTTCTGAATAAATATCGGATAAAACTAGTCTCATTTATGTATAGCAGGTCTACTATATACTACTATAATATCAAGTATACATATATAAAATATCGATGCCATGTCTCCAAAATGCTTCAACTGCATATCCCAACAATGTATCCTCAAAAGCATTATAACGACCTACCATTTCGAACCATTTAAATTGACAATCATCCCCACATGTTGAACTTGAATTGCTCAAAACAACAGATTGTTAATTTATAATTTGCAAAACTTATCATATACAGTAAATAAATCAATCATAAAATCACAGACACAGAGTAGTACAACAATAAGTAGCGGAATAAACAAATAGTAGTTCACGGAGCTACTACAGAACATCAGAGTCTGAAACAAATACAATAGAAAATCCCAAATACATAGAAGTCACTAATACGAAAGCAACTGACAAGTCTGAACATAAACAACTGGAAAAAAATTGAAATAACTGAATAGATATAAGATAGATCCCCAAGCAAAACTCCAAGCTTCAAAGGTGAGTCTTAAATACTTAAATATTGTGACACTCTGTCTTACTCGAGCATAAAGCAAAACACAAAACACTTGAGTCGGGATTAACGCTCTTATGCAAGTGAATTAACTCAAGTGAAATGTCTAAGTAAAATGCAATATAACTAAAAGGATGTTTGGGATTCCGAACCGTTAAAAATCTGTGAAACTATCTACATACATAGTATAATACGCTACATAGATAAATAGTAAAGTAAACTATTAAAATAGCGTTAAGGCGTTACCCATATCCCCCTTAACACATTTTATATAAATGTCGTAGTCTATACAGTACCATAATTCCTCCGTAAACTGGAGGGCTATCAGAGGGCAATCCATAGTGTACAACACAAACCAAACTCGTAATGGGAGTGATAAGACATGTAACAAGGCACGCGAGGCAATGCCTAGAGTAGGATACAACATTTTGCACTCCCAGACTAGTGGTAACGCATAGCAGCTATACCGCCTACCTCAAGAAACACTCCCAAATCAATGGTGCACCCAATCAAATCATAAATTAATGGATATGGTATCGAAGAAATATGCTCGATAGGGGGACGACCCCACTTGGCCCGTATAGCTCCTGTTTTAGCCACATCAAGCTGACTCGAAGGAGTCAGGGCTGTGTCCATACCTCATACAAACGTTCGCCAAACCATCCTACTTCATTCTGGAATCTCCATCATGCGCATAGTTGTTAAAACGGTTTTCTGTATTGGCAGAGAGCATGACAATATCAAATCCCGATTTCTTTGATAACCAGACGCTTATTTCACACCGTGATCATTTTCATTTCAAACAGTTCATGCTACATATCAAAATTTCATATTTGTTTCAAAAATCATATCACTTTCGAAATCATATTCACTTTCAAAATCATATCAGTTTCGAAATCCTTATTCAATTTAAGTTATAACAGTTCCAACTTAAATAGTTTGAGTATTAAAAGTAGTATTTATATTGGAATAGTTTTACACTAAAATAGTATATATTTAAAAGTAGTTATAGATTAAAATAGCTTACATATATATATATATATTAAAAATAGCTTATATATCAAAAGAGTTTATATCGAAAATAGTTTCAAATTAAAATTGTTTCTTTTAATTTCACAAATTAATTCAAATCAACTTTAGTTCCAAAATTTAATTTAAATCAATCTCAGTTCAATAATTTCAATCAAAAATTAAAGGTTCAATTCAAATTCTCATTAGAACAATTTTTAATGTATATCGATTTCAAATCCAATTTTGGACTACGAATGTAAACCACTTCCAGTTCAGTACGTTTCAAAGTTTAAATATTCAAACAGTAACAATAACTCAATTTGATTATTCTTATTTTTATTTCAAATTTCAACTTTAATTTTATTTAAAATTTGAAAATATCACTTAATCATTTTTACTAACATTTGTATAAAATCTTAAATTACAAATTAAAAAAAAATTAAATATTCAATTTCAATTTATTTAAATTTCAAACTATTCATTTAATCACCTTAAATCAAAATCCAATTATCAAGTTATAAACTCATATCCTTGAGATCTCAAAATCAATAAATCCAAATTAATTCTTATTTAAATTCAATTCTTAAACAAATTAAGTTACAAGTATACTTTAACTTATCCTTCTCACCTTTATATATTTATGTTATTAAAAAATCTATTTTAAAAATAATAACATAAGTTCAAATAAATATTTAAACATATATATATATATATATATATTAGTTGTTTAAAAAAAATTAAAATTAATATAAATTGTAAATGAATATTTTCAAATACAATATATATACTCATCCAGTTAAATACTATTAAATTAAATTTTATTATATTAATTATTATTAAATTAAATCTTACTATTATTAAATCTATTTTAAATCTTAACTTATATAATTTAAAAATAATAAAGTCAGAAGTTAAATTTCATAATTTACATTTTAAAACTTAACATATAATTTTAAAATTTCCAAAACATATAGTTTCAAAAATTAAAATTTTACACCTTTATTGAAATTAAAATATCTTTACATTTTATTCCAAAAATCAGTACACATATATTTCCCCTTTTCAAAATTTGGAAATCATTTAAAAATAGACTAACGGTGTTTGTATATAATTTTCTATCCCATGGTTAAGTGACACAGACATTTATCATTTCAATCCGCAAAAATTCAATATTTACGAGTATATATCATATCAACACGCAATCCCAAAATTTCAAAAATCAATAAAATGGCTTGGGCGTAACATTTCAACCCATAAAGATTTTTCCTCATTTGTAATACCGTTCGGTTGTGCATCATTTATACCCATAGCGATTTTCCTAACTAGCAGGAAACTTAAAGAGTGAGAACAATAAAAAAATAACATAAAATGACATAGCATATCAATGGCAAATATGATCATAATTAACAATTTAAATAAAATATATATACTAACAGGTTATTGGTGTCAATATTGTCAATTAGCATGGGTGAAAAAATACAAATAATAACATATCATATTTAATGATTAAATAAATAAAAATTCAAATTTAACAACATATTTCAATCGTCATTTCATGTGAAATCAATTTATTAAACATATGAACGTTAATCATGAGTGATCGCTCACCTTTCGAGGCTATGAAATTTGAAAACACAAACAAGCTATGAATTGAATCACGAACTCGACAATCGACTAATCCAAATGACAATCCCAAAGAAAAGCAAGGTGGACTCGAGATCGATGAAAACAAAATGTATAAAAAACTAAAAAAAATCTACAATTTACTAACTTATTTAAAATAAAATCTTTATATTATATTTTAAAGATCAATATTCAATTTAAAACGCATTTTTAAAATAAAAATCTTCATATTATATTTTTATAAGTCAATACTATTTAAAGCACATATATTAAAATCAAAATATCTATATCATATTTTTATAATCAATACTTAAGAATCAATATTCTTTTCTTTTTTTTTTTAAAATATATAAGAGAAGGCTTGGCTGAAGCAGGCTGAGGTGGAGGATGTTGTTTCTGCGTGGGTGGAAGGGTGATCGCTGCAAGGTTCACGAGAAAGGTGCATGAGCGTAGTGATTGTCAAAGGTGGCAAAAGTAGACAAGGTGGAGATAGGTGGGCTATCAGGTGAGTGCAAGGGTCGGCAAGGTCAATGAGGGCAAAGCAGTGGGTTGAGAGTTATTGGAGCGTGACTGCGGCCAAAGGAAAGTGGGATATGTGTGCGAGGAGATTGGCAATAAGCGAATGAAGGTGGTCGTTGTCATGGTGGAGGATGGGCTATGTCGTTTCGGGTGGTAACGGAGTGGTGAAGTCGACGAGTTCTAGAAGCTATGGAGGAGCTGCTTCGGTTGTGGGAAGTAAGGAGACAAGGGAAGGTCAGATAGATGCAGCGTGTGTGGTCGGTGGTGGTTGTGGTGGGTTGTGTGCTGGCGTTTGGATGAGTGGCGGAGATGACTGTCATTTGGTGGTGTGGTAATTAGGCAGTGGGGTTCGAGAAGATGTGTGGTCTCGGCTGTGCTAGATGTGGAGGGTTGCTGGAATGGCGGCGAGGAGATAGTCGTAGATCTGGTGCTCTGTCGGCGAAGTGGAGGTTGCACGTTGGAAGGTGACAAGAGGATCAAGGAGAGATGTAAGCTAGGTTTCGTCAAACAAAGGAGGAGCAGGTTCTTGGTGGAAATAAAGTGGAAATAACGGTGATGAGCAAGACAATAGTTTCAAGCAACATAAGGAATGAAAATTTAATATATAAACTTTTATTGCCATCTTTTTCTTTATGAAAAGTAAAAACAAAAAGAAGAGAAAGCAGAGAGGAAGAAATTGGAATGGAGAGAGAGTGAACCAGAAATATATTGAACAGATATGAATGTGGAAAGCCAATAGCTAAATTTCTAAAAATAATAAAGGAAAATGGCCATTTATTTTCTCACGGTGGGCAAAATAATTGGCCATATGGATACCAAAAAGGCTAAAAACTGATACCGTTTCGCAGATTTCGCCATGCACCGGACATCGAAATACAAAATAAATATACTACAGAGATCAGGATGATGAGACAAACATAATGGTACGTAGATATGAGTGGTGTGAATCACCTGTCAAAACCCAATATTTAGTGCCAAAACTGCTGCAAAAACGCTGAAAATAAGATAAACGGAGCTAGAAAAATCCAAATTTGGCGAAAATAAATATGACCTCTCACTCAGAAAATGATTTACAATTTTAGTATATAAAAATATTTAGTTTTAGAAAATATTTTATTTCCATCAATTTAACTGATTTTAAATTTAAAAATTGAAATTTCACAACTAAACAAACTTTCATATTTTCTGATGAAAATCTAACACTAGCTACATTTAAATAGACATACTCCAAATATAAAATTTTCATTGCTAAAATTTTATTGTTTGATTTCAAGAAAATCTTTAATTAATTACGTTATGAAATCGTTAAAAATCTCCGGGTCGTTACAAGCACCTGAATTCCGAACAACTCAATTAAGTACTCCAAAGTTGTCATGACATACACAGAAAAAGACAAAATGCAAGCCCAACTTAAAGCCTAATGTGAGGGGAACTATCTTAAAATACTATATTTCAAAACTATGTATAACTAAACGATAAACAACTGAATCACTACCGTCCTTCTCGACAAAAGTGGCTTACGGATAATCCATACTACCCATAATCAAATATAGTAGGCCCATTTCAAAAATAATGAATCATACCATAACTTGCTCTTCTTCTATAATCAATGAGTTGGAAAAACTAATATGATGTGATGGACACATAACAATATACTATGATAAAGGAAATCGCAATGTATGAGTTTAGTAGGAGTAAAGTGTCATAATATAAGTCTACACTATGCTACACACAAGGATAAGATCAAGCAGTTAGTATGTGTAAGCACAATATAACAAGGTTTCAAATAGAGAATATTAACTATTATACCATACTAAATGAAATATAAAATTGGAGAAACTACACTTTATGTGACCATTGGATTTGTATACATCTTACCTTTGAGAGTCCATAAAATAAAACTAAGCGTCCCTATATGACCTTGTTATTGTATAGGTGCCACCATATTGAATTAGGTCGCTCTCCTGCGAACAATAAAAACCATTGCCACTATAGTGCTCCCTGGTGTGAATATCAGCGCTATTGCTACTTGGTACAAGTAACCCTTAAGCACTGTTCTGAACCCTCCTAAAGGCTTGGTCCGAAATTGTAAAACAATGAACAAATAGATGTGTAGCATTGGAATTGCATTACGACCTAAATCTAATCGCCTACTCCACGATGGCCTTGTCATGTACTTACTTTGACCCTAATGCATCACTTAAGAACAACAACCCTTTGAACCATAAAGTCTATGGTAACCATAAGTCTACATTTCTCTCGATTTGGTGCTGATTGTTGTTGTCATGTGCTCGCACACCTGCCTAAGTTTGGAACTGACTCCTCATTATTCTTTGCTCCCTCCAGTCTATTATGTGTCCCTTAACTTGATCGTTTTGTCGGCCGCTTGTCCGAACATTTTATTGATTGTTATCGATCATTTGTGCATCGCCTTGCATCCTCACCTAGATCCCATGCATCGCCTTGCATCCAACTTTCCCCAGTAGCCCAAAACCTCCCTAAAATTGTGCCAAAGCTCCATGAAGAACTGCAGTGGAAACGGGGAATAAATCCCCGATTTATTGGCACCAAAACTGGGCTTATTGCCATGGTCCGAACACATTGGTGGTCTACTACAGGTCGACCGATGGTAGCCCATCCTTGGCAACAAGCTTGAGGAAGGTGCCGCCTAACCTATTCGGATGCCAATTCACACTCTATCCTTGGAAACGGGGAAGAAATCCCTAATTTATTGACACCAAAGCTGGGCTTTCTGCCAAGGTCTGAACACATTGGTGGTCTATTACCGATCGACCAATGGTAGCTTAATGAGCCACCTTGCTTTCCAAGCATGCTTCTATCCATTAAGACCCTATCTGAAGTTCATTGGTTTATGTTTTGGAAGTGGTTCCTTATGTGCTCAAAAAACAACTTTGACATGAAATCTACTCTTTGCACGCGTAGTGTTCAATAAGCGACTATAACAACCCAACTTCCCCTTATCATGCCAAAACACTCTCAACCGGCCATCTAACCTCAGATGCCAACACTTGCAAGCGTACTCATTTGTGCACATTTACCCATGCATACACAAACACACTACAATACAAATCACGTTTTGGATTTTACTAGAGCGATTACTCGCCTCGATATATTCTCATGCAACTTAGCATGCACTATGGTTGCTATGGCTGCGTGAGATGCTCTCAACACTCCTATACATAAAGGTATCTACTGTTGGGGATGCGGATTAAGGATCTTAAGACAGAAATAACACTAGAGGGGGGGTGAATAGTGTTTTAAAGAATATATGAACTATATGACTAAATTAAAACTTTCAACACAAATCTAAACAGAATTCTAACACAGAGTGATCACAGAACATATAACAAATGCAAATAGTAAAGTAAAGCAAGTAAAAGGAAAGAACACACCGGATTTTATACTGGTTCGGAATCCTCCTACATCCAGTCCTACACCAAGGCAATATCCTTGTACAGATTTTTATAAGCCAATATCCAAATAACAACCCTCAGTTTCTAAGGCCTTGAGGAACCCTCCTATCTCCGAGTCTGGGGTAAACTCTCTTGATTTACGGGACACAAGATCACCGTAATACTTCTTAATAACAATCCTTTTGAATGGATAGACTCTATGGACTTTTTGAATACAAATTAATCCTATAACTCTGAATAGCACTTTGATCTTTAGTAGAATGATGGAGAATCAAATAGAGAGAGTATCTAAATGATTTCCTATTAAGAATTTGGCAGAATGATGGAACGATCTTGAAAATATGAAGTTTTATGGATATGGAATGGTGGAGAAGAAAGAGTGAAGAAAATTAGAAAGTAGTTGTTAAAAAATTTGTTTTGGAAGCCTTCATATAGATGCTCAACAGTCATAACCATTGGCGAAAGGTTTTTGAACGAATGGACACTTCTTTTGAAAATTGAATTTTGAATCCAACTGTCACCATGTCGACATGGAGTATCCCCATATGTCGACATCCCTCAGTTCAAAATTGTAGAGATGTTGTTTTGTAAAAGCAATTGAATTTAGAACAAGTTGAAACTTCTCTGAAGCAAAATAAAGTGTTTAAACAATATTTTGAGATAGAGAATGAATATAAAACATTATTTTAAATATATATATATATATATATATATAATTGATATAGACCGTCAATTATATAAGTAATATTTAAAATCAGAATAAGTTTTGATGTTTTAAAAATAAAAGTTTTTTGAAATCAGAATGGAGGAATATTTCAAGGCTAAAACAAAGTTTGAAAACATTTTTGAAAACATGATTTTGAAGGCTAAAACATTTTGAAAAACAGATTTAAAAACATTTTGAAAAATCTATTCAAAC
This sequence comes from Allium cepa, assembly GCA_030765085.1. Taxonomy (NCBI): domain Eukaryota; kingdom Viridiplantae; phylum Streptophyta; class Magnoliopsida; order Asparagales; family Amaryllidaceae; genus Allium; species Allium cepa. The sequence goes on from CM060937.1 coordinate 430,899,231, forward strand.
TGAAATTGCAAAGGACCTTCCTACAGAGCTCCTCCATAGGACTCGAGAACTTGTACAAAGTAGTTTAAATGATTTTGCTTTCGTGGGTTTGTAAGTCACTTGTCGTAGGTTTGTAAGCTACTTGTCGTGGGTTTGTAAGCCACTGGTTTCGATAGAAATTGGGTTCCATCCCAAAAGAAAATTGGAAGAAAGATGAGAGTGCTATTATGAAGTTTTAACAAAATACTAGACACTTATCTTGAGATCTTGAAATCTTGATTCTCTAGAGTCTTGAATCTTGAATATCTTATCTTCATCTTGATGCTTGAGTCTTTATACTGATCAGTCTTCGATAATATCTTCATATACTTCCTATATACATATATATATCTATCTATATGAAAATGTTAGTATATATTTTATAAAGTAAAGTATAATAACAATATAAGGTTGTTGTCATCAAAACATCATCAACTCAGTTCCTAACAATCTCCCCCTTTTTGATGATGATGACCTTTATTTATAAAATATTCTTACCATACCATAACTCTCCATAACTCCCTCTTACTCCGTGACTTCTTCTTAAAACCACAACTCCCCTTTATTCCATGACTCCCCCTTACACCAAGAACATATATTTTTATAATTTTCTCCCCCTTTGTCATCAACAAAAAGGAATAAAAGTGTGACGACCCATCTTTCATTTCACAGAAAAATGTATCATCAATAAGAAAAGAAAGAGATAGAAATAGAAAGATAGAAAGAAAACAAACAACAATCATCAGAATCTCACAGCGGAAACGAACAAAATATAATATTACATATATCCCTTACATAATTTACATATCAGAGTTCAAAAATAATACTACTCCATTACATCAGCCATTCATAAGAGTTTTCCCAACCCATACATCTCAAAACATAACACCCAAAATGCCACTACTACGAATATAGTTAGATAGTACGTCTGGACACCAGCTCCAGCCTCCAAAACATATGCTAATCCAAACCTAATCACTTGGCTACTCATAAAAATTTGAGTACCCAAGAGTTTATGAAAAACAAAATAAACTCCGGGTCAGACATGGGTCTGGTGTGAGTAAATCAGTTAAAGTTGCTTAACTTTTAAAATCATTTGAAACAAAAGGTATCACGTAAGACTTCCCACAAATAAACACGGGTAAGTTTTTACCTTACGCTAACCAAAACATTTGATAGAAAATTCAGTGATATTATAATAGGGTCTAGGGTTTTCAAATAAATAGAAAATACCCGAAATTGTTACATTCATTAAATTCCAACTACTAGCCACGGAAGTGGGTAATACAATCAAAACTGTATAGTCTCGTAGGGAAAATGGATTTCCATCAATGGCAGGGCTACTGGGGTACCGCCCGTCACAGTACGGGGCCTAGATCACCGTACCGAGGAGCCACCCTAACTTCCCTGCAACACAAGGCCGGACCTGTCCCTTACTGGATAGTTTCGAACAAGATAACCCACAGTTGTGGCCAACAACTGCCCACACAGCCGAATAAATAATAAGGGACTTCTAGACAAGGGCAAATCTCACTCTCAAGTGGGGGCTACCCACGAAGCCTTGCTGCACCTCCCCTGTTTTAGCCATTCCCGGTTGATGAGGCTTGAGGTTACGATTACCTTTATAAAGAACTCATCTCTTAGAATGCTCATCGTCCACCTGACGATGATCTGAAAACATTAAATCCATACAAGTTCGTTCCGGGTTCGAACGAAACCGAAGGCATTATCTCGTTACACTCATTTTGGAATCACCCTCATAGTTAACGACGATAACCCTTGCACTTTGATTCTCCATCTCGAATCTATAAGTACTATTCATTCAAACTCATTACGGAATCACCCACAGAGTTATACTGACGTATAACCCTTACACCTCGAGTCTTCACTCTTCACATAACATTCACGACCTAACATTATTTGGAATCGATGTGGTTTTCGGATATCCAAATATGGAAACCTGATCCCGGTCTCATCGAAATCCAAAGCGTGTCTTTTAGGTCCAAGTTGTTTAAAGTTTTAAACAATTCAATTCAGATTTTAAACATAGCATCATCACAACATTATCAACAGATAATAACCAATATCTATCACAGATATACAACATCTTATCACAGAATATCACTCAACATCATTCAACAGATATCAACCATATACAGATATCAATACAAACTATCATCCACAAGCAAGCACTACTTAATTCATATCATAATTAATTTAATTAATTTAAATTAAATTAATTACTTAAGAATTTATCAATTAATCTTGCTTAACCAAACATTAATTAATTAATCCCAATTATTTAATTAATTAATCACCCCTAAATCATCTTATTATTAATTAATTACTACTTAATTAATTAGTAATCTTTATTTAATTATCAATTAATTACTATAATTATTTATTAATTAAATTTTGATTAAAAATTAATCATTCCTTAATTGGTTATTAATTAATCCTTAATTTATAATTTATTAACCTTAATTACTTCTTAATTACCTTAATTAATTCTTAATTAATTACAAATTAATTTCTTAATTATATAATTAATTATTCATTAATTAACCTTAATTACTAAATTAATTAAATCTTAACCCTTAATTAATTTACAATTAATTATAAATTAATTAATGTTTAATTACTTAATTAATTAACTCCTAATCAATTAATTAACTTCTTAATTACCAATTTATTAATCATTAATCAATTAATTAATCAATTATTAATTACTTATGAATTAATCTTAAATTAATTAATAAATTAATTAACAACCTATTAATTGTTATTAGAATTAATCCATAATTACCCATTAATTAATTAATAATTAATTAAATCTTAACAATTAATTAACCAAAATTAATTAATCAATACCATCACTAATTACTAATAAATTAAAGTAACTTAAATATCATAATTTAATTAACTTTTAAACAAAACAATATTCATTTATCTTCAAAACTCTTGTATATTTAAGTATTCAATTTAATAAAAACTAAATACTTTTGAAAATGTTAGATTTAAAAGATATAAACTATTTCAAACCTCAAATAATAAGATAAAAAATACCCTTTTGAAATAAATATTCGACACTTTATAAAATAGAGATAATATAAAGTTTTAAACTTTAAACTTAAAACAAATTGAAGTTTTAAACCAAGCTTAAACTTGTCTTCATTAAATTTGCATATAGCCCGACCCAATTCACTACCCAGACCCAACTCTATCTCCTTCCTACCTTCCATCAACCTGAACCCAACATCACGCAAGAGCACAACTCCCCTCAACCCGAGCACAACACGCGATCTACCCGAGTCCATCACGAGCGCGACTTCGAGCTTCAACTCACGCACACTCGAAAACACATAGACACATACACACGCCTCGACGTGCACCTGCACAGTGCCACCGCACCACCATCGTCACCGCTGGCCTCACGTGCAAACCACTCTTCGTCCCCTGTTCCAGAATCTCAACCAAGAAATCAACAACTCGAACTCAAACAAAAATCGAGTGCTCGAGCCAAAATTCGAAACTGCAGACGCAAAGAGAAAACCCAACAACCACGACCATCTCACCCAATTACGGCACCAAACTCCGGCCACGCGTGCACAACAACCACACGTCATTCCTCTTCAAACCATTCTCAACTCGGTCACCTCTATGCGTCACGCGATTGAAAATTACAAACTCAAAGAAACAGAACCCAAAACCCTAAAAATCCAAATTTCAAATTCTATGTTGTATAATAAATTCAATCACTATTTTTCTAGTGATAATCATCATCTAACATAGCTTCAATTTAAATTTCAAAAGCTAAAATCAATCCATGCTCGAGAATTTTACAAAAGCCCCAAATACAGTAATCTTCAAAATTCGAATTCAATTTCAAGTTATAAATTCTGAGTTCAATTTGAAAATTCATAACATGCATTATATATTCAACATATATATTTGATTCATCAAAAATTAACATAATTTACATGCTATGATTTTCTTTTGTTTTACTGCATATGCTTGCTTTCTGCAGTTTACAGTATCATCAGTATATATGTTTTTAATCATACTGACTCTAACTTATATATATATATATATATATATTTGAAGATATGTATCCAACATCACCATACCATATTTTAATTTAAAGTTAGCTAAGATAATTTGCTTTGATCTTGAAGCAACAGAGGATCACAATTTCATTAACATGCACAGTCAAATAATTGAAACTGTAAACAACATTTCACAAATCAATTAACATGCAAGCATTCATCACTAACATTCAACATACAACTTTTATACTTAAGGTTTAATTTAAAGATTTACTCACCTTATTTTTTTTCTGATGATGATTCAAATTGCAGGAACAAATTATGTGAACTGCAGGCTTCTAAAAACTGAGATGAATTGATGTTGGTGCTTTAAATCTTGAATAAGTTGATGTTAAACTTTGTGATTGCTGTAGAAATTTGGTTGAAGATGTGAAGATTGAAAAGGTTCAGATTTTTGGAGAGAAGAAATGAAAATTTTCTTTTTAGTAAAATGAGAGAGTATGCATGAAAAATTTGTTTTATGAAATTTAGAGAAAAGAAAATCTAAATTTTATGACACTTGTCAAATTAATGGTTAAATTCCTAACACATGTTTTATTAATAATCTTAGATGTTAACATGTGTTTTATTTCATGCAAAAATGAAATTTAAATATTTACTTAATTGATTCTCTTATATATGTTTATATTTAAATCCTTAGAAAAATCAATTTCCTTTTTAAATAATGAATATAAAACCAATGTTATAACATAATTAAAATTATGAGAATATTCTTCAAAATTCAAAGTAAAATTTAGAATAAAATTTAATATAGTTTAAATCCTTCAATATATCAATTCAAACACAAATTGAATTCTAAAAATCCAATTCAAAATCAAATTTGGTATGAATAAAATCTTAACACATTCAATTCCTTATATTAGTTTTTTAATTGAAATAAATTTATATTTACAATTCATTTATTTGTTGTTGAATAAAATAACAACATTTATCAATTTAAATTAATTTATTATATAGATTATCATATTTAAATTAGGTGTGAAATTCCGGGATATCACAATCCTCCCCCCTTAAAAGAATTTCGTCCCCGAAATTTAAACAAAAGTTAATCCAAAATTTTTCATTTTATTCAACACTTCAAACATACATAACATCCATACATAAGCAACTATCAAAAAAACATCCAAACAAACATACATCCAATACAAACACTACTAGCTATCCAGGCACATATCCAGATAAGCTTTCCTAATACTATCCAGAGTCTCCCATGTACAATCTCTGGGATCATCACTCCACTGGACTTTAACAAGCTTCACAATCTTGCTTCTGAGCTGTCTCTCATCTTGATCAACAATTCGAACAGGATGTCGGACAACTGACAAGTCCGGCTCAACCTCCGATTCCTCCTGCACAACTGGCTCCACAATAAGAGATGGATCGTGCACATATTTCCGTAGATGAGATACATGGAAAAAATTGTGAATTCCAGCCATTCGGACTGGCAATTCAATCCTATATGCAACAGCACCAATCCTCCCGAGAACTCTGAATGGACCAATGAATCTCGGAGCGAGTTTCCCTGTCTTTCTGAATCTTACAGCTCCTTTAATAGGGGAAACTTTGACATAGACTAAATCACCAATCTCGAACTCCAATTGTCTTCGTCTTTTATCAGCATATTTCTTTTGTCGATCCTGAGCAGCCCTCATCCTTTTCTTGATCAGCTCGACTTTAGTAGATGCTTCACGGATCAGATCTGGTCCAAGCACAATACGATCCTTCGACTCTATCCAACAAGCTGGTGATCGACACGGTCTTCCATATAATGCTTCATAAGGAGCCATCTTGATACTTGCTTGGTAATTGTTATTATACGAGAACTCTACTAGATGTAGATGATCCTCCCACGATCCTCCAAAATCTAATACACAGGCTCTCAGCATATCTTCTAGAATTCGGTTAAGTCTTTCCGTTTGTCCATCAGTTTGTGGATGATATGCTGTGCTCAATCTCAAATTAGTTCCCAAAGCTAATTACAATGCTTCCCAGAATTTGCTGGTGAAGATCGGGTCTCGGTCACTTACAATGCTGACTAGAATGCCATGCAATCTCACAATCTCCTTTAAGAAAATTTCTGCCAAATAAACTGCAGTACGGGTTGCTTTAACTGGAATAAAATGGGCGCTCTTGGTATGACGATCCACAATTACCCATATTCCTTCATTCCCTTTCTTAGTTCTAGGCAATCCGTCGATGAAGTCCATCGCAATCATCTCCCATTTCCATGTCAGGACCTCCAAAGGTTGTAACAAACCGGCTGGCTTCTGCTGATCTCCTTTCACTTGCTGGTAGGTAGCACAATTATTGACGAATTTGGCTACATCCTCCTTCATGCCCTTCCACCAAAAGACCCTTTTCATATCCTTGTACGTCTTTGAGATTCCTGGATGGATATTCAATCTGGAACGATGACTTTCAGATAAGACTTCCTGACGCAGATCTCTATCATATGGAACACAGATCCTTCTGTTAATCCTTAACGTTCCTTGATTATCAATCTCAAAACTAGGGCACTTCCCCTTCTTAACTCTTCTGATAATTCCTCTTAACTTATTATCAGATTCCTGCTTGCTTGAAATCCTTTCCAGAAGAGATGGAACCACTTCCAAAAGAGAAAGAACCGCATTTCTGCTAAGAGCGTCTGCCACAACGTTCCCCTTCCCTGGAGTATACAGAATATCCAAATCTTATGACGCCAAGAATTCAACCCATCTCTGCTGTCTTAGATTAAGATTTTTCTAAGAGAAAAGATATTTCAACGGTTTGTGATCCGTGAATAACTCAAACTTTTCTTCTAAAAGATAATGCCTCTATATCTTTAGAGCAAAAACAATAGCCAACAGCTCTAGATCATGCGTAGCGTAGTTCCTCTTATGAGGCTTCAACTGCCGACTCGCATACGCAATAACCCTACCATTCTGCATAAGAACAACTCCCAATCCAACAATACAGGCATCAGTATACACTTCAAACTTGCTCTTACCATCAGGAATAGCCAATACAGGAGCACTTGTCAATTTTGTTTTCAGTTTCTGGAAAGCTTCCTCACACTCGGGTGTCCACTTGAATTTAGCTCCTTTCCTTGTCAGCTTCGTTAGATGAGAAGAGATCTTAGAATAATCCTTAATAAACTTCCTGTAGTAACCGGCCAATCCCAGAAAACTGCGAACTTCTGTAGGAGTCCGAGGCTGCTTCCATTCCAGAATAGTCTCAACTTTAGCTGGATCTACAGAGATTCCCTCACCAGAAACAATGTGGCCCAAAAATTTCACTTCTGATTTCCAAAAATGACACTTAGAAAACTTCGCCTTCAGCACATGCCTTCTCAAAGTTTCCAAAACTATCCTCAAGTGCTGCTTGTGCTCTTCTTCCGATTTAGAATAAACCAAAATATCATCGATGAAGACCAAAACAAACTTATTCAGCATATCTCTAAAGACTCGGTTCATCAGATCAACAAAATAAGCAGGAGCGTTGGTTAACCCGAAAGGCATAACCAACCACTCATAGAAACAATTTAGGTCCCCTAAATGCGGTTAAGGGAATACTGTCTTCAGCTACCCTTAACTGATGGAAACCTGATGCTAGATCTAACTGAGAAAAGACAGATGCACCATGAAGCTGGTCGAAGTGATCATCAATGCGAGGAAGAGGATACTTATTTCGAATGGTCTCCTTGTTCAATTCACGGTAGTCTACACAAAACCTTAGCGACCCATCCGACTTGGTGACAAAAACTGCTGTAGACCCTCGGACTACTTCAATATCTACAACCTCTTCTTGAGAAGTCTCCACTCCATGTAAAAGACTACTCAAGTGGATTCCAGAGTTATCACACATTACTCTGGCAATCCTACCTAGATCAGTTTCCAACGAAACTGTTCTTTCATCACAATTTAAGATAGCCTTATATTTGTCAAGCCAATCCATTCCCAATATAAGGTCGAAACCTTGAAAATCCAATACATAAGGATCATAGGAAAAACTATGGGATAGATAGGAGATTCTCAAATCTTTACAAATCCTATCCAATTTGGTTACCCCTCCTATAGGATTTGATACACAAATGGGATTGTCTACGATACTAGGAGTAAGTAAGAAATTCTCTACAGTTCCCAGGGAAATAAAACTTAAAGAAGCACCAGAATCAAATAAGACTTTAATATACTTTCCATTTAAAAGTAAAGTACCTTCTAAAACTCCCTTGCCCTTCGATGAGTTTGATGGTGCACCTTCCAAAGCAAATACTTTGTTCTGTTGAACCTTATGAAGGAGCGGACAGTCTCTAGTCATGTGTCCCGGTTGGTGACAGTTAAAGCAAAGCGACTTCTGAACTAAAGCCGACCCTGATCCACTATACTGCTGTTCCTGCTGTTGTTGCTTCCTTTCTTGAGGATAGTGTTCTGCCAAATGTCCCATTTGACTACAATTATAGCATTTCCGGGGTCCATTATTATTCCCAGACTTCTTCTTGTTTTGCTTCTTCCAGTTAGGATTGAATTTCCTCTTATTCTAGTTGGAAGAATTCCCTCCTGATGCAGCAACTTGAGCCACTGACCTCTTCTTCATCAAGTCTTCATACCTTAATGCCATATCAATAAGCTCCACAAAAGACCCTTTCAGATGTGCAGTCATTCTCTCATGATACCCAGGCCTCAACCCTTGGACAAACATCTCGTTCTTCTTAAGAGGTGTGTCTATAAGTCCCGGTCCGTAGCAAGATAACTCGTTGAACTTAGTCTCGTATTCAGCTATGGACATATTCCCTTGTTTCAGATTCAGAAAATCTTGATAAAGCTGAGTTCTTCCCGCAGCAGGCATATACTTTTCCTCAAACCTCTCCTTAAATTCTTCCCAAGACATACGATCCTCCGAGATATTAGCAATCACTGAATTCCACCATACTGCAGCACCACTCTGCAATTGCCACGCAGCCATTATTCTCTTCTGCTCATCTGATAACCTCATGCTCTTAAAAATATTCTCACAGGAGCGAATCCATTCTTGAACTTCTATTATAGTTTCTGATCCTTGAAATGGTTTCCTTCCTAGATGAACAAAGTCCTTGCATAATGCAGCAAAACTGGCTGAAGACGTAACAGGATTAACAGTCTCATCATCAGTCTGCTCTCTTCTGTTACCAGTTGATCCACTCCTAACAACTCTTCCCCTTCGGCCTCTTGAACTCATATTGGCTACCTGAACAGGTAATCCAATCAACTTAGATAGGGATATAGTTATATAAGAAAATTACAAATACGCACTCTCAAGATAGATACTACTTTTTCCACAGAAAAACGTATCATCAATAAGAAAAGAAAGATATAGAAATAGAAAGATAGAAAGAAAAGAAACAACAATCATCAGAATCTCACAGCGGAAACGAACAAAATATAATATTACATATATCCCTTACATAATTTACATATCAGAGTTCACAAAATAATACTACTCCATTACATCAACCATTCATAAGAGTTTTCCTAACCCATACATCTCAAAACATAACACCCAAAATGCCACTACTACGAATATAGTTAGATAGTACGTCTGGACTCCAGCTCCAGCCTCCAAAACATATGCTAATCCAAACCTAATCACTTGGCTACTTATAAAAATTTGAGTACCCAAGAGTTTATGAAAAACAAAATAAACTCCGGGTCAGACATGGGTCTGGTGTGAGTAAATCAGTTAAAGTTGCTTAACTTTTAAAATCATTTGAAACAAAAGGTATCACGTAAGACTTCCCACAAATAAACACGGGTAAGTTTTTACCTTACGCTAACCAAAACATTTGATAGGAAATTCAGTGATATTATAATAGGGTCTAGGCTTTTCAAATAAATAGAAAATAGCCAAAATTGTTACATTCATTAAATTCCAGCTACTAGCCACGGAAGTGGGTAATACAATCAAAACCGTATAGTCTCGTAGGGAAAATGGATTTCCATCAATGGCAGGGCTACCGGGGTACCGCCCGTCACAGTACGGGGCCTAGATCACCGTACCGAGGAGCCACCCTAACTCCCCTGCAACACAAGGCCGGACCCATCCCTTACTGGATAGTTCCGAACAAGATAACCCCGCAGTTGTGGCCAACAACTGCCCACACAGCCGAATAAATAATAAGGGACTTCTAGACAGGGGTAAATCTCACTCTCAAGTGGGGGCTACCCACGAAGCCTTGCTGCACCTCCCCTGTTTTAGCCATTCCCGGTTGATGAGGCTTGAGGTTACGATTACCTTTATAAAGAACTCATCTCTTAGAATGCTCATCATCCACCTGACGATGATCTGAAAACATTCAATCCATACAAGTTCGTTCCGGGTTCGAACGAAACCGAAGGCATTATCTCATTACACTCATTTTGGAATCACCCTCATAGTTAACGACGATAACCCTTGCACTTTGATTCTCCATCTCGAATCTATAAGTACTATTCCGTCAAACTCATTACGGAATCACCCACAGAGTTATACTAACGTATAGCCCTTACACCTCGAGTCTTCACTCTTCACATAACATTCACGACCTAACGTTACTTGGAATCGATGTGGTTTTCGGATATCCAAATATGGAAACCCGATCCCGGTCTCATCGAAATCCAAAGCGTGTCTTTTAGGTCCAAGTTGTTTAAAGTTTTAAACAATTCAATTCAGATTTTAAACATAGCATCATCACAACATTATCAACAGATAATAACCAATATCTATCACAGATATAAAACATCTTATCATAGAATATCACTCAACTATCATTCAACAGATGTCAACCATATATAGATATCAATACAAACTATCATCCACAAGCAAGCGCTACTTAATTCATATCATAATTAATTTAATTAATTTAAATTAAATTAATTACTTAAGAATTTATCAATTAATCTTGCTTAACCAAACATTAATTAATTAATCCCAATTATTTAATTAATTAATCACCCCTTAATCATCTTATTATTAATTAATTACTACTTAATTAATTAATAATCTTTATTTAATTATCAATTAATTACTATAATTATTTATTAATTAAATTTTGATTAAAAATTAATCATTCCTTAATTGGTTATTAATTAATCCTTAATTTATAATTAATTAACCTTAATTACTTCTTAATTACCTTAATTAATTCTTAATTAATTACAAATTAATTTCTTAATTATATAATTAATTATTCACTAATTAACCTTAATTACTAAATTAATTAAATCTTAACCCTTAATTAATTTACAATTAATTATAAATTAATTAATGTTTAATTACTTAATTAATTAACTCCTAATCAATAAATTAATTAACTTCTTAATTACCAATTTATTAATCATTAATCAATTATTAATTACTTATGAATTAATCTTAAATTAGTTAATAAATTAATTAACATCCTATTAATTGTTATTAGAATTAATCCATAATTACCCATTAATTAATAATTAATTAAATCTTAACAATTAATTAACCAAAATTAATTAATCAATACCATCACTAATTACTAATAAATTAAAGTAACTTAAATTTCAGAATTTAATTAACTTTTAAACAAAACAATATTCATTTATCTTCAAAACTCTTACATATTTAAGTATTCAATTTAATAAAAACTAAATACTTTTGAAAATGTTAGATTTAAAAGATATAAACTATTTCAAACCTCAAATAATAAGATGAAAAATACCCTTTTGAAATAAATATTCGACACTTTATGAAATAGAGATAATATAAAGTTTTAAACTTTAAACTTAAAACAAATTGAAGTTTTAAACCAAGCTTAAACTTGTCTTCATTAAATTTGCATATAGCCCGGCCCAAATTCACTACCCAGACCCAACTCCATCTCCTTCCTACCTTCCATCAACCTGAACCTAACATCACGCAACAGCACAACACCCCTCAAACCGAGCACAACACGCGATCCACCCGAGTCCATCACGAGCGCGACTTCGAGCTTCAACTCACGCACACTCGAAAACACACAGACACATACACACGCCTCGACGTTCACCTGCACAGTGCCACCGCGCCACCATCGTCACCGCTGGCCTCACGCGCAAACCACTCTTCGTCCTCTGTTCCAGAATCTCAACCCAGAAATCAACAACTCGAACTCAAACAAAAATCGAGTGCTCGAGCCAAAATTCAAAACTGCAGACGCAAAGAGAAAACCCAACAACCACGACCATCTCACCCCATTCCGGCACCAAACTCCGGCCATGTGTGCACAACAACCACACGTCACTCCTCCTCAAACCATTCTCAACTCGATCACCTCTATGCGTCACGCGATTGAAAATTACAAACTCAAAGAAACGGAACCCAAAACCCTAAAAATCCAAATTTCAAATTCTATGTTGTATAATAAATTCAATCACTATTTTTCTAGTGATAATCATCATCTAACATAGCTTCAATTTAAATTTCAAAAGCTAAAATCAATCCAGGCTCGAGAATTTTACAAACGTCCCAAATACAGTAATCTTCAAAATTCGAATTCAATTTCAAGTTATAAATTCTGATTTCAATTTGAAAATTCATAACATGCATTATATATTCAACATATATATTTGATTCATCAAAAATTTACATAATTTACATGCTATGATTTTCTTTTGTTTTACTGCATATGCTTGCTTTCTGCAGTTTACAGTATCATCAGTATATATGTCTTTAATCATACTGACTCTAACTTATATATATATATTTGAAGATATGTATCCAACATCACCATACCATATTTTAATTTAAAGTTAGCTAAGATAATTTTCTTTGATCTTGAAGCAACAGAGGATCACAATTTCATTAACATGCACAGTCAAATAATTGAAACTGTAAACAACATTTCACAAATCAATTAACATGCAAGCATTCATCACTAACATTCAACATACAACTTTTATACTTAAGGTTTAATTTAAAGATTTACCCACCTTATTTTTTTTCTGATGAAGATTCAAATTGCGGGAACAAATTATGTGAACTGCGGGCTTCTAAAAACTGAGATGAATTGATGTTGGTGCTTTAAATCTTGAATAAGTTGATGCTAAACTTTGTGATTGTTGCGGAAATTTGGTTGAAGATGTGAAGATTGAAAAGGTTCAGATTTTTGGAGAGAAGAAATGAAAATTTTCTTTTTAGTAAAATGAGAGAGTATGCATGAAAAATTTGTTTTATGAAATTTAGAGAAAAGAAAATCTAAATTTTATGACACTTGTCAAGTTAATGGTTAAATTCCTAACACATGTTTTATTAATAAGCTTAGATGTTAACATGTGTTTTATTTCATGCAAAAATGAAATTTAAATATTTACTTAATTGATTCTCTTATATATGTTTATATTTAAATCCTTATAAAAATCAATTTCCTTTTTAAATAATGAATATAAAACCAATGTTATAACATAATTAAAATTATGAGAATATTCTTCAAAATTCAAAGTAAAATTTAGAATAAAATTTAATATAGTTTAAATCCTTCAATATATCAATTCAAACACAAATTGAATTCTAAAAATCCAATTCAAAATCAAATTTGGTATGAATAAAATCTTAACACATTCAATTCCTTATATTAGTTTTTTAATTGAAATAAATTTATATTTACAATTCATTTATTTGTTGTTGAATAAAATAACAACATTTATCAATTTAAATTAATTTATTATATAGATTATCATATTTAAATTCGGTGTGAAATTCCGGGATATCACAAAAAGATTTACCTGTTCTAAAGTATATATAGAATAAAAGTGTAAAGTGAACGTGTAAGTGATCAAGTGTGTGTGCATATATATAAGTGTAACTTGACAATCAAATCAATATCATACATAGCAAACCAATCATGTATAGTATATGAAGTTATATACAAACCAAATCCAAATCAAACTTAAGTAAACAATTCAATCAAATCTAAATCAAATCAAATCAAACAAACAAACAAACATACATAATGATCAGACATTCCTTGGGACTTCCACCCATCCATCTTCTCCAAAGATAGGATCAGTTTTGATAACATCCCAATTATCTTTGTCGAGAGTGACTGGTGGATTTGCTTCGGGTTCGTCTTTGCTAAGGCTTGAGATCATCCAACGAAGTGCGTCGAAGTGTTTCTCTTGCTCTTTAATCATCTGCATTTGGCTTAATTCTAAGTGCCTTTGATTTCTAAGTATAAAAGAAAGAATATTCTTGAAAGAAGTAAGAGTTTCTTCAAGATTTTCACTTAAATTCTTAATTGGAGAATCCATAATTTAAGAAATAAGTTGAAGTATGAGAGGAGATGAATAGAAATGGAGGTAGAGAAGTTTTTCTGGAAGAAATAGGTATTTATATGAGTTATTGGCCGTTCAAAATGAATTGTCACTTGGTAGTTACAAGAATTTGAAATTAGAGATTGTAACTACTTTCTGACTGTTATATGTCGACATGGGGGGATGGGGCATGTTGACATGGTCTAGACAGAATGACCAAGTTGAGTTATTGTTGATTTCTAAGTTTATTTTTGTACTTGTGGACCTATATAAACTTAAAATAAATAACTAACAGAGATATATAAAGCTGGAAAACAGAGAATGAGATAGCATTACTTATATTAGTTAACATTACATAATCTTAACTAAAAAGGTAGAAAATACAAAGATAGATAAACGAAAGCTAGAGAGATAATGGCTAGGATTAGTTTGATGAAGATGATGATGAGGACAAGCCAAGTTTCCTGCCTATCTTCCCAAAGAACTTGTCGATCTTGGTAGAGATTTTAGCCATTTTCTTGCTAATAGATCTCTTAAGAACCTTTTGGTTTTGGGCAAGTATCTTTTGGTTCTTGAGTATGGTTTTGTTGGACGGATTGGCGGGGGTATGTGGATACTCTATACTTTCCAAAGATGTTTCTTCATCTTCCTCTTCTTCTTCAATTTCCATTCCTTCCCCTTCTTCTTCCTCTTCTTCTTCCTCTTCTTCCATCTCTTTATGAGCTAGTCTCTCTTCCTTTTCGGCAAGTGTTTCATATGGTTGAAACATGAGTGGGATTTTCATAAGAGAAATGTTCCCATGATTGAACACTTTTCTACTTACAGACTCTTCTTTTTTAACATCCACACCAAAATAATTGAAAATCCGAGTAAGGTAAATTCCATGATAAAGAGTGTTTTCTCCCATATTAAAATTTTTGGGTCTTAACTCATCCAAAATAGTTTGTGCCCGATATCATATTTTCCAAAAATAGCAAAAAGAGCTTTACACACTTTTGAGGTGGGATTGTTGTAGTTTCCCGACCTAGGAATAATTGTGTGTTGAATGAGAAGGTTGACAATTCTTGCTTTTGGGCGGAAAAAGCGATTCTTAAAATCCATGTGGTCATCGCTTTCAAAAATGTGATGAAAAGTCTCTCGATCGGTTTCATTGATTTGAAATTCCGAGAGATTCATACCGGTAGATTTGCAACCCAAAATAGTACCCAAAATATCGGAATCCAAAACAATAAGTGTTCCTTTAACATTACTCCAAATTTGATCTTCATTTCCATTATAAAATCCACAATTTAGGTTTGCATAAAACATTTTGACAAGGTTTGGATAACAAACGAAATCATTTTGCTTGTTATCAATCAAGCTAAGAATGGAGTTTTCTTCAAAAAGTTGATCGATTTCATAAGAAGAAAAATCATCAAAATTGGCAAATTTTCCCGTATTGACTTTACCATAGTTTACATAGCTTATGTAAGCTTTGATAGCCTACGGGTCATTGAAAAGATCATTTTTGATGGATTTGGGCAGCCTCATAGTTGATGGGTTACTTGAGGAAGCCGTTGATGAGTGTTTGAGAGGAGCAGAAGATAATGAAGAAAGTTTGAATTATGAGAATAAAGTGAAAAGAGATGATAAGAGAAGTATATTAAATAGATTCTCTAAAGTCATGTTTTCTGGTCAAGAGGTATCTTTTTAGAATTTTGAAGTAAGTGAAAAGGTGGCGGGAAATTCAAAAGTTTGAATTCAAATTTTGAAATCAAATTTCTGCGAGGCATGTCGACATGGGGTATCATGGCATGTCGACATGTGCTTGTTGAATTTGAAAGGAGGTGTTTATTTCTAAAAGCTAATAAATTCCTAAAATCCTAAGAAAACTAATCTATATTCTGTATCTATATTTAATTCAGTAATAATATTAAATATAATAATATTAAAATATTTTAATATTTAAAATATTATTAAAATAATATTATTTTGAATTTAAAAATTCAAATTTCAAAGGGTGATTTTGAATTTAGAAATTCAAGAAATTGCAAACAAAATCAAAGCAAGCAAGCATCCACTAAAATTAAAATAAATGTGTGCCTATTTTTAGATCCAAACTCCGATCGTCTTCTGATTCGAGAATAGCCATGAAGCACAGATTTGAATTATCAGTTTTCTTCTCGTCATCACTGGATGAATTTGAATCGTCAAGAGTTGCTGCATATGCCTTCTTTCTTTTCTTTGGTTGCTCGTTGTTTGGTTGAAATGTCTGTTTGTGTGGATATGGACAATCCATCTTGTAGTGCCCTGTTTTGTTGCAGTTATAGCATCTATCACCATTATTGTTGTTGTTGTAGTTTTCCAAAGTATTTTTGGAATTTCTTTGATCATTTCTTTTAAAGTTATTCATCTTTCTATACTTCATAAATTTCCTGAAATTTCTGGTCATGAAAGCAATTTCTTTATCACTCTCTTGTTCTGAATCTCCAGTTGTTGCTTTGAATGCGATCGATTTCTTTTCCGTTGCCTTAGATTCTTTTCTCCCTTGTAGTTGAACTTCATAAGACATTAGATTACCGATTAACTCTTCGATCTTCATTTGACTAACATCATTTGCCTCTTCAATAGTAAGTGTCTTTTGATCCCATTCTGGAGTGAGTGAATTGAGTATTTTTCTGACTTGATCTTCTTCTAAGAAACCCTTTCCTAAAGCAATCAATGAGTGTACAATATCTTGAAATCGACAATACATGTCAGAAATAGACTCATTTTCATGCATTTTAAACAATTGAAACTGGTTAGTTAATATGGAAATTTTATTCTGTTTAAATTTGCTTGTTCCTTCATGAGTTACTTGTAAAGTTTTCCAGATTTCAAATGCAGACTTACAAACAGAGACTCTATTAAACTCATTCCTATCTAGTGAACAAAATAGTATATTCATAGCCTTAGAATTGTTTTGTGCAACTGTCTTTTGCTCAGTAGTCCACTGGCCAAAATTTGTAGTTGGTTCAACATATTCAATTTGTGTCATATTCCAAGCATCTAAACTTATGGATTGTAAATAAATTTTCATCCTACATGCCCAATATGCATAATTACTGCCATTAAAAAGTGGTGGTCTGACAGTAGATTGACCCTCTACAAATGAACTAGTGTTAGTGCTTGTGTTGACAGAAGTAGTGGTGACAGGAGTGACATTATTAGTGTGTTGTGCCATTAAAACTTTTCAAAATTTCATATTATGAAAATAACGAAAACCAATGCTCTGATACCAATTGTTGGGGATGCGGATTAAGGATCTTAAGGCAGAAATAACACTAGAGGGGGGGTGAATAGTGTTTTAAAGAATATATGAACTATATGACTAAATTAAAACTTTCAACACAAATCTAAACAGAATTCTAACCAGAGTGATCACAGAACATATAACAAATGCAAATAGTAAAGTAAAGCAAGTAAAAGGAAAGAACACACCGGATTTTATACTGGTTCGGAATCCTCCTACATCCAGTCCTGCACCAAGGCAATATCCTTGTACAGATTTTTATAAGCCAATATCCAAATTACAACCCTCAATTTCTAAGGCCTTGAGGAACCCTCCTATCTCCGAGTCTGGGGTAAACTCTCTTGATTTACGGGACACAAGATCACCGTAATACTTCTTAATAACAATCCTTTTGAATGGATAGACTCTATGGACTTTTTGAATACAAATTAATCCTATAACTCTGAATAGCACTTTGATCTTTAGTAGAATGATGGAGAATCAAATAGAGAGAGTATCTAAATGATTTCCTATTGAGAATTTGGCAGAATGATGGCACGATCTTGAAAATATGAATTTTTTTGGATATGGAATGGTGGAGAAGAAAGAGTGAAGAAAATTAGAAAGTAGTTGTTAAAAAATTCGTTTCGGAAGCCTTTATATAGATGCTCAACAGTCATAACCATTGGCGAAAGGTTTTTGAACGAATGGACACTTCTTTTGAAATTTGAATTTTGAATCCAACTGTCACCATGTCGACATGGGGTATCCCCATATGTCGACATCCCTCAGTTCAAAATTGTAGAGATGTTGTTTTGTAAAAGCAATTGAATTTAGAACAAGTTGAAACTTCTTTGAAGCAAAATAAAGTGTTTAAACAATATTTTGAGATAGAGAATGAATATAAAACATTATTTTAAATATATATATATATAATTGATATAGACCGTCAATTATATAAGTAATATTTAAAATCAGAATAAGTTTTGATGTTTTAAAAATAAAAGTTTTTTAAAATCAGAATGGAGGAATATTTCAAGGCTAAAACAAAGTTTGAAAACATTTTTGAAAACATGATTTTGAAGGCTAAAACATTTTGAAAAACAGATTTAAAAACATTTTGAAAAATCTATTCAAACTGAAATTGCAAAGGACCTTCCTACAGAGCTCCTCCATAGGACTCGAGAACTTGTACAAAGTAGTTTAAATGATTTTGCTTTCGTGGGTTTGTAAGCCACTTGTCGTAGGTTTGTAAGCTACTTGTCGTGGGTTTGTAAGCCACTGGTTTCGATAGAAATTGGGTTCCATCCCAAAAGAAAATTGGAAGAAAGATGAGAGTGCTATTATGAAGTTTTAACAAAATACTAGACACTTATCTTGAGATCTTGAAATCTTGATTCTCTAGAGTCTTGAATCTTGAATCTCTTATCTTCATCTTGATGCTTGAGTCTTTATACTGATCAGTCTTCGATAGTACCTTCATATACTTCCTATATACATACATACATATATATATATGTCTATATGAAAATGTTAGTATATATTTTATAAAGTAAAGTATAATAACTGTATAAGGTTGTTGTCATCAAAACATCATCAACTCAGTTCCTAACATCTACACACATCCATATGTATATATTTGCACAAATACACTTAAACATTTAAACAAACACAATAATTATAATTACAATATGCAAATTTTCTTGGTTGTTTGATATCTTCAAATAAATGTATACGTGTACTTAACCATACACATATACATACACTTATATTTTAAACAAATAATTCATTTATTAATTTATGAAATCTTACTTTTATCTTCTAAACCTTTGCGATAGATATCTAATATGATTTCATCATTCTTATAAAATTTTACAACTATTTGCTAAAATATATTATTAGCTTATTAATCATTATTAACCCTTTGAATACTTAATTGCCTCATTAAATTTAAGTTTACATCATATTATTATTTTATAAAAATCTCATTTCCATTTTATAAAATTTATACTTCAGGTATAAAATCATATAACCATGTTATAAATACTAATTAAGCTTCATTCATACTATTTTATAAAATACCATTCTAGAAAATACCTCTTGTGCCTATAAAGATCATTTATTACTTAAATACTATTTATAAGTAAACTATTCAATAATAAAAATTGTTTCTTTATTTTTACATAACATTTACAAGTACTAATTAAGCTTCATTAACCATGTAATCACTTTAATAACAAGTGTAGAGTTCAAAAATTCACTTATTAGCTTGCTACTTTTCTAAAACCATTTACATTAGTTTAATTATTACTAAATAAATGATGTGCACTTAATTATATCATGTAATTAGCCTCTATCTATCACAACATAACATATAATCATTTAATTAACCCAAAATAGAATCTTAGCTTACTAACTATTTCAAAAATATTTATTAAGGTCTTAAACAAATAATGATTTTATATAAGCAAGTTTATAACATGAATGCAAGTCTAAATAACCTCAAACAATCTCCAAATCACTTCATATAATTCCATAGCAACCAATAAATGAAATTATGAAGATTAACACATGAATGTGGATGGAGATATATCCTAATAACCTTGCTTTTTCCCAAATCAAGCACTAATCACCAAAACCCACTTCAAAGCTCTCTAAAAATACTAGGTGAAGTTCGAAATCAAAAATTCAAGTTAATCCTTTGGTAGTATTTGTAAAAAATTGGACGATAAAATTATGGTGATATCTATTTTAGTTCAAGAATTTTATTTGAAGGATATAAGGCTTGGAGAATAAGGAGGGATTAAGGGGAAATTATGAAAATAATTAAGGGAAGAAGAATGAAACGTTGGAATGAAAATGAAAGAGGAGCAAGATACATATAAGTTAACTTAGGGGTAAGCTAGTGGTATTGGCCCAATTTCATTTCATCCAAACAAAAACACTTTTCACTCAAAAATTCATCAACTTTAAACACTGTCATGCTTATATTTATTTTATTTTTTGGAAAATCTGTCTCAAATATAGGTGTCTTGACACCCAATTTTCCTTCTTTAAAGATCAAGTATAAAGGGCATTCAGTTAACTAGTGATTAAATATTTAAATTGATTATTTAAATATTCGTTCGTTAAAATTGTTGGGTGTTACATGGAGCTTCCTAAAACATTAGCAGGAGTTCACAATGTTTTCCATGTTTCGCAATTGTAGAAATGTTTGCATGATTTAGCTACTATGGTCTATTCGAGTTAGTTAAATGACATTGAAGTGGAGGGAGTTTAGTTGTCCATTATGCACTTGACCACATTGTTAAGCATATGACAAAGCAACACTATGTTAAATTAATTAAATTGGTTACTCCAGTAGGGGATGATCTGATTGAGAGCACGTAGGAGCCCAACGAGAAAATTTTCCATCCAAAGCTTATTCATGGTAAGTTTATATTGAGCTTAGTATATTCCATAGGTAATCGTGTACGGATGCTAGGCATGGATACGAATGTGTCATTAAGACGTGTGTTGTATGATGGTTGCTAATGCTTATATTTAATTAGTTAGTATTGCACATATGGGCTGATATGTAGCCGTTGGCCTACAATAAACATCATCTTACATATTTTATTGTATCAGTTCTATGCATAATAGTTTTTGCAATTTTACATGTATATTAAGTGGTTTCTCATCTATATAAAATTTAAAACATATAGGAAATTGCAAATATATTGGATACATGACATAAGCACTTGCATTTTAGGAGGTCGACTAGTTCAGAAGATTGCCAAATTCTATAGTACACATATAATTATATGCATTATGTACCTATATGTACATGCTACATTAGAAACTTTAAAAATAAGGATAGTATTTGCAGATGGTTGAATGATGAGTAGATTGTTATAGATATTGATCTCTATGAGCAAATTACATTTTTTTTTCATCCTTGGAGATTTAGGGGACGAAATACTTCTAAGGAGGAGAATTTAACACCCCTAAAAATTTAACTATTAATAAAAGTAAAAATATAATTGTAAAAATAAGGGAAAAATAGTAAATTGTTACAAACTTTTAGATTATGCTTATGGTCCTATTCCATTGCATCCGGAATGCCATTTACAGATAGAAAATGTATATAACATGTTAAATTTGATAAAACGGGACAGAAATAGTGGAAACTAGACCCAATGATATTACCTCATAATTAGGATTTTTGGATTAAACCTAATAACCTTTATTTTCAAAAAATATATGTAGCTATGACTTTAGTTCTTCATTCGAAAATCTTAGCCACTACCTCTCTCATTCTTCAGCCTCCCATCTTTTTCCTCAACCCTTATATATATTCTCTCAAACAAATCTAAAATCAAGATTCAAAAATAAAAGAATTCAAGTAGGAAATAAAGAGAAACCACAATAAAAAACAATAACAAGGTAGGAAGAGAAATGCTAATTCGAATTGTGTTAAAAGGGAAATCTTTTCTAAAAGCAGTTTCACGTGAGTGTATTTACCTTGTTGTGTTATGTAAACAAGCAATCGAGTTCCTTTATATATTTATTTCAAACTGAAAACATGATTTTGATTGAATTATTACTTCCTATATTTATTGATTCAAATATGTAAACATAATGGAATAACCCTCAGTAATAACTTTGGCTACAATAATCGATAACATTTAGGAAAAAGGGTAAAAACTGCCATTAATTTAATAGATCCTATTTATCCATATGATAAAGTTGGATTGAAGTTTCGATTAGTTTTGATAAATAAAAAGTAATTGAATACACCCTTTGGAATTTACTAAGAATTGATTCTATTAACGTTGAAATATAAATATATTATTGTTGAAATACACGTTGGTAATTGATTGAAATGTTATATGAAATCATTGAGATAAACTTGCTGAAGGTGTGTATAAAAAATAGAAATTGTACCTAACACACTTGTCAATGATTAAGCCTTACATTTGTATGTGAATCCACAATAAAGATGAACAAAACATATAAAGTAACGGACCTAGAATTGGTTCAAAAATCTAAATTCAAACCAAACATCTAAATTTCGAAAAATTCAAAACAAAAAAGAATATGTTCAACCCAGACTGGATTCAGATGTCTGAACCAAAATTTAAATGTATGGAATCAAATTCAGACGTTTGAACAAAGGGTCGAACAACTAAATGTTTTATAGCCATATTTTTTTATTGGGGATCCGACGTTCGAATTAAAAGCTAGACATTTGAATGGCTGAAGCAAGCCAAAGTCAAACCTGGACCCGGTGCATGCTAAATAGAGTAGATCGGGGAAACTGGTTACCACTTCTTTGACTTCAGGGGATCCATGTAATTGAATGGATTCATTTAACAAGATGGAATGGTATCATGCTTGGTGACATCCTATATTCTGGCTTTATGAATTTTTTAAACGTGACACTCAATGCAACATGGGATTTTATAACAATTAAATGCTTTGGAGCATACATGCACTACTAAGGAGGTTACTTAATGCTTTAGAGTCATGTGGCTTAGACATTGTGATGTACACTTTGTGTTGTGCATAATTACAGGGAAAAATATGGGGAGGTTACTCAATCTTTTACCAGAACAGGGGCTCAAAAAATATGATGTATAACTTGTGTTGTGTATAGAATTAGGATATCGACACTACACCATAGGTTGCATACTGCAACACCCAAAAGTGATGCAGGAAGTGCCAAAAAATGTTGCTGTAGGCTAAAAAAGGGCAAATGCAACACTTTCTCGGTGATGCATTTTTCCGCGTTGCCCAAGAGTCAAAGGCAACATCTTTGCGGCCCTAGGGCAACATCGGTTCTGTTGTAGCCATAGGTACCAAATTTACTAAAAAGTGGGCCCCACAATCTGGGCCCCAACATGTGGGCCCACATTGTGGGGCCCATATTCATTAATCTACGGTAACACTTTTACCATCCAATGACAACACTTTGCCAGTTTATTACCACATTTAACATCACATGCTGCAACATTATATCATATCTATGGCAACACCTTTTGCAATTTAAATTGGAAATGTACTGCAACAACATATCATATCTAATGACAACATTACACTACAACAAAGAACATTTCATTTCAGAATAACCAGCAACACAAGTTTTAATTAGTCAAGTACAAAATAACAAACATACTTAAAAACATAGCCAGTGTATTCATAGTTACAGCCAATACATACTAAATTCTACTTATTAACAGTACATTCATATTTGCAAGCCTCCAGTGCCATCAGTGCCTCTAGTGCCTCCAGTGCCTCTAGTGCCATCACTGCAGACGGTCGCACAACAATCCCCAACATCAATTTGCATGTCAGTTTCATTTTCATTTCAGTTTCATTTCAGTTTATGATACTCATAGGTATAAGGATGAAACAAATTATATGAATGATCATTGTCATATGTAACCAAAATGTGTGAATCTTAATTGCTAACCCTTAATTGTTTCAGTCGGGTATTTTATTTCCTTCTAACAATGACATAATGGTATAACTAAGCCATTAGAGTGGTTATACTACAATCATTAGAGTGGTTATACTACAATCATTAGAGTGATACCATGAATACTTTCGTGTCAGCATAATACTATCATAATAGAGTAACAGATTCATTCAATTAAAAACACTGAAGTAATGTCTATGATTAACAATGGAACATTATTTGTATAATTATCCAATAATAAAATCATTAATTCCAACTTTGAATGAAATAAAGATATGCAGGTGCAATGAAATCAAGCCTGGTCCATTGGTATTTAAGGTTATCATTTCAATCCACGATGGATTATTTTCCAAATTAATAGAGAATAAGAACTGAAAGAAAATGAGGTACAAATATATAAAAAGATATGGGAAAAACAAATATATATAGTAGAATTATATGCCTTTTCAATGTATGTGAATATGTCAAACTAATATAGAATGAAAATTGCGTGACCTCAATAATATATAAGCATAGCTACACATTTATAACACTATGATTTTGATAATCTCACATGAATAGTAATTCAAATTTATTTTCAACTATTATCAAAGTATAATGAACCATCACATCATATTCACTCATTAATTAAAATGAATTAATTAATAAATAACATCACATCATATTCATTCATTAATTAATAAAGCCAACATCACCTAATATTTATTCATTAATTAAAATGAATTAATTATTAAAATTTACCAAAACAAAATGAACGAATGGAATTATGAAAGGACATGGATAAACAAAAATTGGGAATAAAGAATCACATTTGGTCATACAAAGTCCAATAATATAATTTATTAATTTCTATCATTGAACAAAGTAAGTGTACATACATGCACATGATTAATAAATTTAATGAAGCACAAATTCATATCTATAGAAAGAAGACAACCCGATAGGAATCAATATAAAAGAAGCACAAATTCATATCCATTAACATGAAAGGCCAAGTGACCAGCCCTTTATTGTTTAGGTGATTTTCGCAGATACAATCAAATAATTGGGACTTATGAGCATCATAATATGGAGTTACAGGACAACTTAAAGCTCTTATATGGTATGCAACAATGAATATATTGCATAGTGGCACAACGATTAATTTGCGAAGTAAGAATTTAAAGTTACCCATTAACATTTTATTTATGTTCATTGTAGATCAAATTTGATTAGGTGTAGCAATTTTGTGTGTGAGGAGGTAAATTGCACAATTGGATTTGGCGAATTCGTAGACTCTAGAATTGGATTGATTATAGTGTGTGTGTGTGTGTGTGATCCATTCTAAATCAAAATGTTCATGATGTTCAGACTTTATCTACCAAGGACAATTACACTGGTTATTGTAAGGTTGTATGCATAGGGAAAGCTAGGGCGAACCTCTTCTTTTCTTTCTTACTGAAAGGACGAAGAACATAATCGGCTGGATCCATTTTACCTGGTGGTCGTCCAATAACTTCATTTCATATAATGATAAGAAAATGATATTATATCAAAACAGAACTTGTGAAAATGAACTATGACTTTATGGAGCGTATGGTTACCTGTTTTTAAGCGTGCAATGTCCCGACTACCCTTTAAATGATTAATTACACTACGCATCCTGTATAATTCCATTGAATAAATTTAAACCAAAACAGTAAGATTTACAAGGCATTGATAGGTTTACGACAAGATATAAGGTGCAAATTGCTATATGATAAAAGATAAATCCATATCATCATACATCTACGTGTAAGATTGCGAACCGCAATGAAGCCTTTTTTCTTACTTACTAATTATTAAAACTTAAAAGGGATGGGAGAATGCATTACCACAAAGCAACTAACCCTACCAATTTCCAGGTGCCGTTAAACCACACTAAACTGTGCAACCCATCACTGTCCCTACACCATTACTGAACTGCAGCTACCAGAAACCCAGTCGAACACCTAACTGCAAAACTGAAAATTGCAACCAACAACCAACCGCAAACAATCAACTTGCGCTCAAGAATCTCCTCCACCTCACCGCAGCAGTAAACCTCGACAACACCCCAAAATCTAAGTGCCTCAATCCTCACCCAATCACCACCGCGGCCTCCAAAAGACGCCCACGACATCACCTTTCAATCACCTGAATCAAACCCCCTTGCCTCAGTGCGAACCCAATCGCCACAGACACGCTACCCTACCAATTATTTCCCCAATTACTTCAACATTCCACACAACTTCCTTCACCATGGTTCTATCATGCAATTAACTCATTGCTAGAGAATAATCAACTTCTACAACATTCTATGGCAGTAAGGCAAAATATTAATAATCAAGCAATTAATGGAAACTTTTACCAAGGTAGCACTAAACAAAGGATATATCACTCATCTGTATGGCAAAATGGAAAGTGCAACTATATGCAAATCGCAAGCCACAAGATCAGATCGAAGCAAAAGCACTCGAACAAATTAGAAAAATTGCCTCGAAATCGAAAGAAAAGGGAAGAAGGTGTTAGGTAGACCTGGAAACCCTCGTGAAAGGAAATAACTTCCTCTAATTAAGGAAAAAAAATACAGAAGCTGAAATGAAGTAAAATGCGGCTAGGGTTTGATATGGAGAGGAATATTATATCTATTGTTAGTATTAACGGGTAATAAACTCGGTTTTATACACGTGGGAAAATAAACCCGTATATTTTGTTAACTTTTGCCGCTTGGTTTTTGCTTCCCGCGTTAAAAATTATTTCAACCCACTTTTTTCTGCCCACGCTCATTTTTTATGATATTTTTATAAGTCTATAGCTACTGGAACATAGTGTTGATATCTATGCTAACATCCTGAAAATAACGTTGTAATAGACAAAAATCAGCAAAGCTATCGCTACATTGTAGCTAGCAACATCTTGTATTTTCGTTGCAATAGGCCATCTATGGCGTAGTGTGAGTACTAACATGGAGGTTAATTAATGTTTTATGGAAAATGGGCTCATACATCATAACATGTACTCTATGTTGTGTATAGGGTAATGGACGTTAATGTGGAGGTTACTTATTGCTTTGGAGTAATGTGGGCTCAGACATTATGAGGTACACTAAGAAAGACAAGTGGATGAACAAGATTGCATATTTGGGGTTCACGCTGGAGGTTGTCTACTCTGTCTATTGTTAGGTGGTTCATCATTGAAGATGTTTACTTGATGCATAGTTAGGTATGCTTAGGATTGTTTCACCTTAGTGTGTAAATAGGCGAGTTCCTTATATATAGTCCACGAACACAAATGAACACCTTTGGTCATGTAGATGAAATTTAATTACTTACAAGCACTATACTCTAGTGATATTAATAATTCACCAAATCTTTTATGTTCCCTTCCTATTCTCCCCATTTATATCTATTACAGGAGGGCAAGATAGTAGGTGAGTTGAGTTGGAGAAGGTGTGTGAGATGACAACATAACACATGGAGACTCATATGTTCATAGCCATTCTTCTATGTAACTTATTATATCCATCAAATATACTTTTACTATGTTTTTATTTGGAGATTTTATTTGTCAACTAATATATGTATCATGGTTATCCTAAGACTATATTACTTTGAGTTATTTTCCATTACTTATATTTTTATTTCCTTCCAATGTAAGATCTAAAATCTAGAAGGTCTTAAAATATATTTATCTCTATACTATGTAAACCATTAAACCTAATGATTTGCACTTCTTGGCACGATGGTATTTCAAATGTTGCTTTGAGGCTTTGAATCGATGTGCCTAGAGGAGCAGGTTGTTTATAAAATAATACAGGACATATTCAAAAAGATATTCGATGAGTGGTTCATTTCAGAATCAGAGATATTGGTGATGTTCCAAGCATTTATAGAGCTAGAATAAGGGAGTATTACTATGTTAGAGTATTTATAGAAGTTTAATGTTATATCAAAATATGGGATTGATCTAATTAGAACAAAAGATAAAGAAAGTAGAGAATTTTATTATGGAGATGAGGTCGTGGCAGAGTGATGGGACAATGGCTCATTTGGCTCTCCTGTTTAATGAAGTGGTAGACATGGAAAAGGCATTGTGAGCTCTTGTATACAAAAAGGTATAATGTGGGGCTGAAGGCCTAGATAGATAAAAATAAAAAGTTCACCATATACCAAAAGGGTAAGAAATCCAATGAAAAAAGCTAAAGGCTCGAGATGGAGGAGCATGGTAGGATGCTTCTGAAGTCACTTGCTATAACTATGGATACAGTGTGTATTATGCATTTAAGTGTCCAAAATCGGTTAGGGTGCTAAGTTCAAGTTCTGTAGCCGCAACAAGCTTAGCCATAAGAAGAAGGATTGCCCAAATTTGAGACATGCAATAGTTTATGCTTTGGATGGGCCAACAAATTAACCATCTAATGAGGAAAAAGGGAATGGTGTGGTATTCAAAGGTACGATTTAGATTTCTAGTATATTAATTAGAGTTATGTTTGATACTGATGTATCACACTCTTTCATTTCAAAAGACTTGATTGAAATACTTGGATTATATGTTATCTATCTAGATATATCTTTAAATGTGGTTAAACCAATAGGTAGGTATGTCACTCTCGGATTAAGGTGATGATGTAGAGTTTATTTTATGTGGATACCTATTGTCTTGCAACCCATATGTGTTTGACTTTGTAGGTTATGGGATTATTTTTGGCATGTATTGGCTAGTACATAATGACATAGGATTAATGTGTTGATAAAGTTATTGCCTTATAACACCCAAGAGGAGGTGAAAGGATTATGGTGGCACTATGTACATCTTAGGATAAGTTTGGAGCTTCGTTTTTTGTACTAAACACTTTGGAAGATGGGCACGAGGAAGTATTAGTAGTTTGATAACTTGTAGTTGATTTTGAGCCAACAATTGGACTACTCCTATAAGAGATATTGAATTACAAATTGATTTAATATTAAGGACACAACCTATTAGCAAACCACCTACCAAAATGTCGCCTAGGGAGATGGATGATTTGAAGAATTAACTTGTGGAACTTGAGCATAAAAGTTTCGTTAGGAAAAATAGTTTGCCTAAGTGAGCATCCGTAGGTATTTGTAAAGAAGTCAGAAAGATGATATTTAGATTTGCATTGAGTAGTAAAATTTAAATGAGTTAAGTGTGAAGCTAGAGTATTAATACAACTAGATTTGGCAACGAATATCCTCTAACTAAGGGTAGTTGAAGATAGTATTTCTTTGACCATGTTTAAAACTAGATATGGCTCATATGAGTGGTTAATGACCTTTAGATTGACTAGAGCTCTGCGTTCTTTGTGGATCATATGAATTAGATCTTCTGTGATCAATTAGATAGCTTTGTGTTTGTCTTCATGGACAATAGTTTGGTATGCTTTAATAATAAGCGAGACCATGTAATCCATCTTAGATTGGTGTTAGATACCTTAAGATAGCATAAGTTAAAGGCAAAGTTTTCAAAGTGCAAATTTTGGAAATAGAAAATTAAGTTTCTAGGTCATCTTGTGTCAAAAAATGAATTAGACATAGATTCATCGATGATACAAACCATTGAAGTTTCTTGGTCAGCTATTATTGTAAATTCATTAAGGATTTCTCGCGTATAACAGCACCTTTGACTTGTTTAACCAAGAAGAACGAGAAGTTCGAGTGGACTAATATAGGTATGATGGGTCATTTCAAGAGCTAAAGAGGTTATCAACAAATGCTCATGTTTTGATCATACCTAAAGTGAATCATAATTCGATTATTTACACCTATTCTTATGGAACTGAGTTTGGAGTGATGTTAATGTAGAGGGGAAGAGTTATAGTTTATGCTTCTCGGTAGTTTAGACTTCATGAAGTTCCCTATCTAACCCATGATTTTTTGTTAGTAGCCGTGATTTTCCTATCGAAGATTTGGAAAATTATTTATTGGGAGAATGCTTAGGGTTGTAGATGAACCATAAGTCTCTCAAGTGTTTATTCTCTCTCATAAGTAGTTTAATATGAGGGAATGGAGATGGTTAGAATTCTTGGCAGCATACGATTTTGACATATAATATACGGCAGCAAAAGGGAGTAAGATTGTCGTTGCTTTAAGTTGGAAGTAATAGAATAAAGTGTTAGCCATGATTATGGAATGGAAAGCCTTAAAGGTAATAGGTTCGTGTAGAGTGAATTTTAGCTTAAATGCAAGAACAAATTAGGATCCATGAGCTTTAGCAGGTTTAGAAGTTCGCCCAACATTTGCAGAAAGAATTGCCGCAAATCAATACGAGGAACCATTGTTAGCTGAAAGGATTAGGCAGGTATAGATAGGTGTGGACATAAAGGATCTAAAGGG
Organism: Allium cepa; assembly: GCA_030765085.1. Classification (NCBI taxonomy): domain Eukaryota; kingdom Viridiplantae; phylum Streptophyta; class Magnoliopsida; order Asparagales; family Amaryllidaceae; genus Allium; species Allium cepa. The sequence goes on from CM060937.1 coordinate 430,929,668, forward strand.
ATTTGAGATGGAATTGAAAGGATGGCTTAGGAAGAAAGAAGATTGCGCGTTCGAATGTGGGAGATCTGCAAAAGGAAGTCTTAAAAGAGAGTCATCGTTCAAAGTTGATGATTTATTCGGATGGAACAAAGACATACCACAACATGAAGCATGTATTCTTTTGGAAAGCGATGAAGAAGGATGTTGGTGAATGCATGAAGAAGTTTTTCACATGTCAACAAGTGAAATCTGAATATCAAAATCCAAGTAGATTAATTTAATCCTTGGAAGTGATAGAGATAAGGTTGTGCCTTATGGGGGACACTATATAATTTGAGTATATAAGTTAACTTTCATAGCTAATCTTGTTCGAATTAAAGAAAGCTTTTGTTTTTATTTTCTATTGTACGTATTATCGTATTGGGATATAACTGCTATTATACATACATCAAATATAGACCAGCACTTGTCCTTAAATGTTCATAAACATGAGTATTATGTCGAATAAATAACACTTATACTTAAATGTTCCTTGCTAAGATGTGTTGAGAATGGGATATTAGTATATTCATTGAGACTAGTGTACGTAATGCTCTACTTAAGACGAACGGTAAATTACTCATGACCATTGGGGTGTACTAAAAGGTTATATGTGTGTAGGTTTTTGGAACAAATACCGAATGACTCACCTAAATTCTTATATAAGTTTAAATTCAAATAAAATATCTCATGTTAAGATGTGTAGTAATCTTTCAACTTAGGAATACCGTGAATTTTAAGTGTCTAAACTATACTTTGATTATGACTAATCACATGACGATGATGGTCGTTTTGACACCATAATTGGGCATAAACTGAACCACTTGAACTGAAATACTATTCAACAGAGGATTTTTCTCTTTCAAATAAAAGAGGATGTTTCACTTTAAATGGGTATAATTAATTAATATCCATAGTTCACTATATCATCGTGACTGGTTATCAACATAGAGTCGAAGCCCTTGACTAAAGAAAATGAGTTAATCGATAATTTTAATCGAATTTAACAATAGACTTTAGTATTGGATTACATGCTCAACTATGGGTATTAATAGAGTTTTGATCATTGATCAAGCTCTACTTGATATAGCAATAACGAAGAGAAAATGTACGTATTATATTGCTTGCTTAAATATGTCACTTTAGTAGATAAGAAATTCAATTTCACCTAGATAAATTATAAGAAATTGAACTCATGTCAAACTACTATGATCTAGACCACATAGGCATTCATGACCAAACTATTTAAATATTACCGATAGCCGAGTTCGCACTTGGTAATCACACAATCGTAACTTTCAGCTTTCAACTAAAAATAATTTTTTGAAATAAATTATTAAAGTTATAATTTTTTTTGATGAAAAGCGGTTTTTTAATGAGGATAGCACTCGCATTTGGTGTGATATCCTGGAATTTCAAGGAATTTAAGATGTGATAATCTCTTAATTAATTATTAAAATTGGTAAAAATTGTTATTTTAAACAATAATAAATATAATGAGTTGTTTTTAAATATAGATATAAATAGATTTTTTTTAATGGAATAATAATTTTCAAATTTAATTTGTGTTATTTTACAAATCTAGATTTTTAACTAAGCTTATTATTTTCAAAATTTAATAATATGTTTGTTTAAAATTGATACCTATATTTATTTGAATTGATTTTAAATTTGGATTTTAAATTGACTTTGAATTTGAATTTAAAAATTGAATTTAAAGGAATATATATCTTTTAAAAAATATGGTTTGGATATAAAATATGGATTAAGTTTTTATTTAAAATAAGATGGTTTATATTATTTTCATTAAAAGAAATTTATATATATAATTTGGAAAAATATTTATTTAATAGGAATAAATACAAAAGATTTTTGATTTAGCATTTAAAAATGAGTTTACAATATTATATATGATTTTATTTAAAAGATAATTGGTTTTTATTTTATTTTCTTTTAAAAGTTTTTTATTTAAAATTAGAAAAGCATTTCTTAATTTATAAACGTATTTGTTTATTAGGAATTTAATAAGAAAAGCTTTAAATCATTTTTAAATAATATTAATATAAGTAATGACAAGTGTAATTAAATAAAGAGAAATGTAACATGTGTTAAGTGATTAAGTGTGTAAATACCAAGTGTGACATTTATTTCAATTTTCTTTTATTTTTATAAAATCCTAATTTAAGCTTATATAAGCATATATCTTCTTTTACATTTCCTTTTTCTATCTTCATTTTTGAGAAACCAAAAATGTAACATAAATCAAAACCTATAACTTTTTTGTAAAAAAAGCAAAGATCATCAAGCTTCCACCGCAAAATCAAAACCTGTAATATTCTTAAGCTTGTAACAAATTCCTCAAAACAGAAATCAACCTGAAATCATTTTACAAAAACTCACATCTGTTTCAAATCCTCTCAAAAATCAAAATCTGTAAATGCATTTCTCAAAAATATTCAATCCCGGTAACTCAACCTGAAAACATCTTTCCTGAAACAAAGCTTCAACCCAAAAATAATCTGTACTCAATGCTCAAAGCTGTAACAAGTTCAACTGCAAGCCTGGAATCAAAGCCTTGATCATAGCATCATCATGTTTCAATTCTAAAAGCATTTCAGTTTTTAAGTTACAAGCCAGCCTGTAGATCAGGATTTCATTATCAAATGCAAAGCTATCAAGCAACCTGTATTTCAGTTTCCATAAAATACAAGCTCTCTGCATTTTGTTTAAAAGGTGAGTAAACATCAACTTAAAAAGCTTAAGGGATAACTGATCTGTTTCTTGTTAGATTTCTATAATAAGTAATGATTACATGTTTATATGTAGGTGTATTATCTATGTATATGAATGTGTTAATGGGCACCTTGGCCCGGCTACAAGACAACAGTTGAAGAAATTATCGTTAGCACTAGACAAGATTCTGACCAAGAAGAGCCTGAGGATATACGGGTTTGATGCAGTCGACATGTTTTGGCATTTAGGTACGGTTCGGCAAGAATAGACCAACTAGCTTGAGATCGCCCTATGTGGGCTAAGTCACCTTGGGCTTGAGCCCGTGAAGGAAGTCCAACCCATCTTCGTCTATAAATAGAAGGGCAGGGGCACACTGAAAAGGGAACTTTTTTGGTAAACACCGGGGAGACTCTGCCATTTTTGATACTCTCCTCTTTTTGATTGAAACTTGTATTCAACCGATTTATTTACGGATTGTATCTGTATTCAAGAGATTGGCAAAGCAATAAAGATTAAACTCAAAGTGGACGTAGACAGTTACGCCGAACCACTATAAATCGGGTGTTCTCGTTTTTATTGTTCTTTTGGCATTAAATTACACTAGTTTTTTGTTTTAATTTATTCTCTTCATTAATCTCTCTACATAACTCTACTCAAGGGTGTTAGTGACCAATTATGGTGCTAACATTTTGGTGCTTTCATTGAGAGTTGAATTCTCAGCTTGATTAGATCTCATCATCTACTAGTGGATTTCCATATTCGTGAGATAGATCCAATTGTTTACTAGAAAACTTCCTATTCTACTCAGATTTGAAAAAAAAATCTAAAGGAAGAAGATAGCCGTAAGTTAATCAAGTGTTCATGTTCATGTGAAAGGATTGGATTCACTGATGTACGCAAGATCTAAGAATTGGACGTTGAAGTTTGCACTCAAGTTGAATGAAGGCGACCCTCCTCCGAAGGCAATTCAGCCAATCGCCCCAGGAAAGGTATATGCCGATCGCCCTCGAAAATGTGTATGCCGAGCTGCTCCCATTCAAGGCCGAATGCTCTTCAATGCCGATACATACCTCCAGGCCGTTCCATACCTCTATGCTGAGCGACATCAAAATGCCGATCCATACCTCTATGCCGAGCAACATCAGAATGCCGACCCACACCTTTGTAATGCCGAATGGTATTTTATGCCGAATGACTCGGTTGTGCCGAAAAAGAATGAATGTCGAACACCTCTGTAATGCCGAACACCTCTGGAATGCCGAACGACCTTGGATGCCGAACAGTGGGGATGCCGAACAGTGTGGATGCCGAACAGCGTGGATGCCGAACAGTGTGCATGCCGAACATTGTGGATGTCGAACAGTGGGCATGCCGAACAGTTCCAATGCCGAATAATGCGAATGTCGAACAGTGCCAATGCCGAACAGTGCGAACAGTGTGAATGCCGAACGGTGCGAATGCCGAACGGTTCGAACGCCGAACGGTGCGAACAGTGTAAATGCCGAGTAGTGTGGAATGCCGAACAGTGTGGAATGCTGAACAGTGTGAATGCCGGACGCTCTCGGATGTCGAACGTTCCTAAATGCCGAGCGCTCTCTAATGCCGAACGCTCCTGAATGCCAAGCGCTGTCTAATGCCGAACGCTCCTGAGTGTCGGGTGTTCCTGAATGCCGAACAATGTGGAATGCCGAACAAATTTGGATGCCGAACAATTTTGTATGCCGAGCAACTTTGTCATGCGAAATGAACCTCAATGCCGATCGAAACTTAAGTTAAACCGGTCTCTTATGCGACCCCTATTTTCAAAAAAAAAATTCGGGTACGACCCAAATTTTCAAAAAAGAGGCAGCGCAGCGCCTCCACATAGTGAATTCAAAACTCAACTTAATAAAGGAACATTCTATCTACTTCCCTTACATCCCCTGATCGACCAGGGCATAGAGGATCTAGCGACAACTTCTGAACGGTAACAAGGGAATGGACAAGCAACCGGTACTCAAACGATACTCCTAAAGTTTGGCGAACATAGATGGTATGAATCTAAGAAAATGCCTAGAAGACTCCAAGCACCATTCTTCACTGACCCAGCACTTTGAATTTAGTGACTCCTAGCAGACCAATGTTTGGCTCTAAGCAATTTATTCCAAATGCTAACAAGGATATCACACTGATCGCATTTGAGGAAATTCGAGTTCCATATATATTTTGGCAGCTAGTTAGCTGGAAAGCCTCTTGCGACTATGGATTGTTTCTGTCATAAAATGAATCAGAACCAAAGTGAGGAGAAGTGGAACACACTAGGAAAAATAAGAATGATGGCTCGTTGGCTAAGGACGCTGATTCCAGTGGACAAAACAAGACCTCAAAATTTGAATCATATGCTCTTTGAAAGATTCAATTGACAACCTCTACTTGAAGACTCGCGACTCGGAGTGGTACTGGAAACCAACCTCGAGAGAGTATACCAAAGTCTAAAGAAAATCAGGGGAATGTTGTATATTCCCAGATGCTTACTAATCCTAAGACGGGCGATTACAAACACCTCCGAGTGTGGTCGGAAAGCCGATCTGGAAAGGAAAGCTTCAATATTATGTACAAGTCCTGCAGAATGGAGGGCAACGAACATCCGATGCCTATTAATAAAGGGCTATGATTATCAATTGGACTGCCGACGGCCGATATCCCTTTGAAAGGAGCCAGGGGCAAAGTCAAATAGCGATCACATGATGTTGTTTCACTTATCGATGAGATTTATCCCAATCTTCTGTGAATTATTTCCATTTCTAATTCTATTTCAATGTTCTATGAACTACAACTAAGTTGAACTAAACTACTTTCAAAACAATGCAGGTGACCATGTACTCAAATTTGGTTGCCAACCAATCCACGCAGACCATGATCGGACGTGTGGAGTTACATCTACACGAGCATAATTCAATCACTCATCATCAGCCATATGCCTTTGATTTGGGGCTATGGACTAGATATTGAAAGGCCCATCACGATCAGAGCCTAATACAAAGTGAACACGACTGACCTCACATTCATCGACCTCCACATTTGACTTGGAGACCTAAGCGAGGCTTGTAATGAGCATGGCCTGATCATCCACTCAAATCAAGTCATGAAACAAAGTTCGACAAAATACAGATGCCCCTTTTGAAGCTCAGTGACGTCGGGATCTGTCTAGAGTGGACATGATTTGACTGTCTACACATCAAATCCTACCTTGAACACAAAAGAATGTCCGAAAGCCTGACTTGGAGTAGTTGTGATGGACTACCTATTTGTCATTCATCACTCTCAATAATCCACTATCGTATTTTCTAGAAGGAGATACGAAGCAAATTGTGTGAGATTTGACTATCTAACACGGCATAGATGTGATCCAACCATATGTCATATATCTTCTTTCTTGACTTGATTGGAAGAGCTATAATCACTAAGCGGACGAGAATCAACCATCCATTTTTCAAGTTTCATTCCTCATGCCGGGGGTAGAATCTCATTCCATGAGCAAACGTGGGTTGATCGTTTATTCGACAACATTAGCCTCAATGCGGTAAATGAAGTACAAATTAAAGAATGGAAATACGACTGCTCTCAACCAAAATCTCCAAGTCCCTGGAGTGCGGGCTGGAATACACTGAGTCCCCAGAGTGCGGGCCAGAGTATAAACGACTCAAAATCTTCAAGTCCCCAGAGTGCGGACTGGAGTACTCTATGTCCCCAGAGCACGGACCAGAGTATAAACGACTTAAAAACCTCTATGTCCCCAGAGTGCGGACTAGAGTACTCTAAGTCTCCAGAATGCGGACTAGAGTATAAACGACTTAAAAACCTCCACAACCCCATAGTGCGGACTAGAGTACTCTAAGTCCCCAGAGTGCGGACTAGAGTATAAACAACTTAAAAACCTCTAGGTCCCCGGAGTGTGGACTGGAGTACACTGAATCCCCAGAGTGTGGACCAGAGTATAAATGACTCAAAATCTCCATGTCTCCGGAGTGCGGGCTGGAGTACTCTGAGTCCCCAGAGTGCGAGCCAGAGTATAAACGACTCAAAATCTCCAAGTCCTCGGAGTGCGGACTGGAGTACTCTGAGTCCCCAGAGTGCGGACCAGAGTATAAACGACTCAAAATCTCCAAGTCCTCGGAGTGTGGGCTGGAGTACTCTGAGTCCTCAGAGTGCGGTCCAGAGTATAAATGACTCAAAATCTCCAAGTCTCCAGAGTGCGGACTGGAGTACTCTAAGTCCCCAAAGCGCGGACCAGATTATAAACGACCTAAAAATCTCTACGTCCCCAGAGTGCGGACTGGAGTACTCTAAGTCTCCAGAATGCGGACTAGAGTATAAACGACTTAAAAACCTCCACGTCCCCAGAGTGCGGACTAGAGTACTCTAAGTCCCCATAGTGCGGACTAGAGTATAAACGACTTAAAAACCTCTATGTCCCCGGAGTGTGGACTGGAGTACTCTGAGTCCCCAGAGTGTAGACCCCAGAGTATAAACGACTCAAAATCTCCAAGTCCTCGGAGTGCAGACTAGAGTACTCTGAGTCCCCAGAGTGCGGGCCAGAGTATAAACGACTCAAAATCTCCAAGTCCCCAGAGTGCGGACTGGAGTACTCTAAGTCCTTAGTGCGCGGACCAGAGTATAAACGACTTAAAAACCTCTACATCCCCAGAGTGAGGACTAGAGTACTCTAAGTCTTCAGAATGCGAACTTGAGTATAAACGACTTAAAAACATCCACATCCCCAGAGTGTGGACTGGAGTACTCTGAGTCTCCAGAGTGCGGAAAAACCTCTGCGTCCCCAGAGTGCGGACTAGAGTACTCTGAGTCCCCAGAGTGCGGACTAGAGTATAAACGACTAAAAAACATCTACGTCCCCGGAGTGTGGACTGGAGTACTCTGAGTCCCCAGAGTGCGGACTAGAGTATAAACGACTTAAAAACCTCTACATCCCCAGAGTGCAGACTAGAGTACTCTATGTCTCCAGAGTGCGGACTAGAGCATAAATGATTTAAATACCTCTAAGTCCCTAAAGCGGACTAGAGTACTCTCAGTCCCCAGAATGTGGACTAGAGCATAGCGAATGGACGAAAATCTTGGCGTCCCAAATTGTGGACTAAAGTATAAATCGTTCGACAAATCTCTAAATCCCTAGAGCATGGACCGAAGCATGAATACAAATTGGGCGTGAGTCGAACGAGGGGAGAATAAAACTAAGTCACCAGAATGCATAGTGGTGTATAAGCATCGACAAATGGACGAGTGCTTTCCGACCATTCTCTACTCTGCAAACTTCGGCCTAAAATCGACAGGAGGATTATTAACTCGCTAAGGATGGAGCTCGACAATCCAACTAGTGGCCTGGCTAAATCAATGCTGGGAGACGGGGCACAAATCACTAAAAGCTGAATACGACAGCTTACTATAACTCTAGTTTGGCGTTCTTTATAACTTAAGGCAACGACTACATGGAGGCCTCAATACAGAACTAATCAAAACGGCATCGAAAGCTACGAGCAACCAACTATATCATACCTCAGATCGAGGGTCAATACCGATCTGCACTAAGCACATACGAATGTGACTGGGATGTTCCTTGAAAAATTATAACCTCCAAAGTGTGGAAAGGAGAGTAAACCATGAAGACTTGGTCAAAAATTCTACAGCACCCTCCTCCGATCCATTAGGAGGAGTATGAAACTGGATGGGCATGACCCGACTGCATTTGTAACCAACTTTACCTCGAGATCTGGTTACATAACATTAACCAAAGTGGACGTGGATAATCGTCCAGTGTCCAAATTACGCCCTAAAATTGACGAGGCATCGAAGTATTCCTCTTGGAATGACAAACCATGATAAAATCCAAGATAGGCGAGACCCCGTCTCCTATCAACTTACCTGATCCCCGATTCAACGGGAAAGAGAGTAATGCTAAAGTGGGCATGGCTGACCTTCCTACTTATTGGTATATATGCCCCAAACCTGGGGGCATGAGCTAGAAGCAACATGAATGTGAACCGACTATTCATCGATCAACTCTATGTTTTTGAAGTTTAGGTGGGGATATAAACATAGCTAGGACGAGACTCAACCGTCCATGTAGTACATTTATCAACCCGAGACTGGGAGCAGACGCGTGGTCATCCAAAGGCTGGCTGCGATAACTCAATATTGAAACTTATATATAATGTTTATAACTACTCAAGTCTATGACCGAAAGAATGCCTAGGGATAGAATCATTAAATCGATCCCTAAGCTAGTGGGCAACTAACTGTCACTCCAACTCAAGGCAAGCAGATCATGAATGTTGCTCGAATGTCGAAGATGGAACCCGTGCAAAACAACAATGCAAGATGACAGACTATATAGTGTTTAGAAGTTGAGATGCAGACAAGGGGGACAACTCCGTCCGCATCCAAAACACTGACAATTGGCAAGTAGTGCCCGAGCCCTTGCTCGGGCAGCATTCTTGGATCTGAAGAGACATAGATCCGAGAGACGATGATGGGGGACTTAGGGAAACGAATGTAGCACCGGCTGAACTGATGATTGACATACCAGTCAGCCGGGATGACCCATCACGAGTCCTTCAGATTGGATCGCAACTCGACCCATCATTGGCCGAAGGTCTTACTGATTTCCTCCGACGAACCAAGACGTTTTTGCTTGGATACATTCTAATATGTGCGGTATTTCTCCCGCTATTGCGAGTCATATGTTGAACATAGACCCGAATTACGTCCATGTAAAACAAAAAAGGAGAGACATGGATCCGGAGAGGTCCGCTGCACTCAGAGAGGAGGTGGACAAACTCAAAGCCAATGTGTTCGTCCACGATGCCCTCTACCATAAATGGGTTTCTAACCCTAGGCTTGTGAGGAAAGCAAACGGGAAGTGGAGAACTGGTGTTGATTACTCTGATCTGAATAAAGCATGCCCGAAGGATAGTTTCCCTTTACCTAGGATCGACCAGCTCGTCGACTCTACGGCCGTACATGAATTATTGTCTTTTATGGATGCGTATTCAGGATACAATCATATCCCCATGCACGTTCAGACCAAGAACACACAAGTTTTGTCACATATGTGGGGCTATATTACTATGAAGTAATGCCTTTTGGATTGAAAAACGCGGGAGCAGCTTATCTGTGTCTGGTGAATCGAATGTTTAAAGACCAGAATGGTAGAACGATGGAAGTCTATGTGGATGACATGCTCCTGAAGACACGGCAGTCAAACGACCACATCTGAGACCTAGCGGAGATGTTTGATATACTCAGGCATTATGAAGTGAAAATCAATCCTTTAAAGTATTCATTTGGCATAGCGTCGTGAAAGTTTTTAGGTTCAATTGTGAATGCGCGAGGAATCAAAGCTAACCCAGAGAAGATTCAAGCTATCCGAGACATATAAGTGCCCAGAACTATGAAGCTAGTACAAAGCTTGAATGGAAAGGTGGCTGCACTGAGTTGATTCATATCTAGAGCAACAGACAAGTGTATTCCTTTCTTCGATGTGGTAAAGAAAGGGAAGAGGAATGTTGAGTGGACATCCGATTGTGAGGAAGCATTTCGAGCTCTGGTAAGGCATTTGGAAAGTCCCCCAGTGCTATCGACACCAATAGACCACGAAATGTTGTATGTGTACTTGGCAGTATCCCAGCATGCTATTAGTACGGACTTGGTCCGCGAAGAGGACCGAGTTCAAAAGCCAGTTTACTATGTTAGTAAATGTCTGACGGGGGCAGAAAGAAATTAGCTCAAGATCGAGAAATTATCCTATTGCGTGGTGATTGCATCACGCAAGCTTCGTTCATATTTTCAGGCACACTCAATCAGTGTTTACACTGATCAACCCTTGCGATAGGTACTCCAACGACCGAAAACTTCTGGAAGGATGTTAAAATGGAATATAGAGTTGAGTCAGTTCGATATTACCTACCTGCCACGAAGGGCCATACAGGGTCAAACACAAGCAGACTTCATTGCTGAATTCACTGTGTCAGACGACTCAAATGGCCATAATGTCGTACCACCCGTTCGATGGAAGATGAATACCGATGGGGCATCTAACGACCATTGTTCGGGGGCTGGTATAGTTCTTGTGACTCCTGAAAATCGATCAGTTTGTTATGCTTTGAAGTTCGAATTCCCAGCAACAAATAACAAAGCCAAGTATGAAACATTTATTGCCGGCTTAAGACTCATCAAAGAACCGGGAGTAAGATTGGTTGAAATCTTTTGCGACTCGCAACTGGTGGTGTACCAAGTGCGGGGAGACTACCAAGCAAGGGGGAAGAGACTTGCCCCGTATTTGGTTCGAGTTTAGGAGCTGCTAGCGAATCTCGAGTATTATGGTATTCCATATGTCCCGCGTGAGCAAAACAGAGCAGCCGATTCATTGGCAAAATTTACAAGCACTGGCGATGTGCAGCAGATGGGATTGTTTCCGTTGAAACCTTACATACTCCTAGTATAAATATGATGGAGGTAGATTTCGTGTTAGAAACCGAAATCGATAAGGAATCATGGATGACCCATTTAAGCAATACTTACTACATGGGGTCTTACCCGAAAGAAGGAGAAAAAGATGACAAGTCATTCGTATGGCTTCGCGATATGTAATGGAGAGCGGAATAATGTATCGAAGGGGATTCTCGACCACTTACTCCGGTGCATAGCCCATAATGAGATAAAACGAGTCCTGAAGGAAGTCTATGAAGAAGAATGCGGCGATAGCATCAAGGGGAAAACCATGATAAAGAAAATACTCTGCTACAAGTATTACTGGCCAACTATCAATCCAGATGCGGTAGATCATGCTAGACAATGCGACGAGTGCAAGATGTTTGCAAAATATTCAAGAACCCCGCCGATGGAAATTACTCAAATGGCTAGTCTATAGCCGTTTGCCACTTTGGGGCGTTGAAATCATCTTCTTGCTGATCCTAAAGGTGGTGCGAAATACATCATCATAGTAGTTGATTGCTTCACCAAACAGGCAGACGAATAACTTTTAGCCACAACCAAGAAAAAAATCAACCTCACTGTCTGTAACGTCATCTGTCCTTATGACCTTTTACGATCTATTATTATTGCAAATGGACAGGTTGAAGATGTGAAAAAAATCATAAAGCATGTTCTGAAGAAAAATTTGGAAAAGGCTAGAGGTAAATGGGTGGATGAACTCCCAACAGTATTATGGGCTTATAGAACTACCCATGGGTCCGTGAATGGCCGTACTCCATTCACCCTTGCTTATTGTTCTGAGATCGTCATCCATGTAAAACTTCAAGTACGCTCTCGCCAAGTGGCTGATTACAACCCTTATTTCATAGAAAATACAACTAAGGAATCGCAATTGAATTGCTATTGAACTAGATGGAATTGGCAATGACTTATGAACATATAAAACGCATCCGAGAGCCAATGGCAAGAACATGTACCCGAACATGCATGTGTACATCCGAAAAAGTTCGACTTCTTGAAATCAACATAAATTGAATTCTCGCTTAGGGTTATCAAGAAAAGACTAGATCAGATAGCCGAAGCTTACTATCACTGTAGAATCAGACACGGATGGCCACTAATGAACTACAACCCTGGATTTATAACATTGGGAATCGACCAAGCATCATGATGACTAAAGAAGAATACGACACCTTGGGAGGATAAAATTAAAGGATAATCACTGTTCAAGGAACACGATGGATTTCTTTCTAGAGACAAGGAGTACTCGCTGATTCAAAGCATGTCGTGTTGCTTCACACGACACACTTTGGTGGGCAAGTGTTAACGGCACCTTGGTCCGGCTACAAGACGACAGTTGAAGAAATTATCGTTAGCACTAGATAAGATTCTGACCAAGAAGAGCCTGAGGATATAGGGGTTTGATGCAATCGACATGTTTTGGCATTTAGGTATGCTTTGGCAAGAATAGACCAACTAGCTTGAGATCGCCCTATATGGGCCAAGTCACCTTGGCCTTGATCCCGTGAAGGAAGTCCAACCCATCTTTATCTATAAATAGAAGGGCAGGGGCACACTGAAAATGGACCTTTTTTGGAAAACAGTGGGGAGACTCTGCCATTTTTGATACTCTCCTCTTTTTGATTCAAACTTGTATTCAAGCGATTTATTTACGGATTGTATCTGTATTCAAGCGATTAGGAAAGCAATAAAGATTAAACTCAAAGTGGACGTAGGCAGTTACGCCGAACCACTATAAATTCGGTGTTCTCGTTTTTACTGTTTTTTTGGCATTAAATTACACTATTTTTCTGTTTTAATTTATTCTCTTCATTAATCTCTCTACATAACTCTACTCAAGGGTGTTAGTGATCAATTCTGGTGCTAACAGAATGTGTATGACTGTGCATGTGTATTATGATTGTTCTTCTCTGTTTTTAAAACTATAGAGAATAGAAATAAAAGAAAATTCAAATTACCTTAACACATCATTGTTAGGTTTTAGGCTTCAAACATGATATGTTTGTTAGAAACAAATTTAAGTGTAAATTATTTATTTAAGTAGAATAGATGTGGAAATCTTCTAGAATTAAAAGAATACAGTGGGAATCCTTTTATCATGTTAAAATTAATCAACTAAAATTGCTGTTTCAAGTTTACATCTGGAATCACCACTGAAAGTTAGGATTTTTAAAAAATTATAATTTTTAATGAAGTGTTGAATGAGAATTTGGGGAATGCCCAGAAATGGTCTTTTGGGTGAATTCTGGTGGCTGGAATATCTAGAGAAGTTTGGGTTCCTAATGGAGCTAGTTAAGTGATCTGGGTATTTGGCAAAAATGGTAGGAGCGTCGAATGATCACTGCGGCGTCAACGGTGGTCGAGAGAAGTTTTAAACCCTAGATTAGGTCATGTTTGGAAATGGGATAACCGTATCATCTATGGTGGATCGAGTTGCTTGATACTCAGGGAAATGGTACCATGGTGTGTCGGCAGGGTGTGGCTAGAGTCGTCTGACCTCTGGTGGTCGGTGCAGTAGGGTCGAAGGGTTTCTCTGGCATGGGTTTTTGTCTCAGATTTGATTGGGTTGCTTGATCTTCTTCGAGAGCTCGTGATGGTGGTTTGGTGATGATGGTTGCTGCATTGATGTTCGATATGCGGGAGGGTTCAACGGAGGTGGAAGGTGATTCTGGCGCTGGTGCATGTGCATAGGAAGGTTTTGGAGTTTGTGGTTTGAGTATGGGTTTTGCTTTGGTTTGCTCGAAGGAAGCACCATGTTTTTGTGTTGGAGACTTGAGTGAAAACTCGAGTGAATTTGGGGTCTAGCCAGTAGATTCATACTTAAACCTGTTAACTGTTTTTAATGGTTACAGGGTTTTTAAATTTAAATTTAAATTATAATTTTGAAATTTAGGAATTGGAACTTGAAGTGGATCGAGTAATACTTAGGTTCAAAACTGAATCAGATTAATTAAAGGAATTTTCAAAAGTTTTAAAAAGGTTTTATAAAACAGGTTTCAAATTTATATAAAGAAAGTTTTAAACTTTTGAAATGAATCTTGTTTTTCTTTAAACCCTATTCTTAATAAAATTAAATGTTTTCTTTAACATTTTATTTAGAAGTTTGAAATTTGTTTAATTTAAACTTTAATCTTAAGTTAGAAATGGAATCTTAAAGGTTTTTATAAAAGAAAGTTTTTTTTAATTTTAAATTGGAACTAGATTCAAACTTTCACTTGATAATGTTTAAAGCATTAAAGTAAGTTATCATTAGTTACTTTAATTTATCAAGTTAAATGAGTATTTTAGAAACTTAATTTCTGATTTAATTAAGTAAAATTAATTATTTGTTATAATGGTTTAAAAATGAAAATGTTGAAAAAGGCATTAAAAGATAATGTTTTATCTTAAGATAATCAAAGTTTATTATCTTGAAATTAATTAAGTTAATTAAGGAAATTGGATATGATTAATTAATTTAATTAATAATGATAAAGAATTAATTAAGGAATTTATTAAGAGTAATTAATTTATTTAAAATTAATAACTAAGAATTATGAGTTAACTAATTAGAGGTTAATTAATTTATAATTAAGTATAATTAATAAGATAATTAGAGATTATTAATTGATGATTAAAAGTTAATTAATTAAATAATTAAGGTTGATTTATTAATAATTAGAGATTATTTAACTTATAATTAAAAAGTATTTAATTTGTAATTAAGTTTTATTAATTAATAATTAAGAAATTATTAATCTATAATTAAAGTTAATTAAGGATTAATTAACTATTATTTAGGGTCAATTAATTGTAATTGAGAATTGATTAACTGATTAATTAAGGATTAATCAATTTGTTATTAATTTATTAATTGATAATTAAGGTTTATTAATTAATAATTATGGATTAATTAATCTATGATTAAGGATTAATTAATTTATTTAAAAGGGTAATTAAGGGTTGAATTACCCAACTATAATTAATCAAATAAGTGTGATTAATTTGAGTTAATCAAATGGGTTGATTAATTAAAGATAATCATTTGGTGATTGATTAAGTATAAATACTTAATAAGGTTAAATAGTGTAATTACTTAGGGTAAGTAATTAATGTATAATTACTGGAATGTAATTAATTAAAGGGAATTACTTAATGGGAAGTAATTAAAGATAACTAGTTAGTAGAAGTAATTAAGGGTTAATTATTTGGTGTAATTAATTAAAGGATTAATATAATTAATTAAGGAATCATTTAATTAAGGTAAGAAATTATAGGATGGTAACTACTGTTTAAGATTAATTAAAGTTGATTAATGGAAGTAATTAATTAAGGATCATTAATTAATGTAATTAATGAGAGTAATTAAGTAATGATTAATTAAGATTAATTAATCAATAATAAGTGATTATAAAGTAATTAATTAATTGTAATTAATTAAGGTTTAACATAATTAATTATAGGTAATGAAGTAATTAAGGTTAATTTCTTTAATGGTTAAGAATAATTAATTAAAGGTTAATTACTTAATGTAATTAAGAGATAATTAATCAAGGGTGATTAATTAAGATGATGATTAATTAATTGGTTTAATTAATGGTTAAGTAAGCAAGATTTATTGTGACGAAAGTAATTAATTTAATTTATTTTAAATTAATTAGAGATGAAGCAATTAATTTAATTCATTTTAAATTAATTATAGATGTGTGATTAATCATTGCTTATGGATGGCTAATTGATATTGAATGCCTTGATTATTTGATATCTCTAATGAGATATGTGTGATATGTGATATGAGATGATGTGGTTGAATGGTCATGATATGAATTATCTATCTGTGTATATGATTATCTATCTGTGTGAATATAGATAATGATTTGAATTGAATTGTTTTAACTTTAAAAATAACTTGGACCTAAAAGATGGCGTTTTGGATTTCGATGAGACCGGGATCGGGTTTCTAGATTTGGATATCCGAAAACCACATCGATCCAAATTAACGATAGGTCACGAATCTCAAGTGAAGATGAAGATTCAGAGTGCAAGGTTTATTGTTGTCAACTCTGAGGGTGATTCCAAAATGAGTGTAACGAGATAATGCCTTCGGTTTCTTTCGAATTCGAAACGAACTTGTATGGATTGAATGCTTTCATAACATCGTCATGAGGACGATGAGCATTCTACGATAGATGTGTTCTATAAAGGTAATCGTAGCCTTAAGCCTCATCAACAGGGAATGGCTAAAATAGGGGAGGTGCAGCAAGGCTAAGTGGGTCATGCCCAAGTAGGACGAGATGAACCCCTGTCCAGAGTCCCTTTTTGTTCGGCTGTGTGGGCGGTTGCTAGCTACAACCGCGGGGTTGTCTTGTTCATAACTATTCAGTAAGGAATGGCTCCAGCTTTATGTTGTAGGGGATTGGGAGTAATCCTCGGTACGGTGATCTAGGCCTCATACTGTGATGGGTGGTGCCCTAGTAGCCCTGCCATTGATGGAAACCCATTCTTCCTACGTGCCCTTAAGGTTTTGATTGTATTACCCACTTTTGTGGCTAGTGGCTGGAATTTAATGAATGTAACAATTTCGACTATTTTCTATTTATTTGAAAACCCTAGACCCTATTATAATATCATCAGATTTCCTATCAAAAGGCGTAAGGTAAAAACTTACCCACGTTTATGTGTGGAGAGCCTTACGTGATACCTTTTCTTTCAAAAGGTTTTTCAAAATTAAGAAACTTTAACCCATTTACTCACACCAGACCCTTGTCTGACCCGGAGTTTATTCTATTTTCTTAAACTCTCGGGCACTCAAATTTTTACGAGTAGCCAAGGGATTCAGGTTAGCTTTGAAGAATTCTGGAGGAGCAATGGAGCAGGAGGCTTCAGCGTTTGTAGATATATATAGATGGTTCCGCTGTGTTGGTCTCGGAGCCATTGTCTGTATTGTATATTGAGTTGTATAACTAGATAGGTGTTTATAACTATCTAGTATGTACTGTATAAGCTGTGTAACTCTAATGTATATGATATTATGTAATATTTATGTGATTAATATAATTTATTCATCCCACTGTTGAGATTCTGATGTTGTTTCTTCTTTCTTCTCTATCTTTTCTCTTTTCTATCCCTTTCTTTAAAATGATGCGTCTTATTGTGGAGAATAAGGCGGGTCGTCTCATTTGGTATCAGAGCAGTAGGTTGAGCGAATACCTAGGCTCTGGATTGGTGTCTTCCTTGAGAGAGCGTACTTGTAATATTAATATATATATATATATATATATATATCTTTCTACCTATTTGTTGGGTTACCTGTTCGGGTTCTCCACTATGAGTTATAAAGGTAGATAGGGTAGTGGTATGTGTAACATGACTACTAAGGGTTGGAGTTTGAATGTTTGAGGTTCGAAGAGTATTTGTCGAGACTGTAGATCTAATAATGTCTCGAGTGAGCTTTGTAGCTTGGTGTAAGGATTTCACCAATCTCTGAAGGAAACCTAATAAGGTTCGGAGTCCTTCTTTGAAGTTGGATGAGTAGAATTTGGATCTGTCGATTGAGCAGAAGCGTGTGATGGTATCTTGGCAACTTCAGGATAGAGTAGCTGCGTGGTGAGACACAGTGACTATGGGTGTTCCCAAAGATGTTTCTTCTGGAGCAAGTTTAAGGAAGTGTGACGGCATCAGTGATGAGACTGAGTTTTTGAAGGATGTTTGTGTTGGTTTGGGGCCCGAGTTTTTTGAGGAGATGTCTGACCATCTCAAGGTTCTGTATGGAATTGGTTGATCTGGTTTTGAGGATCGAGGAGCTTTGGATAAGAAGTCCTTAACATCAGTGGCAGCATTGCAGCTGGGTAGTATTTTGTGTTCCAGCAGGAATCTTTTGGCTTAGCAGTTTCCTAGAGGTGGAAATCAGAAGCAGCGGCGTGAACCCATTTCTTCGATGGATTGGTCGAGGATAAGTTGTTCTGATTTGTAAAGAGGGAACAGTATCTGTGGATATTGGATTGGATAGGATCGCAAAAGTGACTTGCGATAGTTTGAGTGTTCACTTAAGTTGTCAAAGATTTTTCCGGATGTCTTCAAGGAAGTCAGAAGTTTGTCTGCATTGGAGATCAAGTTCCGCATCGACTTGGTTTAGCTAGGTAGAAGGATGTCTTCTAGGTTGTGTTTTTGGTTAAGCAGCTCGGTAATTCTTGAAATTTTTGAGTTTTCTCTTTATGGATCAGTTGAAACTTATTTCCGAGGTGTGCTGTCTAGTCTGTGCCTATGTTCATCAACGGCATTCTTATCTGCTCCAGATCAGAGTTGTGCAGCGGAAGTTTATAGCAGTTGTTCTAGAACGGAAGCAACCAGAAGTTGCAGTGTTTAGATTAAAGGATTTCTACATGAAGTTTTTAAGATCTAAAGGTCAGATTGATGAGTACTCCTGTTTTGTCTTTTCCGGATAGGAGAAGTAGTTGAAGTCTTCTGATAATTGTGGAGTAGAGTTGATGATTTTTATTTTGGAAAGATCTTGAGAGGATCTTTGTGTTGGATTGTTTTTGATCCAGAATGTTTCAAGAAGCATCAGCGAAGGTTGAGCTGATCAGGAAGGATCTGTAGGCAGCCCATCGTCAGAAGAGTTTTGAGGTTAAGAGACAGAGTAATTTGGAATTCAAAGTTGGAGACTTCGTTGTTGTTGAGGTTTTCTCTGGTAAAGGGAGCCATAAGATTGGGTAAGACTGGGAAGTTAGCTCCGAGGTATATTGGATTCTTTTGAGTTTTCAAAGGATAAGTGTTTGGCTTATAAGGGTTGAATTTCCAGTTTGGAAGACTGGGATTCAATGTATTTCACATATCTCCGAGGGAGTACGTGTATGATCCATCCTGGTTGTGGAACCAGCAGTTCAGAAGGATTTGGTAGTTGAGTCGATCTTGACTGTGGTCGGATCTCTTCTATAGATTGTAGATCCAGATAAATAGGAGCTTAGTAGCTTAGTAGTGTAGCTAGTTTGGATTCAGTAGAGCGAGTATTCCAGTTTCTATACTGGGGAAACTCGGGATTTTAGGAAGCTTATCCGGATCTATGTCCGAATAGCTAGTGTTGTTTGTTTGATTGAATTGTTTGTTCGGATGAAATTGTTTGTTTGTTTGATTGTGTATGGCTGATATGTATGCTTGAATTAGTTGAATTCAAAAAAACTTTGGATTATCTTTTTTTTTTAATTTCGAGGACGAAATTCTTTTAAAGGGGGAGGAATGTGATATCTCGGAATTTCAAGGAATTTAAAATGTGATAATCTCTTAATTATTTATTTAAAATTAGTGAAAATTGTTATTTTAAGCAATAATAAATATGATGAGCTGTTTTTAAATATAGTTATAAATAGATGTTTTTTAATGGAATAATAATTTACAAATTTAATTTATGTTATTTTATAAATCTAGATTTTTAAATAAGCTTATTATTTCCAAAATTTAATAATGTGTTTATTTAAAATTGATATATATATTTATTTGAATTGATTTTAAATTTGGATTTTAAATTAACTTTGAATTTGAATTTAAAAATTGAATTTAAAGTAATATATATATCAAAATAAAATAAAAATATGGTTTGGACATAAAATATGGATAAAGTTTTTATTTAAAATAAGATGGTTTATATTATTTTCTTTAAAAGAAATTTATATACATAATTTGGAAAAATATTTATTTAGTAGGAATAGATACAAAAGATTTTTGAATTAGCATTTAAAAATGAGTTTACAATATTATATATGATTTTATTTAAAAGATAGTTGGTTTTTATTTTATTTTCTTTTAAAAGTTTTTTTTATTTTAAATTAGAAAAGCATTTCTTAATTTATAAATGTATTTGCTTATTAGGAATGTAATAAGAAAAGCTTTAAATCATTTTAACATAATATAAATATAAGTAATGACAGGTGTAATTAAATAAAGAGAAATGTAACATGTGTTAAATGATTAATTGTGTAAATACCAAGTGTCACATTTATTTCAATTTTCTCTTATTTTTATAAAATCCTAATTTCAGCTTATATAAGCATATATCTTCTTTTACATTCCCTTTTTCTATCTTCATTTTTGAGAAATTAGAAATGTAACATGAATCAAAACCTGTAACTTTTTTTGTAAAAAAAAGCAAAGATCATCAAGCTTCCACCCCAAAATCAAAACCTGTAATATTCTCAAGCTTGTAACAAATACCTCAAAACAGAAATCAACCTGAAATCATTTTACAAAAACTCACATCTGTTTCAAATCCTCTCAAAAATCAAAGCCTGTAAATGCATTTCTCAAAACAATTCGAACCTAGTAATTCAACCTGAAAACATCTTTCCTAAAACAAAGCTTCAACCCAAAAATAATATGTAATCAATGCTCAAAGCTGTAACAAGTTCAACTGCAAGCCTGGAATCAAAGCCTTGATCATAACATCATCATGTTTCAATTCTAAAAGCATTTCAGTTTTTAAGTTACAAGCCAGCCTGTAGATCAAGATTTCATTACCAAATGCAAAGCTATTAAGCAACCTGTACTTCAGTTTCCGAAAAATACAAGCTCTCTGCATTTTGTTTAAAAGGTGAGTAAACATCAACTTAAAAAGCTTCAGTGATAACTGATCTGTTGCTTGTTAGATTTCTGTAATAAGTAATGCTTGCATGTTTATATGTAGGTGTATTATCTGTGTATATGAATGTGTATGACTGTGCATGTGTATTATGATTGTTCTTCTCTTTTTTTAAAACTACAGAGAATAGAAATAAAAGAAAATTCAAATTCCCTTAACAGATCATTGTTAGGTTTTAAGCTTCAAACATGATATGTTTGTTAGAAATAAATTTAAGTGTAAATTTTTTATTTAAGTAGAACAGATGTGGAAATCTCCTGGAATTAAAAGAATACAGTGGGAATCCTTTTATCATGTTAAAATCAATTAACTAAAATTGCTATTTCAAGTTTATATTTGGAATCACCATTGAAAGTTAGGTTTTTTAAAATCAAAATCAAAATTTTTAATGAAGTGTTGAATGAGAATTTAGGGGATGTATGGAAATGGTCTTTTGGGTGAATTCTGGTGGCTGAATATCTGGAGAGGTCGGGGTTCCTGATGGAGTTAGTTAAGTGATCTGGGTATTTGGCAAAAATGGTAGGAGTGTCGAATGATCACTGCGGCGTCAACGGTGGTCGAGAGAAGTTTTAAACCCTAGATTAGGTCGTGTTTGGAATTGGGATGACCGTATCATCTATGGTGGATCGAGTTGCTTGATACTTAGGGAAATGGTACCATGGTGTGTCGAAAGGGTGTGGCCAGAGTCGTCTGACCTCTGGTGGTCAGAGCAGTAGGGTCGAAGGGTTTCTCTGGCATGGGTTTTTGTCTCAGATTCGATTGGGTTGCTCGATCTTACTTGAGAGCTCGTGATGGTGGTTTGGTGATCGGTGATGGTTGTTGCATCGATGTTTGATATGAAGGAGGGTTCAATGGAGGTGGAAGGCGATTCCGGCGCTGGTGCATGTGCACAGGAAGGTTGGGAGTCTGTGGTTTGAGTGTGGGTTTTGCTTTGGTTTGCTCGAAGGAAGCACCGTGCTTTTATGTTGGAGAATCGAGTGAAAACTCGAGTGAATTTGGGGTCTAGCCTGTAGATTCATACTTAAACCTATTAACTGTTTTTAATGGTTACAGGGTTTTTAAATTTAAATTATAATTATAATTTTGAAATTTAAGAAAGAATTGGAACTTGAAGCGCCTCGAGTAATACTCAGGTTCAAAACCGAATCAGATTAATTAAAGGAAAATTTAAAAAGTTTTAAAAAGGTTTAATAAAACAGGTCTCAAATTTATATAAAGAAAGTTTTAAACTTTTGAAATGAATCTTGTTTTTCTTTAAACCCTATTCTTTATAAAAATAAATGTTTTCTTTAACATTTTATTTAGAAGTTTGAAATTTGTTTAATTTAAACTTTAAAATTAAGTTAGAAATGGAATCTTAAAGATTTTTATAAAAGAAAGTTTTTTTTTTTAAATTTTAAATTGGAACTAGATTCAAACTTTCACTTGATAATGTTTAAAGCATTAAAGTAAGTTATCATTAGTAACTTTAATTTATCAAGTCAAATGAGTATTTTAGAAACTTGATTTTTGATTTAATTAAGTAAAATTAATTATTAGCTATAATGGTTTAAAAATGAAAATGTTAAAAAAGGCATTGAAAGATAATGTTTCATCTTAAGATAATCAAAGTTTATTATCTTGAAATTAATTAAGTTAATTAAGGAAATTAGATATGATTAATTAATTTAATTAATAACGATAAAGAATTAATTAAGAGTAATTAATTTATTTAATTAATTTATTTAAAATTAATAATTAAGAATCATAAGTTAATTAATTAGAGGTTGATTAATTTATAATTAAGTATAATTAATTAGATAATTAGAGATTATTAATTGATGATTAAAAGTTAATTAATATAGTAATTAAGATTGATTTATTAATAATTAGAGATTAATTAACTTGTAATTAAAAAGTAGTTAATTTGTAATTTAGTTTTATTAATTAATATTAAGATTTATTAATTAATAATTAAGAAATTATTAATCTATAATTGAAGTTAATTAAGGATTAATTAACTGTTATTTAGGGTTAATTGATTACAATTAAGAATTGATTAACTGATTAATTAAGGATTGATTAATTTGTTATTAAGTTTTATTAATTGATAATTAAGGTTTATTAATTAATAATTATGGGTTAATTAATTTTTAATTAAAGATTAATAAATTCATTTAAAGGGGTAATTAAGGGATGAATTATCCAATTGTAATTAATCAAATAAGTGTGATTAATTTAAGTTAATCCAATGGGTTGATTAATTAATGTTAGAGCAAAAATTGGTCACTAACACCCAAATATAGATGAAAGCACCAACTAATAGTCACAGATGACAAATAGAGTGTATGTAGAGAGTAATAATGTGAAGAACAGTCAAAATTAAAGTAAAAGCAAGAAAGAACAACAAATTTTATAGTGGTTCGGCTAACTCTGGCCTACGCCCACTCCAATAATTTCCTTTTTATTGCTGTAACAATCGAAGATAGTTACAAAGTGGTAAACCATCCTTAGACTTAGAAAGTAGAAAGTTAGGGAGCGGAGAGAAGAAGAAGATCCTCCATTTGAAGTCCCACATGCTGTATTTTTAGGAAAAACCAGGTTGTTGGGCCTCCTGAGTAAGTTGGGCCCATCAAGGTCATAGTTGAACCCTACTTCTTTATGCCAACCGATGGGAGGTATGCCAACCGAGGGAAGGTGTGCCAAACGAGGGGAGCTGTGCCGAACGAGGGGAGGTGTGCCGACCCAGGGGAGGTGTGCCGAACGAGGGGAGGTGTGCCGAACGAGCCGAACGAGGGGAGGTGTGCCGAACGAGGAGAGGTGTGCCGAACGAGGGGAGGTGTGCCGATCGAGGGGAGGTGTGTCGACCAAGAAGAGGTATGTCGATCGACGTCCAATGCCGAGCGACTTTCAATGCCGAGCGAGGTACGATGCCGAATGACATCCAATGCCGAGCGACTTCCAATGCTGAGCGAGGTACGATGTCGAGCGACATATAATGCTGAACGGCTTCCAATGCCGAGCAAGGTACGATGCCGAACAACATCTAATGCCGAACGACTTCCAATGCCAAGCGAGGTACGATGCCAAAAGACTTACAATGCCGAGCGAGGTACGATGCCGAGCGACATCCAATGCCGAACGACTTCTAATACCGAACGACTTCCAATGCCGAGCGGCAATACCAAGCCACAACCAAATGACCATCCTGAACTTTCATACCTCGACCGGACATTGCCATACCAAACGGTCGAGCCACAAGGTCGAACTCCAAACACTTCGAACCACTTCATTCCGACCGAACGAACTACCATCTATCCAAGTTAACATCATACAATTGAACCGAACCCATCATCTTTCAGCCTCGATAGTCGTGAAATTGTTTTAGTTAAATCCGCTTGTCCATGGCTTTGCCAAAAGGCGAGTTAACATTTGCCCCCCAAAACATGTCTTGCTATTGGAAGGTGTGCTTTGAGTAGCCTTAAATCCGATATCCAAAGTCCATATCCTGTTTATAACCATATTGTTAAATCCTTGACCTTTCCGGGTTTAACCTTGAATCCGTAGACCTTGCTGGGTCGCGTTATCCTGTTCCAGCCTCGACTTTCTCATCAAGGGCTTGTATGTTATCCGGCCTCGACCCTCCGGCCAAGGGCTTGCGTATTCACCGGCCACGACACTCCGGCCAAGAGCTTTGATATTTTCCAGCCTCGGCACTCTGGCCAAGGACTTTTAAATTCACCGGCCTCGCCACTCAGGCCAAGGATTTTGACATTCACCGGCCTCGGCACTCCAGCCAAGGACTTTGATATTCACCGGCCTCGGCACTCCGATCAAGGACTTTATATTCACCGGCCTCGGCACTCCGGCCAAGGACTTTTATATTCATCGGCCACGATACGCAGGCCAAGGATTTTGACATTCACCGGCCTCGGCACTCCATCCAAGGACTTTGATATTCACCGGCCTCGGCACTCTGGCCAAGGACTTTTATATTCACCGGCCTCGGCACTCCGGCCAAAGACTTTTATATTCACCGGCCTCGGCACTTAGGCCAAGGACTTTTATGTTCACCGGCCTCGAAACTCAGGCCAAGGACCTTGACATTCACCGGCCTCGGCACTCCGTCCAAGGACTTTGATATTCACCGGCCTTGGCACTCCGGCCAAGGACTTTTATATTCACCGGCCTCGGCACTCCGGCCAAGGACTTTTATATTCTCCAGCCTCGGCACTCCGGCCAAGGACTTTTATATTCATCGGCCTTAGCACTTCGGCCAAGGACCTTGACATTCACCGGCCTCGGCACTCCGGCCAAGCACCTTGACATTCACCGGCCTCGGCATTCCGGCTAAGGACTTTTATGTTTACCGGCCTCGGCACTCCGGCCAAGGACTTTTATATTCTCCGGCCTCGACACTCCGGCCAAGGACTTTTATATTTTGTCTGATCCATTCCATCGCTCTCCGGCGAACGGACACGTAACTTGCGGTCACTGCCTCGTCTCTCCGGTTGGAACAGTAATCGCAAAACCTGAACTATATGTTATATTGTTTCGAATACAATCAGAAAACCAGAAATCCATCGCAAAAATCGAACACCCAAGCCAACATGGAAAACCATAAAACCAACCAAATCGGGAGTCCAATTCAAACTCCAAAACCATACTAAGAAAAGTAAATGTCCAAAGTACTAAAGTTTGCAGAAAAAAAGAAAGAAAACAGGATTTCATAGACCCAAGCAACACGGTTTTCCATCATCTCAGAGCATGCCTAGGGACCGTCCTCGATCCCATACGTGTGTAAGTGACCTAGCCATATAACTTTAGGTACTATTACTTATGCAGAACCATCAAACCATTCAGTTTATAACAAGACGACGCTGACCGGACCCAGTGCCATCATCGCTAGAGGTAGGTGGTGGCCGCTCCCGTTCCACTGCTATCGCTCGATTCCATATGTATTGCTGCAGATGGCCGTTCCTTACATGCTCCTCGATGATATCCCTCAAATACCTATAGTCATTTGTGTTATGCCCATCCAGCTCATGGAATAGGCAATACTTTCCTAATGCCCGCTCGTATTCAAAAGGCTCTCTCCTTTTCGGCCGTCGATACTGGAGGCGCCTTCGAGTGTCCAAGTAAATCCTTTCTAGAGTCTTGGTTAAATCTATGCAAGAAGTAAATTTTGAATCCCTTCGAGGCCTCTTTGAAGTGCCACCGTCGCCATTCGTTTTCCTTTTTCCTTTATCATTTTTACTTAGATCCTCCCTGGATGGACCTCCACCCCTCACTGCATAAGCTTCATTCTCTCTCCCTACTCTCTCAGCCTACACATCCTCCTGTCTTAGGAACCTTTCCGCCTCATTGTAGAACTCCCCGAGGTCCCTCGGTGGGTCCCGTTCTAATGATATCTTGAAATCTGAATTATCCACGATTCCAGAGACCGCTGCCATCAAAACCATGGACGGATCGGGTCAATCCACTAAGGCTACCGCTGCGTTTAACCTGGTTAAGAAGTTCCTGAGTGACTCTCCCTTCTATTGCTTCATCGATGTCAAGGTCATTACATTCATGGGTCTGACTATATGGACCCGAAACTGTCTCATAAACTTTTCAATCAACTCCTTCCATGTACCGATAGAACCATTCTCTAGTTGCCTGAACCACATGGCTGCGATATCCGTCAAATACAATGGGAAGCACAGAGCCATGGCCTCATCCGATGCCTCCAGTACCTCCATATGCCTCATATACTTTGTTAGATGAACGGTGGGATCCGTTCTCCCATCATACATATCCAACGTCGGTAGCTTAAATTCCAGTGAATTCCTAGCTTGCCTGATAGTGGGAGTAAAGGGACTCCTATTCATATCCTCAAAGTCTTTGTTTACCAATCCGCCTCCCATAGCCCGTTTGACCGTCTCCGCTAATCTATCATTGTCCCCGAGTTGTAATCTTAGTCTGTTGCCTCCGGTCTGCCCCCCAAGTTCACGAGGGAACTTTGGCACATACTCCTCATCTCGTACTCCTACGCTCCTGTTAGTGTCGGGTCGTACAGCGTCATCTGATATCCCTCCATGGATTGGTCTAGTGTTTCCTGGTGGTATGTCCCCGAGTCTAGATCCATCCAGGTTGATAGTCGTCTGCTGATTGGGGGCTGCCCCATGTTGATCCATTCCTTCCGCTTGCTGATTGAGCGCTTTCGATCCAGCTCCACGGATCTGAGCTTCTGCATTTCTTGCTTTTGTAAATTGTCTGAGAAGAGCCTACATCATCTCCTCTTGTCTTTTCAACATTGCTTCCATCTCGTCTCTGATGATGTAGATGGATGCTTGACCTGTATCAGCTCCAGAGGAAGCCTCTTGACTTCCTTCCCGATTGCTCCTTTCTGTCACTTGCTTCCTTGCTGATGGCCTAGCCATTGCCTCCTAGAATTTGATTTCCTTGCCTCAAAATCCCTGAGTGCTTTCCTTCTCAGTGAAAGCACCAAAATGTTAGCGTCAAAATTGGCCACTAACACCCAAATTTAGATGAAAGCGCCAACTAATAGTCACAGATAACAGATAGAGTGCATGTAGAGAGTAATAATGTGAAGAACGGTCAAAATTAAAGTAAAAGCAATAAAGAACAACAAATTTTATAGTGGTTCGGCTAACTCCGACCTACGACCACTCCATTAATTTCCTTTTTATTGCTGTGACAATCGAATACAGTTACAAACCAGCCTTAGCCTTAGAAAGTAGAAAGTTACGGAGCAGAGAGAAGAAGAAGATCCTCCATCTGGAGCCCCAAATGCTGTATTTATAGGCAAAACCAAGTTGTTGGGCCTCCTGAGTAGGTTGGGCCCATCAAGGCCATAGTTGAACCCTATTTCCTTATGCCGATCGAGGGGAGGTGTGCCGACCGAGGGAAGGTGAACGAGGGGAGATGTGCCGAACGAGGGAAGGTGTGCCGATCGAGGGGAGGTATGCCAACCGGGGGGAGTTATGCCGATCGACGTCCAATGCCGAGCGACATTCAATGTCGAGCGAGGTACGATGCCGAACGACATCCAATGCCGAGCGACTTCTAATGCCGAGCGAGGTACGATGCCGAACGACATCTAATGCCGAACGACTTCCAATGCCGAGCGTGGTACAATGCCGAACGACATCTAGTGCCAAGCGAGGTACGATGCCAAACGACATTTAATGCTGAACGACTTCCAATGCCGAGCGAGGTACAATGCCGAACGACATCGAATGCCAAGCGAGGTACGATGCTGAACGACATCTAATGTCGAACGACTTCAAATGCCGAGCGAGGTACGATGCCGAACGACATCTAATGCCGAAAGACTTCCAATGTCGAGCGAGGTACGATGTTGGACGATATCTAATGCCAAACGACTTCCAATGCCGAGCCGTAACCAAACGACCATCCTGAATTACCATACCTCGACCGGACATTGCCATACCGAACGGTCGAGCCACAAGGTTAAACTCCAAACACTTCGAACCACTTCATTCCGACCGAATGACCTACCATCTATCCAAGTTAACATCATCCATTTGAACCGAAACCATCATCTTTTAGCCTCGATAGTTGTGAAATTGTTTTAGTTAAACCCGCTAGTCCGTGGCTTTGCCAAAAGGTGGGTTAACAATTAAAGATAATCATTTGGTGATTGATTAAGTATAAATGGTTAATGAGGTTAAATAGTGTAATTACTTAGGGTAAGTAATTAATGTATAATTACTGGAATGTAATTAATTAAAGGGAATTACTTGATGGGAAGTAATTAAAGGATAATTACTTAGTAGAAGTAATTAAGGGTTAATCACTTGGTGTAATTAATTAAAGGATTAATATAATTAATTAAGAAGTCATTTAATTAAGGTAAGAAATTACAGAATGGTAATTACTGTTTAAGATTAATTAAAGTTGATTGATGGAAGTAATTAATTAAGGATCATTCATTAATGTAATTAATGAGAGTAATTAAGGAATGATTAATTAGGATTAATTAATCAATAATAAGTCATTATAAGGTAATTAATTAATTGTAATTAATTAAGGACTAATATAATTAATTATAGTTAATGAAGTAATTAAGGTTAATTACTTTAATGGTTAAGAATAATTAATTAAGGGTTAATTACTTAATGTAACTAAGAGATAATTAATCAAGGGTGATTAATTGAGATGATGATTAATTAATTGGTTTAATTAGTGGTTAAGTAAGCAAGATTTATTGTGATTAAAGTAATTAACTTAATTTATTTTAAATTAATTAGAGATGAAGCAATTAATTTAATTCATTTTAAATTAATTATAGATGTGTGATTAATCATTGCTTATGGATGACTGACTGATATTGAATGCCTTGATTATTTGATATCTCTGATGAGATATGTGTGATATGTGATATGAGATGATTTGGCTGAATGGTGATGATATGAATTATCTATCTGTGCATATGATTATCTATCTGTGTGAATATAGACAATGATTTGAATTGAATTTTTTTAACTTTAAAACAACTTGGACCTAAAAGATGGCGTTTTGGATTTCGATGAGACCGGGATCGGGTTTTCGGATTTGGATATCCGAAAACCACATCGATCCAAATTAACGTTAGGTCGTGAATCTCAAGTGAAGATGAAGATTCAGAATGCAAGGGTTATTGTCGTTAACTCTGAGGGTGATTCCAAAATGAGTGTAACGAGATAATGCCTTCGGTTTCGTTCGAACCCGAAACGAACTTGTATGGATTGAATGCTTTCTGAACATTGTTAGGTGGATGATGAGCATTCTAAGATAGATGTGCTATAAAGATAATCGTGGCCTCAAGCCTCATCAACCAGGAATGGCTAAAACGGGAGAGGTGCAGCAAGGCTAAGTGGGTCATGCCCAAGTAGGATGAGATAAACCTCTGTCTTGAGTCCCTTTTTATTCGGCTGTGTGGGCGATTGCTAGCTACAACCGTGGGGTTGTCTTGTTCAGAACTATTCAGTAAGGAATGGTTTCAGCTATGTGTTGTAGGGAATTGGGAGTAATCCTCGGTACGGTGATCTAGGCCTCGTACTGTGACGGGCGGTACCCCAGTAGCCCTGCCATTGATGGAAACTCATTCTTCCTACGTGTCCTTACGGTTTTGATTGTATTACCCACTTTTGTGGCTAGTAGCTGGAATTTAATGAATGTAACAATTTCGGCTATTTTCTATTTATTTGGAAACCATAAACCCTATTATAATATCATCATATTTCCTATCAAATGTTTTGGTTAGCGTAAGGTAAAAACTTTTCCATGTTTATGCATGGGGGGTCTTACATGTTACCTTTTCTTTCAAAAGGTTTTTCAAAGTTAAGCAACTTTAACCCGTTTACTCACACCAGACCCATGTCTGACCCAGAGTTTATTCTGTTTTCTTAAACTCTTGGGTACTCAAATTTTTATGAGTAGCCAAGGGACTCAGGTTAGCTTTGACGAATTCTGGAGAAGCAATGAAGCAGAAGGCTTCAACGTTTGTAGATATATTTAGATGGTTCCGCTGTCTTGGTCTCTGGGTCGTTGTCTGTATTGCATATTGAGTTGTATAACTAGACAGATGTTTATAACTGTCAAGTATGTGTTGTATAAGCTGTGTAACTCTGATGTATATGATACTATGTAATATTTATGTGATTAATATAATTTATTCGTTCCGTTGTTGAGATTCTGATGTTGTTTCTTCTTTCTTCTCTATCTTTTCTCTTTTCTATCCCTTTCTTTCTTCAAAATGATGCGTCTTATTGTAAAGAATAAGGCGGGTCATCTCATTTTGTTAAAAATATTATCAAAATATAATAAAATAATACTCATATCCAAAAAGATCGTCACGTAGATGATTGACAAAGAGAAGAGCATATAGAAAACAGAGAGTATATACATTATATTATGCGGAGAAGCAAATGAAGTAGTGAATTATAAAATAGTGTATTAATAGGCTGCATAATTTGAATTGGGCAAGTGTTAGTGAGAACTACTGGCTAAAAGAAAGAGATTGTATGTATATGTTGGTAAAGGTTGAAATGATATAGTAACAGTTGTTGTAGGAGATGCTTGCTTGGAAATGGCTACTTGATGAGGGATACATTGAGAAGGAGCTGTTGTGGGGGTACCGGCCTACATGCACAGGAATTGCCACAATTACTGCAAGCACAGGAGATGTAAATGAAATACACAGGAAGTGCCTACTGCGGGAAAGTGTGTAGCATGTTTGGCAAGAGACAGTTTGTAAAGGAATGTTAAGTTGGTAGCGAGGAGTCAGATGTCGACTAGAGTGCATGTGTATGTGATGGCATAATAATTGAAGATGAGATAGTGTATAGCATCATTGTAGGCTGAACAATTAGTGTAGGCTATGAAGGAGGTACGCTGTAAAGGTGATGGAGCTAAAGTGAAAATTGGTGTAGTAACTATATGCGCTAAATTCTGATACGCTGCTAAAACTCGGGTAGTGATTTGACTTGGCATTTCTTGGAACGCTGAAGTGTAGTACAAAGATAAGATGAAATAATAGAGCGCTGACAGGGAGTGAAGACAGTGAAACAAGGTTTAGAGTGGAGCTACCGAACTATCTGAGTATGCAAGTAGCTGCTGAGTGGAGTGAAGTATTCCTTAAGAGGAGTAGGGGTACGTGCTGATATGGATGTGCATGATGACAGTGATAAGGATAAGAGATCATGCTACCTGATGCAGATCAGTTGCTAGAAATTGTTGTAAGGTGATGGGCTAGCCTAAGCTTGATTGGTTGGTGAGAAGAAATTGAGACGTGCCGCTGTAAGTGTGTACTGAACCCACTATCTTTTCGTGAAGAGCATGTAAATCCTAGTGAGTGCGAGTTGTACCTGTCTAAAGAGAAATAAACTAAGTTGTAGTAAAAATAATCGAATCTGGATTTTTATATGTGTTGTTAAATAAATGTTCATTATGGTACCACAAGGACCAATATGTGATTGAGTAGATTGAGTCTAGTGTTTTCTTATTTGTTTGTGAAAGTTTTAGCCTAAAGTAGGTTTAGTATTCTTTAAGTGGGGGCTAGATAGCGATATCCAAGTTAAAAAAATGTCGAGAATCTTACTGATAATATGACTCTTTGAGAAATGGGCAATCGAAAAACAAATGAGAATTGGTCCAAGCATCAAGTTGCAGAAATAACAAAGTTTGATGTTAATAACAATATTATTATTGGTAGTTTTCCTCGAGTTTAGGTAGGTTAAGGTGTTTAAGTATTAACTAGGTTTTTAACCAAGCAAAAATCATAAGGATTTAGAATGTCGAGATAAAGACGAAATGACTTGGAATCTTCTAGGCACAGGTATATAGGCTAAAGAAATGACTCAAAGGAGTTTCAAAATGAATGGAGCAAAGGTGAAACTCGATACGGACTATACTATGTCAACGACGAATTTATATGCTTCATCATCTCACCCTCAAAATTCATAGAGGCTCTACTCTACGTATTTTATACATGCTCAAGCAATATAAAAGGATTCCGATCAATTGAATATAAAGATTGAAGAGCTAGCAATCAGAACGATAAAATAAACCAAGTGATGAAGGAACCATCATCAACAACAACCAATTTGCTAGATTAACTACATAGAACATCTCAAAATCAAGTATCATGAAGGATGCAAGTGTATTTAACCCATTTGGGTTGAACCAAAGAAGTCGGTACCAACATAAAGACGTCAATACTAATTTCCAGTGTTAAGTCAAATGGGTCCGTGATTTTGCACACTCATCTTGGCCGACTTCTAGACTGCACAATAGCTCTCAGTTTGGCCAATTGCAGATTCTACTTCTATAAATACAAATCGTAGAGCAACCATGAGAGGATCCAGATTCTGCTAACACTATACGAGATCTTCATCTATTCTTCAATTTTCTCCTCTACATCACAGTCACCAAGGCAACAACTAAAGAAATTTCTAGGACATAGAACTTGTCCAGCCCCTGTACTTGTGACTAACTCTCTTTCGTTCACCTTTTAATCATACTCTATCATGATTTAATCAATAAGAAAAATAATAAAGTTTACGTAGGCTTAGTTAACAAGCGAACCACTATAAAAATCTCTATGTCTTTCTCTTCTTTCTTTTACCTTATTGCTATTTTCTATTATCTTTGCACTATTCTATTAGGATAGTGCTTCCATATACTCATCTAGGGTATTGATCCATTTTTGATTTAATATTTTGGCGCTTTCACTAAGAATCGGTGGACCAGGTTTAGATCTAGCTCTTTAGTTGGGTTGGATAGGTCCAGTAGTTAGATCCGCAAGTCCTACTTTTTAAAAAAATTGAAGGCTTTCCATTAAAGATCGATGGTAGGAAGAAAGAGCACTACTTTGGGGAAATCTACTGGTGCAATACACTACAAGAAAAACTATTTACGGTTGCAAAAAACTGTGGCGTTTTATCAAAAATGCAACTAAAAATATTTTTCCCAAAATATGTTTCGTGACAAAAATTTTTTTGTTCCCGCTCCTTAGAAAACCTTTTCCGCCTAGCCAAAAATAAACGTGACCATTCATTGTTTTCCATCTCACGTATACTTAGAAAACTCTCTCCCCATTTCGATCTACTTCTGTAGAAATTTTTTTCCCCTTTTCAATCTTCGCGACAGCCGGCAATCGCTCAAATTTCATCAACTGAAGATCAAGTTCCCCTTTTCATCATCCACTCCATCGCCTTGCTCAACGTCCTCGCGGCATTACTCAACATCCTCGCGGCAGCCGGCGATCATTTAGGTAAATTTAGGTGCGAACCATCTAAATTGATTTTGTGATTCGATTTTGATTTAACCTAATTTGCATGCAACGTATATTCGAATTTCTGCCTAATTTCTAACTGAAATTGTTGATTCAACCCTAATAACAAAGATCTTTTATTCAACCCTAGTTTACACCTTTATATGTTTATGTTTTTTATTAAATGATTAAAAGCTTGGCTATATCCAGGGTTAAACTGTGTAATTGTTTTACCGCTTTAACCAAAGTACAAATTTTGTACACCAAGTACGAATAATCACAAAATCAAATTATGGAAGATATTGAATATCAACATGTCTGGACATGGAGAGTCTGGCTATACCCATGATTTTATCAAAATTATCTGTAATATTAGACTCCAATTTGAAAAATTAGAACAGTAGTGAATTGCAAAGTAATACATAATCTTTTGCCTTCATATGTTAAGACTTTGAGAGAGACATAATAGTTGAGTAAGTCTAATTAAAGGAGTTACATGATCCATACATTTACCAATCTGTTAATGTGCAATTAATATAACTTACATCATAGAGAAAGTCATCAATAAGTGTCTTCATCATGTCTTTTGTCTTATAATTAAAAAAACCAGGTAAATGGCAAATGGCAAGTGGCTTTTCATGAAACCTGGAAGTAGTCAGCAAATATAAATCAAAAACAGGGATGCATGTTGCATCTGTTTATATGATGTAAGGTTTTACATAGATTCCATATGGATCACTTTAGGTGTTACGGCCTGCATGACTTCAAGCAACGCCTTCTAAGAAAAAAAACAGTTTCTTTCTTTTATCTATAGTTGCAATTATTCAATGCTTATGTAATCAAGTCTGTTATCCGGAAAGTAACCATCTGATCACACTCCTCATCTTTGTCACTTTCAACTAGTTTCTATTTAGCTGACTTTTATAATTTTGCATCAAGGACGTAGTAGTTTTACACAAGTCAGATTTAGTAGTTTCAGAGCTTGAAAAATTGTTTGTTTTATTAGTCATATTATTTATGTTCCAATGTAAATTTAATTAATTTAGACTCTTTATATATTTTATGGCCTGTGTAATAAATTTTAAGTCTCATTTTTCTAGCCATTGTGTAGATCAATTTTATAGCCCGTGTAATAAAATATATGCTATAGCACTGCGTTGTTTTGACCATAACCTTCAAACCATTTATAGTTTGTGTAATAGGAATTAAAAAATGCTTATTTGATAGCACCAGAAATATACGTAACTAGCTTTACAACTGTTCCTAAAGTAGCAAAAAAACCTATTACAATGTTTTAAAATATCGAATTTGTTAGAAGTTACACTTCAAAATACCATATTCATTTGGTGCTATTATACTGAATGAACTGATTTTTCAGTAAAACCTACATGTATGAAATCACTTACACTTGTTCATAATCTATTAACAAAAATTCATTGAAACGTCATTGAATAAAGTTTTATTTGGCTAATCTTTAGAATGATTGGGTGCCCCGATATTAAGAAGTACTATTAACATAGTAACATGTTTTTTTTTTAAATTAGTATCAGACATAGGAAGAGGAGGTGTCACCAATTTCTACATCAAAGATTAGGAACTTATTTGCCTTCATATGTCGATGATGGAAAAAGATTGTGTTTTTTTAAACAGGTGATAAAACAATGCTTAACTTAATAAGTATTTTGAGAATTAGAACATGTAATATAATATTAAAACTCAATTTCTTTTTTATGTTTTTAACTTTTTCCATAGAACAAGCATAGTGTACTGACAAGGAGCAATGAATTTCGTGCATGCTGCAAAGAGGAATGTAAGAAGCGTAGAAAAAAATTTATGCCATTGCAAAGATTGTCGAAATCTTAGTCGTCATGATGATCACATCATCATTGAACATTTAATTATTAGAGGAATGGATCCTAAATACATACACAGTGTATGGTTTAACCATGGCAAATAGATAATTGAAGAGAAGAAAACAAATACGCTTAACGTATATGATTTATTCAAGATGATTCACTATGAAGATGAAGATTTTTTGAATGATGATTTTTTTCGTGATGATAAAGATAATGTTGATTCTCAGAGTAAAGAGGATGAGTTACTCAAGAACTTGGAAGATGCAGAAACTCCATTATATCATGGTTGCACAGATCACACAAAATTATCTGCCATCACCGTCTTGTTTAATCTTAAATGTGAGACTGGCTTGTTTGATAGTGGGTTTGATAAGCTTTTAACCATGCAACATTTATTTTTGCCGAAGAATAGCATGCTTCCCAAAACCTTATATGAAGTAAGAAATTTCTTAGAACATTCGACGTGGGTTTTGAAAAGATACATGCTTGTGAGAAAGACTGTTGCCTTTTTAGAAAAGAATACAAATATTTAGATATTTGTCCAAAATGTGGTTCTTCGAGATGGAAGAAAAATCAAGATATTAAAGAGGTTATAAAAGGTATACAAGTTAAAGTGTTGAGATACTTTCCAATATTTCCGATATTTAAAAGAATGTATAGATCTCAAAAGTTGGAAACAGATTTAAGATGGCATATTAAAAATACAAGCAAAGATGGAAAAATGCAACATCCCGTGGATTCTATGACATGGAAAATGGTGGATGAAAGGTATACATCTTTTTCATCCGATCCACGCAATCTTAGGCTTGATCTTGCTGCAGATGGATTCAATCCATTTTCCATGATGAGTTCTAAATATAGTTGCTGGCCGGTAATGCTTGTGACATACAATCTTTCGCCTACGTTCTGTATGAAGAAAGAAAATATTATGTTATCTTTACTTATTCGAGGCCCAAAGCAACCCGAAAATGATATTGATGTATATTTGGCGCCTTTGGTGGAAGACTTGCATCATTTGTGGTGTAATGGAGTTAATGCTTGCGATGCATTTAGTAAAACTTTGTTTAAATTGAATGCAATTTTGCTATGGACGATTAATAATTTTCCGGCTTATGGAAATCTTGTTGGATGTCGTGTTAAGGAGGAAAAAGGTTGCCTATTATGTGGTGTCAATACCCATTCTCATTGGTTGAATCACAGTCGAAAGAGTGTCTACATGGGTCATAGAAGATTTCTACTAACTTCAGATTCACGGAGGAAACAAAAGGTATTGTTTGATAACACCATAGAAACAGGTAGTGCTCCTAGAATTCTAACTTGGAGAAACATTTATGCATTGTTGAAGGATTATCCAAATGATTTTGGAAAAGAAAAAGAAGAGAAAAGTAAGAAGAGAAAGTGTGCTTATGATACAGAATATGAGTATGATAATATTAACAATTCTACAGAATTGGAGCTATCAAGATGGAAGAAAAGATTGATTTTCTTTGATTTGCCATATTGGAAGGTTAGTAGTTAATTTATTTATTTTTCATTATTTTACCATAAGAAAAACCCAATAATGCGTTATAGTTTTTGTTTTCGCAGGAACTTCCATTATGTCACAATATAGATGTAATGCATGTGGAGAAAAATATCGGTGAAAGCCTACTGGGAACGATGTTGCATGGTAATAAATCAAAAGATGGAACCAACTGTAGAAAGGATTTAGAGGTTTGGGGAATTCGAAATGAGCTTCATGCACAACCTCGTGGGAATAAAACATATCTTCCACCGTCTCCATACGTGCTGTCAAATTTCGAGAGAAAAATATAATGCAAAAGATTATACGATTTCAAAGGACCAGATGGCCACTGTTCAAATTTGAAGAATCGGATTTCGTTTCATAATTGCAAAATTAGCGGATTGAATTCACATGATTACAATGTATTAATGCAACAGTTATTGCTAGTAGCATCGAGAGGATTAATGGAAAAGAAGGCAAGAAAAGCAATAATTTGCTCATGTTCTTTTTTCAACAAATTATGTCAACGTGTACTTGATAGAGAGAAGGTAGAGCAAATCAATGTTGAGATTATTGGAGTTTTATGCGAACTTGAAAAAAAATTCCACCATCTTTTTTTTTTTTTGGAACTGGTACTTTATATACAATAAATCATTGGGACAACATATCACATGTCAAATAAACATTCGAAAGCAAGTTTCGAACTCGTGACATCCTGCACCAAAGCCGAATCAATTAACCACTTGGACAAAGGTGCTTGTCTCCACCATCTTTTTTTGATATAATGGTATATTTGTCCATTCGTCTTGGAAAAGAAGCACTAATGTGTGGACCGGTTCATTTTCGTTGAATGTACCCATTCGAACGATATTAGAAGACACTTAAAGATTATGTAAGAAACTATGCACGACCAGAGGGGATGTATTGCAGAATCCTATCTTGCAGAAGAATCCATGGTGTTTTTCAATGAATTTTTGAAAAAATCTGGACATATAAAGGAGAAAGAAGCTTGAAATGAAGATTATGAAAGCAATGTAATACCTAAGGGACGTCTGGTTTCAATGTCCAAGATAGTTACATTGTCAGCTAATGAGAAAGAAATGTCACATTTAGCCGTGTTAATGAATATGAATGTGGTGGAACCATTTATAGAGTATGTTTATGTTACATTGTTTTAATCATTTTAATGTGTTCGTAATGCTATTTATAACTTATAATCAATTGTTTTATACTAGTTTGCATTTGGAGGAATTAGAAAATTCAGACGAGCGCATGAGAAAAAATGCGACCGTACTTTGGGACACACATAGAATTTTTTTTGCCAATTGGATTAAAAGGAAGGTTAATTACATTCCAAATATATTATCATTTGAGTACTAATATTACTCTAAAATATTCATGCTAAATGGAATTTG